>CM076572.1:64071933-64671933 GCA_034641835.2 Pinus albicaulis | reverse complement strand
TACAATTGTACGAGGAAATGATGAGGCTGAGGAAAATAGTTTTTCCCTTGGCAGGAGTACAAGAAGAAATGAGGAAAAAGTCTGCACAGCTAATAGAGGCCTCTACAACACTTGACAACATCCTGGAATGGTATGAAAAATACCCATAAGCCCCTGCCACTCTGCCAAAGAAGGATTGGATCCACACTCAGAATGAAAAAGTACAGATGCGGATGAAACTACAATCCAGAGATAAACTCATGAAGGATGTGGACAAGGTAATGACCGCATACAAGCATCTCATCAGCTGAATTGACTCGATGGTGGAAGTGCATCAGATACCTTCCATGGGTACCTTGAACAAACAGAAGGCTCGCTAGGAAGTACTGCAAGATATTCAGTCGTTCCTAGATCCGATCAGATAGGAAGCCAGAACAAAGGACCTCCCAGCCACCAAGGAGAAAATCATTCAGTACGTCGTTGCACTAGTTAGAATCTACACCAAGCTAGCTTCATTGTCCAATCAGATCAATACGAAGAAGCGCACACTAGTTCTAGATGCACTTGAATGTTTGCACATGCTAAGTGAGGAGATGCCTCAAATAACCCAAATATCCAATTAATTCCAAGCCTGGAAAAACTACCTCAAGGAACATCAGTAGGTGGAAACCCCAGTAATCTTTATAAAAAAGCTGCTCCCATGAAAGTAGTTGGATTTACAGGTCGCAGAGGCAGCCAAGTCACAGGTCGTAGAAGCTATCAAGTCGCAGGTCACGACTCCACTCCAGTCATAACTCGTAGTTGCTCCCAACTCGCAGGCCATCCCAACATTCAGGGAGGCGAAGAGATAGGGTAGGCCAAAAGTCACTTTTTTTCTATATGTACTCCCTCGGGAGAGAATTAAAGGACCTTTTTTTGGACTCCAGAAGGAGAGAGAGAGAGATAAAACTGTAAAACATTGAATGTATGTTCCGGGAATGAATACAAATGAATGTTTTGGATCTCATTATTGGATTTTATGGAGGCTTCTATGTGTTGACACCATGAATATAGTTCTTTTACATGTCTAATACTATTCGTAACTTGCTGGTTAATATTTCTGATTGCACATTGTTTATATGTTTGAGCTCTCTTGATTTGTTGATGATGTGTATTGGTTTAATGTAAGGATATGTTAAGGATATAATTTGTTGATGTGTACCTAAATCTCTTTTGAAACATGCTTAGTTAACTGAAGGGAATTTGATCATAGTGAACTGTTTCTCGTATGTTCAAGTGATCCTCCGTATGAGTATGGCCCGATTGAATTTTTTCTAACAACGCTCCTTATGGGTTGCATGCTTTAAATCTCGCTTTTCTATTCATGGTGTTTCATTTGCAGGGTATCTGTTAACCATTGGTTCTGTTTCATCCAACAACCATACATTCTCACAATTACCAGTCCCTCCTCTATTCGAGAAAGGGAGAACATCTCACCAGCGTAATGGCAACCGGGCCCACATACCAGATGGGATCCATAACACAAACGTTGCAGAGTCTATTTGGGATTCTATACCGGGGATATTCCCTTACTGTTGGCAAGACAATTTTCCCCGTCAACAGGATTCTAAGTCTAAACTTAGGGAAATTAAATAATTAAACGGTATTAATAAAGCAGAGTGTGAATCTTCTTGAAAATGAAGATCAAGTCATATTTTAATATGAGCCATTGATTAAAGATATAATGTTGGCCATTGATTCATCAGCGAAAAGACTATAAGAAGACGCTTGAGGGTCATTTGGAAATCAAACCGAGCACATTTTTAGTACCCGAAGGAAATCTATTCTGAAGTAAGAGAATTCGATTTCAATGGGTGAGTTTGTAGAGGCAGGATTGCAGAGGCAGAAGGAGGAGGGAGAAGTCAGCATAAGAGAAGCAGAAGACAAAAGGGTGAAGGGAAGGCAGTGCTGAGCAACAACATTGAGCTCTCCACGCAGAATTACGTAGTCCAGGGTGGGAATGCACAGAGAAGATACACAGGATGACATCCCGTGTGTCGATAATACTTCCAGAGTGCTCGAAAAATTGATGCCAAGTGTATGCTATTTTATTTTTCTCACCAAGACTTCTGTAAAATATCTTTTCATTACTGAAGATAAATTCAAACCCTCATCTGCTGCATCAGTTTTCCCACATAAGGTTTTTCTGGGGACAATTGTCCAAAAATAATGGTGTCCATATGGTTGTTTCTATTGTGCTATGTGTGTTATTTCTGTTCTTTCGCTTTTTATTTGATTGAAGTACTGCAGCTGTGTTTATTTCAAAATATACTGAAGCATATGTAAATAAATTATCTAATAAGTGAGCGAAATAAATCAATCACTGCACTAATAATTTTCTGATATGAAAATTTCACAATTTATTGATAAACGCACAACACTAAAATGTAAAAGAGAAAATTATCCATTAACAAAATTGGTCTTAATATTAAGTGTGCACATTCATTATCTTTAAGAATGTTTTAGCCCAAGAGAATAAAAGCAATAGTAAAATAACAATAACAAGTATGACATCACATGGGTGCATTGAATTGTTGTGAGAAACCCTAGTATGGGTAGAAATGGTCATTTTGAAATAAGTCTTTAGTGTTTCAACAATATCTTTAACATCCTTGCTCAAATACATATTCTTGTCCTTGACTAATTAGTCAATCTTGTAATCATTTACATGGATGGATGAAAACAATATTGTCCCCCACATGTGGGTGAGTCAAGAACCCAAATTTCATTGAAATGGATCTTTTCATGGATGGATATTTTTATTTTCCATCTCAATGATTTTCTTATCTCACCCTAATTATCCCTAGTAGATTCTTCTTTGAGGAAATCCTCTATATATGAGCATTAGGTCCCCATTTCAACAATTTGGTTTTAAAGCATTGGCAAGGTCTCTTCTCAACTAATAACGATTAACCCTTTTAGATTCCAATACATAACTTTTTATGTTACTCAAACTCTATCCTTTATACCATTAAAAGGTCAAATAAAAAAATTGTCCATATTCCTTAACATTCTCTTAATGAAAATTGCTTAATATACATTATTTACAAGACATGATTACAAAATATAATGGCTTCACTAATTTTATGGGAAAATTGTAGATAATATCTATCCAAACACTAAATGTTTAATAGGCTCTTAGCTACATTATGGTGACCTATTTTCATCCAAAAATATTCAATTATATTTCCTTTTCCAACTTTGCACCTACGGAAGTCATTTTAAATTATGCATTTTTCTTTACTCTTTATCATATCCAACAAAGTTCATCATTTATTATAGTTATGTACTTCTTTTGATTTGCCTTATATTGAGCCATTACGACACCCCTACTAGAGTATGGGACACCTTTGGATTTTGGACTTTAGGATTGAAATAATTTATATGTTATGCGTCTTATCCAAAATAATATCGCAATTTTATTTTAGTTGGAACCTTCAAAACAATAATGATAAATTAGTTTGACCGTTTGTTGGAGAATCAAGCATTACCTTTTTCCTTTTGACAAATTGATAGAGTCTTATGGTTCACACTATTTTTCTCTTTGTAGGTTTTTCAATTGGTAACACATTTGCACTAGAAAATTTGTTTTTGAAAAAATCCTAAAAATTGATCAATAGACTTCATAGGTCTGCATTCTAAATCATAGTTAGTCACAAACTTTAGGTTGTTTTTAAGTGATTTGAGAACAACATGAACCATACTTGGATTCCTTCTAATTTCTTTTCTTTATTTCTTTAGTTGCAAGTGGTTAAGAAAAACCATCATTTAGTGCCCTTCCTTGATTATTAGATAGACCCAACCTTTAATATTGATAGAACAAGAGTACTTTATAATTAAAATTGAAACCTATAATTCCTCTAGACATCAAGCTCAACATTTGTCCCAATGCTATAATTATAATAAAATATTGTTATCCAATTTGAAAATTATTTAATTGAACAAATCTATGAGTAAAACATGTAATTCTTTATGTCATATGGCAATCCTAGGAAGAGGAAGGAAAAAAAATGCCAAGGAATAGCCTTGATTGAAAAATTACAATCTTAATTCCTTTTTTACTTATATGGACACACCTTACCATATTGGCTTATCCTATGATAAAAATTACCATCAACAATATCATGCATATAGGAAAGATTTTCACTTCCAACAAGTTCAAGGCATGCTTATCAAAATGTCTAGTGATAGTCATATAAATCACATGATCAAACAATCTATCCTCTAGAGTATCAGTACATTATTTGAGACCACATGTCACACAAATATCATACAATGGCTAACAGAGAGAGACAATGTAGATAAAAGACATATATGGGATAATGCAAATATATGTGTGTGTGCATGTATATATATGCATGCATGCATATATGTTTATATGTATTCAAAATTTATTTCATATTTGGTTAATTTCTTGATGAAAAATAGATATAATTTTATTCATAACTAAAGGGGCTTTAGTAAGTAGTACCATAAATTGGAGGTTATACCAACAAGAAGAGGGGACCCTATTTTGAAGGGTTTTTTATGTTGATTAGGGTCAAAATATTTTATCAACACCTTTTTTTAGTCATCAATACTTTTCATTTAAACTCTTTTTTTATCATATTCTTGTTGTCCCCTTGATTAATTGGTGTATTTCTATGTCCTCCACTTCTTGTCTCCTCACATTTCTCTTTATTATTGCCATGTCTTTTGCTTAGTCGTCCTTTGTTTCTTTGCCTTGTAAATTTTTATGGTTTGTGAATTGGTCTTATATAATTTCTTTATCATTGAATTCATTCTCAAGGTCCTTTGTGATGTCTAAGTCTTTTCCTTCCTCAAAATTTTCTTCCTTTATTTGTTTTACCTTATGTGAATCTAATCTTGCATTAGAATGTTATGTCCACTTTTATCTATCCATCCTTCTTGCTTCTTAGAGTATGTTTTTTTGGCATTTCTTCCTTATTTAGGTCTTCCCTATCCTTGACATCATTTGTCTCTTCAACTCTTCCTCCCATCTCTAATATTTTTTATATTTGGACTCTTTTTCTATGTTTGTTTAAACTAGTAATGCTTGTTGTTAGCTTGTTTTGAATTATTATATTGATTCATCCTCTCCACCCAATGTCTTAGGTTGAACTTGCTCGAACCAATCTACACCTTTTGTAATTAGTGGTTTGAGAGTGAGGGATTTTTGCACTTCTTCCGAATGCTTAAAAAATAATGTTTCTCATGATTTACTAAATGCTTTAATTAGTGGTTATACGTTTTTTTTCACACAGTAAATCCTTATATACCTATCTATATATGACTAATATCTTTTCTTTACCACACTCATTCTTGTTCTTGCTTCTTCAATATTTGGAAATTCCAAAATTGGCTTTTAGGCATATTTTGTTCTTTAATAGTTTTGTCATCATTCACTAATGTCCATTGCAACTTTGAAATTGTTTGTGTGCACTTTTAACGAGTTGTCAAATTCTCCATATCGAATTAGTATACAATATTTTCATCTTTAATCTAATAATGAGATCCCATTCTTTCCTAGATTTGAGCTAAATCTAGTATGGGATCATATGCCAATGTCCTAGTTCTTTATTATATTTTACAATTATTTTTGGCTTTGTTATCCCTTCTTGATACTTATTTTTTAGTTTGTGACAAATTTTCCTTCATTGTGATTATGGGGCTCATAATGATTTAGGATGAAGTTTATTTATTTGATAGTGAATGTGGATTTTTCAACTTTCACCTTTGTGGATAGAGATTCTATCCTTAGGTCATGCAATAATTGATGCAAGCTTCTACCTTTTAAGTTCATGCAAAAATATGATTTCTTTGCTTTGTAGTGGGTTCGATTTCTTTGTATGCTTTTCTCCTCACATGTTTGAGTGTTCTATTTGAGGGGATGCACTTGTTAGAATCACATTATTATCTATCTAATTTCTTTATAGATGGAGATTCCTTCAAGGATAGAAGCATTGGAAATCATGCTATTAAATATTTCCTAAATTCACGTTAATTATGCATGCAAAAATTCTATATGGATATGATTTTCTTTGATATAATACTTCATTAGTGCATTACTCTTCATGACCTTCAGAAGAGACACTTGAAATTCTAATGTTTTTGTTTTTTAAGAGTGCATCTTGACTCAACTAAAGTGACAATATTCTAAAATTATGATGGATTTTACTTATTCATTATATTGTTGACATAAGCATCAAAACTGATCTCATTTCCTTATTAATTAAACAACACATGGATTTTGGTATATCTCTTAACTGTAGTTTCTGTTAATTTTCACATTGTTCGATGCTATTATAATCACTTTAAACAATTTTCTTCCAACTTCAATCACCCCAATAACACATAAGCAATTATAGATAGAACAATAACCAACAAATGCACAATAGAATATAGCCAAGCACAATGAGACACAAAGATTTGGTCAAAGACTAGGGAAAAACCCCATAAGGGGGGAAACACTTTGATCAATTATTCTTCTTCTATTAGTCAATTAATGTTCAACATGAGATACATAGTCCAAATAGTACATCCAATAACCATTCAAGGTCAGGCTTTGACTCTCCAAGTTAATCAGTCCAAAATCAGTAGATAAAGATAGATAAAGTCCAATATGGTCAAATAGATCTGTTTGCAATATTTCAATCTATAGAAGAACAATCAACAACTGTTAAAATTTTTCCCTAACTATTCAAAGTCAACGATCTAGCTACCTAGAAAAGTTTTGCTAACTCAACATTGAATTCAACCTTCATTCTTCAGTCAAACTTGGTCAAAACAAATCCAAATTTCCTTCATGCAATTTGGTCAAATTTCCACAGTCAACCTACGGTCAAACCCTAGTTTTAGTTTGTAGTCAAAGTGTCCAAAACAATTTTGTCAAAGTCTCCTTCAATTCGGCCTCCAAGATAGATCATAAATTTGATCAAATCATATCAGATAAGCCCAAGTCAATGTAGGTCAAACAAAACTTGTTCTCCTCCTTCACACATGTGGAATATCTCCTACAATTTCAGAGATATACAAACTTTTTTTGATGTGATGGATATGACCAAATGAGGAGTCAACTAAGGTCTATTTATAGTTGACTTACGAGGGCTAATTTCCCTTTAGGCCGACTTGAATTTCATAGGTCGACTTGGTTAAAGTGCCAAAAATCAAAATTTCTCCATCAATTGAAATGAAGAAATTCAGACCATAGCTGCCAATTTTAACACTCCCTCTCAGCTAAGGAGGAATTTCCAACTGCACCATAATGCTCATCTCAGATGTACTTGTCCCAACATAGGAGAAACTCATCTCGTCTCATATCATCTCAACTGAACAATTGATGACTCGATCCATAAAAGAAGAAGAATGATCCACACAACAATAGGGGAGATCGATTTACCACAACCAAGTCCATGGTAGTCAAACTTACCTTAGTAGAGATCACACACCCTATGTCCACTAACTGACCCTCTCCCAACTTGATCCTCAATAATCAAGTGGTAAAACACCTACATCTAATACGTGTTGATTTTTGGTAGCATTAGAAGTGCTCTAAGTCTCCAAATTTGTAGAGAGGCTTAGGCAATGGTATTCCAAAGAACCTAGAAACCGTTTGTGAAAATTCCACTAGGAATATGTTTTATCGTAAAAATTAATTATTTCAATGGGGACCCTAAGTCTAAACTTAGGGAAATTAAATAATTAAAGGGTATTAATAAAACAAAGTGAGAATGATCTAGAAAAAGCGAAGATCAAGTCAAGCTATAATATTAGCCATTGATTAGAGATCTAATCTCGACCATTGATTTATCAACGAGAAGACTATAAAGGAAGGCTTGATGGTCAATTGGAAAGACACACAGAGTGAATCTAGTGATCAAATTCTTTTGACGGAGTAGTGCTTGGACGAAGATCATATCTAAGTGATTTCAGTGCAATGAGGGGAAGAGACAATTATTTGTCGAAGGATCTTCTATGAGACCAAGAATACTAAGCAAAGAGGCAGCAAAACCAACATAGGAAGAAGCGAAACCTCCAAAGGGTGTGATGCAGCCCCCAGAATGGGCGACGCAGGCCCATGCAAAGGCAACACAATGTTTTCAAGAGATAGTCTGGGATTTGCTGGGAGATCAGAGTTCTGAGTCGGGAGGGTTGGAACTCGACTTTCCGAGGAGCAGATCGATCCAAGAGAGGAGGTGACACAGTCCATAGAGGTCCCCACACAGGCCCACGTAGCTACTGCATAGAGGGTGCTGGGGTTATACCAGTTCAACTACCAGATCAACCGAGACTTGCAGTGTGAGGTAAACATCACTATATTTTTGTTTACTGTGAGTCTCTGTACTGGATAGCCAGCAAGGCATCCAAAGATTGTATTCAGAAACTATTGCTAAATATTACAAACCCTTAAATATGCTGGATTGGTTTTCCTGCATTTGGTTTTTTTCGGGGACTTAGTTCAAAATAAAGGTGTCCTATGTGTGATTTGTTCTTTGCTTAGTTTCCTTGTTTCAGAATCATAAAGTATCAAGTGTAGACTGCTTCAGTAATTTACTACAATAATTCATGAATAAATATGAATTAATTCTGTAATTTAATTTACAAAATAATAGTAAATTTAGCTGGTTGCAGTAGGATTCCTGAGATTCTTAGATCTAGGAATTTTCACATGGTATCCGAGTAGTTGATGTGAAACATGAAGAGAAAATATGAGCACTGAAGTGAAGGTCGAATTGCTGCAGCAGCAGCAGATCGAATCCCCAGAGGGATTGCGCAGTTCTAGCCAGGAGGGCTAAATCATTGAGGTTGTCTCCTTCTAAGAGAGTCGATAGAGGTAAGACTTCTAGATCGAGATCTTGGCAATGTAGAGGGAGAAGCGCATAGCCTTCACGTAGAGCCAGAGGGACACTATTTTTCTACAAGTATTTTCTGGGTAGAGAAGCGTCAGAAGAAGAAGAAGAAGAAGAGAACATAGCGAGGAGTTCATCCTCAGTGAGTTCCTTTGCCGAGGAATTCAACATTTCTTAGTTTCTGGGTAGCCTAGGAGCAACAAACTTACCATCTCCATCAGGGAGTGTGTAAGCCAGCCTAAGATTGGTTGGAGGGATCCTACAACTACGAAATCTGGAAGGAAAGGATCAAATTCCTTCTAGATGAATATGATCTCAAGATGTTTGTGGAAAACATGGTTGCTGTGCCTACAGATCTAGATTAGAACAAAAAATACAAGTTTGATATTGAAAAGGCCAAGAGACTTATCCTTGATAGTGTCAATTATCATGTAGTCTTGCATATAGCTGGCAAGAACACAACCAGGGAGATATGGGAGGCCTTGGCCCTACTATACAAAGGAAATTCCAAGCTGTGGGAGATGTACTTGGAGAAGAAGCTCCAGATGATCCAGATGCAGAAGAGGGAACACATTAATCCATTCTTAACGAGACTTTAGGAGATTCAAGACCATCTAGTAGCTGTGGGATCCACCCCAACTGCTACAACTATGGTGGGGTTGGCCCTTAACACAGTCACCGAGGAGTGGAAATTTTTTTACCAAAGTATATTGGGTAGGGAAATGCTTCGTAGTTGGGATCAAATGTGGGCAAAACTTTAGGAGGAGTTGAGAAGAGATATAATCAAGTGCAAGCTTGAAGGTAGCAGTGGAAGAAGATCAAAGAATCAGGAGGAGGAGAATGCAGCCCACACATCGAAGGGGAAACAAGGGAAACATAAACAAAAGAGAGATGTTTCGAAGGTGAAATTATTCAAATGTGGTGAGATGGGTCACTTTGCATCACAGTTTCCTTTGAAGAAAAATGACAAAGATGAGAAGCATGATCTGAAGGTTGCAACCATGAAGATCGAGCAAGATGAGTTTTCCATGAGTGCCCATGCTTCTCTAGGAGACAAATGGGGCGACATAGAACTATAGTTCACCTTGAATTTTAGTTGGGTAGGATTCTTGAGGAGCCCACCTCTTGAATCAAAACCTTGCTACGGGTGCCCATGATCAACAATAGCGGGATGGAGGAGTTTCCAGTGGGAGCCAAGGAGTGATGGAGTGACAATTGAAGTAGGTAGCAATGCCTACTTATGGAGCAGCATAGAGCAGAGCAGCAACACCATAGAGAAGAGAAACAATAACGCAGTGCACAATAGTGCAACACAATGCGGCACAATGCAGAGCACTAGTAGTGCAGTGCACCAGAGGGACAATGCAGTAGCTATCAAAAGTCAGAGCTTTCAACACCAAGGTGCATCCACTCAATGCTTGTTCATTTTTTGGGTGGTTTTCAGTTTCTTCTCTCAGCAACTGAGTTATAGTGCAGATGTAGTCTTAGCAATGGCAATGCTAGCAACATAGAAGATGCAACACTTGAGAGGGAGTTGTAGTACGAATGTAGCAGTGGAAATGGAAATTTCATGGGAAATAGTACAGTTTCAATAGCAACACAGTGGTTGGTGGATAGCTTGCCAGACATAAACAACACAGAGGATGCTTCAGGTTCAGAGAAGTATGCAACATGCATGTTGTTAGAGCACTTTCCTCACTAAGAGGGAGTGTTGATTTTTGGTAGCATAGGAAGTTCTCTAAGTCTCCAAATTTGTGGAGAGGTTTAGGCATTAGTATTCCAAAGAACCCAAAAACCGTTTGTGAAAATTCCACTCGAAATATGTTTTATTGTAAAAATTAATTATTTTGATGGGGACCCTAATTCTAAACTTAAGGAAATTAAATAATTAAAGGGTATTAATAAAACATAGTGAGAATGATCTAGAAAAAGATAAGATTAAGTCAAGTTATAATCTTAGTTGTTGATTATAGATCTAATCTAGACCATTGATTTCTCAACGAGAAGACTATAAAGGAAGGCTCGAGGTTCATTTGGAAAGAGACACCGAGTGAATCTAGTGATCGAATTCTTTTGACGGAGCAGTGCTCAGACGAAGAAGAGATCTAAGTGATATTATCTCGGACCGAGAATACTAAGAAGAGAGGCAGCAAAACCAACAAAGGAAGCAGCGCAACCTACAGAGGGTGTGACGCACCCCCAGAAGGGGTGACGCAGGCCCACATAGGGCCCACACAGAGGTAGCGTAGTGTTTTTGAGAGATAGTCCGAGATTTACTAGGAGATCGGTGTTCTCAGACGGGAGGGCTGAAAATCAACTTTCTGAGGAGCAGATCGATTTGAGAGATGAGGTGACGCTGTCCACAGAGGTCCTCATGAAGGCATGAGCAGCTACTACACAGAGTGTGTTGGGGTTTTGCTAGTTCAACTACCAGATCAACCGGGACTTGTAGTGTGAGGTAAAAATCACTATATTTATGTATGTCATGATTTATATGTATTGGATATCCAACAATGCATCCATAGATTGTATTTAGAAACCGTTTCTTAATAATACAAACCCTCATATTTGTTGTGCCAGTTTTCCTGCATTGTGTTTTTCTGGGGACTTAGTCCAAAATAAAGATGTCTTATGTGTGATTTGTTCTTTGCTCAGTTTCCTTGTTTAGAATTATAAAGTGTTAGGTGTAGGCTTCTTCAGTAATTTATTGCAACAATTCATGAAGAAATCTGAATTAATTCTGTAATGTAATTTCAAAAATAGGAGTAGTAAATTTAGCTAGTTGCAGTAGGATTCCCGAGATTGTTAGATATAGGAATTTTCACAATACGCAGGGGAGATAAATTTACCACAAGGAATTCTATGGCAAGTGCATCCGTCCTTAGTAAATAGCACACAAACCTAAGTCTCCTCTCCCATGTGGCCAAAATGGGATGTAATCCTAACAAGCTTAATCAAGTCCATGACCCCTTTATAAGGGTGGCTTATAGGTAGGATGCATACTGGGTATGTACTCAACCAAGTCCATGGATTTAAGGAGTACCATCACCCAAGAGTTTGGCTGCACAACCCCCTTCACCAAGTCCATGGCTAGTCATAAAGATTAGGTAAGGCATATGCTAGGTGTTCTCGATCAACAATGTTTCCTCTTGGGGAGGGATACATTTTACTACACCCCAAGCTGCTCTCTGAAGAATAGTAAATTCGATTTCAACAAAAACTTGGCAAGAATGTCTGCAACCTTCTCATCAGTTGAGATGTGTCGGAGCCTCAATTCTCCTCATAGTACCATATCTCTGGTAAAGTGGTACTTTATCTCGATGTGCTTTGACCTGTCATGGAATACTGGATTCTCTGAAAATCAGATCTCACTTTGATTGTCATAGTATATAACGATCGTATAAAGCACCTGATCAAATATCTATATAGGAATCTTTCTCAACCACACTGCCCCACAACTAGCCATACTAGCTGCAATGTACTATGCCTCCACTATATTGAGAGCAACAAATTTCTGCTTCTTGCTCATCCGAGAAATGAAAATAGATCCCGAGCTAAAACAACACCCTGATGTGGTATTCATGTTAGTAATTCTCCCGGACTAATCTTAATATGTAAAACCATGCAGTCTCAACTCATCTTCAAAGGTATATCACAGTCCATAGTTGATCGTCCCATGTAGATATCTTAGCATATGTTTTGCGGCCACCCAGTGAGCATGCAAAGGTTCCACCATGAACTGGCTCAAGGTATTAATAGCAAAATATATGTTTAGTCTTATGTTGACTTCAAACATCATAGCCCCAATCAACTATCGGTACAAAGAAGGATCCACTAGATCTGGTCTTGCAACTTCACCAAATAACTTCTTGAAGTATGACTCCATCGGTGTGTTCTTGGATTTGCAATCCACCATCCCAAATCTCTCCAAGATTTTTACAACATATTTTCCTTGGCTAAGGAAAATCTCACCAGGTCTTTGCCACACCTCTAAGCCTAAGAAGTAGTGCATCAATCTAAGATCTTTCATCTCAAGCTCAAGGAAAGCTCCCTCTTACACCAAATGATCAGAGGCTTTACTCCCATCAAGAATAAGTCATCAACATATAAAACCAAGTTCAAGGGCACAACTTGGACAACCTTGAAGTAGAGGTTCAGATCGACACTACTTCTAGTGAATCCCAACTTCATCCGGTATCCATCGATTCGAGCGTACCAAGCCCTAGGGGATTTATCCAATTTGCAAACATCGGTTTCCCTGTCATGTTCCTTAAAACCCTGTGGTTGTTCCATGTACACATTTTCCTTAAGCATGCCATGAATAAAGTTTGTATTGACATCCATGATGAAGACTCCAACCCTGATTAGCAACAAGAGCGAAGATGGATCAAATGGTAGTGTATCGAGAAACGAGTGAAAATATCTCATCATAATATTCTCCCTCTTTCTGGGACAATCCTCTGGTCACGAATCTGACTTTAAACTTCTCAACACTACCATAAAATACATGTTTGATTTTTTATAACCACTTGGAAGTCACAACAAACTTCCCTTTAGGTCTTAGAACAACCTCCCATACATCATTTTTCATGGACTCATATTCCTCGGCCATGGCATCTCTCCAAACTAGTTCTTTCACTGCTTCTTCATAGTTACAAGGTTCAAACTGTATGATGTTGCTCATTAATGTAACATATCCATGATATTTGTGAGGCTACTTACTCTCTCTGAAGGTTCCTTTCGGGGCTAATTGTATCTCTGCATCTTGTAATGTATCATGAAACTAAATAGGTCTCTTCCTCATGGGAGGATCACATGGAGGAGGATCCAAAGGATCCATGGGTGCCATATGCTCATCTGCAACATCTGACTCGTGCATGGATGGCTCGTCATCTACATCCATAGTATCATATCTCCTCTTAGAGATGACAGGGATGGGAGAGTCCCTGACTTTCCCAAGAGAAACATATTCATTTAAATTCACAGCTTGGTTGAACTTAATGTTCCTATGACCTAGCACATATATCATCTAAGCCTTATTATTTTCACAGTAAACAAAAAATGTACTTTTCTTCCTTGAAGCCTCAAGATTGGACTTCTTCTCCTTCGATACATGAAAGTAGATAGGGAAACCAAAGATTCTCAAGTGTCCAAACTATGGTTTAACACCTGTAAATAATTATTCAAGAGTCTTGTCTCCAAAGACATGATGAGGACTCCTATTTTTGACATACAAAACAATATTAGTAGCTTCTCCCTACAGAAACATCGGAAGTTTTTGATCATGAATCATGTCTTTGGTTGCTTCAAAGATATAGATGTTATTCCTCTCAAAAACTCCATTTTGTTGAGGGTTGTATGGAAAAATGACCTCCCTCTTAATCTTGACTTATCTGCAAAATTATTTGAACTCATTTGAAATATATTCTCCTACATTATATGTTCTTAGGATATTGATCTTCTTTCCTATTTGATTTTCCACAAGAGCCTTGAAATCCATGAACCTATCAAAAACTTGATCCTTGGTCTTCAAGAATAAGATCCAAGTTTTGCTAGAGCAGTCATTAACAAATACCGCACAGTATAAATATCCTCCAAGAGATTTCACCGACATGCCCCCCCAAATATCAAAATGAATAAGATGAAGAATCTCCTTAGATTTTTTGCTGCTAGAAGGGAATGGCCCCTTGATATTTTCCCACTGGCACATCCATAGCATACACCTTCATGATCAACCTAAATACTGGGTATCCCTATAACCATCCTTCTCAAGTAAGGCAAAGCCTTGTAATGAAGGTGAGAAAATATTTAGTGCCAAATCTCACACTGATTAGTGGTGTCATGGACTAATGTTTGAATTGGTCATCCACAAAATTTGCAAAAGACGTAATTTCTTGCACCAAGTGTGAAGGCTGCCCTCATGCTAGAATTCCTTGTACAAGAAAGGAATTTAATATCAATGAATGCAACTCTAAACCCCTTGTCTTCCATGGAAAATACGATGACAAGATTCTTCTTCAGGCTTGACACATATAACACATCTTGTAGAGGAATAATTTGACCAATCTCCAAATTAAAAGAAACAACTAGAACCTTTTATAGGATGAGAATAATTATCCCAGAGCAAAATTCTCAAATTTGTCTCCCTCTCAACCAAATTTGAGAGGACTTCACGATACCCAATAAAATGTCTTGATGCCCCATTATCCACCAACCAACTATTAATACTATCTAAAGAAGAGCTAGAAATAACAACAACAAGAACATATTCAAATTGAGAACTTGTAACATTATTAGCATACCTTGAATTTCTAGTCCTCTTTTGAAGGCGTCGGGGCTCTTCAACACTTGTATAGGAAGTAGGATCTCTTCCTCTCCTTCAATTGTTGAAATTGTTTTGTTTCCATTATTGTTGTAGGTTCTTTCAACATTTCTTCTATCAGGACAAGCTCAGGCTATGTGGTCAAATTTGTCATACCTGTAGCATTAGAATTTTAAAAATACCCTTCTATTATTGTTGAATGGTGGGGTTGGCTCCTTTGGCTTCATTTTTAATGATTTCCCTTTCCATTTTCCTTATTCCTTCTTCACATTGGATGTAAAGGCTGTAAGCTCTCCTTCTTCCTCTTTCTGGATTCTTCCTCTAGAAATGAGCTTGGATTCTTCTTGAGTGAAATTTCCCAAAATTTCATCAAATGTAGGGAGCTCTTTCCTACAACTAATTCTTATGATGAATGTATCCCAAGACATGGGGAGCCCAACAAGTGTCATTTGCACAAGCTCTCTATCATATATGACTGCTCCAATGGAAAGAAATTGATCTCTTATTTGAGAGATCCTCATGAAGTATACAATAATATATTCAAACTTATTCATCTTGATGTCACAGATTTGACTCTTCAAAGAAATGATTTGGATTAGATTGTTGACCTCATATATCCAAATAAATTTGTCATACATATCCTTTGACTTCTTCATCTTGGACACATTGGTGATGAGATGGTCTCTTAGAGAGTCAATGATGATTTTATTATCCTTGATCTCACCCTTCTTGTATTTTTTATTGGCATTGACAATGACATTCTTAGGAGTCTTGGCTACTTTCCCTTGCACATATTCACATCATTCTATTCAAGTGTGAGATCCAATCTAGCCTTCCATGCTGCAAATTTTGAGGCATCATTTGACTTCTCCTCAATCTTGAAGTAGGATGTAGTTATCTTGCTCGAAATTAGATTACTGATAAGCAAAAAGAGTGTCTCAAAGGGGTGCAATTTGGTCTCCTTAGGATAACCTTCACCTCGGTTCCGATACCATGCTAGTTTTCAAAGTGTTCTATGTTGTTATAATTACTTTAAACAAATTTCTCCATCTTCAATCACTCAAATAACAAATAAGAAACTATAGATACGACAATAAACAATAAATGAATGCATAATGGAAGATATCCAAGCACAATGAGACATAAATATTTGGCCAAAGACCATGGAAAATTCCCACAAGGGGGAAAACCCTTTGATTAATTTTTCTTCTTCTTTTGGTAAATCAATGATCAACATGAGATACATAATCCAAATAATACATACAATAACTAGTCAAAGTCAAGTGTTAAATCTCCAAATTAATCAAACCAAAATCAATAGGTAAAGATAGATAAAGTCCAATCTGGTCAAATACGTTAGTCTATAATATTTCGACATGTGGAGACACAGTAAAAAATCTGCCCTAACTAGTCAAAGTCAACGGTCTAGCTGCCTAGAAAAGTTCGGTCAACTCAAAATTGATTCTACCTTCCTTCTACAACGAAACTTGGTCAAAATAGATCCAAAATTCCTTCTTGCAATTCGGTCAAGTTTCCACAGTCAAGCTGCATTCAAACCCTAGTTTCAGTCTACAATCAAAGCAAGTCAAAGTCTCCTTCAATTCAGCCTCCAAGAAAGATCATAAATTCAGTCAAATTATATCAAATCAGCTCAAGTCAATGCAGGTCAAAGTAGCCCAGAAACAAAATGTGAACGTAGGTCATATTAGTACTCTGAAATTTCCAAAGGTTGTTCTTCTGTTTAAAAGAAATATTAGAGGTAACTACTATCCACTTTTGGAAATTAGGATATGGCCTTCCTAAATTCAGAGAGGACTCTTTCTTAATGATTTAACTTTGTATGTTTAATAGATTTTAGGCTAGTTATGTATGTTTAGATTGGTTGGTTTTTGATTGATTTTGGTTGGTTGGTGGAATTAATGATTTGATGAAAAGGTGTCTATCAAATTTCCATTAGGCTATGGAGTCAATGTGATTTTAAACATAACTGAATCAAATTATAAGGAAAGTGTTATAGGGCAATATAGGTGAGCAATAACATATCTCAAGGCTAAAAGGTGAAGTGATTTTTTAATTGGGATCAAGGAGAAATTAAGAATTCCTTAAAATAGATAATGAAGAAGGATGGAGGAGTAAATCGAGATTAGAGGGCAGTTAAAAATCCTCTAAACCGGATATCAGAAGAAAACATAGAAATGTACAACAGTTAAAAGCATAGTGTAATTTAAATAAATTCTGCAGTAAAAATCCTATTATAACATTCAAATTCAGAACACATATAAGTTTATGGAATACTTAAAGAAAGAAAATTAAAAATTGAAATTTTTACTTCACTGAGATGGATCCTCACATAAATCCTGTAAAGAATTTTATTTAGTACTGGTTCATTTTGTCGACTGGAAATTGTTACAATAACCCTTTGGCAAGAAGATTAGTCAGCTAAAAAAATGTTCAGAAGTCCACACTTGACCGACGCTTGATTCATCTGAAGATCTGAGCTAAATAGGCCTCAAAACCACCTCCACTCATTCATAGGGGTCAAATTCATGAGATGAGGGAGTTATTACATAAAAAATTGAACTGATAGCTAGAGTGTAGGATGAGAAAATTGACTCATTCCTATCTCTAATGAACTGATTCATTACACTTCAACTGATTGAATTACCTAATGTATTTACCATAGATAAAAGTAAAAACATGATATTTACATTCATATTGAACATTTAGATAAGTAATTTCTCATTTCCCAAGGTAAAAATTCAAATTGGAGTGGAACTAAAAAAATTGTTGAAGATTGTATAAAGTGCAATTTCCCTGTCAAATGTGTAGCGCCCAGGCAAAAAAATTGACCTTTGTTCAAGGCTGATTTTGAGTGCCTTCCCTGTGTCCAAATAAGCTCCATGATAGCTCATTGGAAATCCCTTTGAGTCTATTTTCCAAAAATACCTTCAGTTTTCAAAATGGTGCTCATATGCCCTGTCAAAAACCTGTTTTCCCAAGACTGGTAAACGCGCAATGGCCAAGCCAATTTAGAGGCAGAAACATGAAATTTTGATGGTTTTTGGCACTTTTGATTGACCAGTTCTCCTCCAAAAACTCAGAAACTTTCTAGGGTTAATGTCCTCATCAATATGAACCTGCCGGTGGTGGCCATTTTTCATTTGGAGGACTCAAAAAATACTATAGCGTCAAGGTCGCTGCGCCTTTGGAAAATTTTCTGTGTGCAAAAATACTTAAAAACACAGAAATGAACAGAAGTGCAAAGTGTGCCAAAACTTGTCAAAATTGTGAGGGTACTTTCTCATCAAGTGCTTGAGGCATGGAGAAACACCTCAAAAAGTATATCTAATTTCTCTTTTTCTTCTTGCTTGGTCAAAGCTTGAATTTTTGCATGGGCTCTTTTGAGTTTGGCCCTTGCAATTTTGTTCCTCATGGCATAATGTTTTTCCATATTTCTCTAAATGTCATTTTCCTTGTTGGCCTTCTCTAGAAACTTCTCCAAATGAAAATTGGATATATCAAGCCATGGTTCCCTGTCCTTGCTGATTTCTAGGGCAAGCTTTTCAATTGGTGTGAGCTGGGCTGCTAGGTCAACTTCCCTTTGTTTCTCTAGGGCTAGAGCTCTTTTCAGCCCTCTAGCCCTTGGTCTCTATCTTGGAGGCTGATCCTCCTCATCATCAGGTTCACCAAACCTTTCCAATCTTTCCTCAAGCAAGGATTTAGCTTTTTCTGCCTCTCTTTGTGCTTTGATACACTTCACCTCATTGATGGCCTGCTTGGTCTTCAGTTGTTGGTTTTCTTGCTCAAGGAAGTCAATCACATAATTGGCTCTCTCAATATTAGTCTCAATTCACTAATATTTTCCTCTTTTCCTTTAATTACTGCATTGGTGATTTTGTCTTCATCTTCCTCACCTAGGTCAATCAACTGAAACTCTTGCTCTGTTTCATGTTTTCCCTCCTCATCATCAATGTTTGCCTCTATTACCTTTTCCTTACCTTTATTTGCCTGCTGTGTTGATGAAGAATGCATGACCCCTTTCACTCCAAGTGAAGCAAACACATGCCTATAGCCTCTTTGGTAAGTTTTTGGAAATGGCTCAACTTCAGCCAAAGTAGCCCATGTTGCCTCAATATCTTCCTCACTGCTTGATGATTCTTAATCATGATGTGATGGTGATTTAGGGTTATATAAAGGTGAATAAGAAGGCTTAGTATGAGGTGAATGAGGTGAATGAAGCTGACTTGGTAATGGTGTATGAACAACAGGCTGAGATGGAGGGATAGATGCAGGAGGATGAGATGCTAAAGGGGCATTCTGGCCATGCTGACTAGGTGGGGTGGTAAAAATCATTTGATATAAAGATGTCCCATGGAATGTTTATTTGATCAAGCTGATGTATGAATATCATTTTAATGAGGGAGTGGTGGAAAAGACTCTGCATTTGATGACCATAATATCTCTTTTGGGAAATATATGCTATTTTATCAATGTTGCGGGAGAGATAATAGGGTATGTGAAGAATTCTGACTCTAGTGAAGTGCATGAGGAGCCAGATATGATAAGAATAGAGTCTAGAAAATCTCCCCTCACAGGTGAAGTATTTAAAAATGATTTTCATCATGGAGACATATCTGTCAAGGAGATGAGAGAAAGGAAAAATTGTGTTTTTGTCATCCTTGTATCTTGGTTTAAGATATGGCTCATAGTAGCAATGATCAAGGTTTACTTGTTTAAACAATTTTTATCCTATATTTGGAATCCCTGTAGCAGTTTCAATGGTATTAGTGGACATAGTGAAATTAACCCTGGAAAGAGTGACCTATCTATCATGAAGATTGGAAATGAACAATCTTCTCAACGTAGGATGATACTGGATCTTCTGCACTTTCTCACAAAATTCAAAACAACCCACATGACTAAAACATGACATAGTGAGGGGAGATGCCATAAGCTCTCTAGTGGTTACTGGTTCAAGTCTAATGACTTTCCCTCCCTTTTTATATGGATTTTTCTTCGATCTCTATTCCTCACTAGTACCTTTGTTCTCCTCTTCAGCCATATTTGAAGTAGAAACCCTAGGGTGATGAAATGAAATGGAGGGAATGGGAATGTGAAGGGAACCTAGGTTAGTGAAAACCATAGGATTCAAGGATATTAGGAATGGTATTGCCTTTAGGGAATGGGGATATATGTAAAAATATATTATGGGAATGATAAAGGAAATATATAACAGTTTAGAGATTAGGTTTGAAAGTAGAACTAGGGTTTCTTCCTTAGGAAACACTTCAAATGGTTATAAGGCACAAAATATATCAATGAGATAATGCTAAGGTTTACTCACTGATTAATGGAGCTTTGAAGAAAACCCATGCAAAGATCTGGAATTTGCTGATGAATTAGGAGGCCGTAAGATGGTTTTATGTCTTCCTTAGAAAACATGCAGCGTCTGGAGGAAACACGCAGCGACCACGACAAGTGTGCAACAACCATTTCCAAACGCGCAACATCAAAGTGAAATGGTCTGAGAAATTCGGGCAAACACGCAATGACTTCCCTCAAATGCGCAACATCTCCCTCAAATGTGCAGCGACTGTCTCAAACGCGCAGCGACCCTGGAAATTTGCTTGTTTGCTCACTGAAAATGTGAAATTTCTCCTTTGTTGAGGATTGCTGAAGGATGAATGAAACAAATAGGATTTTCTTTGAGGTTTTGCATGGCTTTATAATCTAGTGGATTGAATTTATAATTTGGATTACCCACTTTCCTTATGTTCACTTTTCTTCTCAAACTTTAGCACTAATACTCTTTGACCTTCTGACCTTTTGCTTTGCAAGTTGATTTAGCTAATGGAGCTTGGATTTTTCTTTGCTTTCAGTTTGGAAAGAATGATTGAATTGGAAGCTAGGGAAAACCTTATTACATATAAAAACATAAATTACATTTGAAAAAATAAAAAATAATTTACATATTTGATTTTATATCAAAATAACATTTTGATAAAAAAAATCATTGAAATATTTACAACTTGAATAATATAATAGTTACAAAGATAATGATCTTATGTAGAGGAAGATAAAATTTACTTGAGTCACTCTCATATGCTTGCTGGCTTTATTTGGATGGATTAATGACCTTTAAAAACAAAACCCTAATGACCTAATGAGATTTTTAAGACCCGATCTTCATGAATGACTTTGACTGAGACAAATCATGATGAAAAATATCATTTTGATAGGTGTTATTATGATCAAAGAGAGATGGGAGTGAGTCAGAAAATATGATTCTCTAAAGGAGAGTGAAGTATTATTGAGTACTGTTACCATCAGTGAAACAATTTTTAGCATGACCAGCAAGGGAAAGGGAATTTTCAAAGGGGAAAAAGGGGACAAAGATTTAATAAATGAATTTCTCTTTTTAAGGGATAAGCATAATGATGGTTATATAAATTTGAAAAGTATTCTACCTACCCTTTTATTTATGCTAACATTTTTCCTTTCCTTTATTGGGTGCATCTGAGCTTGCTGACCCTTTTTATTTTCTTTTGATAAGCAAACTAACTTATTTCTAACCTTATATCTTCCAATGGCTCAAAGTAAACTTATGAGCTCATTTTTATTCTCTACCTAACTACTGATTTGCCAAGATTAAATGGTTTGGTCAGATCTTTATTCACTAACTATCATAACATGAGATTTAAAGGCATGAATGACTAAGATTAGATTGTTTGATCATCATGAATTGTGGCATGTTGGACAAGCTGCACACAATTTTATTTGCAAAAGTAAAGTAAACCAAGAGCAGTGGCATTTGAATGTGCAACACTTTCAAATTTTTTTTCTTTTTTCTTTTTATGGGGTTCATATTTTATATCTTTTATATCTTTCTTTCTTTTGGTCCTTTGATTATTCTTTTAGGACATACCCTCTTTTCATTTTTTAATATAAGAAAACATTTGCGGAAATGCAAAGGTATGTACAATATTACAAGACTTAACATAGCCAATTCAAAATTATGATCCCTATTATTATAGGACACTAACAGGTCAAACATAATCTTTCTCCTCCTTCACACATGTGAAGTATCTCATGCAATTTTAGAGATGTACAAACTTGTTTTTATGTGATGGAGATGACCAAATTGTTAGAAAATTATATATTACAGAGAAATGGAACACATTAAAATATGCAGAAATACAAACACAAAAAACATATAAACAAGAGAGACACAGATATATGTGGTTCACCCAACTTGGACTACGTCCACGGAGAAAAAACTAGTCCTTCCTTTATATTATTCAACAAAATTAAGAGACACAACCTACAATAGTTATGTGGTAATATCCTCTACTCTCTCTCACAATCCCCATTTCTCTTTCTTGCTTAGAATACACATACCACACACATCCATAATACAATTCCCTCAAGTGAACTGAGGGGTTGCCTACTAGGGAAAAAAACCCTAAATTGAACATAACTTCTACCGTTAGATCATCCACTTAATGAACGACCCAGATTGACTACAAAATTACAATATTTTACAAGGCAATTTTACATCTATTTGCCCCCAACTGGACCCCCTGACGGCGCTCAAAAAACGGGCAGTGTTGCCGCCCCATTAAGAACAGGGGTCCAACTCAAGGATGCATCTAAATAAAGAAGATAATCAAGTTCCACACCCAACAAAAATGAGGAGTCAACTAAGGTTTATTTATAGTTGAATTAGGAGAGTTAATTTCCCTTTAGGTCGACTTGACTTCCATAGGTGGACTTGGTCAAAGAATAGTTTTAAAAACAGGTCGGTTTGAACCAAAAATCGATCAAAATGGCTGGTTCATTGGCCAAACCAACCAAACCGGTCAAAAAAATTTGTTCGATGCATCATTCACCCTTTTTTTAGACAAACTAGGCATAAACATGCCGGTTTATGATGAAACTGATCTATTTTCCCATAAATTGGTCGGTTCCGTCATAAACTGGTTGGTTCATAGCCAGGTTGGTCGCAGACCCACCAGAGGAATTCTTGGAGGCTCGTGAGGTGGTTTGGAGGGAAACTAAGGGTTGTTTCCCTCTAAAAACAACCCCTCCAAGCTAATAAAATGAGGTATCCCCTCTCATTTTCCTCACACATCTCATTTAGATTTTTTGTGAGCTTCATTGTGAGCTTGGAGAGTGTTGATTTTTTTCCAGAGTAGTGGAACAACAAAGAGTTTGAGCTAAGTAGTAGCCACCATACCTGCAAAAGCTAAGGATACTGCATGGGCTCATTGCGATATGATTTATGGAAAAATGATATGCAAATATTTCGAAAAATATATTGAAGGAGGTGGTATTAACATTTTCAAGAAAAACTTGGCTGAGGTAGGAGGCCATGTAAAGCCATGTGGAGCACCAAATGAAGTAATAGGGCATATTAGGGCAGAATACCTTCATAATTTTGAGACTTAAGTCACTGAACCAACAAAGAAGTTTGTGACTCAAGCAATTGCAAATTTTGGGAGCTGAGACTCAACCAACTGAGTTTTATCATGATGAGAAGTTTCAAGTGATAATTTTGAGCACTAATATCATATATGTAGACTTGTAGTAGGCCAATGGCCCCATAAGGGCTTTGTTTTTTGACTCTAGAGGCTGTTTAGAGCCTCATTGAGTATATATTTTGTTGATGATATGTATTGCATTTGGTGCCATTTTGATATATTCACCTTTACATGGTATATATATGAGAAAAATTTGCATATTTTGTGTCAATTGGTTTGGAATCATGGTTTTAAATCTTAAAAATAGTTTTTTTTTTTCATTAAAAATTAATTATTTCATGTGTTTTTTTAAAATTGGTTCATTGAGATCTAACCAATCTCGGTTTGACCAGTTTTGGTTTGAAACCCGGTTTATTAGGTGGACCGGTCCGTTCACTAGTTCCGGTTTTTAAAACTATGGGTCAAAGTGCCAAAATTCAAAATTTCCCCATCAATTTAAATGATGAAATTCATAATATAACTACCAATTTTTAACAATTTCTTCTCTTTTTCATCCAAGGCAAGTCCATAGTGATATTCGCTTTCTTGTCCCTTTCTACCATAGATACCATCTTTCTTGTCCTTTTTTATGGAGGAATTTCCATCCTCCATCCCATATATCAATCATCAAAAGCTTTTACTATATAATTTTGAGGTCTAGTATTTTACCATTTGACTTTGGCCTTCCCTTTTTGTTCTGCTCATACTTTTGTTAAACCTTTATGTTGTCTCGATTGATTTGGATCATTTGGGCTTTCCACTATCCTTTTAGTCATATGAAGTTTCTTCTTCTATCATATGCAACCTTATTTTATTTTTCTTTATTTGTTTCCTCCTAGGATTTTTACCCTTTCCCCTTTTCTTCTCTTCCTCTATTTTTCTTTATTCTTCCCATTTTTGTTTTAACATCTCCTCCTTCCTCTTGTTTTTTCTAGAAAATATCTATTTTTCTCTATAATTTCATCTATGTTCTATCAATGTTTGTTTGCTCTTTACCCCCTCACTCTTCATTTTTCTATATTTTTCCTTACAAAACAATCCCTTTTATTCATTGATTGTTGCTCCCTTATTATCTTCTTTAGAACCTTTATTATTTCTTAGTGATGTGGTAATTTTATGTTTTTGGTAAACAAGTGTTAACATTATGTCCAATTAAATCTCCTTCAATTATTGGTACTCATTTTTCAACTTCTTCATCCTCTAAGGGCGTATTGTTGGATTTCCACTTTCTCTTGTCCCTGCATTCTTCCACAACATCCTTTTTTGTATTCTTCTTCTTCTTCATGCCATCATCCTTGAAATGTTCTCTAAGTTGGTTTCTTTACTTAAGGTCATCATCCCTATTAACAAGAATTTGTGTGTGTTGTGTACTATCGGTTCCTTACTAGAAGATTAATATACCGATGACAAAAAATAAGAGAAAAATATTTTACTCTAATAAGCAAAGCTAGTGAGAAATATTAACCACGACTTTGAGAGAAAAGGGAAAATAAGAAATTGTATGCCCTCACACTAAAGAAGTATTCGAGGATATTGTTGGAGGGAAACGGCTCTAAATAACCTACAAGATAAAAAAATAACCTCATCTCTAATCTATGATGGAAAAATCCTAGATGTAACTTATTAAAACATGTTAGAAACTGTCATAATATGCTTCAATATTTAATGAAAGAAAATGCATGATAATATACATCAAATCAAATATAAACAAGTGTAATATGCAACATTGTTGTTTAGCACTTGCCTCTTATGCAAAAAGTAATTGAGAACATAAATTATTATAACTAGTATAAAAATAACACTACTATTATGTAAAAATTTATCTATATTTATAACAATTTGTTAACATATTTTTCTAAATAGATTACTATATTGAGTAGCAAATTTACTTTTATACGTGCTATGTAAAATGGAACGAGATGCAAATCAAATTTTATATTGATCACATGCGTACAACTATATGGAGTTGTTATGTCACTCTGGCTAGTGACGTATATGAATTGCATTCTCCTATTATTTGGCACTGTACAAACAAATTTTTATACATTTTATAATGTTTTACTATAATTTTAAAAATTTTGTACAGAAAAATTTCGCTGACGAATGGCCGCTGCCACCATCGGGGCTACCAAGGCCGAGGTGGGATGTCAACCTGTCAATCAAAGTTAATTCTCCATACAAATCAATTTGATCCCTGGCATAATTTGACTACAATCCCATTTTATTTTTAACTTTCAACAACTTTTAACTGGAGACGAGTGGTCACTCTCGGCGAGCCTTATTTCCACTGCCATAGGCCCATTAATGCGCCCAGGCAGGAAATGCTCGCCGTCAGATTAAAGCTGTAGATCATCGTGCGGTGGGCATTCCCTGCCTGGGCACATTAATGGGCCTATGGCAGTGGAAATAAGGATCGCCGTCACTCTCACCGTATTGGGCATGACGTCATACTCATAAAGCCACATTTCATTTATTGGTTGAAAAAGAAACATATTTTCTGAGCGATTTGGTGAGAAATTAAATGCATGATGATGATTTAATTGTATCATGAAGGTCAACTTAACAACACCATCATTGTTGCTGGAATTTTAAAGGCAACTTATTATTCGAGTTGTTTTTAGTGCGACTTTTCGGAAGTTTTTTTGGTGATTTTTTCAGGTTTAATTTCTCTAAAATCCGACAGGAATTCGTTGAAATCACAAGTTTCATGGGTAATCCCTGCACAATCGAAGTGCCCTAGGGGTTTTTATGTGTGCTAAATCCATATATACAATCAAAAAACCCATTTAAATAACAAAAAATCAAGATTTCACCTCAAAATCTTCGGCCAAATTCTGGCACCAAAATCTCCAAAAAATCACACTAATGACAACTCCCTTATTATTAATCAAATTTAACGTGTCATGAGTTTTATTTTAATTGTGAATAGGCCTAAATATTATATATATATATATATATATATATTTAAAGACAAAAATTTCATATTTTTATTTTTATTTATTTATTTTTTCTGGATAATATAATTAATTAAAATTATATATATATATATATATATATATATATATATATATATATATATATATATATATATATATATAACTAATTCTTTTTAATATTATTAAAATATAAAATATATTTTGGTGAACAAATTTAACTATGGACAATTTTTGTTAAATTTAATAACCCTTATCGACTTTCTTAAATTTATTTATATTTAAATATTTTTTAAAATATTAGAGAAAATAAAATTAATTAATTTTGTTAATTTTTAAATTATTATAAATATCTTTTTCATATATATATATATATATAATTCAAAAATAAAATATTATTAATATACATTCCATATATATAAAATCTAAACTATTTAAATATATATATATATTTTTTCAATTTTTCTAATTACTAATATATAAATAATTAGTTTATATAAAAAAATAGATAATTATAAAAGTTGAATAATTTTTCAATAAAATAAATATAATTCATATTGATAAATATCATGAAAATATATGTTATTTGGATTTAAACAAATTATATATATATATATATATATATTAAAATGGTATATATGAGAAATATACATAAACTATTAAATATTATTAATTGTTAAGGTCCATGTAACTTGGAACATTTGAGTTTGAAAGAGAAAGATTTTTTTCTTCCTCCAGTAATCCAAAATAACTGCAATTAACAAATCATTTTACATATTGTTCATATTATTGTATAAATTATTGCATTTTTAAAAAGAAATAAATTTAAAAATATTTATGAAAAGATAATCCTAAATTATATTTTTAAATCTAAAATATTTAAAATATTTATTTTAAAAGATTTAATATAATTTTATAACATATTTTTTTAAATACATATAATTTTTCTTTGTTCCGATCAATAATTTAAACCATGACATTCATAGATGATGTTACACATAAATGAGATAAAGTATAATTATATCTTCATTCCATGTGGATTCAGACAAAACAAAATTGTAAACACCAACATATAACTTGCATGTACAATAATATAAAGACTTAGACATTAACATATCTTCGTTGTTAATGCGAAGTGATAATGATATACACATGACAAACTATGAGTATATAATTATTCACCTTAGATTTAGTGATAAAACTTTAAATGTAACATAAGACTTTTGGTTATAAATTTCTAGAATAATGATATTAAGCTTAAAACTCCTACTTGGCAGAACCTTGGATGCTTTATGAATGATTTTTTTTAACGATTGAAACCAATACATGAATTCATGTGTTTGGAGCCAAAAGTAGTTATTTTTCCAGCATAAAGAGTGATTACACTTCTTGCATATTACTAGCAATTTTTTGTGCAATTCAGATATGTAGTATCATTCTCCTTGTAATGTTGCAGTGCATATGACAAACAATTTTAGAAGAATCCATATATAAAAGCAACTTTTGCGCAATTATCTATATTTAAGAAAAATTAGTACACAAAATTAGAGATTTAAATCCGTATGTCGTAAATTATATTTTTAAATATTCATCATTCTTGCACAATAAATAAAAGCCACGTGATATCAATGTATAAAAAAACAAAAACAGTGACATTGCCACCACATGACTCTTGTTTTATAAACAAAATATTAAAATCTATAGATTACAAATAAATTAAAATAAAGTAGTAAAACATTTTAAAATTAATTTTATAACTATGAATATTATTATGAAACTTATTTAAAATATATTATAATTAATATTTTTTAAAAATATTTCACATATATTTCTTATACTTTAAAAGGGAAAATTGATTATTCAAAATATTTTATTATGAAATTTAAAAATTACTTTATATTATGAAACTTATGCGATATATAATTTAATTAATTTTTAGAAGATATAAAGAAAAGTACAATATAATTTTATAATAAATTTCTCATTAAAATTTTAAAATAATTAAATAAAATTATAAAATTATAATAATAAACACTCAAATTTAAAAATATAAGCATAGTTATATGGTTATGACTTCTTTCTACGTAATGTGTCATTATTATAATAAACTACTCAAATTAGAATTAGACAATAATTGTTTACAATTTACAACCAACTCCAACCAACTATCTAGCAAATATTGGTTATTGTGAGTCAAGTTTAAAACCATAAATGAGGAAAGCACGAGAAGAAGATCATCCGATTAAACAATTTAAAAAAATTATCATATAAATAAACCAAAATTTAACTTATGATTAAAATAAATTATTTATAAAGGGGTAGTAGAAGCTCAATAATAGTAATTCAGCATGTGAATAAACTTGATGGGGATTTCGACCAATTCCAAACTCCCATTCTATAAAGAATTTATCTTTAGTTAGAAAAGTTTGAAAATAATGAATTTTTCCATATAAAAAGGCACCTTAATTATGAGGCAGATTCCTTGGCCAATAAAGATGTCACTTTGGAATAAGGAGACTTGGTTTTGGATGATAGGGCTCCTATAATCAATCATTTCCCATGAAAACTAAGGTGTCTTTTGGAAACTGTATAAGGCCAGTTTATTTAGAATAGTGGAATCCGGACAAGGTGTAAATCAAGATAAGTTATTTTAATCTGTGGGTACTATATGAATGATGTTGTGCAAGGGCTTGACTTTAAAACCAAGAAATTTTAATACAAATCCGTAGTTGTTTCTTAATTAATTATTATTATTATAATTATTTTTAATAAATGGAAAAGTTGTCTATAATTATTTATTAATTATAATAATAAAATATTATTGTTAAAAACAAAAATAATGTAAAATAGTTTTAATAGACATAGTCTAACTTAACTTGACACAATTAATGAAATGGATTTTTAACCCGACACAATTTCAAGCAAATTGTAATTTTTTGTCATTAAAGAACTTAAACTAAAGTTTTTAAAGATCTTTGTTGGATTTTGATTAAAATTAACTAGAAAAAATACCCTAAAAAATGCTATTTTTTCTATAAGTTTAAATACGCGATTTGACCCTTCTCAACACTAGATAAATCCAAAGTTAAGATCTAGACTAGTATTTTATATGTTGTGTTATGAATTAATTATTGAGATAAAATATTATTATGTAAATAAACTATATTCAAACCTTAGCCGATGTAGAGTCTAACTTCCATAGTTAAAGAAATTTAATATTGTCTTAATTTTAAATCTTAACAAATAAATATTTTAATTAATAGTCAATGAATTTTCATTGTTTTTTAAATTTTAGTAATTTGGAACAACTTTAAAATAATATAAACTTCTAATAAAAAAGTTTCACAATCAAACTAGTCTATGTTCAAACCTTAACCTACCTGTCGACAAGTATAAAAATATGGGGGTTACGAAGGAGATTTTATTACAAGAAAGAAGAATTATAATGGTGAATCCATTGAATAGATGGCTCCAAATTCCTTCTTCTTGGGGTTCATTTCTCTTGAGGATCTGTCTCAAGTTCAAGGTCTTCAATGGATTTTTCTCCTAATCTTCTAAAAGTGAAATGGAAAGTAGAAGGAAAGTTGGAAATTGAGTATTTAATTATATGATAAAAAGTTTGTCACATTGTCTCCAAGAACTGCCTTCTTGATATTACACAATAAAATTAGGCAAATCAAAACAAATATAGGTGCAAATTGGGGATTCAAGAAGAAACATAGTTACTGATCAAACAAGAAAATTACCCGGTACCTTTTTTTGAGGTAGCAAAAAAAACACCCGATTTTGAAAAGTGGTGATGCAGAATCACTTTTTTTTTTTTTTTTTTTTTTGGAGCATAGTTTTGGCACTTTAAATTTTCTTATGATTTTTTTTTTTTTAAATATATAAATGTCATGGTTTTCATGTCGATTTTGAAAAGTGGTGATGTAGAATAACTTGTTTTATTTTTGGAACTTTAAATTTTCTTTGTTTTTTATTTTTTTATTTTTTAAATGTCATGTCGATTTAGAAAAATGGTGAATTTTTTGGCACTTTAAATTTCTTTATTTATCAAGTATGAAAACTTGTTTTAAATGTTATTGATTTTCGGAGTTTAGAGGTCGATACAAGGAGAAAAACCCTAGCTGACGCTCTGCGCACCCTGCTACTATGAGTTTCCAGCCTTTGGCTGCGACCCTGTCACAACAGATCTGCTTGATCTCACCACGGGCTCCCCTAATGGAGCGAGATGGAGGCCCGTAGGCTCCATCCTACCGAGATCTCGCTGCTGGCTCGATTCACAATCCCAATGTATCTTTTTTTACACGCCTCACTACCACCTCAGCCACTCCTCGCTCGACCCAAGAGATGAGGCTTATCCCTCCTTTGCAAGAGACAGATCAGGCTGCAATACCCCCCTTGGTGACCATAGTTACAACCACCATCGCCGCAACGAACACTGCCTCTATGAGTCAAAACCCCCTTACCTTTGAAGGTGAAGGGTTAGAAATGAAAGAAAATGCCAAGAAAGGAGAAAAAAGGCAAAGCGCCTACAACCCCAAGGCAACAAAAATCCCAGAAATTATCATTCAAGATCCAAATGTGGCCATCTACAAGGAATACATGCAAGAACATGTGATTATATGTAAATTTATGGGCATATGGCCCACAACACACGCCCTAAAAGGATGGATCTAGGCCAAATGGAGTCCAAAAGGAGAGATAGATCTCCAGTTAGGATCAAAAGGCTTCTTCACGGTGGTCTTTTATCTCCTGGAAGACAGAGATAGGATATTTGAAGAAGGCCCCTACTTTTTCAACTCTGCTGGTTTATATATGAGATATTGGAAGGAAAACTTCACTCCAGACAAAGAAGACTTCACTAGGGTTCCATTATGGATAAGGCTATACTCACTTCCCACCGATTACTGGGCACCCTCGATTCTAAAGGCCATGGGGGATGAGCTTGGAGAATACATAAAAATGTCAGAAGGCACAAAAAATGGTCATTATATCTCCTACGCTCGCATCTCTGCTTACATAGATGTCTTAGGAGCCCTACCAGAAGCCATCAGGCTAAACTTCAGGGAAGATATATGGACTTAAAGCATAGAATATGAGAACATCCCCTTCCGATGCAGAAAATGTCATGAGCACAGACATCTTTTCCGGGACCGCCCACAAAACAAAACCCCAACAAAAGAAGATCAAGCGGGGAGAAAAAAGGATGACCAAGGCTACACCAGAGCAGGCAACAAACACAGACAAAACAAAAGAACGAACACAAGAAAAGATCCTCTAATGCTCTCCAATAAAAACAAGTTCGAAGTCCTAACCATGCTCCAAGAGGAAACAGGGCAACACAACAGGGATATGGATACAAAAATTGAGCAGGAAACACCAATGGACAAAAGTAGCACAAAAATGGATGCAACATTCACTCTCACATAGGAGGGCAACATACCCCAAGAGGACACAGAGATGGAAAGAATACAGGACATTCCAACCCCAGAGGAAAGAGAGATTGAGCAAGTCGTAATGGGTATAGACTTGCAAAAAATCACAAAAGAATGGAACACGAAGGGAATAGAAGGAATCCCCATAGAATACATACAAAAAATCGAGGAGGCCTATATATTACAGCAAGTTATGCAGAAGCAATGAGAGCACCTAAACAAAGGCGAAAACCTAGCAGGAGGAAGCACGACAAACCTAAAGGCAAACCAACACATCATCAAGGGGAAAAACAGAAAATGAGGAAGGAAAACCAATAATCAATACCTTCAAGATCTTGGAATCCACCCTGTCAATGAAGGAAAGGTGTTAATTTCAGCTAATTTTCTATGCCATTTCAGATTAGGGCACAATATTGAAGAAGATAGAACATACTAATTGATCGATAGAAGACAAGCCAAAACAGAGGTAAGAAATGGTGGCGTTGCGACAATCAGCAGGATGCTTCTACTAGAAAATTCTCCAATAGGTCATTCAGCCAAGCGTGTCACACATAACCCCAGAACAACCCAAAGAATATGCAGCTCCAACGCCATCAAGAGATAGAGAATTCCTCCACACCAATGTGTTTCAAATGAACTCTAAGTCTCTCCAATATAAAGGAATCTTTGGGGGTGTGTGACACGTCCTTTAAGACATTTAAGTCTATATTTTATTCCAGGCCGACCTAGCACATAACTGGAAGAAATTCAAAGTACATGTTCTGCTCATCTGATTGAGATGATCTTTAGATCAATCTTACACCTCTCCGAAAGAGGAATCCAATAAAAATATTGCGATTTTCATCTGAGCAGCACAACCCGGAGTTTGGACCTAGTTGTCCAATTTTAACACTCCCTCTCAACTAGGGAGAACTCCGTCCACAAGTGCAATCCAAACATCGTGCGTCATCCCACCGTAACTTGCTTTGCTAGCCTCTTTATTTCAAAACAGAAGTGGGTCAGTCACAAAGACATCATACCCGGCTGACAGATTCAGCCTAGAGGTCCGAAACCTCTATAGGACTCACAAAGAGTCTCCAACCAACCCGAAGCTGGTTCATCTGACCCGAAGTCAGCAGGAGGTCTAAAACCTCACTATACTTGATCCCAGATCAAGTGGTTGGACCGTGCCATCCTAGATAGAGAGCACGACAATTTCTGATGCGTCCATCAGTCTTTGCTACTAGTCTCTAGCCTTTCCCATCTCATTGGCCAAATGAGAGGTACTTCCCATGAGCCCTGAACTCAATGGGTAGGATGCATACTGGGCACAGAAAATGAGAGGTGAACCAACTCAAAATCACAACGGTGGGGTCCAAGCACACCACCAAGGTTGGCAAGCCTAGCCTTGTGGTTGCCCATAGCTCCAAGAAGCTCTCCCCAAAGCCCCCCAGAGCTCCCAGAGCTCATCGTCCAACAGGACCCACATCATAGGGTCTTTCCATGATTCCAAGATTCTCACGGAAGGTTAGGAACATGACCTTCCCCAAGGGCATTGTGAGAATATCCGCGACCTGCTCATCAGTTCCTATATGATCGAGCCTTACGGCGCCTCGCTGTACCATATCCCAGATAAAGTGGTACCAACCATCAACATGCTTGGATCAATCGTGGAACCTGGGATTCTATGACAAATGAATCCCCCTCTGGTTATCACAAAGGATAATGGTGGCATCTAGCACATGCTCGAATAGCTCACAGAAGAGCTTTCGCAACCAAGTGACTTCACAACAGGCCATACATGTATTCGGCCTCAGCGGTGCTCAAGGCTATCGACTTTAGATTCTTGCCCGAAGCAGATCTACATGTGAAGTAGCATCCAAATGTGCTCTTGCGATCCATCACATTGCCAACCTAATCGACATCAGTATATCCATGGAGTGTCAAACTCCCGGCAGTGTATCTCAGCCCATGGTCTATCGTGCCTCAGAGATATCTCAAGAGTTTCTTGGCACCAACCCAGTGAATGTTTTGATCAACCATGTGTTGACTCAAAGTGTTCACTGCACAACATACGTCCGAACAGGTGTTCACTGAGAACATCAGGGTCCCTATGAGTTGACGATACTCAGTAGGACGGGCCCAACAACGTTGCTACTCAACTTCTTAAAGTTGAGTTCCATGGACTTACAGTCCATCATACCAGAAACTTCATAATGTATTTTCCTTGAGAAAGGAAAATCTTGCCAGGTCTCTGCTAGACCTTCAGGCCTAGACATTTTTCCTAGGTCCTTCATCTCGAACTTAGCAGCGAGCTCCCTCTTGCACTGATGAATGAGAGGGTCAGCACCTGTCAGAAAGAGGTCATCCACATACAACACCAGAATGAGAGGTTTTCCCTTGACAACCTAGAAGTAAAGGTTCATTACTTTGAATGAAGCCCAACTTCATCAAGTAGCTATCTATCCTCTCGTACCAATCTTTGGGTGCTTGCTTCAACCCATAGAGGGATTTCTTCAACCCGCAGACATGGGTGTCCCGATCCTGGACTTCCAACCCCAGAGGTTCCTCCACATATATCTCTTCCTTTATCGCACCATGCAGAAATGTGGTCTTCACATCCATTTGATGAAGACTCCATCCTTGCGTAGCAGCAAGGGCTATAATAGATCGAATGGTGGTGTATTGGGCCACAGGTGCAAATATGTCATCATAATCTATGCCTTCCTTTTGAGAGAAGCCACGGACAACGAATCTTGCCTTGAACTTTTCAGCACTTCCATCAGATCCATGCTTGATCTTGTAGAGCCATTTCGAGGTGACAATTGCTTTGTCCTATGGTCTTGGAACCACATCCCAGACATCATTCTTCATAATGGACTCATACTCTTTGTGCATAGCATCCTTCCAGACTTGATGGTTTACAACTTCCTTAAAGGATCCAAGCTCAGATTGTACAATAGTACTCATGGATGCTAGATACCCTGTTATTTATATGGCTTCTTGGTTTTCCTTCGGAATTTCCCCCTTTGAAGCCATATGTCCCTGAGCCATGAGGATCTTATTTCGTTCAACAAAGGTATCTTCTCAGGAGCATATACAGATATATTCTCCCTCTTAATGCCAGCTTCTCTTTCGAGAGAAGACATCTATTTTAAATGAGGTCATCCCAGACACCAACTTGGAAAGGTGACTTAATCTCTCATAGACAAAGCCATCCAACAGGATTTGCTGATCATGGTTCAAGATTCCAACAATATGTCTGAAAGCTGCCGAAACACATTTTACCATTACGCTCCAGAGTGAGACTGCAATTGTCACATGCTAATTGCTACATAGGTGACTATCTATGTCACTGTCCAACAGGGAGAATATACCAACAAGCCTCAGCTTGTGTTAGAAGTCCTGTTATTCTGAGGAGGTTTGTTGTAGCTTCCTCAACCAGCCCTCTTTACCGTGACTCACAGAACTAGGAATCCAAACATGATTCCTTCTTTCATAATTCTGCACTTGAGAGCTTCATCTGCTACATCTGGTTTCTCATTCAACACTGCTTCTCAATTTCAGATTTATAGTTAATAGTTGGCTGATCTAGGGCTTCGAGTCTTTACCCTTCTTCATGTCAGTCGACACTTTATGTGATACCTTTCTGGTACGCAGATATAGCTCAGTTATAAATACCCAGCTCCTGAACATGTGGTAAATGACACAGTATGCCATCTTCTAAATATCATTGTGGTCCTGCTTATGCACAGATTTGGGAATCATTGTGTTTGTGACCAACTTCAGCTGCAATCTACAACGTTGTTCTTATTCACCACCAGTATGATCTTTTACCATCCTTACCCATGTATGAGCCTCCAAGGAGCTCGAACTCAAGATAAGAAAACTCAAACCAGGGACAACAATTCATAATCACGCAAACAAACACAACTGTCACAGCAAGTCTGAGACTTTCATGAATTGTAGTGAATTATTCCAAGTATTTGTACATATAGATGACTTCTTCCAGACAGTTTTCTCAAAATGATTTGATTCACTACTGCCACCCGATATCAGACCCAAAACTTCTTATCAGGATTTGATCACTTTCCAAGTATATGCATAGAGTTTCAAATGATTTGAAGACACCTATGTATAGCTCACAACCACCATCCTGAAAGAACTTGTAGAGGATTTTCCTTGTCTCCATGATCTCCTTAAAAGCTAAAGAGTTCTCGACCTTTCATGTGAAGATTCCTCAGTTTAGTGTTTTTTTTTTTTTTTTTTTTTTTTTTTTCACCACTTAGAGGACAAACCACTTCATGATCCGTGCACTCATAGATCAAAATCGCAGGAACAATTTATTATCAAGGTCATTTCCATAGAAGTGTGTAATATTCTCACAAATATTATGTTTTGAAATATAATAATATGTGTGTGTGCATATTTCTCCTCAAGGGGATTACATAAAGCCATGAAGAAGAACCTCCTCTATAGTAGCATATGGCCCATACTAGAATTCTTTTGCAGGATAGTGCCTTCAATGCTGCAAAGAATGATTGCACCTTCTCCACAATTGATGTCAGCTTAATGGTAAGATACAGCCCCGATGAGAGGTGAATCAGATCATCTGCCATTACTCCATCTCTGTTGAAAGGAGACAATTCATCTAGCCATTGGAGAAGCCATGTTGCAATATAGGCATCAAAGAAATAATCATACCCACCGATACCATGTTAATTTCTGCCACCCTCCTCCAACGAGCCCTGAAGTGCAGGATTTTCCTAAATGTTAAGTTGTCTCATCTTCACCTCACCGATACTGGTACCTCTACATTGTCGGCTCATGCCATTTCACATTAGGGCATTAACACTGGAAGAAGATAGAATATATTGAATGACTGATAGAAGAACAAGTCAAAACACAGAGAAGAAATGGTGGCATTGGGGCGACCAAAGTTACATTTATGCTCTACTGTTAAAGTCTTCAACAGGTCATTCAGCCAAGCGTGTCACACAACCCCAACAACCGTAAAGAACAGGCCCAACGCCATCAAGAGAGAGAGAATTCTCCATTGACCACGGTGGTTTCAAATGAACCAGAACCCTGAAGTCTCTCCAATATATAGGAATATTTGGGGGTGTGTGACACGTCCTTTAAGACATGTAAGTCTATATTTTATTCCAGGCCGACCTAGCACATAAGTGGAATAAATTCAAAGTACATGTTCTGCTCATCCGATCGAGATGATCTTTAGATCAATCTTACACCTCTCCGAAAGAGGAATCCAATAAAAATATTGCGATCGTCATCTGAGCAGCACAACCCAGAGTTTGGACCTAGTTGTCCAATTTTAACAAAAGGTAAGGGCTATCTCTCTCTCCCCTAATCCATTACCATGATTTATACATCCTGGAATATAAGAGGACTAAACAGTCCCAGTAAGAAAAGGATCGTTAAATCCAAGATAGCCTCTGACAAGCCTGATATTGTACTTCTACAAGAAACAAAAAGCAATCTTGAGTGTATGGACTCCATCCATCAATCTTGCTTCATAAATAATTATAGCCACCTGGCCATCTCTGCCTCTGGTTCTATGGGAGGTCTTGCAACCTTTTGGAAGGACTCTTGGTTCCACCTATGCAAGTCTCTAGCCTCCAAACATGCACTTACCACTGTCCTTCATATCACAATCACTAATGTCTATGCTCCGCACTCTGCCTTTGAGCGAGTGGCCTAGCTCCATAGCCTTAATAAACATCTCAGCTTCTTCAATCACCTCCTAAGCTTCATATTAGGGGACTTCAACATGATTCTCAATCTCGGGGAAAAGCGAGGAGGCTTAAGGAAACTAGACAATGACTCAACTACCTTTCAGGCCATGATCAATGATCTAGGCCTCATTAAAATCCCTACCAAAAATGGCACCTTCAATTGGAACAACAGAAGAGGTGGGAACAGACAGATCGCCTCCAGACTTGACAAATTTCTCCTCTCAGAGGACCTCTTCCTCTGCTCCCTGGAAATGGAAGCAAGCATATCCCCCCAGGCAGGATCGTATCACTGGCCCATTGTTCTCTACATCAAGCTCTCAGAAAGCCCCAAAAACACTACCTTCAGGTTTGAAGCTTTCTGGATTAGTCATCCAGAATTCAAGGAAAAAATGAAGGATTGGTGGTCTTCTCCCCTACCTGCCCAAGGCAATAAAATGCATAACTTCCAGCAGAAGCTAAAGCACATCAATTCATAACTCAAGGTCTGGAAAAAAAAAAAACTTGGAGACATAATAGCGGAAAAAAATATAATTGAAACAAAAATGAAGACCCTCCAACAGAGTATCATTAATCAAGGGATGAAAGAGCAAAAAAAGCAGTAGGAACTCAGGCTTCAAAATAATTGGGACGAATGAGCTGCCCAGGAAGAAACTCTATGGAGGAAAAAGTCCAAAATAAATTGGATCAAAGATGGAGAAAAGAACACTGCCTTCTTCCACAGGTCAATGATTCAACACAAAAAGCACAATAGAATTCTCAGTCTCAAAAATCAGCAGGGCATCATCCTATGTAATCACACTAAGATTGAAGAGGAGCTCAATCAGTACTTTGCGGCCATCCTCAAGGAATCAAATAATGACAACATGGAGGACATAAGGAAAATAACAAGAAACATCCCCACAATCTTGACCAGAGAGCATAACCAAATGTTTTTGAAAAAGATAACCATAGATGAAGTGGAGGAAGCAGTCCAATCAATGCCCAATGGCAAAGCTCCTGGACCAGACGACTTCACCATAGACTTCTACAAGGCCTGTTGGCTACTGATCAAAGAAGAAGTCTATGACCTTGTTGAGGAATCCCGAATCAAAAAATCCATCTTTAATTCCTTCAATGCCACCTTCTTCACCCTCATCCCCAAATCTGACAAAGTAGACTCTCCAGACCAGTTTAGGCCAATCGCCCTCTGCCATTTTATCTACAAGATTATCTCCAAAGTCCTTGCCAACCGTATCAAATCTATCTTGCCCCTACTCATTTCCCCTCATCAAACAGGCTACGTCGAAGGCATGCAAATTCTAGATAGCATCATCCTCTCTCAAGAGGCCATCCACTCCCTCAAGGATCAACGTAAACTAGACATGCTTATCTAATTGGACATGTCTAAAGCTTTTGACAGAATTAATTGGAATTACATCAGAAAAATGCTGGCTGCTTTTGGCTTTAGAAAAAAATGCATCAAATGGATAATGGCCTTAGTTACGGGAGCTTTAGTTTCCATCCTCCTCAATGGATCCCCCTCGGCCATCATCAACCCTTCTCGTGGTCTCAGACAAGGTGAACCTCTTTCAACCTTCCTCTTTTTCATCATGGCTGAAGGTCTAGGGAGCTATATATCGGCTGCCTCCTCAAATGGCTGTATCTGTGGTCTCAACCTCTATCCCTCCACCCCCCCCCCTCCACCCACCAACGATTTGTTGATGACACGCTACTTATGGGCACTCCCACAGTCAAGGAAGCCCTTGCCTACTAGACTATTCTTAAAATTTTTTCTCTTGCATCTGGAACCTCTGTCAACAACACAAAGTCTAAGCTCTTTTTCCTCAACACCTCTCAAGCTATTTAGTACAACATTGCTCGCATTCTGGGTTTCCAGCTCAGTGACTTTCCCTCTAAATATTTGGGCATCCCTCTCACTGAAAAACTCTTGGCCAAAGGTATATGGGAATCCCTGATCACTAAGCTGCAAAAAAATATCTCCAATTGGACCTTTCGATCCCTAAACCTCCCAGGTAGACTGGTCCTCATTCGATCGGTTCTCCAAGCAATCCCTCAATACCAATATTCGGCCATTGCAGCCCCTAAATCCATCTCTAACCAAAGAAAATCAATCCAAAGGGAATTCCTCTAGAAAGGCAAGGAAAACAAAGGTAAATGGGTGCTGGTTGCATGGAAAAAAATATGCAAGCCAAAAAAAGCGAGGGGTCTCGACCTCATATATCCTGATATTCTCGGCAAAGTCATGGGAGACAAAACCTAGTGGCGCTGGATCACCAACCACACAACCTACTGGGCACAACTTTGGAAAGCTAAGTATGCTCCCACTCATCACTCAGACTCGCTCATCAGACTCTCGGGCACCCTCAAAGGATCCCCGATCTGGAACCAAGCATGGGAAAACATAGCTCTCATACAGAATCATTGTTTTTGGGAAGTACGCAATGGAAAGAATGCTTTGTTTTTGGGATGATGCCTGGTCGAAACGCCCCAGGCTCAACACTAAAATTTTCCTTCCCATAAAAATCCATATGGATAGACTCAACAAAACTTTCGTTAAAGACTTTTGGAAAAACGAGGACAACACTAGCTGGAAGGTGTGGCTTGATCCCTCAGCGTTGGTTCAACACAATCACCCCCATATTTGTGCCATCCTTGCTGAAGAGCTTCAAAAAATACAGATCCAAAAGGACATGGAGTCAGATAAGTTAAGATGGGGTCTAAATGCAGCAAGAAATTTCAAAATTAAAGAGGCCTATGGTCTCATATCTGACACTAATCCCATCCCCCTGGACAATAAATGGAGCAGACTCTAGAATCATAACCACTGGCCAAAAATTACTCTCTTTCTTTAGCTGGTCTTGCATAAAAAAATCTTGACCTGGGACAAATTCCAAAGAAAAGGTTTCATCGGACCATCCATATGCACTCTCTGCAAAGCCAACTCCGAAACTTCCAACTATTTTCTAAATGAATGCCAATTCGCATCCAACATCCAAAACTGGTTATTTCTTGTCTTCAAAGCCTTCGATCGTGACCCCTCCTCCATCCTCCTCTCCCTGAACCTAGCCTGGAACCTTCTTCCCGACATCATTTGTTGGGCCCTTTGGAAAGAAAGGAACTCTCGCATCTTCAAGAACTTGGAAAAAAGAGAAGAACAGGTCCTCCACTCCATCAAACAGACTTTGAGAGAATCGACCTCCATAGCCAAGTTCCCTAATCCCTCCTCCCCCCCCAAGAGGGAGGACCGCCGCATCCTCTCCCTTATTGACCTCTCCCCCCCTTCCCTCTCACTCTCTCCCTTTTTGCTCTCGTCTCTATGCCAGAACCCATCTAACACCCCCCTGACGCCAACATGATAAAACTAAACTATGATGGTGCTTCCAAATACAATACTAGAAATGCATGCTTTGGAGGAGTTTTTCGCAACTTTGAAGGAAAAATTCTCTAGATCTATTACGGGAACCTGGGCCACACCACCAAAAACACAGCTAAACGTCAAGCCTTAGCGCACGGGCTCGACATTGCCGGAGATCACAACTTCTCGCCCCTCCTGGTGGAAGGGGACTCCACAGTAGCCACCCATGACTGCAGGAAAATCCAACTGGGACGAAGCATCTAGCATGTCTCTGACTGCTGGTGTATAAAAAAAATCCTGCACAAAATCAAGCTCAACATCGACAATGCCAGGGGAATATCCTTCTTGGCTGTTAGACGCAAAGCCAACAAGCTTGCAGACTTCTTAGCTCATTTGGGTGTTAGCTACAACAGGCTCACTTCTGCAGCATGGGATGCCATCGATTAGCCATCAGTCAGAAATGAGTGCATTCGCATCAGCCTCCTCAATTCGCAACAAGATGGCCTCGGGCAACCCTCTCAATCAAATAAGTAATCATGACCCCCCCTCTCGCTACCCTCCCCACGAATCACCCCACCTTCGGCACTAATGCCGCCTGCCCTTTGCAACACATAGCCTTTGGCCTCATTAATTTCACGCATGACGATGCTAGTGGTTTTGGCACGCCCCCCAGCGGCCTCCCTTGTCCGCCTCCCCTCCCGCCTTCCTATATCATCCCCTCCTCCATAGACTGTTCCACATTCTAGTTTTCTCTTGCTATTGCGCTCGCCCCCACTCGGTCTCCCCAGTGGTTCTTTCTTCGCAGCTCTCCCCTGTATCCCTTCGTGTCCCTCCACCCCGTTCTTCCTTTCCTTGGTCCCATGGCCCCTCACAGAGACCATCCTCCTCCCCCTGCCTGCCGCGGTCGCGGTGCTCACGGGGCCAACAGACCCCGTGCCCTTGTAACCCAATCAGAAACCGCAGCTAGGAACTCCGCCGTAGCTTATGTTTCCACCACTAGCCAGGACACACAGAGGCACATCATAGATTTGGAGAACAGAGCGCACATTCTGCGCAAAGAAACATCGTCGCAGGAGGTTGATGCTATGCTCAGTTGGATCTCGGACCCCGGTCTCACCAGATCCCGTGAAAAACTGTACATCAGAGCCATCGATATACACTAGCACACTAAAACTATCCTTGCTATTACCCTCCAGGACCAGACTGACTGCAACAGGGCTCTGGAGCGCAAAATGGACTCTTTAACAAAGAAATTTGTCAAGTATGTAAGCGAAGTTCATCACATGCGCTTCATTGACAGGAGCTCCCCCCAGTATGCCCTTCTGAGAAGCCGGTCCGCTGCGCGCCTCCACCACCAGCGTCCCAAGGTTGAAGAAGCTGCCCCCATGGATCTGTGCTCCTCCAGGCAGGACGAACCAGGTGCAGGTCCCTCTTCTAGTCGACGCCATATGTTCTACTCCAATGAAGGCACTCCGGACAGGCCCATCAGCGTGGATGACCTCCTGAATGACGACGCTGAGCAACAACGCTCCCCCGGCCTCTAATCCCCTGTTTCTCTGGTTCTGCCTTTTTGACTCTCAGTATGAGGCTTCAAAGCCTTTTTTCAAGCACTTCAATGTATGAACACTCTATGTTTTTTGACTCTAGCACTCTCCCCTCTGTTCCTCCCCCTGTATCCCATTTCCCAGAGGGTGAGAATCTTGTGCGTCAAACAGAAAAATCTTTTGCTTCCACATGCTTGTCTGTGATCTTGCCTCTCCAGGCCTACGATGTAATCTAAGTTTATTAGTTGAATGTGAATAGATCTTCCTAATTTACAAAAAAAAATGTTATTGGTTTTCATACTAATTTTTAAGAGTGTTGATGCAACATAAATTGTTTTTTGTTTAGAGTGGTGATTTTCATCTTGGTAATAAAACATAAAAATAAAATAAAAAAAACATGACAAAAAAAAATCAAATATAAAAAAAGTATGAAAAAAAACTAATAAGTGTAAAAAAAAGCAAAAATAACTTGTATAAAAAAAAGAAGGAAAAAATTCAAAAAAACTCATAATTTTAAGAAAAAAATAAAAAATAAAAATAAAAATAAAAAAAAATAAAAATAATCAAAATTCTAAAATAAAAAATAATTAAAATTCAAAAATTTAAAATTTAAAATTTAAAAACAACATTAAAATAAATTTTTTAAAACAATAAAAGTTTAAATTAAAAAAAATATTATAAATTCAAAAAGAAAATTTAAATAAAAAAAACATATATATATGAAAAAAATATTTTCAAACAATAAAAAAACATAATTCTTCAAGCTGACAAAGGTGGTGTTGCCGTGATCCTAAACAAATATGATTACAAAAGGAAAATGTTAGATCACTTGGAGAATAGCGGGAGCTACAAGAAGCTTAATAAAAATCCCTTAAAAAAGGTTTCTAAAACTGTCGCTCTAGCCATTAGATCTAGTAGCTCAGTTAGTGCCCTTAGTAAGAAGCTTATTGAGAATAACCCCCTTACTCTCAGAATCTATGGTCTTCCTAAGATCCACAAAGAGGGGGCTCCCCTTCGGCCCATTGCTAATACGATAGGCGGTCCAACGTATCTCCAGCTAAACATTTAATGAATAAGCTTAAGCCCCTCGTTGGTCACACTGAATCCTTTGACAAGGATTCGTCCTCTTTTGTTAATGAGCTTAAGGGCGTAAAATTGGATCTAGATGATAAGTTGGTAAGCTTTGATGTGGTTTCTCTATACACCAATATTCCCATTAATGAGGCTATTAATGTCTTCAATCACATTACTGATCCCGATACTGCTCATTTAGTTGAAATTTGCCTCACCTCGACGTTCTTCAGTTTTGAAGGTGAATTCTTCGAGCAGACTTGTGGAGTAGCCATGGGTTCCCCCCTATCCCTTGTTGTAGCTAATCTTTTCATGGAATACTTTGTATCCAAGGCCCTCTCTTATTCTCTATTCTAGCCTAAACTCTGGAAGAGGTTTGTAGATGACACTTGCGTTGTTGGCCTCATGGCAAAGAAAAGTTTGATCTCATCTTCCTTCATCTCAATAGTTAGTCATCTTCCATTAATTTCACGATGGAACATGAGGTTAATGGTAGCCTTCTTTTCTTGGACGTTCTTATTTCTAGAAAGGAATACGGTTCTTTCTCCTATCAAGTTTTTTGGAAGAAAACCCATACTGAGCAGTATATTCACACTAACTCGCATCATTTCCCTGCTCAGAAGTAAGGCATCCTCAACACCTTAGCCACTAGGGTGTTGAGAATCTATGACAAATCTCACCTCGAAGGAGAAAAAACCCATCTCCTAGATGTCTTCAGTAAGAATGGTTATATTAAATCCCGAGGGCTTAGAGCTTTTCTTAAAGCAGAAAAATGTCATAATATAAATAAAAAAAGATCCTAAAGAATGGTCTTCTGGAGTGCACCTTCCCTTTATTCAAGGAACCACTGATAATATTGCTAGGATCCTTAAGAAGCATAAGATTTCTTCTACTTTCAAACCCATGAACACGATTCATAGCTCTCTCATATCTGTTAAAGATCCTGTGAATCTCAAGGATGGAAAAGGTGTCCACATTATCCCATGCTCCTGTGGGACTCCTTACTTTGGCGAAACCGGTCGATCAATTAATCAAAGGATTTGTGAGCATGCTGCTGACCTTAGGCATGGGAGATCCCGATCTTCAACCCTATTTGAACATGCTAAAAAGACGAACCATCAGATATGCATCGAAGAAGCTAAGGTTATTGCTCGAATTGACCATTTTCATCACCGTAAACTAGGGGAGGCTTTAGAGATTGAAAAAAGACCTGTCAATCTCAATAGAGACGACGACTGGAATATTAGCAGGTGTTGGATCCCTGCCCTATACTCCTAGATCTTGTCCCCCCTCTCCCCCCCTGTTTTTTTTTTTTCTTAATGGAATCAACATAATGAAATTATAAAATTAATAAAAATAAAAATAAATAAATAAACTTGTCTTTGGAGTCAAACTAGCCGTTATTCTAATGACTGATTTGACTTTATACTCATTATTGCATTATTTAATAATAATATTTTAACTTTATATATTAAATAAAAATAATATTTATCATAAATAATTTTCCTTCCTAGTCAAACTAGCTCTTGTTCCAATAACTATTTGGCCTTCTCTACATCTATATAAGTTTAATGACTCGATTTGATATCTCATCTCGTCCTGAAGATGAACCACATTGGTTGGTTCGAAACACGTCAACAATTTTCTGTCCAATGAGATGACAACCGAAAAATTTTTGATAAAATAAAAAAAATAAAAAAAATTAAAAATAAAAAACACATTTTTAAAATAAAAAAAAAAGAAAAAAAAAGAAAAAAAAATAAATTCATTTTACCGCTGCCCTAAGGTCGCAGGGCTAGGCCACCAGGGATAATTACTAGCTCTCCCGTCACCAGCAAACAAGCCCCGTGGCCCCCAAGGCGACGGGGGTCGATTCCGGATGGCCGAGCCTCGCGGCCACACGACAGTGGTAAAATGGTTTTTTTTTTCAATTAATATTTTATTATTATTATTATTTTTTATTTTTTAATTTAGTTTTTTGTTTTTTATTTTTATTTTTAAATTATTATTAAAAAAATGATTTTGTTATTTTTTTTTTTAAATGTATTTTTCATATATATATTTTAATTTTTAATTTATATATATATATATATTTTTTTTTTTAAATTTAAATTTTGATTATTTATTTATTTTTAAAATTTCTTTTCCAATTTTAATTTTTGAATTTTAATTATTATTATTTAATTATTTTATTTTTTAAAATTTTATCAATTTAAAATTTTAATTATTTTATTTTATTTTATAAATTTTTTTCATTATACAATTATTATTATTATTATTATTATTTTACTTTTTTTTGTTTTGTTAATTTTTAATTTTTTCCTTAAATGGTGTGTTTTTTGAATTTTTCTTTTTTAATTTCTTTTTGAAATTTTTTGTTTTTGATTTATTTTTTATTTTTATTTTTATTTTTGCTTTTATAAGTGAAATATTATTTTTAATAACATGCCTAAAAATCGTTGGAATTTTATTTTCATAAAGGTGATATTTTATCTTTAATGTCTTCCTTGGATTTTTAATTTTTAAGGCTTTTCAGAGACACAATGATAGATTATCTTTAAAGGTGACATTTAATCTTTAATACCATGCCTAAAAATCGTTGAAATTTTAAGACTTGATATTGTATCTTTAATGTCATGTTTATCGTTGAAATTTTAACGTTTTTCAGAGTCATGGTATTTTATGTTTAATGTCATTATTAAAAACTGTTGACAATTTACTGTGAAAATAAAAAGACATTATTCCAACATTAACACTTCATTTTCAAGGTGTTTTTTGCACACAAAAAATTGACGACATTATTCCGGCATCAACACTTTTCATTTTGCTGTCTTTTGCACACAAAAAATTGGCGATGTTATTCCACCATCAAGACTTTTTGTTTCAAGTGTGTTTTTTCAATCGTTTTTTGAAGAAAAAAAATGGTTTTTAGCATAATTTAAAAAAATGTTGAAATTTGACCTTAAAAAAAACAGTGCATTCTCGAAGACACACTTTTCATTTTTGGGCTGTTTTTTCATATTTTTTGAGTTTTTTTGGGCTAGAGTTCTTTTTTTGAGGTAGTAGTTCCCGTTTGATTGGTAACTATATTAAGAGATCGAGTAGCATGTCTTCACACGTGTGGGTGAAGGAAAATAGTATTTTTAATAAGAAATTAAGAAGATAAATTTAAGGGAGCTTTGGTGAGGCGTTAAAACATGAGTAAATGAATAATCATAATATTAGAACAAAGAAAAACATTTATTTTGCACGAGGTGACAAGTTTCAATATTAAAAATTTCTCTAAAAAGAGGAGCAAGTTATGAGAAAAGGATACTCTTTTACCATAATGTGGGATGACTATCCAAATTCCATTGTATACTTAGAATGACTATTGAGATCTATGATAAGTTCGGTGGAAGTGGAAGCTCTGTGAATTTGAAAATCTTGAGCTTGAGTGCGCTTCTCCACTTGCTAGTGTTGTGTCTTTCATACTCCCCCATCGTAGCTAAAGAATCCGCAAGGAAGAAGAGTACCCAAAAAAAGGTTGGGAGGTCAATTGGTGAGTTGTCAAAGTTTAGTCAATTCATGAGAGTTTAACAAAATCAAAAGGACTACATCAAAGGAACACGAGAAACATCAATTGGATTTAAAATTTCAAGGCCCCTGGTGATAAGTGATTGTAACTTGTTAGTTAAATTTGTTTGATGTATAATCCTTATGAATGGTATAAATTTGATGCATAACTCTTTAATTTAGACGTAACTATGCTTATATGGGAAGGTAACCATTGGGGCATAACCCTTTGCGTAACCCCTTGTTTGCAAAGTTATTTGGAAGCATGTTAGAAAATTAATCAGCAAGTGGACAGAAGAAAGAGATAAACGTGCTAAATGACAAGCAAGTTTTAGACCTAAATATTCCACAGTTGATCATGGTATAAATTTAAGGCATATCATTGAAAAAGTTTGGGAGAAAAAGGAAGAAGTCTTTTGTTGCTTTGTTGATTTTAAAAAAACCTTTGACACGGTTCCTAGGGATAAGCTTTGGCACAAAATGTAGGAACTTGGGGTTCTCAGATATTTGAGAGCAGTTGTGCATAGACTATATGAAGAGGTGAAATTCAAAATTAGAACTTCAATAGACATTTATGAAAGTTTTAGAAGTGATATCGGGGTCAAACAAGGTTTCCCATTGTCTCCTACTCTGTTTGGTTTATATATTGACAAGCTTGAAGAGTGGCTAAATTCACAAGGGGGTGATAGGCTTCTTTTGCAGGCAAATGAACTTATTCTGATTGATAAATCTGCTCTTAGTTTGCAAGAGCACTTATTTTCCCTTGAGCATTTTTGTAGAAGTGTGGGGATGCAAATCAATATCAACAAAACGAAAGTAGTGGTTTTATCTAACAAAATAAAACATAACCAACATAAGTTCTATTTTGAAGGCACCATTATGGAAGAAGTTGCGGATTACAAATACCCCAGAATTGACTTCAATCAAAATCTAAGCTAGGATGGATGTAGAAAGAAAATAAATTGGGGGGTTGGAAACAATTTTATGCTTTCCAAAATAGGTGTATAGAGGTAGAGTTATGGGACTGGAAAACCACTCGTGACTCTTTTTGGGCTTTTAGTGATTCTGGTGATTCTCTACGGTTGTGAACTGTGGGATAGCAATACATCCAACATGTAGTGGAAACAAATTGAGAAAATTCAGAAGCGTTTGATTATAAAAAAATTCAAAATTAAAAGTGCAGTTCCTTATGCTATCTTGTTAAGTGAAACAGGGCCTGCTCCTATTGAAGAAATTGCTAAGGTTGGGTCATAAGGTATTTAAAAAAAATTGAGCAAATGGAAGAGGGAATATACCCTAAGGTTGTGTTTAATGACATATTGTGCAAAAGAAAAAAGACTTGGATGCAACAAAATAACAAATGGTTTAGCAAATGGTGCATTTTCTTGAGCATGTGTCCCACAAACAATAAAGAGATAAAAGCTTTTGTTATAGATAAGTTCCACAAATGTACTTGGGAGAAGGAGCTAGGGAGCAAGAAAAAGTATTATATTGAAGATTTTAATACCACTCATAATCATCAACAAAAAGCGTACATAGGGGCCAATATTTCTTGGAGAGCCGAAATTCTTATTGCTCAATTAAGGACTAATGCTCATAAACTCCGTTGTGAAACAGGGCACTAGAAAAGGCTAAAAGAAGCGTGGGAGGAAAGAATATGTATTTTTTTCTTCCAGAAAAGTGGAAACAAAAAAGCATTTCATTTTAGAATGTGGGGTCTTCAAATACAACAAGGAAAATTATGTATATATTTTGGCAGCTAGCTCTTGGGATAATCTATTCAACGAGGGATTTGTCAAGAAGCTGAGATATTTTATTGTAAAACTACACAAGAAAATGGCCAAATACAAGAGCGAGATAAAAAAACAATCTGTCCCATAGACCATCTTTATCCTTGTGGACATTAAAATAACTTTTATTTTTCATGTAACTAGTAATATGTAAATACTTTTACGATTAAGCACCCATTGGTATGCAACTCTTTTTATTGTTAACATAACCATGTATGTATAAGTTTCTTCATATGGGGAACGTAGCACTTGCTTCAATTGCATGTAATGAAGGATAATTATGTATAATAATAACAACTGTCTTTTGTGTCGTCAAGAAAATTATATTGTCACCCAAGTGTCACTGCTTAATTTCTCGGAATCTATTGTGAATAACTGTTCCCTCTCCATTATATCAAGAATAAAGAGCTATATCGTGTTCGTTATACCTCAGTCAACTTTTACTCAAACTTTTTAAAGGTAATTTGATGCTAGAATAACCTCCTTTATATTATGGAAATTCAAGTTATAACTCAAACTTAAATTTTCCCAAAATTGTTGTCTTGTAATAATGTGATCACATATTTGAAACTGATGTTTGAGCTCAAGATAATTTGAACCTACGTATTCATGAAATTAACCTTAGAACACTTTCTTTATTGAATCTCATTCCTACCACCGATCTGTATCATATCCAAGTAATGACTGGCGTAGCAAATCTCTAGTTTAGAGGTTGGCTCTTCCGCTATCTTTGTTTCCCTATGGTAGAAACCACCGAAAGGAGGGAATAAAAATGGTACATATACAGTTCTGTTTTTGAGCATCTAATTCATTGATTATTCACATGAAATCCAAAAGATCCTGGAGCGTTACATCGACGAAATATTTGTATCAAGAATATTTATCTAGACCACTTCCTGTCGATTCAACCATGAAGCCTGACACTGAGAGTGTTGAGATATTGAATTCATGATTCTTAATAGCAAAGGCTCTTTAATGATAAATACTAGATGAATTAAATTAACCCTCATGGCTGAGTCACTTCCACTTCTATTAGGAGGAAAGAAAACAAAAACAAAATATAATAAAAATTCACGTGTGAGATTATGTCACGCTAATTTACTGACCTTTTTTCTCCATATCTCCTTCTCTTGTTGAAATGATCTGTTACTAGCAACTATGAATATAGAAATCAGTAGTTGTAATCATGAAGGTCATACTAGTTTAATGAGATATTACAATCTCATTGCAATTTCCATAATTGATGCAAATTGTTTGTAATTAATAGTCAATTATCAGTTTCTTAACCCTCACAACGTTTGTCTTCACTCAAGATGGGCAACACTATAATATTATATCTTGTTTACTGACATGGGTGGTGCATATCATAATTTTGAACTCAATGAGACCTCTCAGGAAAAGAGTAGCTAATGTGTGTCACAAAGTTCTCAAACCACCACCAACTCATGGATTATTAAATGAAATATGTTGCACATCTAGATGAATGAGTTCAGTTAACTAATCTTTCATATATTGTTGTGTGAGTGCAGTTAACTAACTTCTTGTATCTAGTTGTGCGAGTCCAGTTAACCAATTCTCGTAATGGGATTTTCTTGCCGATAAACTCATATTGACTCTGAGTGCAACCAATTGGTTTTATTTTTCACAAAAGAAAAATCAAACTTGTAGCATATACATCAGAGTTAAAATCAAAGATAAAAATTGTCCCATTAATATGATGGCCCCAAGATAAAAAACTACACAAAATACTAATGCTAATACATAATCAAACAAAACAAGTTTGTTGGGAAACCTTTCGTATTTGTTTGTGCAAGTCTAGTGAACAAATATTGGTGTTGGGATTTCATTGCTGATAAACTTGTATTGACCCTGTGTAATTACGACTTCACAAAAAAAGGGGGCTTTGATACATGTTGCTTTTACACACACAAGCAAAAAAAAGAAAAACACAAGTCAAAACTACGTTGACAATGAATTTCAAGGTGAACTGAATAGAGTTGGAATATGTTGAGCAAGAGGCTCGATTTGTGTACATTCTAGGCATAAATCCGTAAAGATTGTGTAACAAGGTCATGATTAGAATATATATATATATAACAAAGTTTGGAAGTGTATCCATCGAAGGAGAAGCAATTAGGGTGAAACACTAGTTCATATATATATATATATATTTAAATTTCAACTAAAGAAATTGTGGCTCTCAAGCATACATAGTCTTCTCCGAGATTGGACCATGAAACCTGTGGGCACCAAACCTCCCCATCTAACCATTAAACGTCAACCTATGGGCCTAGTTCATTTATTTCTAGAAGGATGAACCACCATAATAAGAAGGTTTCTAGAATGTTATGGCCACAATCTATTGGACCTGTTGACCACTGGAGTGGCACCTGATGATAATGAGAAGACTCCATGCCCAAGGATGAACCAGAAAACATTTGTAACATAAGATATCATCAGATATCATCAGTTCAACAGATTTTTTTAACTCTACTTCTCTTTGTCATCATCTTTCTCTTGTACCCAGATTCCACGCCCTATGGGGAATTGTAATAAGTGATGCTAGTAGTGATGAATTTGAGTCAATATTGAGTTTTTAACAGGCCTAGGAGGTTGGGACTCGATCAACAAGCGAGTACACCTTAGATTTTTTTTTTTTACTTGGTTAATTATTCCTTTTTTTTAGTGGCGAATAATTTTCTAGGTTTTTTCACTCATTGCATTACCCCAAAGCCGGGGTGACGCCTTGAAGGTTGAGCCCCTAATGCATCTTAGTGTCTAGAGTCAATGTATATTACCATACTAGATCACACAAAAAATTTCGTGGAATTTGGTTAGGTCTAGGTATTGATTTTTTAATTTTTTAGATTTCTCGTAGGTCAAAAATTTCAATAAAAATTGTAATTGGATGGTAATAAGTGTTGTCTAGAGAAATTGTATGGGGTATGAGTAATAAAAATTACAGCTCTCACCCTCAAATTTCTACCATGACACACTTTGAGGGGCTAATAATGAGTTTTAGACCCTCAAAACCCACATTTCCGAAGTTTAGTGGAAATTGTGACATTTAATTAGGCCAAAATTAAATAAAATAGAGAGAAATAAATTATTCCATGTGAAAAAATGACGTAGAAATGATTTGGAAATTATTCCAAGTCAAAGAGTCGAGTCAACGGACATGTGGAGGATGACTGAGCACTCTACATCATTAATTCATCATTTATTTATTTAAAATCAAATTTTCTAGAGATAAAGTGACAAATACACATAAGGAAAATCGAATTTATTAAAGGCAGTTGAGCATAAAAGGAATATTCTATAGAATCATTTGACTAAAGACCAAGTGGGGACCTCTTCTCACGAGCTATCTGGAGTGCATCAACACTCAACACTTCACTTAGAGGAACTATTCTATTCCTTGAGCTTAGACTACACAGTCACTTAGAGGAATCACACAGTTCTCAGGGACCTACAAAGAAGATCACTGGTGTCAGCTATAGGTACGATTTCAGTTGGTTCGAGTTCACAGTGGTGGAATTGGTGTAGCACAGGACTTAGTTTGGCTTATGGATGAGTTCATTGGATCATATGGGAATTTGATTTCCTTTGGTGTGGTGCACAAATACATTCGATTTTGCTTTGGGTGTCTGAGTCTTCTCCATATGGAACTTGGATTAACTTTACTTGGGATTTGCTCCAAGTTAACTTCTCACATGCATTCATCCTTGGGAATTGCTCCCAAATATCTATATAACAAAGCCATGGGCTATTCTATTGTATCATGTTATGAGCTATTGGGCTTGAGGAAACTCTGCCATTTTTACATATTAATAATATCAAGACTTTGGGGCTATTTAGCGGATGTTATCTTGGCGTTATGAGGTGATTTATTTCCATACTATTGCTATTGTGTTTGAACTCGTTTACATGTTTGATCGGTATTAGTTTATATTTTCCATCTAGCTTGGATTGATACATGCAAGCTATCTTGCATGCATCATTGATTTAGAGTATTATTCTAGAAAAAATCTTGCCAAGTCATTTTTCAGAGGACTGTTTGGTTTATGTTATTCATTATGATGCTCTAATACTTTTGCAAAATAATATTTGTTCAAGTGTGTAGGGAAGATCTATTTAGATTGTGTGCAGGAAATCCATCCGGGCATGGGAGAAGTCTCACATAGACCAAATCACTCCTAGATTCAAAGCGATCCAAGACTCAGATATTTTCAACCCCAAGTCTTTCATCAAAGGAAGTCCAAGAGGGATTTTTCTCGTTCTCTAGCTACTTGATCATCTACTTCAAATTTTAAAATCTAAAAATTTCCCTTTGTAGAGCGTTTTAAAGTCATATTTGCTACTTCAAGAGTGTTTTCTAGACTAGGCAAGAATGGGTGTTCGCTCCCATTCCTTGGGTTAGTGTCTTTGTATATTAAGTTGTACTTTAGATCTTGTTTATTTCGATCTAACATTTGATTTTCTTTTTCAGCCCATAATCTTGAAGCATGAACAACGAGGAGCTTGAGGAAAATATGGAGAAAAACTATTGATCCTCCTTGCATGCAAAGCCTTCCATTACCTCAAAATCGAATTTTAGGGAGGCCGTGAGTACCTTTAGGACAACATAAATATGATCTTTGCCGTAGGCCTTGGAGCCTTATAAAATTTATGTTTTGAAGGTTTTCCCCATGAGTTTTTGTTGTCATCTTTGAGGAAGATATCTAGTTTTTTCCAAGCTATATCTTCGTAAAAGGATCTCCTTTTGGGCAACCTTCTTAGAGGCTCTTTTTCTCATCTGTAATCGCTAATAAAATAACCTTTTTTCTTGAGGGAGCTTGGGATATTTTCCCCATGGTATCCCCCTTGGTTTTAGAGGAAGGAACTTCGTGGGTGGATTGACTCATTTTCTGATTTTTATTTCATGCATGCTAAAGAATTAACAACTAATGCACTCTGCATCCATCTCACTAAATTATGGGTTTAATTAAACTTGCATGCATGAGCTCCAAAGGCTACAAACTTGAACAAATCTCTTTTCATGTGTGTGAGAAATTCACATGGTTGTCAAGTTTCAATTAAGTTAATGTTCATGCTTCACTATTTAGTCCATGCATGTTATACATTTTGAGGAACCATTGAAGCATTTTTTTAAAATGAAAACTTGTTTCATTCCATTTTCCATTTAATGCTACAACACACATAAGTCTATTTGTCTCTCAAAGTTTGGTTCATTTTTGCAAGTAAGCGCTATCTCATCTCTTGTGGAACTTTGCATGTATCATTTAATTGAGATTAATCAACATCGATTTCATACAAACACTCATTAAAACTTTACCTCCAACATAAGTTGGTTGTATAGACCTCTAGGGACCCTCTACTCCCCTATTGACTCTTCACTATGAGATCCACATGATTTGGGAAAGAGTGAGGTCTGGGGATTGAAGAGTTGGTTTGAAATATTTGTTGTAGAGATAGTTAACTAAAATTAACCAAGATCACTCTTCATCACATTTCTTTTTTTATTTGTCTTTTGATGGTTGTTGATCTCATGAAAGTATTTTGATGCTTACTTTCCATATTCACAAAGTTTAATTTCATATTTAGCATCTAATTTTTAGTCGTTTTTAACTATGACAAGATATGTTTTAATGTTGTGATTTGGTTATCCCATGATCATTTTTATTTTGCAAATATCTCGTGCTAACATCATTTGTTTCCATTTCAGGATTATTGTGTTCTCATCTCTTTTGAACATTATTTTTACTTTTGAGCACATTATTTGTAAAGGCACTGCTTGAATGGTTTGTCATTGTTATCTCAAAGTTGCTCATAAATGCTCATGAATTTTTAAAAATTAGGCTCAATTTCACTCTAACAACTCTTCTAGAAAACTCATATCTTTAACTTATTTTTTTTTTAGGGACCACCCCCCATAGATAATCTAGGAGATAGCTTAAACGAAGAGAGTCGGGAATAAGTGACAACCCCTTCTCTGAATTCCTTGCCACCAAACACACCTTGTGTGGTCAAAGGATTTTCTCAGTAACTAGTAGGTAGGTGTAGGAAGCAAGGCGACAACATGACCCACAAGAAAAATACCACTAGTGGGATTAACTCACAATCAATTTCGGTTTTAATTTTTAAGAGTCGAGACTTGTCAAGTGATGAATTGGAGTGACAAGAAGGAAAAACTAGTAAAGCCCTTTTCATGTCCAACTATGTGAGCCATCGAAGTAGGATACTATTAAACATAGAAGTGAAGCATTATTGTGAAAGAGTGGAAAATTCAACACCAAACCACCAAAGATATAAATTTGAAGCTACCACGTAGAAAGGAGCCATCTATATTTACCTACAATCTTTGTAATCATTAAAATAACGCCCTCGAGAGAATCAAATCCACCATGATGTATCTGTCAGAGCCACCAAAGAGTGAATAGCTAATTTTGCTTGTGTAGCTTCCCACTATATTTAGAGGACAAGCCAACTAATATATACCCATAAGAATAAGCCATCAAGGATAGTGTGAGGTGTGATTAGCATAGGTTTTTTTTTTTTTTTAATAAGAATAAAGTTGATAATGAATGGTGATTTAAAGTGAGTCACCGCATTGAAATTTCGCATGTTGGACACCTAATTCATAAGGGTTGGTGTGTAAGAACTCCAACAATTAAGCCCCAAGGGTTAGCTCAAGCGGTAGTGAGCCAATACGTGGGCCTCTCCGTTGAGGGAGGTCACGGGTTCGATTCTTGAGTCCTTTGGGGTTAGGCGCCGAAAGTCCGCCGAACGGTTTGCCGCGCGTACCATCCAGAAATTCTGGGGAAGTACGCCCGGATTTCCCGTGAGCTTTCCCCTCATTGAAAAAAAAGAACTCCAACAATCATGGAAATCCAAGAGACTTCTTGGAATATGAAACCAAGGACTAGACAATATGTATTTATATGTCCATTCTTGTGAATAATAAGAATCTCAACGGTTATCCTAATTCTGTCCATTATTTTGGTATGAGTTCAGCATGGTATTAGAGCAGGTGTACTCTTGCCCTGCTTTAATTTTGTGAGCCATACTTATGTGGCCTGCTAATATGGTCTGATTGCTAGTTGAAATGGCCTTTGAGCTCTGCCATTCCTCTGCCACAAGGATACTTGCCCTGTGAATGCAAAGAAGAACGTTGCTAATTTATGTGAGCAACAAATAAAAATTTCCCTCACAAGCATAAGTTATGTTGTCCTTCTCTCTACTAGGTAACACAAACTAACGTTTCTGCGTGAATATTTACCCTCTCTGTCTCTCTGTCCGCTCTACCAACACTGGTTTCTCTACCAATGCAACACTCTAATGCTCTATATCAGTTTCATTTCTCACTCCAACGAGTTCATGAATTTTCAAGGCTACGTTTGTCTTTGAGCAACAACGCGAGGCCAACCACCACTTTTCTACCATTGCTATGGAAGGAGGATGCACTAAGTATTCCACTCCAATGCTCCACTCAACGAATTGAATTACTATATTTATCCCTTACTTCGCCCTTGTTTCAAGATTTAACAAGTCTGTATTCTAGTCTAACCTTTACTCCTAATCACACTTTGTTGCTCCCTTGTCATCTAAAAACTTAGCTCACATTTATTCCCATTTGCATCTACAAGTCTTTGCCATTCGAATTGACTTCATGTAGATTTCTTGGATAAAGTGTTCATCAGTTCTCTTCATGGAATTCCATTTTTTTTGTGTCATGGATCGACACATTAGAAGCGTATACAAACTAGCAGAATAGGGAGCCAAGGACCTGCTTGTACACCTTCACTACCTAAATTTCTCCTGCATTTAACCAAACTTGTGTCATTTTGTGTAATTTCCAATTTAATCCAACCAATTGTAGCATTGTTTACTATGTCTTCACTTCTCAGGCTGCCTCCGTTACTCTCATGTCACTGGATTAGTTCACTAGGAAAAGTTGTATATGCAGTCACTACTAACAATTGAGTATGACAGAATTTGGTTAAGGTAGTGGTAAAAATTGAGTGGGTCTCATTGATTTATGTGGTGGCTACATCACTTATAGTGCAACAACTACGTCAACTTGTTGCTCAATACCAAGATCATGTTCAAACACCAGAGTCGAATAATTATGCATTAAAATTACATCTGTGTAAGACTGAGGAAGGAAGCTCAAAGCCTGTACATTTCCATCTAGACATTTTTTTTAGGAAGATGCTTGAAACAATATTTTTTTTTAGCAATGAGGATTTCTTTTTCAATCTAATCAAGCATCTGAATATGTTATATGTATATATTGGCACTCTAGGAATCTATGTGCAAGTAGCTGGTGCAGGATTACTAGTACCAATATTTTGTAAAAATCGTAATAATGGAACCATTCTTAAAACCCTAATATTCATTGTAAAGAAAGATTTTTTCCAAGATAAAGATAATTATATGCATTTATTGATTGCTATATTCTTCATTTACAACTATTCTGTATCATTTTCACCATCTCTTCAACAAGTTTTGGTATAATAGTATATGACAACGGATATTCCTTCTGATTTTTGGTTATGTTGCTAGAAAAAATGCTATGCATGAGAAAAATTGATTGCCTCGAGTTGTCTTCCACTATTAACCAAGGTTTCTAGAACATCTGAAATTTTTTATTCAAGTTTAAGGGAGCAACAGAGTTCAAGTGTCTGCCTGCGACATGCAACTGCAGAAACAAGCTATTATATGTCATCTTTATCAAACTTTAATGCTATTCCAAAAGTAGCTAGAAGTTGCAAGAAGGCCTATGCCTCCAAAGAATTTCTGCTAGCAACTTCTCATTCTAAGGTTTTACCAACATTTCATTATTTTGACTCCCATAGGGGTAGATGCTAGCATGGTTTCCCTTAGTTCTAGATGCAGTGTGTTGGAGTGTTGCAATACATGTGGCAATCTAACATTCAGAAGGTTGGTTGTGTTGTTGTATTGTAACCTTGAATATTCAGTGTAATGATTGTGCATGCAAATAAATATGCACAGGGTGATATTCATTCTTGTGCGAAGGTGTTTTTACATTATAAGCAAGTGCATTTATGGTTTAACTAACTCCCTTTATTTTTTGAGCCTTTATTTCTGTTGAGAAAATGGATCGAATTGGTGAAGTGATAGAGACCCTCAAAACTTTGATACACTCTACCGTTCATGATAAAATACAAATCAACAAGGACACTCATCCTGAAATTCAAACATGTTTGCAAAATGCACAAGAAAAGATCGAGTTTCTGCAACTCGAATCTCAGTTACAACAAGATGAGTTACAATAGAAGAGCTGTCATTTTGAAATAGTTTTTTTTTCAGAACAATTCCTTGTTTGAAGTTGACTCTCAACAACGACCAATGGTTGATTCCCATCAAGTGCCCATTATAGAAGAAAATTTTCATAAAGATGCAAAAGTTTAGGTTTCTCTTCCCAAGCCCATCATCATACCTTGAGAATCACTTATCAAAAACTAGAACAATATTGGTCTTGGATATGAAAAGGATGTGTCATATTACATTCTAGACTATTCCAGGCCAATCCAGTTTCACAGTGATGGATTTATTCAAGACGGTTCATATTCACCTATTCTAGATCTTGCTCCTCTTCCACAACAACTAGAGATTGTCAAATCCCAACATTGTGTTCATGTTTTCCATGTGAGAGATCAATGTTTTGATATTCACCCTTGTAAGCATTGTGGTAAGCACACCCGTCATTCACACAATTGCTCCAGAAACAAGCCTTCTGCAAGAACGAAGATTCACCTTGGATGGATCACTTCTTGGTAATGGGATTTAATATCCAAGAAGATATTTCGGTTATACTTCAAATTTCATTCTCAAGTATTGACACATATTGTAGTTAATATTCCTTCATCTTCTTACCTTGTATCTAATAAAGGGGAATCGATGATCAATTACAAGCTTCAAAGATTTATTAAGCAAGACTGAGCCACAACATGAACCAAAGCCAACTGCTAGAGCCTACAGCTTGAGTTAGGCATAGTTAGATCCAATGTTGTAGCCAGAGACATATTATTGCCCCATGATCATGCTTTAGGTTGGTGTCCTACCTTAAACCACCACCTGTAGAAGACTTCAGTTTCTGCTGCACAATTTCTGGTCATCTATAAACCATTATTAGGGAGCATTTCCACTAGCATAAGAATTCAAATTTTAGCCAAATTTGGAACTGCTCCAAGAACAACATCAAGCTTTAGTTACAAAGTTGGTTGTCAACCTTAAACCATCACCGGTTGATCCCTTGAGTTATCCCACCTCATTGGGTTTGTGGTATTCGTTAAAAACCACCATTTTAGAGAGCACATTCAACCATTCACTACCATGCATTTTTTTTTTTAAATCTCTTCTTAGACCCATATACATCCATTCAGATTAAGGGGGGAATGTTGGAAACCTAATCCATAAGGGTTGGGGTGTAAGAACTCCAACAATCAAAAAATTCTAAGAGACCTCTTGGAATATGAAACCAAGGGTCAGAAAATATGTATTTCTATGTACTTTCTTGTGAATAATAAGAATCTCATGAGTTATCTAATTCTATCCATGATTTTGGTGTGAGTTTAATTGTGGAAAAGTGGGTTGTCGAAACTATGGGATTACAAATCATATCTAGGACCTATTAACATGTGGAGAAAATAAGAATATCATAACAAGTGCCCATTAGGATGTGGGGAAAAATTGAGTTGGTAAAAACATGAAATAATCACTGTAAGTTCTTAAATTTGTTGTTGATTATCTAAAAATAGATTTGACCCGAATGATTTTGAAAAGAGAAATTTACATATGTTTATGAAATTTATCAGTTTTGGTAATTCTTGAAAATTTTATTGTTCAATAACATTTTTGGCTCTAAGTATTTAAACATCTTAATAGTGGCTAGTTGATACCATGTAATGTTGGATAGAAACAAAATATCTAGTGTTCAAAATTTTGAATTATGAAAACAAAAGATACTTGCCATATTTCCAGACACAATTACTTATCACAAAATATATTTGCAAACAAAAATAAAAAATAAAAATATCATGAGTTTAGGGGTTGGGTGTTACAATTTTCCTTATTTTGAGAAGTTGTTGGATGCCTATGGTGTTGAAATTTGGGCAACTATGGGACGAATTTCCGATAGGAACCCAACTACCCCATCAGAAGCCCTAAAGAAGAATTCAAATTTTTCAAAGGAAAATATTATTAATATGTTTGGGGAACTCTTATTATTATTAATATGAAAAATGATATGTGGGCAAACAATTATCAAAGTGGAATAGATGTAAATACTACTTTGACCAAAAATTCAAAATCAAGTAATTCTTCCTCCAAATTGCAAAGTCGGCCTTAGAAAGGGTTACATTTGATTCTCCATTGAAGTGTATATAAAATGAATCCTTGTGTTAGATTAGGAGGTGTGAAAGAGGTTCACATCCATATACTCTGTGGTTCATATGTCTAGCATTAATATAAAGCTTGCTATTAATTGCATCTGAGGTTCGTAATTAATTCTATGGTTAAAATAGTATTTTCTGAAGCTCACAAGTTTGTATAGGAGGCTTGCATCATACCTTTGGTGGCTCACTTATATAGCTACACTTTAACACTTAACATTTATGACTCACATCTTCTGATGGTTCGTTTGTATTCTCTGCATTCAGTTCTTGCATTTCACATATAGCTTACACAATGGTCTTGTATCTGATTGGCTCACTCTTGCTACTGGTCATTACATTAGTTCATATGGAATTAATTTTTTGTTAGAATATATTCTACAATGACATGAATCGTTCTATGGTTCAAATACAATGACATGATTCGTATTCTACACAACATGGTTCATTTTGTATGTAACAGTGGCTCACATCTGATGGTTTATGGCTTGTATTATTTATTTCACATATTTGTTATGTCTCTTATACTTTGAGGGAGGTATTACATTGGAATTCCTATACTATGCTCAGTGGTTCACTTTATACTACGCTTAGTGGCTTACATTTCTCTCTTTCACTGTCCTACATTGTCTCTATGGCTCGCTCTAAGGTTCTCATTATTGTGATATATGACTCAGATTCCTTGGTGCAGTGGATTGCATTCATTAGGAAGCATTATATCTAAAGTAGCTCAAATTCCTTGGCATATGGTAGTGGCTTGTCCTGTTCATGTTGCAGTGGCACGATATCCTTTGTTGTTCACTCTACAGTAGCATGATATATTTAATGACTCGCTTTTGTTTTTCTCTTTGTGGCTTGTATATAATGGCATGCATTATATGAATATATGAAAATGGGACTTTGATACATATATAAGGTAAGTAGTGATCTATGATATTGTATCTGAATATAGGACAATGATTTATATTAGTGGGACAATGACCTTATATGGTGATGACCATGACACTTTAGTATCCTTGATAAGTGATATTGTGACGATAACCATACCTATGTTGCATGATGATTGTGGTTACATAACAATGAACTTTTTTAAAAGGATCTTGGAAGTGACAGTGACCTTTGTTACAAGGATCTTAGAAGTGGCAGTGACCTTTATTACAAGGATCTTGGAAGTGGTAGTGACCTTTGTTATATGGAACTATCCATGAAAATATGACTGATGTAACCTTGTTGACAATAATTAGGTTTATGATACATGTGACAATGACTATAATGTTGAAAATGAGATTTACGATGACAATGCCCATGCTCTTTTCTCTTATGATTCATGATAAATATTCTTGACAGTGATGATATTCCTTGATATTGCAGCTCCTGATATTGATGACTTATTGTAGTGACATGGATAATGCAACCTACGACAGTGATATGAAAGCAACCCTCTTGGACTTGTTTAATTATCAAAGATCAGATCAGTCAGTTCACAAACATAGTTGTGAACTGAGTTGAGTTGGCCCTAGGAGGATTGATGTGATTTTTGTATCTCATTCTCATTTTACTTTGTATCTCAACTGAACAATTGATGAATATCTAATAAAAGAAGAATCTGGTTGGGTTTCCCCCCTTATGGGATTTTTCCTTGGTCTCTAACCTAAATCATGGTGTCTCATTTGTGCATGTTTTTATTTTCTTGTTCCTTACTATTCTACTGCAATTCTGATATTATTTTTCTCTCTACATACTTGTTGATGATGATATAATGTTATGGGGTGAATGTAACATAAAATGCTGAAATTTTTTAAATGCAATTATCTTCAACATAGAACAATGTAGCCCTAAGAAAAATTAATATGGTAACAGAGCTAGGCTAAGGAAAAGTCATTGAGATCACCCTTGTGAAGACACCCATAATGGAGAAAGCAGAGTGAAAGGAAAGAAGATGACATAAAACTAAAAGAAACCCTAGGGAGACCCTTTTACAACTACAAGCTAGGGTTTGGGAGAAACCCTAGGAATGAGCTTAATATGAAAATGGGCCTATTATGATTTTTAACTCTTCATAATATGATTAGCAAGAAACCATTAAATTATTCAAGTAATTGGGAAAAAATCAAAGAAACCCTAGGTGAGGGTATGAAGCAATATTTAGTGGTCATTGACGTTTAAGTTTGGTTGCGGATGAAAGAGATCGATGATATAGGTGATGTTCTGGATGGCACATTTCTTTTGAAATCGACATTGATATATGGTTGATGGTAAATGATGAATGATCGAGAGGATGCTAATAGCTTCCTACAACCCTCATTGAAGATAAGTACTTTTCAAGACTTATGTTATTTTGTTTATGAAACTACTCTTGTTTAGATTTATCATTTTTAGACTATTGTTTATTATTCATGCACAAATATTTGAATGCTTCTTTCACTAACTTCTTGGATACAGATGTGATGCATCTTGAGGGTCATCAAGATGTAGAGTATTGCAGGAAGAGATAGCCCTAAGAGGGAGATAGTGCAGGAAAATGAAGGAGCCACTCTTATATGTGGAGAAGATAGACAATCCTGCCTCATCACCAGGTACATTTTCATTATTTAGTATTTTGCCATAATTGCTCTTGCTCTTGTTTTGGGATCAATAGGTACATATGAATAATGTGAGGATCAATTTCCCTATATCAATATTGAGAATAATGTTGAGCCATCTATTGATGGTGTTGGATGCTACCAATAGTCAGGGGGTCTCCCTAATATGAAGTCCCAATTAGAACTCACATCATTTGGAGTAGGAGCCCCATCCGAGATAAATACCCAACTGCCATATTTTTAATGATTTGCCTTGGATGTAATAATGACTCAAGAGAAACACATGTACTTTCAAGATAAACAAGTAAATTAGCCTTGTGATGTCTTCAATTGCAAAGTGTGGAATGGTTCTTTCAAGAAAAAGGAAAGAGGAAGTGAATATTTTAAAAAGGGTAATAGTACTATCCTAGTAAATACACATGCATAAATCTGAAAGAGTCGTTAGTTATCTTGCGAAATAGTTCACAACGATTGTGAAAACAAGTAAATAACACACGATTGAAGATGCATACTAAAGTAAACAAAATAGTTCATTTAATTAGCATGTAGAAACATAAACATACACCACAAACAATGAAAAAAATAGTCTTGATCCATGTGGCTCCAGAAAGGATATAAAATAAGAGGTGGCTTTGAATAGGCTCAAAAATCAAAGTTTTGGATTTCATCAAAACCAAGACTAGAACACACAGCCCGTCATCTTGATTCCAACGACGCAAATGACACTCAAATCTGACTTCGTATGCTCAAGATATTCGCTGTCAAAGTTTTGGTCAACTTGGCCCCACTGACTAAATTTAGTAGGTTGCTAACTAAATTTGGAGGCTCAATAAATATGGAAATTTGAATAAATTTGGTAGAAGCTGCTAAATTTGTCAGCCACTAATGGAGCGATAATTTGGCACTGTGAGGTGGTCGGAAATGACAAATTTGTCGCCTCCTTAATTTTTCTAGTGACCATTAAATTCTGATCGAATGTTTTTGAATCATTATTTAAAAAAATAAAATAAAAAATTATATATATATATATATATATATATATATATATATATATATATATATATATATATATATATATATATATATATATATATATATATATATATATATATGTAGGTGAAGTAGCCATCACCCTTGCCAACCCTCCCATGGCATATTATCATATATATGGCCAATGGCCTTACATTAAATTGAGCCGACGAGACTTGAACTCGCGTCGGCCGAGGGTCGGCCTGCCAATAGGTGGCCCACTTAACACAAACGCCAAAACAGTTCAATTGAACCACAAAACGCCAAGTTAAAATGGACGAGGCAGGGTTGGAACCTTCGACTGACCCATAACCAACAACCCCACACTTAGTCCGCCAACCAAGAATGCTAGCTAGGAGCTATGAAATTAACACCCACAAATTTATTTAAAGCGCAAACTCATTCATTTGCCCATCCAACGGAGGCAGAGCTGAGAGGAATTGCACGAAGAAACTAGGAGTGGGCACGAATTTTGAGGAGAATATTTTAGGGGAATATTACTATGAAGAGTCATTGAGGAATCTTGGAGAATCCCCATAACCTAAATTTTAAAAGTGTCAGAAATATGGCAAGTTTATGCTCAAATGAACTAGAATTTCACCAGGAGTCTAATGCTATGATCTGTTTTTTGATCTGAGCAACATATTTTCCAGAAGCAGAATGTTGAGGGAGGAACCATGAAGGTGGAACCCTGACGCAAGAATCTGCATCGAATCTAAAATATTCCCTAGAGGCCCGAAAATGACAATTTCAAAGCTAAGCCAACTTTATACTCATTTGAATCAATTTTTTGCAAGGAACATGATGGCGTGATCGGTTCCTTCATTTGAGCAACCGAATTTCAGTCAACCCACAGAAGAGAATCTTTGAGATTCCCGGGGAGCCCAGATTTGACTGAGTCAGAAAAGGGTCGAGTTTACAGTCAAATTTCATGGTTTTTCACAAGGAATGAAATGGTGTGCATAGGCCGTTCCTTCATTTGAGTATTTGATTTTCAGGCCATCCCCAGAAACAAAGGTATAAGGTGCATTTTTTCCATGCATTTTATTTGACTTTGTTGAGATGATGTTTTCATTATGCGATCCAGTATGCCATGTTGTGAGAGGATCTTTGTATGCCACTTTATGTGAGAGATTGTTATTTTTTCATGTTGGACGAGAGATTTTATGAGTGAGAGTTCTTATAGAAGAAATTATCTTGGGAGAGAGACATGTCACTTTAGTTAAGGGAGTTCTTCCTTATTTCGACAAATATTGCACCATGTACTCATCATCTTCTTGCAACACCTAATGAAGTGACCTCCCCACTCTTCACACTGGGCCTACAGATGTAGTCCACACTGGATGAACTCCGCTATCATATCATATGTTTATGTGTGCTTCATGATTATGGCTACTTATTGTTTTCCTTATTTCATGTTGATGGCTTGATAAAGTATTGTCAGAATATGCATTGTTCATGATTTCACAAAGCAAATTTAAGTGTAAATAAAAGGTCATGTATAATGGACATTTTTGTTTGAAAAAACTCTTGAAAATTTCCCATATCAAGTTGTATCAAAGCGGTCTGACCTTTTTGTCGAGGATGGTGAATTGAGCGTACAAAAATAAGGGAAATGAAGAAGAACGTAGATCTCTACGAGGCCTTCTACATGATAGAAAACATGGTAGATATACTTTTTGCAGATTATGAGGAGAAAACGACAAAAGAAGAACAAGAGAAAGAGAAAGCAGAGGATGATGCTCCATCTCCATCCTCAGGTGAATATTCTTCTTCTTCATCTTCTTCTCATCATTCAGATGAAGAGATAAACTAGAAGCTTCAAGCATATAATGTTGAATTGAGACTTCTACAAGAAGCAGAAGAGGAGAAGCAAATATTTAAGCTTCAATTACGAGCCATAGAAGAGGACTCGGAAGAGTTGAGGTGTAATGAAGGCTTAGTGAAGCCATCATCACCTATTTCAGAATCAACAACTACGGTAAACAATGTTGGTAGCTCTTCAGTTTCATTTTCACATGAATCTATTTTTGTTGTAAGCGTTGAGGTACCCATTTTAGGAACCAACATGAGATTCCTTAACAAGATAGTGTACAAAGGAGGAGGACTTGGTGTTGATGGCCAAGGAATAACTCAACCATTGGAGGTTCTATAAATACCTCGATTTGCAGGATTGGGGTACACTAAAGGAGAGTGTTCGAAGGAAGCAGAAGCAAGGGGTTCTTTAGACAAAGAATCAAAGCCATTGCTGAAACCATCAAGGAAAGGGGATGGTGGGAACACATCACAATATTCCTATGAAAGTGTACACTACAAACGAAGAGCTAATGCAATCTCTCATCACTAGGATCACACCAGAGAAAACCAAGTGAGATATAAAAAGTCTCTGTACGCGAATGTTCCTTTTTATTATAGTCAGGTTGCTAATGATGAGAAAAGTTTATTGCGTAGAAAACCATGTAGTTTTTGTGGCTTGTATAACCATGTATTTTCCAAGCATCGAAAAAGAATTGCAGCAAGAAAGAGGACAAGACGTGAAAGGCCTTATCCACATCAGCGAAGGAAGAATAATTTTTGCATTCATTTCAACAAAGGTGGAAATCAGAGAGCCACATCTTGGGAGGTTCATCCAAAGTAGTGTCTCAAGAAGGAAAAAGCGCTTGTGCGGGAAACCGTCAATGAATTTTTTCAAAAATATAATGAACTCCAGAATGATGACCCGTTCACTTTGTTGAATGAAAGATGGTGGTATTAGAGATAGTAGCTTGTCATGGATGCATTTTGTAAATGAAATGTTGCAAAATGTTACAAAAGTGATGAAGGTTTGCTATCACTTATGAATGCAACATGGTTATATATTTTGGCCCTTTTAGTTGATAACTTGGGATTGGTTTATGTTATGATTATGATGTAAACTCGACCAATGAGTGTGGTATAAACTCTTAGAAAGTATGGGGTTGTTTGGGTCATGATTGATCTGGTATTAAGAACATGTATTTTGCAAAGAATGTACAACAAGTTTACATAGAATGCAGGGGTTGGTTCATCACTTATGGCTCAAAAGTACAAAGGTGAAGGAGAACAAAGTGAGGTTTTACATGGAACTTTTTGTGTAGACAAGGGAGTACAATATATTGCAGATAGTGTTCATGCTTTTGGAGGAACAAAACTCCTAGGTGGGGAGGAATGATCCAGGTGGCTCTAGAAAGGCTCAAAAATCAAAGGTGGCTTTGAATACACTCAAAAATAAAAAATTTCTGATTTTTTCGAAAGTAGGACCAAAACGTAGAGCTGATAATCCTAATTCCAACAATGTAAATGACACTTAAATTTGACTTTGTATGCTCAAGATATTCACAGTCAAAGTTTTGGTCAACTTAGCCCCACTGAATAAATTTAGAAGGGGCTAACTAAATTTGGAGGCTCAATAAATATGGAGGTTTGGATAAATTTGGTGTCCACTAAAAGAGCGACAATTTTGCATTGTGTGGTGGTCGGAACTGGCAAATTTTCTGCCTCTATAATTTTTCCAGTGACCCATAAATTCTGGTAGAATGTTTTTTAATATATATATATATATATATATATATATATATATATATATATATATATATATATATATATATATATATATATTTATATTAAAGAGTGGTGGGCCATCACCCCCACCAACCCCTCTTATGGCCTATTATCATATATATGGCCAATGACCATACATTATATTGGGCTGATGAGACTTGAACCCACGTTGGTCGGTGGCTGGTCTGCCAACCGACATCCCACTTAACAAAAACAAAAAACAATTCAAATGAACAACAAAACCCCAAGTAAAAAAGGGTAGGGTAGATTGGAATCACCGAAAGACCCATAACCAATGACCTCACACTTAGTCCACTAACCATGACTACCAACTAGGTGCTGTGAAATTAACGCCCATAACATTTATTTAAAGCCCAAACTCATTCATTCACCCATCCAACAGATGTTGAGTTGAGAGGAACCACACAACAGAACCAGGAGTGGGCATGAATTTCAAGAACATTCCAAGGGAATATTCCCTCGAATATTCCTATGCAGAATCATTGAGGAATCTTGGAGATTCCCTAGAGCCTAAATTTTCAAAGTGTCGAAACTATGCCAAGTTTATACTCAAATGAACCAGAATTGTACCAAGAGTCTGATGGTGTGATCAATTTTCTAATATGAGCACGATTTTCCAGAAGCAGAATGTTGAGGGTGGAAACATGATGCAAGAATCTACATGGAATCTGAAAGATTCCCAGGAGGCCCAAAAATGATAGTTTCATAACTAAGCCAAGTTTATAATCATTTGTCTTGATTTTTTGCAAGGAACACGATGGCATGAGCAGTTTCTTCATTTGAGCAACCGAATTTCAGTCAAACCATAGAAGAGAATCTTTAAGGAATCTTTGAGATACCTAGGGAGCTCAGATTTGACCAAGTCCAAAAGTGGTCGATTTAACAGTCATATTTCATGGTTTTTCACAAGGAACAATATGTCGCATGCAGTTCCTTCATCTGAGTAGCCAATTTTTAGGGCATGCCCAGAAACAAAGACATAAGGTGCCTTGTTACCATGTCTTTATTTGACTTTGTTGAGATAATGTTTTGATTCTGAGATCCATGTATGCCACATTGTGAGAAGATATTTGTATGCCACTTTATGTGAGAGATTGTTATTTTGTCATGTTGAAGGAGATAATTTATGAGTGAGAGTTCTTATAGAAGAACATCTCCCGAGAGAGAGACATGCCACTCTAGTTAAGGGAGTTATTCCTTGTTTTGATAAATACTACATCATGTAGTCATCATCTTCTTGCAACACCTAATGAAGAGGCCTCCCCACGCTTGACACCAGGCCCAGAGACATAGTCCACACTGGAAGAACTCCATTATCACATCGCGTGTTTATGCGTGCTTCATGATTATGACTTCTTATCGATTTCCTTGTTTCATGTTGATGGTTTGAAAAAGTATTGGTAGAATACACATTGCTCATGATTTCATAAAGCAAATGTAAGCTTTAGTAAAATGTCTTGTATAATGGGGATTTTTTTTTGAAAGCACTGAAGAAAATTTCTTGGATCAAGTCTCACAATCATTCACGACATATGCATGAAAGTGTTTCGGCTCAAAGAGCTTCAAATTAAGTGAAAGTCTCAAGATACACCATTACAATGATACAAAACTTGTTCCAATAGTTGAACGTTAAGCCATTACTTGCTTCTCAAAAGACTAATATTCTCTCCTATGTCTAGCTTGAGAAGCCAAGGTGAAAAGTACTTTTCTTGAGCTATGGGGGTGCATATATAACAAATGGGGTGACTATCAACCTTCCTTGTGACTCTTGAACTTCCCTCATGACTCTTGAGCTTCCATGTGACTTTTAGAATTCCTATGAGACCTTTGAGATTCTAAATGACCTTTCACATTCTATGTGTGACCCTTGGGCTTCCACACATTTTACATTTTATCGTTTTACAAAAAACAATATTAAATTTCCACAAATGATGTGGAAAAATACAATGACACATATGACTGTCACGGTGACACTTGGAAAGGACATGACTTGGCAATGATCACATGAAACTTCATTGTGATGTGTCAAGGCCAAAATTTTATCCTTTTTGCCATCTTCACATCTTCATGATAGGTCTTGCATGTACTTCATCTTCATCCTCCAAAAGGCTTGGATGATATGGAGTCATCAATGTGATCTTGATCTTCATTCTTCTATTGCAATCTCGTGTCACTTTGTTTCTTTACTTGATGATCTTTTGTGTTTAATATTTACAAGTGTTGTCTTGCATGATCTACTTGGACATCATCCTGTCAAGTAAAGATACTAATACCTGCAAATGGGATTCACTCATGAAAAGACAACATAAGTCCTAAAATATTCTAATCTAACTTGTTCTTCAAGCAACATACTAATAGAACCAGGACACCGTGCAGGATTGACAAGGAGGCTCAAGGATTGCACAATGCGCAAGAACAAGAGACAAAGGTAAGGTTCTAAGATATAGGACTGCGAACTGCGCATTGATCGAGAGTCAGGGAGGCAAGATTTCACAATTGAGGGAGTTAGTGATGCAGTGAGGAAACATTTCTCAATGTGATTGTGCAGTGTGCAGTTCTAGAAGGATTGAGATAATTGATTGCATAGTTGAGCAAGTTAAGGACCGAGGTAGGGCATGAATGCTGACTGAGAATGCGTAGTGCCTAGTGGAAGCCTGACTGGGCATAAATTGCATAGTGAGCTAGTGCAAGAGGTAGGCATTGGGCACTGAGAATACACAATGTGTAGTTCTTTGAGGCAGTGACTATGCAATGCGTAGTTCCAAAAAGAAAGGATGGATGACTAGGGCTAGTGATTGCACAATGCGTAGTTCAATAAGGCAAGAGGATAGGTGGTTGGTCAAGAAAGTTACGAAGACAAGAACACTTCAAAGATTGACTAAGTGCGGGATTAGTAAGACAAAAGGGTGATACCAAAACATATAACAATACTTAAACATGATCGCACACTCATAAACGATCAAACACATGACAATGGAACACTTAACACCCAAAATAAACATACATCCATTGAAATGAAAAGAAAATGACACTTGCCTTCAAGTGCGACACTTAGGATACTCTTTGTGGCACAAGTGTCGATTGTGACAAAAAAGTGCACAGTACTTTGAAAATGAGTCCAATGCATATCCTCATGATTGATATAATTCATTAGTACAAGATATAGCACCATGGCCACCTCTTAAAAATGTGTGATGACTCCCTCTCGCAAAGAGCAACACTTCCTTTAAAAAAATACGACACTTGAAATTCCTTCAAAAGGGAACTTAGACACTTAAGGAGAAAACATGGAATGAATTTAAGAACTAGAAACAAAAACTTACATGATGAAAGGGAGGCTCCAAAATTTGAAATTAGGCCAAAATTTAGAGAGTGTTGTAGCAGCGACAACACTTTTTGATTCATTGGAAGAACCCCAGTTTCTCTATTCGGGTCTAACTTTATGCATAAGGTCTAGTCTTTCAAGAAGTATTGATTCATTATGTAGATTACATCAACTTCCCAATTTATCTTGGTTATAGAATTAATCTCTCCCATTCCCTTTGTTAGAACAAACACAACTACAAAGCTTACCATATCACAATTGTTTTGATTCAGGAGAAGGATAGTATATGTTCGCGAGTTAAAAATTATCAGAGTTTTAACTTATCTCCGGAGTTACTCCAATGCTAGTGGTCTTGTTGAGTACCCTGAAAAAGGCACTATAGGAAACACAATCATTGCTTCATTTCCAATGAGCTTGTTCAGTACCTCAACGAAGTTACTTGTTTCACCTCTCTGTGTAGGAAGCCTTTCTCTTCTTTCACCCCTTATTTATCTTCACTATGCTAATTGGATTTTTATTGACATTTACATCGCCAAGGTGGAAGAGGGATCCCAAATTATTGAGATAAAAATAGGTTATTCCTTCAAATATTGTTATATACCTTTGTAATTAGTATGCTCGCCTTTAGTTTTCTCGTTCCCCTTCTCTACTTGATTGGATTGGCATGCAAAAAACCATTCAATTATAATACTGAGTCAAGGAACGAAGATCCTAAGGTGGATACAGGTATCATGGTTTTTCTTAAATCTTTCCATGTGAATGGATCATATTTTCCATTCAGACATCACCGACCTTAAATATATCAGGCCCAAGCAAGGTGAGGTACCAAAAGTTAACGAAGTGTTTATAAATGTCACAAAGCCCTTTAAAATTTTTGCCACACTAATCAAAGCAAAAAAATACTTTCACACAAGGTTTTATTTACATAGATGTGATGAAACAAAAGAATGAAAGGAAGGAAAAGACATGACAAGAAATAATGGAAAAGGAAACCAATATGTACATAGGTGGGAACACAACCCTAGGTTGTTATTGAAAATAATGCTTCAGATCTTGGCCATTGACACGAAGAGAATCCATCTTCCCATCTAAGGATTGAAGACGATAAGTCTAGTGGCCAATATTGTTATGCAAAACAAAGGGTTCAACCGACAAACATTGAAATTTGGTGTGTTTTCATTTCTCTTCATAGGATTTATCCCATTTCAATACTAGGTCTCCAACACCAAACTCCTTGTACCCCACAAATTTCTTGTCAAACCAGCAGTTGATATGACTCTGATGCATAACAAATTTTTTATTTTTTATTTATTTATTTATTTTTTATTTTTTCCGCCTTTCGTCCTGTAACTTAAGAAGGGTGTCTATCCTACTTTAAACAAAAATACAAGGTTTACCTCAAGATTCTTGAGAGAGATGAAGGGACGGGAGGTATATGTTCGGAGGAAGGATAACTTCTTTTCCGTAGGCAAGAAAGTAAGGGAAAATATTTAGAGAGGGTTTTGGTGTGACATGGTCAACCCATAAAGCATTCACTAATGTAATATGCTAGTTCCTTTGCTCAGAGTAAATTTTTTTATTGACGATGCAAATTAAATTCTTATTAGTAGAATCATCTAAATCATTTCCTTGAGGGTAGTAATTAGATGAGTGCTTAAAAATAATACCATTATCTAATGAAAAATCATAAAGTTTTAGCAATGAAAAGTACATTGCATTATCAAAACCAAGTGATGTAGAAAGGCCAGACCTGGTGATGATATTTTGTTTGAGGAAGTGGATACTTTCCTTCTCATTCACTTGTTTCAATGGAATTGATTTAACCCTTCAAGTATACTAATACGTAGTAGGTAATATATATCAGTGCCTCTTTGATGAATGTGGAAAAATTTCGCCAATAACATCCAATCCCAATTGTTGAAAAGGACCTTCAATGACAATGAGATACAATGGGGCAGCTGGCTTCTTATCTCGAACAACACACCTTTGGCATATGAAACACTTACAGGCATAGGCATGTGCATCCTTGAATATTCTGGGCCAATAATAACCAACCCTCATGACTTTATGATTAGTAGTTTCGCTTGCGTAGTACCCATAAAATGTCCCGTCATGGAGGTCTTTCATCACCCTTTTCTGAATCTCGTGCTTCCAAGAATCTGAGCATGACACCCTTATGGAACTTTAAAAAAAGCACACCATGTACAAGATGATATGATAGAGATTTAAGTAGAATAGCCTACTTTTGTTTCCTTGACAAGTGCGAGAGAAAGGTGTCACACTATAGATATTGGCGTATGTTAATGTGCCAAGATGTGGTTGAATCTGTAGGGGTTGCTTGTCGACATTGTACATTTCGATTACTTGTTCCCATCTAGAAGAATCCTCTTTTGGCGAATTGTATGCTTCCATTGCAAGCTGATAGAGACCATGGCCTTCTATCATATGAACTGGCTTGAATTATAGATCATACTCTTGAAGGCTTGTCATCTGATTCACCCTCCTCTCACCCAACTCTTGTTGTACGAAGTGCAATCTAACCATTGGGTGTGACAAAAAGATGATAACATGACTTTTTAAGAGATAAGGCGTAAAGTGCTTCACCGCCTTGTATACTGCATATGATTTCTTATCAATGGCAAGATAGTTCAATTCATATCCCTGTAAGCCAATGCTCATAAAAGATATGGGCCGATCATTTCCTTAATAGTTCAATTCAGATCCCTATAAGCCAACACTCATAAAATATATGGGCCACTCATTTCCTTTATTATCCTTCTAAGTAAGAACAACTACAAGAGATGTGTCAGAAGCAAAGGTATACAACAAGAAATATTTGTTATAATTTGGACTATACAACATTGGAGCATTGACAATCACTTGTTTCATCTGGGTGAAGGCATATTTCTCCCTTTGGTCCCATTTGTAGGCTGCATCCTTCTTAATCATATCTTGTAATGGCTTAACAATATGTGCATAACCCGAGATGAACTTCCAGAGGAAGTTGATTTTCCCCAAGAAGGATTGCATGGCTTTCTTATTCACGGGAAAGGGAATCTGAGCAATAGTTTTGACCCGCTACGGGTTCACTTTAATTCTACTCTTGGCTATAATGTGTCCCAAGAGGATGCCCTTAGACACTTCGAAGATGGCCTTCTTAGGATTTAAAGGTATACCATATTTCCAACATCGCTAAATTTTTTTCCTTAGATGACGAAAATGATCATATATCTTCTTTGAAAAGACTGCAACATCATCCAAGTACATGACCACACTTTGTATGATCAAACCATGAAGCGTGATGTCCATATACTGCTGAAAGAGAGCGCCAGCATTGATAAGTCCAAAATGCATCTTTCGAAATGCGAATGTACCCCATTTGGTCCTGAAAAGTAGTTTTTAATCTGTCGGGTGCTGCTAATAGAAATTGATTATATCTAGAAAAACCATCTAATAGCGATAAAATCTTTGACCCAGAGACCTTATGGAGTATTTTCTTCATAGATGGCATGGGATAATTATCCTTATCTGAATCCTGATTCAAGTTACAAAAATCAACACATAAGTGCATCTCTTAGGACTTATTTCTGACAGGAACTAGATTCGAGACCTAGGTAGAGTGAAAAACCTTAAATATGATTCGAGCATCCAAAAATTTCCTTATTTATTTCTGAATAAGGGTTTCAAGTGTAGGATGAACATTTCTTAACTTTCGCTGAAGTGGCTTCACCCCCTCCTTAATGGGTATCACATGCTGGATAATTCACATATCATAAGTCTTTAAATTTTCATATGTCCATGTGAACACATATTGGTACTGTTTGAAAAGAAGGATGAAATATTGAGACTCTTGAGGGGAACAACATGTATCAAGATTCACTTATTTTGGATCTTCTTTGGTACCCATATTTACTTGTTCCTGTGACAACATAGAACTATAATTCTTAGCATTGGTTATTCCCTTAAAGCAATTCTCCAGGTCATAAAGCTTCTCTAGATATACCAAACCATTGGGCATGGGGTTCCATTTATGTGCCTGAGCTTATTCCTGCAAAGCCCTTTCATGCTCATCTTCATCTGTTTCCTAATATTTAAACATGACAACATTAGCCATAAAATCCAGTATCTGCTGGTCATCACCAAAAACACAAAAATATAGTAACATTATCAGGCACAAATGGATTATAGATAATCTCAATGGAAAAACCATCTCTAAGAGTTGACAACCTAGAAGCAAAGTTAGCTGATGTGTCTGCGGATGCATTATGAATCCCAGGAGAAAAATTGATATTAAAATCTTGAATGAAAGAAATAAGATGCCATACCTCTTGCTGGTAGTTTTTCAAGTTAGGTGACACACAATGAATAATATTTTGTACTTGTCATGCAACAATATTTGAGTCACCAATTACCTTCAACGCTTCCACCTTGAGGTTTATGGATTTATTTAATCTTAATATGAGTGCCTCGTATTCAAAAATGTTGTTCGTGCACTAAAATTCCAATCGACATGAGATCATATACTTGTTCTTTCGCGGGTCTATTAAAATACAACCAACTCCAAAACCCTCCTGTGTTTTCGAACCATCAAAATATAAAGTCCAAATGTTAGCAGTAATAGGGTTAGTTCCTACACTAGTACTATTTACATCTATATTACAAGAGTCATTTGCACCAGTTGGATTGCAAGGAAGGAGTTCCAACTGTGTATCTGGTGGTATAGGGGACAGATGCGCAAGATAACATCCATGATAAATCTCTAAAGAGAAATTTCCAAAAATTACTTGTGCATAACTAATAGGCTCATTAGGAGCTTTAAGAACCATGAAAATATGCTTCATGAAAGGCTCACTCTTGAATCAGATCTGATTACTATTGCCCTTAAAAGGAAGACATAAATGTGACTAGTTAGTAGCAAAGTATCCTTGCAACTTTCTAGACAAATCTCTCCTTAACAACAAACCATAAGCTTCCGGAATTTACACAATGAAAATATCAATACATTGGTGAAATCTGTGATTAGATGATAAATAAATTATGATATTGTTAAGCTCACCAACTGCTTGGACTAGAGATCCATCCAAATGTATGACTATGGCATCAATTTTTTCCCGTTTAGCATTGATTTTCTCGGCAACAGATAAAGGCATGACATTCACAAAGGCACCAAAATCAACGAGGAAATTATGAACATTATAATCGAAAATCTCAAAAGTTAAAACAAAAGCGGGGGGCAAGTAGTTATAGAATTTAAATTAGCTGCATTAACAACTGATTCGAGAATAATATAAGACTTACCAGATGAGGCTTGGAAAACAGTAACCATTCTACCTGATGGAGGATGAGATATAAATGCCTGGATGATCAACTCACGTTTCCCTGCCAACTTTGCTAGCTCAAATATGGAAATATTTGCATGAGATTTATTCATATCTTCAAGAAAATTATAATCTATATCTTCACCTTGGGTAGGGTGTGTTGAAGTGGTAGGTGGTGGAACTTTGTTCGATGCCTCAGGAGTGACAGATTTATTCTTATTATTTCTAGAAGCATTTTTCTGAGGTTGTGCACTTTTAGACTTGTTCTGAGTATTCTTAGCAAGATTACTAGGAGGTAATATTTTCCTCAACAATTGCTTCCTCACATCTTGCTCAGGCACCAATCATTTTCTCCTCAAGTTATATTTCTTAACATGTTGTTGAGGAGGAGCATCACTCACTGGGGGCTCACCAACACCTTGTCGGTCATGATTCAAGATAAGAGAAAAAATGAAAATTAAATCACCAACACTTGTGTTTTCCTCGGTTGAGGTTGGAACTTCAGTCTCTTAAGTCTTCTTTGAATGCTCTTCAGCTGGAAAAAGTTCCATAACATTGGAAACCACAACATTCATGTTATGTTTCCATTGAGGGCATGTCTTCTCTGAATATGCTTCTTGATGGTGTTAATTTTTCTTAGGGCCATATTGTTCTTTGCTTTAGATAATTTCATTTATTCATTTACATATTAAATACACCCTACAATATCATAACATTGTTCAGTTTTACAACATTATCAACAACATATGCAATTATATAGAAAGAAAAATATCATCATTAATGCAACAAAACTTAAAGGAACAATAGAAGAAAATCATTCACACATAGAGACACTAGGATTGGTCGGAAACCAGGGAATAACCCACAAGGGGGAAAACCCTTTCAAATTCTTCTTCTTATTAGATTGTCATTGAATGTTTTAGCAAAGGGAGAGTATAATGATCCATATCTTCAACCACAAAACTATCCAACAAAATAAACTAAACAAGAGCTTAACAATACTAATAATTAAAACCCTGATTCAGAAGCCCGTGGTTAATTGCCACTGTCTGTAGTCAACTACCGAATTCTGCGTTGAATTGAAAAATAAAACCCTAGTTTCCAACCGCACACAAAGAGTTTACATGCATGTGGCTAAAACCCTCCAACTGCACTTATGAGCCCACATGTCTGTGGTTGCAACCGAAAAATGCTCGTGTCATTCCTAAGGCTGGAAACCAAAACCCTAAATATCACGTGCGAGCTTCAGACCTGCAATTTCAGACCTATACGAACCAATCTCTGTGAACCACCTCAGAATTGTGTGAGCCTAACCAAAGAAAGAAAAATGACCATGATGATGTTCAAATGAGGCTCACTTGAATTGTATTTATAGCCATCCGAGGGTGTCTAATTTATCTTTTGGGTCAACTTGTCCTTTTGTGCATATGGCTTCAATTCAAAAATATAGTTTCCCTTGTCTAAATCAAGTGATTCAAAAATCAAAATTGGTCCTCTCGAAAAGAGGAATCTAGTCCCATGATTGGAATTTGTCACTAAGCTCCCAAATTAACAGATGGAAAGTATATTTGTTATCCAGTCCCAAGTTCTCAACATTGAATACAACATTAGAACTTTGTGCAGACTTCACCGGTTGATTGGTGTTCTTCTTTAAAAATGGCTTAAAAGACTTCTTATTAGTAGAAGCTTCACTTTACTTCCTTTTAAGTTCATATACTTCGTTGATTAACAACTTCAATGATTTAGTCAAGTTATCCATGTCAAAAGGATCTTTCTCTTTAGTTTTAGCAGAAGAGTCTTAAGACTTTTTACTAGTGTCTTTGGAATCCTTAGAATCTTCCTGATCAACAATGACCCTAATAGACTCTTAAGTCCTTTTCAATGACAATTGCTTCTGCAAAATTAAGAGCCAAAGTTTCTTTTGCAACACACTTTACAAAAATGGAAATGTTAGTAGGCAAGGCAAAAATACAATAATATTTAGTGATTGAATCATGCAGTTGAAAATCAGTGGGGGACTTGGTCAAAATAAATGTAAATATTTGATTAAAATACTTGACATTTTCCTCATCCCCCATCTTAATGTTTCCAATTTCTTTAAGTAACATGGCTAGAGTTTTATCATCAACAAATTTTTCTAAGAAGAATTGTTTAAACTCCCTCCAATTATGGATTGAATTTGGCAAAAGGCTATGGTATCAAACTGATGCTCTACCTTCTAGAGCATAAAAAAACAATCTACAAGAAACATCATCAAAATGTACCTCTAAAATCCACAGATGCAAGTAGAAGTCATCAATGTGATCTTCCTCCTTCGCTTTCTTATCAAGATCGTACTTTGTAAGAAAATTTTCTGGGTGCTTTGGCAAGTGATGGAGATGCCCTTGGGCCATCCAATCCAACTAGTCATCGAGCATGTATTAGTTCTCCTTCTCCTCCTCACTCTTTGATTTCGAAGACTCTTCTCTTTCACCATTCAAATTATCGTTATCTCTCGGTTGTTCTTCATCAGAAAAATGAAAATCCTCCTCATTTCCTTCCAGATTCTCCCCAATCGGTGGTGGAAGATCTCCTTGAAGAATGGAATATTATAGTAAAACAAACAAGTCCTTAAGGGTAGAAAGTTACCAATTCCCTAATTGAAGAAAATAAAACATCACGGCGGGTGGTGTCTTTCTTTAATAACTTATGAGGAAGAGAAGATGCGACAAGAAGTAATCCAAGAGATCTAGCAAACCGACGAGTAATAGGGCAAATTTGACAGAGGTGATCATTAGTAAATTTGTATGCACACTGTAGACCTTGATGAGTGCACTCTCCTTTCTCATATGTATGAGTTGGATTTGGGCTCAGACAATTACTACCTTTCACCAAAGGTTCTTTATGTGAATGTGGTGAATTGTCAGCCACAAAAAGGTTGCCCTCTTTCTAGTGCCAGAACTGTTAATGATGGTGGATTTCACCAATAGTCAGGGGGTCTCCCCAATATGAAGTCCCAATTAGACCTCACACAGTTTGGAGTAGGAGCCCCATTCGGGATAAAGGCCCAACTGCCATATTATTAATGATTTTCCTTGGCTGCGATAACAACACAAGATAAACATATGTACTTTCAAGATAAAAAAGTAATTTAGCCTTGTGATGTATTTAATGTCAAAGTGTATAATGGTTCTTTCATGAAAAGGAAAGAGGAAGCGAGTCTTTAAAAGAAGAGTAATCATTACTATCTTAGTAAAGGCACAAGCATAAATATGAAAGAGTAGTTAGTTATCTTAAGAAATAGTTCACAAAGAAACTATGATCATGAAAACAACTAAAGACACATGATTCAAATATGCATACTAAAGTAAAATAAATAGTTCAGTGCATTAGCATGTAGAAACATAAACATACACTACAAATAATGAAAGAATATACTTACAATCATTTACAACATATGCATGAAAGTGTGTTGGCTCAAAGAGCTTCGAATTAAGTGAAATGATGTTACCCACCATTTTGTGGGTGATATACCTAGGAGAAATTTTCTCCAAGATGGTCCTCATCTGGAATCCATCAAACCCTTGCATCCACAAACTAGCTCATTGTGCCATTTCTCCACCACCTGAGCCAGCCATGTGGTCCCTCACCCATCTGTCATGATTGTATGTTTGAAGGTGGGCCTCCCAAAACTAAAGGTATGCCTTGCCATTTGGTAATTGAGTGTTGAGTTTCTTATCATGGACACTTCTAGGCATGGATTAATGGGGGGATTCAACAAAAAAAGTGGGCTAGGTCTATGCTTCTGTCCCCTAGACCTCTTTTGGATGTTACCCTTGGATCTTAGTCCTGTGGGAACTCCTTTACTGACCATTGGGTTTTAGGGTGCTACTACATGGGAAACCCCGATTTTGGTTATGTGTTACCACTCCCTCATCCATAAATATCACTCCCCTTCTGTTTATTATAACCCCATTCATCATATTTCCCACCTGTGTCCACATTTATCCACTGTGTCCACATAGGGTTACCCTCCCTTCCCCGTTTCCCATATCTTGGGTCAGGCTTGGAATGATGCCCTAGAGGTTGATGCAGCTGAAAAGAAAAGTAAAAGCATAATTGGCCACATTCAACAGGAAGATGTACTATAAGATATAAAAGATGGCCAAGACACACATATTTAACACATGGGAAAAATCAAATGCATGAGCTCTACCCCATACCCATGACCATCACCCTGGTTCCATAGGCCCTAGATGAGCCTCCTCTATCATTCTAGAACCCATGATTGTCCCAACCCCTGGTGGGAAATATACAACCCTATCTTAAAATGGGTATACATTGCTATACTTTACACATCATGCTCTTATCCTTGAGCCCCAAGCAATTAATTAAAAAAAATCATAAAAGGAAAAAGGCATATAAAGAAGGGTGGAAAAATCAAGGCTGGGGTATCTCATGCTCCATGATTTCTCCCTCCTATACATTATATACCCAAGTGTGGGCTTCGATTTTACTAGATACCCTTGTACCCCAACATGTGGCCAAGGATTGCCCCTTTCATTCCCTATTCCATTCATCTCTTTATCATGTGCCACCACCATTTGAAGGATGTACCTTTTACATGTTATCCCCTCTAAAGGTAGAAAATACCTAATAGGGTACTTGGTTAACCCCCTTTGGAGCTTGGAGACATTAGCACATGCGAAAGCCCACTATGGAAGGGAATACCATTATGAAGTAGCCATTTTTTTCCATGGTTTGTAAGCTATTTAACTTATTTAATTTAAATGACTTGTTGTGCTGGAAGGCTAGGGGGTGTGTTGGATATTATGTAGGATTGGAGATGGTATCCATTTTCGGTTTGGTCTCCCTATACGAGGTCCTAACCCTTAAGAGGGATACACTGGCACATGCAAGGTGTGTGTAGAGAGCCATGGGCCTCTACAAAAGTAGAAAAAAAACCATGGATCCCCATATATGTTTAGATATTTCTCAAGATTCACCTATTGGATGAGGAAGATGCACCTTGTTCACCATGCCCCACTGGCTCCACAGTTGTACCATGCACTTGGCAGATGAACTAAGAATTGTATGCTGATGTGGCATCACTCACATCATCATCTGAGACCTTCCAGATGGACTACAAGCATCTTCGATCTACTTGGAGACCCATGATGTTACTTGTGTGCCCGCACACCCATTGGGAGCACCACAGGTTTATTATTTGGAGAACAAGGGGCCAACCCCTTATCCACTACTTTTGGGAGTCATATTCATAATTGTGGCACTTATGGACTTCATTAGGCTTCTTAGAAGGCCTAACGACATGAATTATTCATCATTTGACCCCTTGAGAGGCTTATTATTTGGTTTATGAGCTAGTTTGGTGGGATTGTCACCAAAAGTTAGTTATTTTGCACATTATTTTGTTTTAGGGGCTAATGTAGGCTCAATTAGCTAAATCAAACTCATTAGAAGTGTATAAATACAAGTGATGTGAATTCATTTTAGCATCATCACTTTGTTGGATTTGTATCTCTCATTAGGGGAATTTTGAGGTCTAAAATGGGCCTCCTATGGAAATAATAAAATAATAGCTAAACCAATAAAATAATATTTATGAATTTACATTTTACTTTTTTCACCACAATCCATGTAACCATAGTTAAATTCAATTGAAAAGGTGTACCAAAATAAAATTAATAAAAAAATTGTATTGATGTGGCTATAAAGAATAATGAGTTTTTCAATAAAATGTCACTATTATTGAACAACTAATGCATTTGTCCTTTGTACTTAAATAAGTTAAAATAAATTATAATTAATTTGAAATTATAATATTAAATAAAATGAGATGAATATATAATTCAAAAACAAATATATGAAAATATACAAATATAATATTTATTGAAAAATGTGTAAAGACATGAAGATTATGTAATAATATGCATTGTTTCTTTCAAAAAATATGAAATGACAATAATAATATTTTATTCAAAAAATGTGAAATGAAATTTATTATTAGTACTTTATTTTATGACTTTAAAAGTACTTAAAACACTACCATGGTTAACCTTGAGTTTTTATCCACCATTGAGAATGTAAAAAGTAAGTACATTTAACTCAAGTAATGTCACCTCAACCATTGGGGATGATGTCATTCCCTAAAATTTAATTGGTTCTCATAAAGTGAATTTCGATTGTATATTTTCCTTAAGAGGCCCATTTTAGACCTAGAAATTCCCCTAATGTTAGAGAACTTGCTATCCTTCTTGGAGGACAAATTTTTGGAGCATGGAATGAATTTTGATGTTTGGATTATTTTCATTTGTGTTGGAGCTTCTTGATTGGAAAATTGTTGATAATTGGATATACTCTTAATACATGTAAGTACATTTAATGCTATTTTTCTTCTTTATTTTCTCACATACATTGTTGTTGTATTTTCGCAATTATAGGGCTAATTTGTTGCATCCATTTATGTGAAGTTGTGGAAATTGGGTTTCTAGATAGTGATGCACCATGCATGGGCCATGTAATAATGAAAGAATATTCCTAGAGATGCTTCTTTATTGAATTTCATCTTGATAAGCCATCAATATTGCAAAACGAAGTACAAAGTTCTTGAAGTTGCTTTCGTTGTTTCTCTAGTGCCATACGACGCTGTATTTGAGGCCTCCTTGACATAGAAAATTGAATGTCCATAGTTATTATTACTCTTGAATCCAAAATCTCCCCAAAGGACTAGGCACTGGTCCACCAAAAAGGTGATCACTTCAAATTAGTCTCTTCTCTCACCTTCCATTTTCTAGGTCTAGTCCCATAGGTCTCCTGGGGCATTGTTTATCTTGCAAACCATCCACAGGAAAAGTTCAATCTGTTGGCATCATCTGCGCTGGAATTTCTCCTAGGCACCCTCTAGTTTTGAAGCAATTAAGATGGTGGGATTGTTAGATACCTCAAGCCTTAGCCACAAGATCAATTTTGCCCTTCGTTTCCTTAGGCCATAGACCTTATTGGGATCCTCACCTTGTCTTGTTTTGGAAATTCATTTTTGATCCCTTTCCCCTCTGGAATAGGTCAAGTACATCATTGGTTTCTAGACCCTACCCCCTTGACCTACCCTCGGAGTCCACTTGATCCTATGTGGTAACACAAGCCATTAAGAGTAATTATTCAAAGACCACTTGGAATCCAAGTATCTATAATAATTTTAGAGTTTAAGGGCCTCCATTATAAGATAATCATATTTGGGGTGGGATGGGGGCTCTGCGCCATCCCCCCCCCTCCAACTAATGCTATTTCCACGGCTTCAACGGGATATGGGCTTCGTGTGCCCACATCCTTCCAACTGCTCCTACCTTCTTATTAACTAAGCGAGCATCCTATGGAGCACTCATTCTATGGGCCATTAAAAAACCTAGGAATACAAGAACGAAGTTTATTATAGAATTATTAGGATTCCCTAAATCTTAACCTTAAAATTCCACTTGAGCCCTTCCGTGAGAGCCTTCAACCTCGCCTTCGAAAGCAAGCAAGCTATATATTTGAGCCTCTCTCATGAATAACCCCTAGGATCACCCCTCACCCTATCATTGTCTACTTATTTAGTGGTGCTTACCTTATCGGGTCTCCTCCCATCGGTGAAAGTCCGCAAAGAGTAGGGAGCCTTAGCAGAGGTGAAAATGGGCTATTACTCCATTTATAGCCCTTGATCTAGTAGTAGCCCTCGAAGGACTGCCCTTTAGATCCCTTGCTAGTTTGAGTGGTAATATTTCTGGCGACATTTCCAGGGAAACGAGACGTGTGTTATGTTCCCCATACGACATATTGACATGTCATTGTTGGTGACTCCATTGGAAGAAAGAAGCCCTAGTTCTTCATTAAAATTTAAGGTGAAGCAAGCATTTTTCTAGGCATCTTAAATTCACCTTGGTGACTCCTACATATTTTCATGTATATCTCAAATAGGTTTTCTTTCTTTAATAAATTTCTCGCTTTGGACATTGCTAGCATCCCTGGGCACCCTAATCATGTCATGGGAAGGATGGTACGTGTGAAAATTCCTAGATTCAGAATCCTATTGCAGCAACTAGAAAATATTCATCTAATTGTTATTCATTCCTTAATAATTTATTTGCATTTATTCTATGGAAAAAACATAATACATCACACTGAAACCTTCACTACATAAATGAAATGCGGAAATAAGAACTGAGCAAGAAGGAAATCAAACACACATATGACATCGTTATTTTTGTACAAATGTCCTCGGAAAAACCGATGCAACAACTGAGGGTTTGTATTATTAAGCAGTAGTTCTGAATACAATCTAGGATGCCTTACTATCCATCCATAAAGAGAAAATAACTGACAGAGAGTTGGTGAGAAAATGAACTCACACTAACACTGGAGATCCGACACTGACCCAACTTTGAACTAACAAGCCCCACGCTGCCTCTATGCAGATCTGCCTCACTCTAGCTAGGGACTATGTCACTCCCTTCAGTTGGTCTTTTTGTTGATCTTCTGCCCCTCCAGTCTCACAACCCATCTCTCTGACACTGTATCTGACTGATACTAAAAAAAATAGCAGATCTCTTCAGAGGCTCAACGCTTCCTCTACGTGGCTCTTTCTGCACAACGTAGCCCATACACTGCCTCTTTTGCGTCCTCTTCTTTGCCTTCTCTGCGATGTATTCCCAACTCAAGAAAAATATCCAACCAGAACTATCTCTGCCCCTCACTGTGTAGAATCAACTCGATGATCTCTTTGGTTGTTCTACACTGCTCACTTGAAAAATCGATCTTTAGACTCTCTCCTGATGTATTTTCCAAATTCCCATCAAGCCTTATTTTATAACCTTATTGTTGAGAAATCAACGACCCATATTAAAACATAATCAAGGGCTAAGATTAACTTGACTTGATCTTCGTATTTTTCTAGAATATTCGCACCCAGTTCTATTAATATACTTTAATTATCTTAATTCCCTAAGTTTATACTTAGGCTCCCATTAAAAATAATTAATTATTTTAATAAAACCCCATCCGGGTGGAATTTCCCAAAACACTTTATGGGTATTTTGGAATACATGTGTCTAAGCCTCCATGCGAAATTTGACACTTAGAGAATATCCAATGTTACCAGAAATCAAGTGGGTACTATGTCACTTCCTTTGATTGGTCTTTCTGTTGGCTAGATGTTGATCTTCTGCCCCTTCGGTCTCACACTCCAACTCTCCGACACTGGATCTAAATGATCCTCAGTAAAATATCAGATCTCTTTAGAGGCTTAGTGATGCCTCTACGTGGCTGTGCGCTGCACAACATAGCCCCTACAAAGCCTCTTCGGTGTCCTCTTATGTGTCTTCTCTGTGATGTAGTCCTGAATCAAGAAAAATCTCCAACCATAACTATCTCTATCCCTCACTGCCTAGAATCAGCTTGATGATATCTTCGGATGCTTTGTGCTGCTCACTTGAGAAATCGATCTCTGGAATCTCTCCTGATATATTTTCAAAATTCCCATCAAGCCTTCTCTTATAACCTTCTTGTTGAGAAATCAATGATCTAGATTAAAACATAATCAAGGGATACGATTAACTTGACTCGATCTTTGTATTTTCCTAGAAGATTCACACCCAATTCTATTAATACACTTTAATTATTTTAATCCCCTAAGTTTAGGCTTAGAATCCCATTAAAAATAATTAATTATTTTAATAAAGCCCCATTTGGGTGGAATTTCCCAAATCACTTTCTAGGTATTCTAGAATACATGTGTCTAAACCTCCTTGCAAAATTTGAGACTTAGAGCACATCCGATGCTACCAGAAATTAACAGTACGTGGGGTGCCCATCTTTGATGGTGATGCACTGTCCGCAATTAACCATGTAGAAAGGTTTAATGCACATGATTCAAGAGAGGAGGTTTTTCACCAATATGTCCTTATGGTGTTGTTCATTGGATCTCTCGATGGTCATAACTCATAGCTGCATGATCATGAAACTAATAGCATCTCATCTATTGAGGAGTTAATTGATGGATTTCTTAGACATTTCCAAGTATGCCCCACATTAAGCATCCAAGAGGAAGCCTTCATTGAGCATAATCAAGACATTGAGAATCTAAACAATGAGCAGGAAGATGAGTCCTCCTTTGGTCCACATGACGAAAAGGATTATTTGGAGAACAAATGTGTTGGGAAGGATGAATTTGAGACTAACTTACCTTTCTCTAAGATATTACTTTTGATGACTCTCCTTTTGAGAACCTTGAGGAAGGTGATCCCATTATCCCTTTAGAAGATGACATTGGAGATTACTTCCATATTGAAAAGGAGAAATGGGAAATTGTTGGTCCTCAATTTGTTTTTGCTCCCATTTATGACACCGACAAGGAGGATGAGGCTGAGATTGGTCCTCCATTTCTCTCAAGCATTATTTATGAAGAAATATCCATTGATTCCCTTGGGAAGGAGAAATTTAATTTTCCCTTGCATAAAGAGGGGTAGTTGGAAGTGATCAATTTTCCTATTAGGAGAGGCCCAATATTTGATACTAAGGAAATAAGTAAGGCTCAAACCTCTCCTAAGTATGATGCTATATTCAAATCCCCCAAGACTTATAATTTTGGGGAAGAGAAACCTGTCGGATACAACACTACACCCTCCTCTTCACCTCATTATCTTGTTCATCATATTGAGACTAATTCTCGCACCTGGTCTCATATGATCTCAAGTGGCCTTGATCCCTTTCCCCTTTTTGAGTATAGTGTCAAGGAAGAACCCCTCATTTAGTATTCTTTATCTCCTTGGGCACCCCCTCAGGATCATGATAAATCTATAATCCCCCCTTCCCAGTGTGATCATCATAGGAAACCTAATTGTGTTTTTCCATATCATCAGTCTCCCTTTCCTACTAGTCACAACCCTGTAGAGGTAATAAAATATGACATAATGATAATGGAAATAATATGCCTGAGGTTTCCATCCATAAAAAAATTATGAGCCTAAGGATTGACATCTCTATATTTTGGTTAGAAGAGAGGATCTCATGGACCAGATTACATAATTTTCTTACCTCTTCTCACGTGATCATCCATGTGTGGGCATCATATTTTCCCACCTACCACCTGCTTCATCCTCCATATAATTGTATCCACATTCGCTTTGGTATTTGCTACATGAGTAATCATGTAGGAAGGTAGATTTATATTGATATGATGATATGCTGGTTGTACTAGATTTATGATTACACTTAGTAATAAGTATTAGTTTCACACCATATGCATGTTAGAGTAGGATGCATTGCATGCTGATTTTCACATTAGAATTAATGTCATATGATATTTCTCATGATAGATTAGATGCATTTAGATAAAAATTTTCATATTTTATATTTTGTTGATTTTACGGCCTAACATTAAGCATCGGTGATCATAAGACACCGTACAAACATGTTGTCCCGTGGGTTTAGTCTTTGATATGTGCAGGTAATAGGTCTACAGTAACCAAGATATTGTTGGTTTTCTCGTGACCTCCTGTTCGAGTAGCTTCACCCACTTTATGAGAGATCACGTTCTAGTTGGAGCCAAATGTTACCCACCATTTTGTGGGTGATATCCCTAGGAGAAAAGTTTCTCCAAGATGGTCCTCAACTAGAAGCCAATAGCCCCTTGTAGCCACCAACTAGCTCGTTATGCCATTTCTTCGCCACTTGAGCCAACCATGTGGTCCCTCACCCATCTGTTATGATCACATGTTTCAAGGTGGGCCTCCCAAAACTAAAGGTATGCCTTGTCATTTTGTAATTGAGTATTGAGTTTGCTTATCATGGACACTTCTGGGCATGGATTAATGGGGGGATTCGACAGAAAGAGTGGGATAGGTATGTGCTTCTATCCCCTAGACCTCTTTTGGATGTTACCCTTGGATATTAGTCTCGTGGGACCTTATTTACTTACCATTGGGTTTTAGGGTGGTACTACATGGGAAAACTCTATTTTGGTTGCATGGTCCTGCTCCCTCATCCATATATATCGCTCCCCTTCTATTTAATATAACCCCATTCATCATATTTCCCATCTGCATCCACATTTCTCCACGGGGTCTACATAGGGTTAGCCGCCCCTTCCCCTTTCCCATACCTTGGGTCGAGCTTGGAACGATGCCTCAGAGGTTGAGGCAGTTGAAAAGAAAAGTAAAATCATAATTGACCACATTCAACAGGAATATGTACCACAAGATGAAAAAGATGGTCTAGAAAAACATATTTAGAACATAGGAAAAATCCAATCCATGAGCTCTACCCCATACCCATGGCCATCACCCTAGTTCCATAGGCCTTAGATGAGCCTCCTCTATCATTCTGGAACCCATGATTTTCCCAACCCTTGGTGGGAAATGAATCTCCCTACCTTAAAAGGGGTATCCACTGCTATACCTTACACATCATGCTCTTATCCTTGAGCCCCGAGAAATTAATCAAAGAAAAAACATAAAATGCAAAATGCATATAAATAAGGGTGGAAAAATCAAGGCCAGGGTATCTCATGCTCCATGATTTCTCCCTCCTATACATTATATACTCAACTGTGGGCTTCCCTTTTACTAGCTACCCTTGTACTCCAACATGTGGCCCATGATTTCCCCTTTCATTCCCTATTCCATTCATCTCTTTATCATGTGCCACCACCATTTGAAGGATGTACCTTGGACATACTATCCCCTCTTAAGGTAGAAACTACCTAATAGGGTACTTGGTTAACCCCCTTTGGAGCTTCGAGACACCAACACATGCCAAAGCCCATTATGGAAGGGCATGACATTGTGAAGTACCCAATTTTTGTCTAAGGTTTGTAAGCTATTTAACTCGATTAATTTAAATGACTTATTGTGCTGGAAGGGTAGGGGACACATTGGATATTATGGAGGATTGTAGATGGTCTCCATTTTGGGTTTGGTCTTCCTATACGGGGCCCTAACCCTTAAAAGGGCTACACTGGCAAATGTAGGTGTATGTATAGAGCCATGGGCCTCCAAAACAGTAGAAAACACTCCATTGATCCCTAGAGATGTTCAAATATTTCTCGATATTTGCAAATTGGACGAGGAATATGCACTTGGTTCACCATGCCTAGTCAGCCCCACAGTTGTACCATACACTTGGCAGATGACCCAGGACTTGTATGCTGATGTGGCATCACTTACATCATCATCTGAGCCCTTCTAGATGGTCTACATGCATCTTCGACCTACTTGGAAACCCATGATGTTAATTGTGTGCCCCCACACCCAATGGGAGCACCACAGGTTTCTTATTTGGAGAACAAGGGGCCAACCCCTTTTCCACTACTTTTAGGAGTCCTATTAATCATTGTGGTAGTTATGGACTTCATCGGGTTTCTTAGAAGACCCAAAGACATCCATTATTCATCATTTTACCTCTTGAGAGGCTTATTATTTTGTTTATGACCTAGTTTGGCGGGTTTGTCACCAAAAGTTAGTTAGTTTGCACATTATTTTATTTTAGGGGATAATGTAGGCTCAATTAGCTAAATCTAACTCATTAGAAGTCTATAAATACAAGTGACGTGAATTCATTTTAGCAACATCACTTGGTTGGGTTTGTATCTATTTAGAGAACTTCACTATCATTCTTGGAGGAATTTTTTTGCAGCATAGAATGAATTTTTATGTTTGTATTATTTTCATTTGTCTTGGAGCTTCTTGATTGGAAAACTGTTGATGATTGGATATACTCTTAATAGGCCCCTAGGATCACCCCTGACCCTATAATTGTCTACTTATTTAGTGGTCCTTATCATATCGAGACTTCTCCCTTCAGTGAAAGTACACAAAGAGTAAGGAGCCTTAGCCGAGGTGACAGTGGGCTATTGCTCCATTTGTTTCCCTTGATCTAGTAGTAACCCTCCAAGGACCCCCCTTTAGAGCCGCTACTAGTTTAAGTGGTAACAAGTCATAATATACACCATTACAATGATACACTTATTCCAATAGTGGAACATGAAAATCCAACACTTATGATACTAATCTTCTCTCCTATGCCTAGCTTGAGAAGCCAAGGTGAAAAGTCCTTTGCTTGAGATATGTGGGTGTATATATAACAAATGGGGTGAATATCCATCTTCCTTGTGACTTTTGAACTTCCCTCATGACTCTTGAGCTTCCATGTGACTTTTCAAATTCCTATGAGACCTTTGAGCTTCTCCATGACTTTTCACATTCTATGTGTGACCCTTGGGCTTCCACAAATTTTACATTCTCTTTTTACAAAAATACAATATTACATTTCCAAAAACGATGTAGCAAAATACAATGACACATATGACTATTATGGTGACACTTGGAAAGGACATGACTTGGAAATGATGATATGTAATTTCATTGTGATGTGTCGAGGCCAAGTTTTTTTCCTTGCTACCATCTTCACATCTTCATGAAAGGTCTTGCATGTACTTCATCTTCATCCTCCAAAAGGCTAGGATGATATGGATTCTTCAATGTTATCTTGATCTTCATTCTTTTGTCGCAATCTCGTGTCCCTTTGTTTCTTCACTTGATGATTTGTTTTGCTTCATCTCTACAAGTGTTTGCTTGCATGATCTCATTGGAATCCTCCTTTCAAGCCAAAATAATAGTAGCTGCAAATGGGATTGACTCATGACAAGATGACATCAGTCCCAAAATATCCTAATCTAACTTTTTTGTCATTAAACATACTGATTGAACCAGGAAAATGTGCAGGATTGAGGAGGAGTCTCAAGGATTGCACAATGCGCAAGAATAAGATACAAAGGTGAGGGTCTAGTATCTAGGACTACACGGTGTGCAATGACTGAGGGTCAGGGAGGCGAGATTGCAAAGTTGAGGGAGTTAGTGATGCAGTGAGGCAGGATTGATCACTGTGGTTACGCACTGTGCAGGTTTGGAAGGGATGAGATAGTTTATTGCGTAGTTGAGAAAGTTAAGGAATGATTTTGGGCTTGACTACTGACTCAAAAAGTGCAGTGTGCAATGGAAGCCCGACTGGGAGGAAATTTCACAGTGAGCAAGTGCAAGAGTTAGAGACTTGGCATTGAGATTATGCAATGGAGAGTCCTTGGAAGCAGTGGCTATGCAATGCATAGTTCCAAGAGGCAAGGATGGCTGACTGGGGCTTATGATTGCACAATGTGCAGTTCAAGAAGGCAAGAGGATGGGTGGTTGGTCAGTAAAGTTACGAAGACAAGAACACTTCAGAGATTTACTAAGTGTGGGATCAGTAAGAAAAAAAAGGTGAGACCAAAACATATAACAAGACCAAAACATGTAACAAGACTTAAACATGATCAAACACTCGTAAATGATTAACCACATGACAATGGAACACTTATCACCCAAAATCAACATAAATCCATTAAAACGACACCTGCCTCCAAGTGCGACACTTAAGATACACTTTTTGATACGAGTGTTGAATGCAATGAGAAAGTGCATAGTACTTTGAAAAATGAGTCCAATGCATATCCTCATGATTGATAGAATCCATTAGTACAAGAGATAACACCAGAACTGCCTCCTAAAAATGTGTGATGACTCCCTTTCTCAAAGAGCGACAATTCCCTTAATAAAAGATGACACTTGAAATTCCTTCAAAAGGGAACTTGTAAAATTAGGGAGCAAGCATGGGATGAATTTAACAACTAGAAACAATAACTTACATGATGAAAGGGAGGCTCCAAAATTTGAAATTATGCCAAAATTTGGAGGGTGTTGTAGTAGCGGCAACACCATCACTTGTAATGGAAAAGAGATCAAGATCTCAGAGGAAGGATTGTAGTCTCACTGGTTGATTGAAGAAGCTTCCTATTTAGAGGGAGTAGATTGAGGGCAACAATATGATATTATGATAAGAGTGATATGTACTTCATGCAAGGAATATTATTGATATCTGAGATGTAGCAATGTCTTATTCTTCCCCAATATGGTTCAAACTATGATAAGAAATAAGCTCCCAGAGAAAGGAGGCTATCCTAGTTCCTATTGCCTAATGCCTTAGATGTATGTGAAGTGAGCTTCCTCTATGATGTAATTAAGGAAGAAACATATTTGGAGGATTTTGAGGAACATGAATAGAAGAATTATGATTGTAGTTTGAAGAAGGCTCCATATGAATTCTAGCAAGTCCCTTGGGCTTGGCATGTATGAAATGAGGGACATATGATGTGACTTGTGATATCTCTTCATGACTAAAGGCATGTCTTTGATAATTGCTTTTATAAGTTGACAATTGATTTATGAGAGGATCAAGATCATCTCAACATTCAATTCCAGAGGGAGTTGACTGTTGCACCCAATATGATTCCACTTATTGAGATCAAAAGTGTAACAAAAGGAAGATGGGGACTTCCTTGTCAAGGGAAGCTTGTTGGAAGATACTTGGCATAATGATTTAATCTGAAGCAGTTGAGAGAGCCTCCTCTTCATATACAATTTTGATGTATTCCCGCAATGTGTTGACAATTATATGAATTATTTATTTGCATTATGTTCTTTGAGTTGTATAGAGCTTGGATATGTATATTGGAATGTTGCAAAGCTAGTAATTTATGATCTGAGACCCATTGCCAGATACTTGAGACTATATGGATATGTTGCCAGATACTTGAGACGACATGGATATGTTGATGATGTTGAGAAAATCTGAGTGATGCTTTAGGTCCGCCATGATTTCTTGGATGAGACAGGTACTGAAATTTGTTTCTTTGAGTGGTAGTACACATTGCTGCTAGCACGACTGGATGCCACTCAGTATGATTGAGAAAAATATTTGGAAAGTTGTTTGAGCATGTATGGTATACTATGACATATTGTGGGATCCGACATGCAAATAATAATTTGTTCCATGACAGGTTTGAGCAGATTGAAATCATATATCACTATATCCAGGATATGGTGCAAAGAGGAGCTATTAGACTCCATCACATTTTGATTGATGAGCGGGCAAACAATTGGATACTTGAGTTGCAACATGTAAGCTTATGGTTAGCTCGATATTATCTAGGTGTCATGCACTATGGCTAGGAATAACAATCGTAAGCCTAGTGAAGGCACTATGAGAGGAAGGGGTTCGTGGCTGATCGAGGACACCGAGCTATGCTCTTCCCCTCTAAGCCTCTAGGAAGAGGAATTTAGCTGGAGAGTTCTTGGGATTGAGGTATCTCTGGATAATAGGATGGTTGTGATCCTTACCCCTTGTTATAAGTAGTATCTCACCTATTGTCACCATAGGGTGTGTGTGATCCTTGACATTTATGGAAAGTTGGGTATCTCCCCCTATCATATTTTGAACTAGACACAGGATACCCTAATATGCATCCTACCCACAAGCTGGGCTTGTTGGGAAGATTTATCCCCATCTGGCCAATGGGTTGAGATGACTTGAGATGTTTGTGATCATTGCCTCTCATGGCAAGTGGTATCTTTCTCAAGTGATGGGATGAAGATGTTCTACCACTTGACTCTTGAGGGTCAAAGTGGGAAGATCGACAAACACCGGGATGGATGTGTTCCTTACCTCTCATGGTAAGTTGTATCTCGCCCTTTAGCACTAGACGATAGGAGGGATGTGATCATTACCTCTCATGGAAAGTATTATCTTTCATGTTGTCATTAGACAACGAGAATTTGGTTGTGATCCTTGCTCGGTAAGTTATATCTCTCCTATTGTCTCTAAATATATAGTGGTAGTTGGGCTCCGCTATGATGATTCTTATTTTTTAGATTGAGACATGATTGTTCGACTAATGATCAAAGGAATAAAATTGAGAATATATGTGATGAGATGGATATCATATTGATATAACTAAGATGGAGGTCATGTGATGTGACTTGGAGACTAGTAGGGTTTTGAGGATTGATCTCCCCTACCTTGGATAATGCATTATTATTCTTCTATGAGACAAGATGAGATGAGTCAAGATGAGACATGATGGGAAATCTGAGAAGAGTCTTATGATGCAGATGAAAATTCCTCCCTAGCCGAGAGGGAGTGTTAAAATTTAGGCATCTATGGGACAACTTTCCCATAGGAACCTAAATGCTCCATCAAAAGCCCTAATGGAGAATTAAAATTATTCAAAGGAAAATATTTTTAATATGTTTGGGGCACTCTTATTGTTATTATTATTATTATAGAAAATAATATGTGGCTAAGTAATTATCAAAGTCAAATATATTTAAATACTACTTTGACCAAAAATTCAAAATCAAGTGATTCTCCCTCCAAATACAAAGTCAGCCTCAACAAGAATTATTTTTTATTCTCCATCAAAGTGTATATAAAGTGAACTATTGTGTTAGATTAGGAGGTGTGAAAGAGGCTCACATCCATATACTCTATGGTTCGTATGTCTAACATTAATCTAGAGCTCACTATTAATTTCATCTGAGGTCCACAATTAATTCTATCGTTCGAATATTCTTTTCTTAGGCTTGCAGGTTTGTATACGATGCTTACATCATACCTTTGGTGGCTTGCTTATATTTCTAAACTTTAACACTTAACATTTATGTCTCGCATCTTCCGATGGTTCGTTTGTATTCTCTGCATTCCGTTCTTGCATTGCACTTGTAGCTTACACAACGGTCTTGTCTCTCATTGGCTCGCTCTTGCTACTGGTCATTACATTGGTTCGTATGGAATTTATTTTTTATTGGCATACATTCTATAGTGACATGAATCATTCTATGATTCAAATACAGTGACATGATTTGTATTCCACACAATATGGTTCATATTGTATGTAATAGTGACTCACATCTGATGGTTTATGGCTCGTATTCTTTATGTCACATTGTTATGAAACAAACTCACAAAATAGAAGAAAAGATAGATCAACGACTTATAAATTAGCCTCTTCGAGAGGGTACCTCCTTTGCATTACATAAATGCACAATTCTTGGATGATACAAATCACAAAACCTCCTTTCTATATAAAGGGGTCCAAGGGGTCACAATATAATTCTATTCGACATAACACTAACAATGTAAGGGCACAACAATAACAATAGTGGGCTTCTATGGGGCACAATAATAATAATATGGGGACTACATGGACACAACAATAACAATAAGGGGGCTACACTAATAATAACAATAAGGGGATAAACTAGTATTATAGGGACCTAGCATGCCCTTTCCTTCAAAAAAGTGTTGTCCTCAATGCTTGAGTAGTTTTGGAAGCTTCTATATAAAATTCTCATCCTCCCATGTTGAATATTCAACTAGTAAGTTATTCCACTTGATGAGATACTATGAAATTAATCGATTTCGTAGCTATCGAGTTCTTGTTTCCATGACTGCTTCAGGTTCCAATATGATTTTACCTTCCTCGTCAAGTTCTGGCAATATTGTTTGAACTGGGAGCTTGTCACCTATAACCTTCTTTAAGCATGAAACATGTAAAACTGGATGCACTCGGAAAGATACAGGAAGCTCCAATTTGTATGCCATATAACAATATTTTGCAACACCTTGTAAGGACCATAATAATTTGGTGATAATTTATTATCCTTCTTAGCTTGCTTGAGGGACATTTGTTTGTATGGTTGTAGCCGTAAAAATACCTATTTGCCTACATCAAAACTTCTTTCATTGTGATGCTGATTTTCCTGCTGTTTCATTCGATTCTGTGCCAAAGTGAGGTTATCCTTTAAGAGTTTGAGAGCTTGTTTTTGATGCTCAATGTGATATTCCACTGCCTGAACCTTAGATTTTTCTCTTAAAGATGATGTGATGGAGGATGTATGATATCCATAAAGTGCCATAAATGGGGTCATTTTCGCTACAATATGGAAGTAAGTGTTATACCACCATTCAACAAGAGGTAACTACTTGACCTGTTGTGTTTGTTTATCAGATACAAAGAAACAATGGTATCCTTCCAAACATTTGTTCACTATCTCATTTTTCCCATCAGATTGAGGATGATATGATGAGCTATGAGCTAATTGAGTACCCAAACAAGAAAATAATTCCATCAAAAATTTTCCTTTAAAAATGGGATCTCTGTCACTTACAATACTCTTTGGGTTTCCATGTATCTTTTGAATTATTTCCATAAATGCAGTAGCAACTGTACTGGCTTTAAATGAATGAGATAATGCACAAAAGTGTGCATGCTTGGTAAGTCTATCAACTACCACCATGATGACAGTATTTCCTTTGGACTTGGGTAAACCTGTGATAAAATCCATTGAAACCTCCTCCCAACGTTGACTTGGAATGGATAAATGTTGTAACATACCTGGGGTCTTAACTGTCTCAACTTTATTTTGTTGGCAAACCAAACATTCTACCACAAAATTTGAATATCATATTTAAGGCCATCCCAAAAAAATTCCTTCTTGACCCTGTGGTAAGTTTTTAAAAATCCTAAGTTCCCTCCTAAGGGAGACGTGTGCAATTCCAAAAGAATCTTTTGTTTGATATGTGAATTCTTACAAAGATATAAGCGATATTTGCACCATAATGAATCATTTTTCTAGCTAAATGTTTCAGATGTATTGGAATCTTGCTGCAACTTTTGAATGAGTGTCCAGATCTCTTCATCATTCTTCCATTCATGTCTTGCTTCAGTTATCCACTAAGTTTGGATAATATAAATGGCACAAAGCAATGCTTCCACATCCTCACCCTTGAGAGTGCATCTGCATCAAAAATTTGCTTCCCTTTTTTGTAGATGGTTTCAAAGTCATAACCCAACATCTTTGTGACCCATTTTTGCTGCTCTTCTACAGATAATATTTTTTCCAAAAATTATTTAGGACTATCATGATCTATTTTTACCTTGAAGTATCTTCCTATTAGGTAAGGTCGCCATTGATTTAGTGCATGTAGCATTGCCAACATTTCCTTCTCATAAATAGGTTTCAATAAATAATTTTCTTTGATTGGACAGCTTTAAAAAGCAATGGGTCTTCCTTCTTGCATTAAAACTGCACCAATTCCATTTCTTGAGGCATTACATTCCATAATAAAGGTTTTTATGAAGTTTGGCGTAGCTAAGACCGATTCTTCGCACATTGCCTCCTTAAGATGTTCAAAGGCCTTAGCTGCTTCTGGAGTCCAAGAAAATGCATATTTCTTAAGTAATGATGTTGGAGGTGCCGATATTCTCCCATAATTCTTAACAAAATTGCGATAATACTCTGTTAATCCCAGAAATCCTCGAATATACTTTATGGTTGTAGGGATTTTCCATTCCTTAATGGATTTAATTTTGTTAGGGTCTACCTTAAAACCCTCATGAGATACAATATGACCCAAATATTCCACCTCCTGTACTCCAAAGAAACATTTGGAGGTTTTTTTCATATAATTGTTTCTCTTCCAATAGTTTGAGAAACATGTCAACATGTTGAACATGATCCTTCCAAGACTTGTTGTAGATTAGTATATCATAAAGAAATACTAACACAAATTTTCTAAGGAAGGGTTTGAAAACGGAATTCATCAAACCTTGAAATGTGGAAGGTGCATTAGTAAGACCAAAAGGCATGACCATAAATTCATAATGAACCTCATGAGTTCTGAATGCTGTTTTCGGAATTTCTCTAGTCTTCATTCTAATTTGATGATATCCAGAATGAAGATCCAACTTGGTGAAGTAAATTGCTCCATGTAATTCATCCCATAATTCATCAATGACGGGGATGGGAAGTTTAACTTTAATAGTGAGCTTGTTGAGCTCCCTATAATCCAAACACATACGCCATGATCCATCCTCTTGTGCACCAATACTATTGGAGTAGAGAAAGAACTTTAACTAGGTTGAACTATACCAACCTTTAGCATTTCTGCAACCGTACGTTCAATCTCACTCTTTTGGGCATACATATATTTGTAAGGCCTGATGTTTGGAGGAATACTTCCTGGAATCAAATGAATAACATGATCATGATAACGAATAGGTGGGAGCCCTTTGGGAGTTTCAAACACCTTGGAATGATTGTCCAAGAATTTTTGGATATTTGCAGAAATAAATGATTTTGATGTTTGAACCTCTAGTGAGCATAATTGTGAAATCATGACTCGTTGTTCTTTCTTTAGAATATTTGTCATGACATTATAGCTTATTATCTTTCCCGGCTTCCTTGTGATACCCCGCAATTCAACTTCCTTTCCTTCCCAAATTTTTTTCAAGAAAAGTTCTTGAAAATTAAAATCTATTGTCCCCAAATATTGTAACCATTGGAATCCTAGTACAACATCAACACCACCCATTGGAATATTCAATACATATTTCCCCATGGTTTGCTTAATATTATGGAGCTTTACAGAGCAATTTATATTTCCTCCATTTGAATCCATCACTTGACACTCTGGTGCTAGGTATAGGAAGAAATTCAATTCCTTGGCGACCTTACAATGAATAAAATTATGGGTACTACCCGAATCAATCAACACTATTACATTTTTCTTATTGATATGTCCTTCTATGTTGAGAGTTGGAGGAGTGGTAATTCCTGCCAATGCATTACAATATATGGTCAGATTCATTTCTTATTTCGCTAGGGTTGGTTCATGGTGTATATCCTCTTCTTTTGAAGTTTCTTGTTCATTTTATTCCTCCTCTTCACAATCTATGTAAAATAATTTCTTCTTAACACAATTATGTCTTTTAGTGTATTTTATATCACAACTATAAGAAAGCCCTTTTGCTCCTTTTTCTTCCAATTATTGTGGTGTAAACCTTGTAGATTGTAGAATTCTAGGAGTAGCAACACTTCCATCTTTACAGTTGTGAGTGGTAGGCATCCTTGTCTCCATAATTTTGCTTTCAATTTTTCTAAACAACCTGAATGCCTTCTCTAATGAATTAGGTTCCCAAAGGTGAACCTCATGTTGGATGTTATCCTTTAAATTCCTTATGAAGACATCAATCTTGTGTTACTCTGGAATATTAGTTACCCTTATATTCAATTTTTGGAAGTCTGTTTGGGCTTCAAAATGTCATACAAATATCACTCATTACCATACATTTTTCACCTATGCTTCCATTATATCACTCATTATTCACTACCATGTCACTTCATTTTCCCTAATCTTCATCATTAATGGGTCTCATTTATATTTTCCAAATATTATTTATTTTCAAGCATTTTTGAGAGAAATTCTTGATTAAATATTAGAAAATAATATATTTTACTTCATATATGGAAAGTGGATTGTTTTTGTGACATGTGTAGGTTCCAAGGAAGCTTCCAAGACACCTTTATGTGGCCTTGAATGATCAAATTCGAATTTGATAAGATAAGAGATCATGATCTCATGGAGAAGATCAATGACAAAAGAGAGTTATGTGTCTAGATGGTTGAGAGATGTATGGAACTAAAGAGAGATTAGTGGATCATCATTATGAGTTTGTTATCTCATCCCATTGTATAAATAGGAGTACAATCTCCTCCATTTATAATCTTAGAAGCTTAGAGTTGTAGTCTTAGAGTTGGTTTGTACATCATGATGGAGATTTTGAAATAAAGAATCATAATTTGATTTTGTTGCTTCTACATTTGAGTCTCCTTTGAAGTGGTGTGCTTGTGGAGTTATGGAGGCCCCCCATGGCCTCAATTGCATGCTTATTTTAGGTATAATTTAATTTATGTTTTTTTTTCATTTCAGCTTTTAAGTTTTGTTAGATGTTCTAATATTGGAAAGAGTCTTATTTGAAAGTGTTCTTGTAAGAGAACCGTAAGATCTCAGACAATTATTAGATTTAGGTTTGTTTCATTTCAGCTTTTAAGTTTTTGTTAGATGTTCTAATATTGGAGGAGATCCCAATATTAGAACCTTAGGATCTTGACGAATGTTAGATTTAGGTTTGTTTAATTGTTGGAAGAGATCTTGACGAATGTGTTCTTGTAAGGAACTTTAATATCTCAGACAAATTAGGAATCTTAGTTGTTGGAAGAGATCTTGATGAATGTGTTCTTGTAAGAGAACCAAATGATCTCAGACAAATTAGGAATCTTTCTAGATCTATATATTTTAGATAAGTACTTCTAAGTTTACCTTCCTGGGTTGACATTAAATTGAACTCTGATTGACATCATCAATTGGAACCGAACATTTTGTCGCTGTTGTCGGGGAAGTGCAACTAGAAGGATTTAGTAATTATTTTATGCTTTTGTTTTTATGGACTAATTTGTGGAACTTGGTGACAACAGGTTCATAAAGGAGTTCAAAGTTTGGAGCATTTTTCTTTTATTTTCGCATATAGTTAATTTAAATTCAATTTTTATTTTAAACCCCCCATTTCTCACTAATCCATCTACGGATGAGGAATTTAAAGATGATAAACAGGTACTTCTTGGATAGAAAGAACAATAATGAAGACTGGTTTCAAAAGAACCTTGCACTAACTCCAAGAATAAGACAGGTTACTTACATCCTTGCAAACAATCAGGTAAAAATTTTAAATCTTGATGTTAGCATTTTTGAATTTTTAGTCCATAGATGGCTTCACTGGAAGCATTCTTTTACCTAGAAAATAAAAAATATTTCAAACAAGTTAGATAGAATAAATTAGGAAAATAAAACGAGCTTGTTATCATTAGAAGTTTTTAGTCTTATTTTCAAAAAAATAAATCATCATGAATAAATTCAGTGGCATAGTAAGAGCTGCTTCATCATCTGATCCAGGTGGATATCAGTGGCCACCCACCTATTCCATTTGGACCAGCACCATCAATTCTTGCAGCTTTTCACATTTAGCACAACTTACTATTTTTAGCAGGTTTTCGGGTCCTCCACTCTCGGAGCCATTTTGGGGGCTTAATGATCCAGGTGGATATTGGTGGCCACCCACCTATTCCATTTGAACCCCCATCATCAGTTCTTTCAGTTTTCAAGTTGAAACAAAACTTACTATTTTTAGCGGTTTTTTCGGGTCCTGAACTTCCGGAGCCGTTTTGAGGCCCTAAACGACGTTTTTTGGGCATTCTTTTACCATGAATTTCATGGAATGAAATTCGTCCCGAAAGTTGTGGTCCTCGGATAGATATTTCTAACGAGCTATTGAGCGCATCAAACAGAGATCGGGTGCCAAAGTTACGCCCCTGGGAAGTTGAACCACTAATTTACCCAAACGGGCGCCCACAGTTTTGGCGCCTCATCTCCTACGGTTAGGTTTTTGGACGTTTCAGATTCTACATTGTTTCTCAATAATAAATAGGCCCTCAAGCCTCATTGTAACACAATTCAGAGGCCTGTAGCCGCCACATCTCTTCTCAGAGATAGCTACCAGTGCCCTAGCTAGTTTTATTTCCATTCTATCTGTAAGCAAATTTCAGTTCTTTGATATTAATTAAATGAAGTGTTATTTCCGCTGCATCTCTGTATTTATGGTTATGTGTTTATTCTATTGCGTTCCTGCATAAATCCGGATCAGTGGTATCAGAGGGGGTCTGCTCTTTCTTTGTTTTTCTTTGCATGTCCCCAACGCGGTCAGGGTATAAGGAGTTAGGGCTCGATCTGGTTGAACCCTTACAAGATTAGCCTCGCAAACCCCGACGACCTCCCATGGTGGAAGAAAAGAAAGACGAGGGAGCAGGAGATCCTATCAAAATACTGCTCGAGGAGGCCCTCGAGAAACAAAGGAACGCGATGATGGATAACTTTGCTCAAATCCTTCAACGACTGCCCACATATGGCGCATCTGCATCCAACAACCACTCTGGAGGTGCCACTCCCTTCAAGGTACAGGTAAACTTTGACATTCCTATATTTGAAGGAAAAATAGATGCAGACACCGTAGACAGATGGTTAAATTTGCTAGAAGGGTATTTCTCGGTCCATGACTTCTCTGACCGAGAAAAGATTATTTTTGCACTCCTCAAAGCTGCCCCCCATGTCAAAGACTGGTGGGAAACCTACCGTGAGCAAGAGGGCGAAGGGGAACCCTCTCTGTTCTCCGCCACACCCACTTGGAATTCATTCCGAGACGACATCAAGGAACAATATTACCCCGTGGGGAGCTATGAGGACAAATACATCCAATGGACCATGCTGCGGCAACAAAAGGATCAAGATGTGCACGAACTGCCGAATCTGTTCCATACCCTGCGCACAAAGTTGGGTATTAAAGATTCGGAGAGACAATTGGTGCTCAAGTACCGCGGCTGTCTGCACAAACACATTCAGGAGGAAATGGAGTTCCTCGACATTACATCGCTTGGCACGGCATATCGCTATGCCGCCAAGATCGAGCAGAAATTTAAGCAGAAGAAGCGAGACTTTGGATCTGCAAATCTGAAAGGTGCCCCCGAACCGAAGAACAAGGGGCAAGGCCAAAGAAATGCGACTCAGAACAACACCACAAATCCAAAGAAGGACACAGGGAAGTGGTGTGACTTTCATAACAGCCCCACTCACAGCACAAACGAGTTTCGGGCCAAACAGTCTTTGGTGGCCGAACTAAAGGCACCCGAATCAGATGCATTTTCTGATCCTGAGTTAGAACCAGACAAAGGCAATGACAAAGGGAAGCAGATCATTGATGCAAATCCCAGTGCCATTGTTGCTACCACCAAGATCCAGAAGGAGGGTCCAGAGGATCCAGAGGAGGGGGAGCGCCTCTTCTAGTCGCAGATGTGGGTAAAGGGTTCTCCGCTGCAATTTTTCGTCAATAGCGAAAGCCAAAAGAACCTAATTTCAGCAGAGGTCGTGAAGCGGCTCAGCCTACCGACCATAGCACACCCACAGTCATATACCATCGGGTGGCTCCACCCAGGGAGAGATCTCCGCATCCGCCAGCAGTGCCGCCTTCCATACAGTATCAAGCCATTCACGAATGGGGTATTGTGTGATGTTGCTCCTCTTGATGTAGCTGATGTATTATTGGGCCAACCATACTTGTGGAGGCGATATGCTGTGTATGAGTCTAGGCCTCGTGCTGTTATTATTACTTTGGGAAATAACTTGTACAGGATACCAGAGGTAGTACCGCCTCCTGTCATCTCTTTGACTACTGCAAAACAATGCAGTAAAATTGTTTCCCAAACCAGGAAATTCATTTTCCTTACGACTCACTCACAGGGAAAGAAGAATATTGTGGCCACAACCTCGAAATAGGGCTCCCTTGCACGGCTGCAGCAGATGGACAAAGTTATGGAGGAATACGATGACAATTTCTCCTCACTCATAAAGGTTCCTCTACACTGTCAGGACAAGCACTCCATTGATTTGACTCCCAACGCACCACTGCCTAATGTTTCCATACATCATGCAACTACACATACATAATCCAAACATGTACTATCTAAGGCTGATAAAGAAACCAGATTTACTAAACACATCCAGCATATCCACCCGCAGGTCCATGACATCTTCAATACATCTAATACTCAGTTCAATAGAATTTGCATCATCTCATGGAGGATCTCAACGCAATGGGGACTATTGCTTCCTAAGGAGGGAGGAATGATCCAGGTGGGTTTCGGTGGCCACCCACCTATCCCATTTGGACCAGCACCATCAATTCTTGCAGCTTTTCACATTCAGCACAACTTACTATTTTTAGTAGGTTTTCAGGTCCTCCACTCTCGGAGCCGTTTTGGGGGCTTAATGATCCAGGTGGATATTGGTGGCCACCCACCTATTCCATTTGAACCCCCATCATTAGTTCTTTTAGTTTTCAAGTTGCAACAAAACTTACTATTTTTAGCAGTTTTTCGGGTTCTAAACTTCCGGAGCCATTTTGAGGCCCTAAACGACGTTTTTTGGGCATCGTTTTACCAGTGAATTTCATGGAATGAAATTCGTCCTGAAATTTGTGGTCCTCGGATAGATCTTTCTAACGAGCTATTGAGTGCATCAAACGGAGATTGGGTGCCAAAGTTACGCCCCCGGGAAGTTGAACCACCAATTTACCCAAACGGGCGCCCACAGTTTTGGCTCCTCATCTCCTACGGTTAGGGTTTTGGCTGTTTAGGATTTCCCATTGTTTCTAAATAATAAATAGGCCCTCGAGCCTCATTGTAACTCAGTTCAGAGGCCTGTAGCCGCCACATCTCTTCTCAGAGATAGCTACCATTGCCCTAGCTAGTTTTATTTCCATTCTGTCTGTAAGCAAATTTCAGTTCTTTGATATTAATGAAATGAAGTGTTATTTCCGCTGCATCTCTGTATTTATGGTTATGTGTTTATTCTGTTGCGTTCCTGCATAAATCCGGATCATCATCGCATTTCTTTATCTTGTTTCTGTATCACGAGTAAGCTAGGAGCTTGATTATCGGAAAGCCTTGTCTTCCGAGAGTCTAAACGCCTCCGCAACATTGCAGAAAGAGTATAGATAAATGCGAGTTTTTGTCGCAAATCTTGATTGTATTTACTATCCATCCATGCTAACCTGCATAAATAAAAATAAATCAAGAGATTAGTATGCTCTCTTCTTGCGCTTCGTGCGATTAGGAAGATCAAAAAATCTATTGATTTATTTCAAATAAAAAATACTCTCGCTAGAAAATTAATCTGCAATACGACAATAAAGAATTTTTTTTGAATGAGTGAAAGAACACCTTAAAAATTTAGATAAAATTTAGTTTTCTTTTAATTTTAATTTAAAAAAAAATACTTAAAAAAAAAAAATCCCCACAAAATAGTAATAATGTATATATCATATATATTATTATTATTAACTTTTTTTTTTTTGGAAAACTAACAATTTTTTTAAAAATAGGATTCAATTTTATTTTATTTTTAGATTTAAAAGAAAAAAAATTGAAAAAAACCCATAAACTCATTTAAATAAAAAAAATTTCACAATAAAACAAAACATTAATATAAAAAAAAAAAAAAAAAAAAATGCAAAACATAAAAAAATTAAAAAAATTAAAACAAACATTAAAAACAAAACAAAATCATTTAAAAAATAAAACAAAACCATAAAATTAAAAACAAAACATTAATAAAAAAAAATATAAAAAAATATATAAAAATACAAATCATGAAAAACATTGCATACATTTAAAAAAAACAACAAAACTTGAACTGTAAAAGAAGCCATATGTTGACTTTGCCACAAACAACAAATGTATTCCAAATTTCATAAAAAATCGATTTATGATACGGCCAGATTTATTATAACCTGGTTTTCACAGTGAATTTCATTGTATTTTCTAATATCTTGTCTTATCAAGGTTTCATTTACTGTAACACAGAGCACAACTTGAATTCACATAATGGGAAAGCAGTTCAATCTCCACAATTTTTATCAAACATCACAGTTATATGGGTGTAACAAAAAAAAAAAATGATTTCAATTATTTCACCGCTTTCATCATTCTAGCATTTAAGTTTCACAGGAATAAGATCATTCATTGTCATGATTGGTTGGTTTTTGCAAATTGCCAGCGCATTGCATTTCTTTAAAAAGATTAGAAAGCTTCATTGTCATACCACATGCTGCATTTCGCTGAAAATTTCCAGTCTTCCGAGTATATCCATACTGCGCATACCCTGCAATTTCAAGCCATCACAGTTTGCTCCAATTCTCCAATCTATGGCTCGAATATGTGACTCACTTACAATGTTTAAGCTCACACTCAGTTGTTTAAGGTGTTGTTTAATGAGGTCATAGATTGACTGTTAAGAAGGAGATATTGGGGAAATAGGGGTTTACACAGCATGAGATAGCTTAGCGGCTTGCCGGCGAGTGATGGTAGAGAGTGTTAGGAGAAATCTCTGCCATGGAGTACAGACAGAGGTTTATGTAACCTGGAGGGAGGTTTATGTAACCTGGAGGGAGGTTAGCAAAGGAGGTTAATCTCTCTGATGTACAGAGCTGGAACCCATTGTGAACATTATGTCGTTGCTATGGTGGTTATCGATGTACATTTTAGCTGGAACTCAATGCCGACAGTCTGACGTCGTTTTTGGTGGCTACTGATGCATCTTTCTAACTGGAACCCATGTATGGACAATGTAATGTTGCCTCTGGTGGCTACTGTTTGACTTTGGATTGGTTAACGAGGGAGGGATTTGTGTGCATCTGTAGACAGTGGTCCTATTTCTATTGCAGAGCTGGAACCCGAAGTGAACAATTGGTTGTTGCTGCTGGTGGTTATTGTCGATTTTGTTTAAAGCTGGAACCCACTGCTGACAGTTACATGTTTGCCATTGGTGGCTATGATGAAAGCCAATAGCTGGTACCCTGGTAGGACAATGAGTTGCTGCCTTTGGTGGTTTCTGTAGGACTTGTGGGCTGCTGTTTTTATGGATGTTTAGTGAAGTTAGGACAGGGCATGCTGCTGTGGTTTGCAGCTTTCTTAGTGGGATGGTCTCGAGGTTCCTCATCTGGACCGGAAGGGGATTGCCTCTGATTTCTTAGATCCTTCTGAGAGATCCTGGTTGCTGGCTGTTCTGGGCAGCGCGGACCTCTGAGCCATTGTTTCCGGGGTTCAGAGATTGGACCATGGCTGCCGTGTCATCATTGGCGCTTCGTATTTTAATGAAGTTTCTGATGGTCGTTTCTATTTGGTAATTGTTTCTATTTGATGCCCAAAGTTGTAGGTGCTGAGAGTGTGGGGTGATCTGCATATTTCGCCTTTCTTTGTGGGCGTTGGTGGATTTTCGATGAAGGCCATGGCTGATGCCACTGACAGTGCGGTGGGATCTCTGGTTTTTCAGGTTAGCCGTTGATATTTCCGGCTAATTTGAAAGTTTTTTCCGGGGTTCTGTCTTTTCGAGACTCCAGTCCCTTTTTTCGTCTGACATCGGAGGCGAGATAGAATTACTGCCCCTAGGTTGGTCGGTCCATATTGATTGTACCTTTGTTAATTTCTGCCACCATTCATGACCCCCAGGAGTGACCGTTCACCAACTCTCCCATCTAATTTGATTTTGTTCCCGGGGCCTCCATTTATGAGCTGTGGCACGTTTTTGCCTCCCCGCTCGATGTACAGACGGGTCGGTGTCTAGTCGAGTGACAGTGATCAGTGGATCGGTGATGTGTGGATCGTTTCAATTCCCCACACGATTGTAGAGTCGGGTGTCATGTTGTAAGACAGAGATCTGTGGATCCGATCATCCATAGCGTTGCAGAGTCCTAATTGCTGCGGCTTGGTTCTGCTAAGATCCCCAGATAGACGATCTGCGGCACGGTTTTTCTGTCATGCTGCATTTTTGATCTTTGGATATATGTCCGGTCTGCCTCTACAGCCCTCGTCGATGTACCTCGTCTCCACGATGGTTCCCGGAGCTTCTCCGCTTTATGATTCGTCGATTTCTGCCGCAACGGATATTTGTTTGGACCCGGTGGCCGAAGTGCTCATTATTCCTCTGGTCTGCTCTTTTCCTTTCGATCCCGGATCTGAACGGCAGGCCGGTCTTGCTCTGGTCTTCTCTTTTCCTTTCGATCCCGGATCTGAACGGCAGGCCGGTCTTGGTTGGATAAAGTAAGGTGTTGGATCTTCGGATCTCCAGATCGTGTTGGGGAGCCGGATCTCCCCCAATCTTGGGGATCGATCTCTTTGTTATTTGGGTGCTATTTTGTTTTCTGATCAGATTATCCTTCATCAAGCGAGCCTGTCTTGGTATGCAGGGTTTTTGGTTTTATCCTGGGCTGGTTCTCTTTTGCATCCGATCTTGGTTTTTCAACAAGCGAGTCGGATTTTCTGTTGTCATGCGTGCATGATCCATTACAAGCCAGCCAGTTTTTCTCAAGGGTTTTGGTGCTACAATAGGAATCAATCTCGTTTCAAGTCTTCAACGTTGGTGTTTGCACAGGCGAGACTGCCTCTTTTCAGCCAGGGAAGACGCTATGCATTTCTCCTTTTTGTTAGTCCTCTTTCTTTTCAGTTATCTTTTAGTCCATATAGTCATGAAGTGAATGATGCTGTATTGTCTATGGAAGTTTCTTTTCTTTGTATGCAGGGATGATTTCGTTGGTATGTTTTATACTACCCGTTATTGGTGGCCATGAACATCGAATCACTTCTCTACATAAGTGTATTCTGGATGTATTTGGTGTATGGGGTTTTTCTCGCTGTTTTTATTAACAGTTTGAGAATGTATGGTTGATCATGTACTGTCATATATTTCTTCTAATATATACAACGTTTTTTTCTTCTGAAAAAAAAAAAATCTCAATATATATGATATTACATTACCATAAGTCTGCATTTTACAATGATTCATATGACTCAGAGGTCGATATTCTGTGAGCGATGTTCAAATAAGATGTAATTTGGGTAGAATTCCATGTTTTGCAGCGTGTGAGATCTTGTTTGTTGACTGAGCAATTTCTACGTAACATTAAACAGTAAAGAGGCCAAATTATCGCAGAAAATCGTTTGAGATAAGTGGAGATGCAGAGGGTGAGAGCTAGGAAGAGGGTGGTGACGGCGGCGGTAGCTTTGGCATTCAGGGTGAGGATCCGTAAGTGTGCCACTGATGGTGCTTTACAACCATTGTCCCTGAGCGACATGCATGCAAACAGAAATGATAACGATATGCAGGGTCCACAATCCTTTGCAACTCAGCGATCTGGTGAATAATACAGCTGGAATACCAATTCTAGTTTCGCTTGGAAGTAAATGCAGCAACAGGTTCAATTACGAATACATGATTTGGCAATATATATATATATATATTTTAATGTTTGGCTTTTTGTTGCATTTTTTTTTTATGTGGTTGGATTTTGGTTTTTTTGCTTAAGGTTTGTTGATTTTTAAATTAGTTTCTTTATTGCAATTATTAAAAATATATATAATAAAAAAAATCAACATAAATAATAATTTTTTTTTTTTTGTTATTAGAAAAAAAAATTGTTTTTTTAATTTGTTATTTAAAAAAAAATTTAAAATTTTTTGTTTTTAAATTTGTTGTTAGTTATATATATATATATTTTAATAAATAATAAATTTAAATTTTTTTTTTTTTTTTTTTTTTTTTTTTTTTTAAATATTTTTTTTTAACTCATCATCAATAACAAAATAATTCTTCTTTTTAATTTTGTTATTAAAAAAAAAAAATTGCTCCACATAAAATTCATAAAACCAATTATTTCTTCCCCAAAATTCATAAAATGATTAAATTGCATGAGGACATGCAATATTTTTAGTTAGGGGGGGAATAAAAGTATGTTGGGTTTTTCATACAATCTGCCATGCTCGTGCAAAGAACTGGAACACAACTTCAAACATGGAGTAAAATTACTTTTCATGGTTATTTTTTTAAGAATGGGTTGATATTAATATCATGATTGGAGTCAATTTTAACATTTTGATTGTCCTTAATCTGTTTTATTTTGTACAAAATTTTTGCGTAAGAATCATGAAGGAAATGGCCATTTCTTCTTGAACACACTTATGTTTTCTTTGTGCCAAGTTTTTTTCGTAGGTTACAGGTTAATCAAGTGATCAGTAAGGAGATTACATTGTGCGCACAATTGGTCTTCAAACGACTAATTTCATGAGAAATTCTAAAGAACCAATCCATTATTATAAACGAAAATTTCCAGAAAATTACAAGTTCTTGCAACTTTCTATAATAGCTTAATCGTTTGACATGTTGCATGACAAATAGAAAAATTCAAAGTGTTGGGGTTTGTTTCTAAATGTACAAGGATGGTGAAATACCTATTCACACTTGAATTCGACGTCTACAGGTGGCTGGTCAATGCTGGTCAAACTCAGTTATTTTAACAAGCAGTCTAGAATTAAGGAGTAGATTTTCTATATTTGAGAGTTTGCATTCCATTGCTATATTTGAGATTTTGCATGTCATAATTCCAGCAAGGGTCATTATCCATATTTCATTACCACATACACTTCATTACATTTTCTCCATTCCTAACCCACCAATAAATGCAAAGAAGTTTACTTACAAACTTCTTGCCATTTCCCATTTCCATTTCCTTTTTCCTAGCATTTTTCATTTCCGCCAATAAAACCTTGCTTCTATGTGTATCATTGAGTCAAAGTCCTAGAGTCTAATTATCTTTGTAAAAACATCTAGAGGCTTGCATGCCCTAATGGCAAGTACTCTTGCCAATGAACAATGGGAGTACATTAATATCCCTTGTTCGTTGGATCTTGTAGGTGACTCAACCACAACAAATTTATTCGTACCTACAAAGATGTGTTAGGCATCTTGACTCCCGTTGGAATCAATGGTGGGAGTTCTTGTGTTGGCTAGTGGCATTCATTAATGGCCACTAAGTCAACAACTTCTTGTTATGTTCGACAACAAGACATTTATTCACATAGCAAGATTTGTGCCATCGAGCGTTGAAGACTTGAAGACCCATATTTGTAGCAGATGAAACAGATTTCCTTTCATTGTTTTTAAGTTTGTCATGACTTAAGGAAAGGACAATAAATAAGGCTGGGGGGAAAATGTAACTTCTATATTTTGTATACCTTCCAATCCTTGGACATTTTCAGCCATATTCATCAGACTCATCAGATTCATCATAATATCTAGCAGAAGATCCAACAGTAGATACGACAATGCAGATCCATCTTTCATCTACAACTTGCAGAAGAAGCTTCAGATCAGAATTGCAACAGCTGAACATGCTTGATTCATCCACTTCTTTAGGTAAGTAAGGTATGATATTTTCTAACCTTTAATCTTGAAATTCTTTTTAGATGCTAAAATGATGATATTTGGAAAATATTCCACTATTTCACTATTCTCTTTCTCATTAAAAATTGCCAAAAACCATCAGTTGGGGGGGAATTGCACACTTCATTTCTTTCTCTCATTCATATTACATTTTAACCCACATAGTCTTCCCACAATAAAAACTACTACAAAATGATGAGAATATTAAATGACTTCTTAAAAATGATCAATCTCAACAAAGTAAATAATGATTGTAACACAAGAACAAATCATTAAAAAGAGATCTCAACAAAGTAAATAATGATTGTAACACAAGAACCAATCATTCAAAGATGCAAATTCTTTGCAAAAATAAAAGTTATCAAAAGATGTGCAAAGTTAAAAGAAAGTCCATGATTGAAAGATGGTTGTTACACAAGAATCAAACATCTTGTAAAAGGAAGCTCATCTAAGAATCAAATCAAATAAGTCATTGTAGTAGCTTGCATGAGGACATGCAAGAGCTTCAGGTGGGGGGTATGTTTGGGCTTCAAAATGTCATACAAATATCACTCATTACCATACATTTTTCACCTATGCTTCCATTATATCACTCATTATTCACTACCATGTCACTTCATTTTCCCTAATCTTCATCATTAATGGGTCTCATTTATATTTTCCAAATATTATTTATTTTCAAGCATTTTTGAGAGAAATTCTTGATTAAATATTAGAAAATAATATATTTTACTTCATATATGGAAAGTGGATTGTTTTTGTGACATGTGTAGGTTCCAAGGAAGCTTCCAAGACACCTTTATGTGGCCTTGAATGATCAAATTCGAATTTGATAAGATAAGAGATCATGATCTCATGGAGAAGATCAAGGACAAAAGAGGGTTATGTGTCCAGATGGTTGAGAGATGTATGGAACTAAAGAGAGATTAGTGGATCATCATTATGAGTTTGTTATCTCATCCCATTGTATAAATAGGAGTACAATCTCCTCCATTTATAATCTTAGAAGCTTAGAGTTGTAATCTTAGAGTTGGTTTGTACATCATGATGGAGATTTTGAAATAAAGAATCATACTTTGATTTTATTGCTTCTACATTTGAGTCTCCTTTGAAGTGGTGTGCTTGTGGAGTTATGGATGGCCCCCATGGCCTCACTTGCATGCTTATTTTAGGTATAATTTAATTTATGTTTTTGTTTCATTTCAGCTTTTAAGTTTTGTTAGATGTTCTAATATTGGAAAGAGTCTTATTTGAAAGTGTTCTTGTAAGAGAACCGTAAGATCTCAGACAATAATTAGATCTAGGTTTGTTTCATTTCAGCTTTTAAGTTTTTGTTAGATGTTCTAGTATTGGAGGAGATCCTAAAATTCATGTGTTCTTGTAAGAGAACCTTAGGATCTTGACGAATGTCAGATTTAGGTTTGTTTAATTGTTGGAAGAGATCTTGACGAATGTGTTCTTGTAAGGGAACTTTAAGATCTTAGACAAATTAAGAATCTTAGTTGTTGGAAGAGATCTTGATGAATGTGTTCTTGTAAGAGAACCAAAAGATCTCGGACAAATTAGGAATCTTTCTAGATCTATATATTTTAGATAAGTACTTCTAAGTTTACCTTCCCAGATTGACATTAAATTGAACTTTGATTGACATCATCAATTGGAACCAAACAAAGTCTTCAATGTGCTCCACCATTGAACTCCTCAATGTGATTCACTATTGAACCCTTTTGTTTGAGATTTACCAATTGGCTAAGGAAGGTGTTTCTCTTTGTATCCTCATAACGTGCGATCATTTCCTCCGTAAAAATTGACCAAGTGACAATTTTTTTACGAGACCAAAGCCATCGATACCATACAAATGTACTGTGTTCTAAATGTAAAGTTTAAATGCGTATCTTTTGTGTGTTTTTCACATCATGGAGAATAAAATATTGCTCCATATGTAGTATCCATGTTATTGGATCCTTGCCATCAAACTTCCTCATATCGAACTTTGGAATATGGTGGGTCTTAAATTCAACATTAGAGTCTATGAAATCATGATTAACATTTATTTTTTTCTCATCATGAGTTTCATCTACTACCATTTTCCATTAGGAATCATTTCTTGTAGCATTTTTTTCAAACCTTCCTTCAAACTTTCCATGTCGACTTTTAGACCATTCTTCATTTCTTCCATGTTACCTTTCAAATTTTCCTCTATACCATCGATCTTAGCTTCCACACCATTATTCAAACCACTCATCTTAGCTTCCATGTGTTTCTTCAAACCATCAATCTTAGCTTCCATTTCATTTTTTGTTACTCTTTGCGAGAGTGAAATTTGTTGCACTTGGTCCTGTAATTTTGATATATCATGTTGCACTTCTTACTCTTCATGAGTCATAGTAGAGATTTATAAGGGCTTAATTGGTTTGAAATTATTTTTGGGGGGAATTTTAGAACCCAATACTATTATCTATGCTTAAATATGCCCTTGGAATCACTTCAAACTGTTTTTCAAACAAGACATGCAATTTATAAAAAAAAATACACACACTTTTCTTGCTTTTGAGGAGCTCGATATTGAAACTGATGTATCTATGTAATTTTAGATCTCCAAGGTTTGATCTTCGGTCCTGTAGTAACCCTCTGCATCGTCTTTCCAATGTCACATGTCATATATAATTTGTATTCATAAAGATAAAGTTATGTCTGATCTCCCAAAATGACCTAATTATGGACTAGTTCAGTAGATATAACTTGTATGTCATGCCATGTGTCACTATTTCGAACTTCAGTTCTAAAATCGATACACAAGAAACTACAGTTCATTCGATTTCTGCCTTTTTTTACAGAATTCCAATCTGTTGCCTGAAACACAAGTTATGCCAATTTTCCCTCGGTCACTTGTTTGAGATGAAATTCTGGAGCCTGCAAAAAACCTAACTTCCACATATAATATCCCAGGAAATATAGTGAACCAAGGTCTGAAATTTTTACATGAAGTTCATCCAGATTTCGGCTCCATGTGGTAAAAATTTCAGCTTCTGAAGCCTCGCAAAAAAAATTTATAGCGAAAATTCCAAGATGACATGTTTGAAGAAGCGAAACCCTAGAATCCCAAACTCTGATACAAAATGTTATAAAACCAGCTCACAAAATAGAAGAAAATATAGATAAACGACTGATAAATCAACCTCTTCGAGAGGGAAACCTCCTTCACATTACATAAATGAACAATTCTTGGATGATACAAATGACAAAACCTCCTTTCTATTTATAGGGGTCCAAGGGGTCACAATATAATCCTAGCCAACATAACAATAACGATGTAAGGGCACAACAATAATGTAAATTTTTGTAGATTTTCTATGCTTGATGAAACTTTATTTTTTATCCCCAATATCAAACAACAATCACATAAACAAGAAAGTAAAATGTTGATAGAACATACTAGTAGATCGACAGAAGACAAGCCAAAACTATATATGTGTGTTGGTGCATTACGACGGTCAACAAGATGCTTCAACCAACAAAGTATCAATACGGTCAACCAACGAGAAGTGTCACACAACCCTCTCGGACAACAAGATTAGTCAACGAAAGTCAACGCTGTCACAGTCAACGGTCAACATAAAAAAATAGCAGCAAAAATTCAACGCAACTTGGTCAAAGTCAACGTCCAACCTCGATTTCTGTGCCAATAAATGCGGACTGTAGAAATAGGAATTTTGGGACAGATTTGAGTCAGTTTAACCAAGCGTTGACCAAATTCAATGCTGGTCAACTCTGTGTTGAAAAACCCTTGGTCAGAAAACATAAATCTTCTTGCTGCGTTTTCCCATGTGTGAGGAGAAGAGACTCCAATAGATGATCGAACCAATCAGATGAGGAGAGAGAATGTGATGTGATGGATGAGTTAAAATGACCTCCAACGTTGACCTATTTATATCCATCAGTGAGGGTGTGTGACAACTACTGGGGCTTCAAGCCTACATTTCATTTCACGCTGACCTGCACATATTTTGAATAAATTCAAAATAAATGTTCTTCTCATCGGATCAAGATGATCTTTAGATAGATCTTGCACCTCTCCGAAAGAGGAATCCAATAAAAATATTGGCATATTCATCTGAGCATCACAACATGGATTTTGGACCTAGTTGTCCAAAATTAACACTCCCTCTCAACTAGGGAGAACTCCATCCACCTGTGCCATCCAAAAATCGTGCGTCATCTCGCCGTAACTTGCTTTGCTAGCTTCTTTATTTCAGAACAAAAGTGAGTCAGTCACAAAGACATCATTCCCAGCTGGAAGATTCAGCCCAGAGGTTCGAAACCTCTATAGGACTCAAAAAGAGTCTCATACCAACCTGAAGTTGGTTTACTTGAGCCAAAGTCAGTTGGAGGTCTGAAACCTCACTAGACTTGATCCTAGATCAAGTGGTTGGACACGTGCCATCCTAGACATAAAGAGTACGAAAATATATGATGCATCCATCAGTCTTTGCTACTAGTCTCTAGCTTTTCCCACCCCACTGGCCAAATGAGAGGTACTTCCCATGAGTCCGGGACTCAAAGGGTAGGATGCATATGGGGCACAGATCACGAGAGGTGAACCAAATCAATAATCATAATGGTGGGGCAAAAGCACCACAAGGTTCAGCAAGCCTAGCCCCATGTGTGCTTATAACTCCAAGAAGCTATCCCCAAAGCCCCCCAGAGCTCCCAGAGCTCATCGTCCAACATGACCCTCAACATAAGGTCGTGCCACGATTCCAAGATTCTCACGGAAGGTTAGGAACTTGACCTTCCCCAAGGGCTTTATGAGAATGTCTGCGACCTTCTCATCAGTTCCTATATGATCGAGCCTTACAGTGCCTCGTTGTACCATATCCCGGATAAAGTGGTACTTGACATCAATATGCTTGGATCGATCGTGGAACACAGGATTCTTGGACAACCAAATCCCACTCTGGTTATCACAGAGTATCATGGTGGTATCTAGCACATTCCCAAACAGCTCACTGAAGAGCTTTCGCAACCAAAATTCTTCACAACAGGCCATACTCGCTGCAATGTATTCGGCCTCTATGGTGCTCAAAGCCACTGACTTATGCTTCCTGCTCATCCATGATATTGAAGCAGACCCAAGTGTGAAGCAACATCTTGATGTGCACTTATGATCCACCACACTGCCAGCCCAATCGGCATCAATATATCCATGGAGTGTCACGCTCCCGACAATGTATCTCAGCCCATGGTTTATCGTGCCCCGAAGATATCTCAACAGATTCTTGGCACCAACCCAGTGAATGTGATGAGGTTCAACCATATGTTGACTCAAAGTGTTCACTGCAAAACATACGTTTGGATAAGTGTTCACTAAGAACATTAGGGCCCCTATGAGTTGACGATGCTCAGTAGGATTTGCTAGCACAGAACCAACAATGCTTCCACTCAACTTCTTAAAGTTGAGCTCCATCGGTGTTGACACGGACTTACAGTCCACCTTTCCAAATCTTTCTAGAAGCTTCACAATGTATTTTCCTTGAGAAAGGAAAATCTCGCCAGGTCTCTACCAGACCTCTAGGCCTAGGAAGTAATGCATCAGTCCTAAGTCCTTCATCTAGAACTCAATAGCGAGCTCCCTCTTACACTAATGAATGAGAGGGTCAACACCTGTCAGGAAGAGGTTGTCCACATACAACACCACGATGAGAGGCTTTTCTCTATCAACTTTGAAGTAAAGGTTCAGATCAACATTACTACGAGTGAAGCCCAGCTTCATCAGGTTTGATATATATCCTCTCGTACCAAGCTCTGGGTGCTTGCTTCAACCCATAGAGGGCTTTCTTCAACCTGCAAACATGGGTGTCCTGATCCTGGATTTCGAACCCCAAAGGTTGTCCCACATGCACCTCTTCCTTTATTGCACCATGCAGAAATGAGGTCTTCACATCCATCTGATGAAGATTCCATCCTTGCGTAGCAGCAAGGGTTATGATAGTTTGAATGGTGGTATATCGAGCCATAGGTGCAAATATATCATCATAGTCTACGCCTTCCTTTTGAGAGAAGCCACAAGCAACGAATCTTGCCTTGAACTTTTCAGCACTACCATCAGATCCATGCTTGATCTTTTAGAGCCATTTCGAGGTGACAACTACTTTGTCCTTCGGTCTTAGAACCACATCCCAGACATCATTTTTCATAATGGACTCATATTATTCGTGCATAGCATCCTTCCAGACTTGATGCTTTACGACTTATTCAAAATATCCAGGCTCAAATTGTACGATTGTACTCATGGCCGCTAGATACCCTTGGTATCTATTCAACTTCTTTATTTCATGGAATGTCCCCCTTGGGGCCATATGTCTCTCGGCATCCTCGAGAGTGTCCCTGAGCCATGATGGTCTCTTCATCATTGAAGGAGGTGAATCAATAGGGTTCATCGGTCCTTCAACATTGGGCATCGTCTCATCGTTCGGTTCTTCTTGATTTCCAGGCCTTGCTTCATGATCTTCCTTAGATCTTGGAAGATCGATTACTTTCCTCAGGGAAGCATCTTCGTCAAAGGTGACATCGAAGCATATCTCTACTTCCCTTTGACCAGGCACATAGACTCTATAGGCCTTTGAAGTTTCGCTATAGCCCACAAACATTCCCTTCTTTCTAGAAGCATCCAACTTTCTCCTCTTCTCCTTCGGTACATGAAAATAAACAGGACATCCAAAAACTCTAAAATGTGAGACGTTAGGTTTCTTACCAGAGAAAACCTCTTCGAGAGTTTTGGAGTCCAGATCGGAATGCGGGAATCAGTTTTGTACGTACACAGCAGTGTTCACATCTTCTCCCCATAGAAACTTCGGAAGACCTTGGTCACATAGCATGGCACGGGAAACTTCCACAATGGTCCTATTCTTTCTTTCAGCAACACCATTTTGCTCAGGAGTATAGACAATTGTGGTCTCCCTCTTGATGCCATCTTCTCTGCAAAAGTTCTTGAACTCATTCGTCTCATATTCAGTGCCATTATCGGTCCTCAATATCTTGATCTTCTTCCCTGTTATATTTTCCACCAAGGCTTTGAAGGTACAGAACCACATGAAAGCCTCATCCTTATTTTTCAAGAATTATATCCAAGTTTTTCGAGATAATTCATCTATGAACGTCATATAGTAAGAACATCCTCCCAAGGATGTCACGGGAAACGTACCAGACATATCAGAATGTACTAATTGCAAGACATCAGATGTCTTTGTGATGCTTTAAGGGAAAGGTCCCCTTGTATGCTTTCCTTCGGCACAACCCTGACATACACCTTCATGATCATTTGTGAACTTGGGCATCCTCGTCACCACTTTCCTTGCTTTGGGAAGGGCTTTGTAGTGAAGGTGTCCGAACCTCCGGTGCCATAGTTCAGTCCGTCGGATAGTATCACATGTCATCACTCCTAGTGAACTTCCTCCAACCTAGTAGAGTGTATCAATTCTAAACCCAATCGTGATAGCTTCCTTGAAACTCTTCTTCGAGATACACACCTTCCCATCAATGAATGCCACATTGAAACCTTTATATTCCATGGCCGAAATAGACACAAGGTTCTTCTTCAAATTAGGTACATATAGTACATCTTGCAAGCAGAGGACTTGACTGTGAGACAAGTGGAGGGTCACAGTCCTTGTCCCTTTCACGGGATATGTGGCATTATCTCCAAGGACAATTTTCAGATTAGCATCCTTCTCAAACATATCTGAGAGTGCTTCCTTGAACCTAGTGATGTGCCTTGAGGCACCACTATCTATCAACTAGAATTCCATAATGTCGGGTGGAGATGGAGCAGAGAGGGTAGATACAAGAATGAATTCATTTATTTTATCATCAACAACATTTGATTCCTCATACTTGGATTTTCTCAACCTTTTGTAAGGTTGCCCATTTCCACCAGAGGGAGCCTTCCTTTTTCCTTTGAACCTATTGTTCCTTTGATTTCCATTCCTCTGGTTGTTGTTTTTGTCATCATCATCGGGAGAATCCTTCTTGAAAGGGCATTCTCTAGCATAGTGGCCGGTCTTGTGACATGCGTAACATTTACCTTTCTTTTCCTGGGCCCCTACTCTTCCTTTGTTCCTCGGACCATCATAGTTCTTCTTCTTAGCATAAGCAGTGAAGGAAACATTTCCTTCATCCTTGTCTCTTCTTGTACGCATCTCGATAGTACTTCGTCAAAATCAGGTATCACATTGTTATTGAGAATGGTAGTGTTGAATACACGCCATTCGGATGAGAGACCTCCAAAAGCGGTGAGAACCATCTCTCAATCAACTATTGTCTCCCTAATATCCAGAATATTATTCCTAATTTCGGTCAGCTTCAGAAAATATGCTTGGAAAGACTCATCCCTGCATTTATTCATATTCTTCAGTTGATTCTTAAAGAATAGGACTTGATTTGCATTGTTGGCCTTGAACATGTTGACCAACTTATCATACATCTCCTTGGATGTGCCCAACTCAGAGATGTAGGCAACCAGACTCTTATGAATTGAGTCTCTGATCATCAGCTTTGTTTTGATTTCCTCCTTCTTATACTTTGACTTGGTGGCAGCAGGTGCAGTGGATGGAGGCTCTTGGATTTTACCCTGCACATAGTCTATGACATCTTGGTCTTCCAACATAAGATCCAATGTCATCTTCCAGGCATGGAAGTCTTCCTTCCCAGTCAAATTGTTATTAGCTTTAAAGCCATTGTAGTTTGAGGTACCCAAGCTCTTCTTCGGTGATTGCTACAAACTTGGGCTTTGTCTTCACCTCAGCTCTGATTCCATGTAAATTTTTGTAGATTTTCTATGCTTGATGCAAATTTATTTTTTATCCCCAATATCAAACAGTAATCACATAAACAAGAAAGTAAAACGCTGATAGAACATACCAGTAGATCGACAAAAGACAAGCCAAAAATATATGTGTGTTGGTGTGTTACGATGGTCAATAAGATGCTTCAACCAACAAAGTTTCAATACGGTCAGCCAACTAGAAGTGTCACACAACCCTCTCGGACAAAAATATCAGTCAACCCAAAGTCAACGAAAGTCAATTCTCTCACAGTTAACGGTCAACACAAAACAACAACATCAAAAAGTCAACATAGCCTAGTCAAAGTCAACGTCCAGCCTTGTTTTTTGTGCCAATAAATGCAGATTTCAGAAATCGGAATTCTGGGACAGATTTGGGTCATTTTGACCAAGCGTTGACCAAAGTCAATGCTGGTCAACTCTGCGCTGAAAAACCCTAGGTTAGAAAACATAAATCTTCTTGCTGTGTTTTCCCACGTGTGAGGAGAAGGGACTCCAATAGATGATTGAACCAATCAGATGAGGAGAGAGAATGTGATGTGATGGCTGAGTGAAAATGACCTCCAACGTTGATCTATTTACATCCATCAGTGAGGGTGTGTGACACAACTGCTGGGGCTTCAAGCCTACATTTCATTTCAGGCTGCCCTGCACATATTTTGAATAAATTGAAAAGAAATGTTCTTCTCATCGGATCAAGATGATATTTAGATCGATCTTTCACCTCTCCAAAAGAGGAATCCAATAAAAATATTGGCATCTTCATCTGAGCATCACAACATGGAGTTTGGACCTAGTTGTCCAAAATTAACAAATAACAATAGTGAGATTCTATGGGGCATAATAATAATAGTATGGGGACTACACGGGCACAACAATAACAATAAGGGCGCTACACTAACAATAACAATAAGGGGATACACTAGTATTATAGGGACCTAGCACACTTATTTGTTATGGATCTTATACTCTAAGGGACATATTACATTGGCATTCCTATACTACGCTTTGTGGTTCACTTTATATATGTTCAGTGGCTCACAGTTCTCTCTTTCACTGTACTAAATTGTTTTTGTGGCTCTCTCTAAGGTTATCCTTACCGTGATCTATGACTCACATTCCTTGGTGTAGTGGCTTGCATTCATTGGGTAGCATTCTATTTATAGTAGCTCGCACTCCTTGGCATATTACAGTGGCCCATCCTGTTCCTGTTGCAGAGGCATGATATCCTTTATTGTTGAATCTATAGTAGCATGATATACGTAGCGACTTGATTTTGTTGTTCTCTCTGTGGCTTGTATATAATGGCACACATTGTATGAATATATGGAAATGGGACTTTGACACACACACACACACACACACACATATATATATATCAATGGAGCATTGATCTACGAGATTGTATCTGAATATAGGACAATGATTTATATTAGTGGGACAATGAACTTATATGGTGATGACCATGACACATTAGTATCCTTGATAACTTATATTGTGGCAGTAACCATACCTATGTTGCATGATGACTGTGATCACATAACAATGACCTTTGTTACAGGAATCTTGGAAGTGATAGTGACCTTTTTTACAGGGATCTTGGAAGTGACATTGACCTTTGTTACAAGGATCTTAGAAGTGGCAGTGACCTTTGTTACAAGGATCTTGGAAGTGGCAGTGGCCTTTTTTATACGACAATATCCAAGACAGTATGACTGATGCAACCTTGTTGACAGTAATCATGTTTATGATACATGTGACAATGACTATAATGATGATAGTGTCCATGCTCTTTGCTTTATGATTCATGACAAGTGTTCTTGACATTGATGATATTCCTTGATAATGAAACTCCTAATATTGATGATCTATTGCAGTGACATGGATAATGAAACCTAAGACAGTGATATGAAAGCAAACCTCTTGGACTTGTTTAATTATAAGAGATTAGATTGGTCAGTTCACAAACATAGTTGTGAATTGACTTGGGTTGGCCATAGGACACCTGATGTGATTGTTGTATCTCGTTCTCATTGTACTTTGTATCCCAGCTGAACAATTGATGACTATCTAATAGAAGAAGCAATTGGTTGGGTTTTCCCCCTTATGGAGTTTTTCCCTGGTCTCTGACCTAAATCATGATGTCCCTTTTGTGCATGATTTTCTTTTGTTGTTCCTTATTGTTCTACTTCATTTCTGATGTTATTGTTCTCTCTACATAATTGTTGTTCATGATATAATGTTATGGGGTGAATGTAATGTAAAATGTTGAAATTTTTTAAATGCAATTATCTTAACATATGGTTTGGTGTATCTTTATAATATATTATTACGCTTATGTCATATACCCAGGACTTTGTGATGGAATGAGTTGAAATTGTTAGAAATGTAAAGGAAATATGAATCTAAGATATAATAAAAGCATACATAAATCTTGATAATTGTTTGATTCTTGATTGGGAAAACTTCATAGATAGGAAATGGACCTAAGGAACTTGACTTGAAAAGTCCATAGAGAGGAAATTGTTAAACAACACAAAAATAATGGGCATAATTTAGATAAATGTGGAATGATTATTATTCACAAATATGTATATATTAGTACATGTCTTATGACCCTTGGTTTTCATATTCCAAGAGGTCTCTTGGAATTCCGTGGCTATTCACATTTTTCCACACCAACCCTCTATTGGAAACACTGAGAGGGGGGTGAATAAGTGTTTCTTATCAACTAGTATATTTTTAACTTCACAGAGCATTAATTTTTATTAGCATCAGATAAATATAAACATGTATCAAAACTATTCAAAAATGCACAATAATAAATACAACAGACACAAATATTTTGAGGTAGAAACCCCTTCTAGACAAAAACCACTGACTAATTCTTAATATTTGTCTTTACATCAAGTTTTCATCTCCAATCGAGGGAAGCTCCAACCCCTTGGTGTATGGGCTCTAACTTGTAGGATGCTCCAATGCCCTGTTTACCAACTGCAACTTGGAGGACGCTCCAACGCCCTAGTTTAGAGGCTCCAACCCGAAGGATGCTCTAACGCCCTGTTTACTAGCTGCAACTTGGATGGATTCTCCAACGCCATATGTAGGCTACAATCTTCCCTAGCACCACCCTGTCTCCCTCATCAACCAGTGGACCATGTTTCATAAATTTCAGACTGGATCCAGCTATGCTAAAAAGGAAATACAAACAAACTGCAATACAAAAACCTACTATACAATCTTTGTCAATCAATTTTGCCTTATCTCAATCTTCATGTCAAACCCTAGCTGTTGAACAAATCATCTTTGTTCAATATCAATACCAAATCTAACTATTGCACAACACTAATATACTCTCACTACCACTACTGTTGTTGTCAAAGTCACTGTCATAGTCAAAGGTCACTTTCATAGTCAAAGGTCACTACCATATCAAAGGTTATAGTTATATATGTCACTGTCACATAACCAAAGCATTGTCATTAAGATCATTATCATATATGAATATCACTATTATGAAGATCAATATCACATCAATTGTTACAATCACAAGGTCACAATCAATTCAAACATCTTTGTCATTGCCATATCATATCACTACAGTCATCATAGCATTATTTGCTCGAGGATCTTATGCCCTTTGAGCTTATTGATAAGTAAGTGGTTGAAGATGTTCACCACCGATCTTCTTTAACTTCCTCTGTCAATATGTACCTAATAGATCTTTAACCAAACTATGTAAAAAGGTCATATTCATAGCTCGAATACATCATTCAATGATAATGTTTTTAAGAAAGGCAAGGATATCTATTCAAACACTTTAAATCCAAAAAAACAGAAACCCTTAACCATACTTTAGAACACAAAATTTATTTCAGGATAGTGAGAAAACATAGGCTTGCTTTTGCTCAAGGGATCAAACCCTAGTAGCACAATATTTTGTCAAGTCCACTGCCACTATCTTGCTCCAGCTAGTCAAACCTTTCCTTTGAAACTGCCACATATTCAAACACCACTGCAAGCCTCAAGATCATGTGCGTTCTCCTAAATTATATAGCTTCTTCCATTTTCAAAATTTGCTCAAAAGTACGTCCAAAACAAATATCAAAGTAATCATTATACAAATTTCCCCTCTTTAAGATTTGTTCTACAAAATTCCCAAATCTAGTAATAAAAAGATTTTCTCCCAGAAATTAAACAAAATGTCAATTATAAAAGGTTGTTTGGCTTCACAATAAATAAAACATCAACATATGTTAAATAAGATATGCCTCTTTTGCATGGACGGTCCATGTGTTATGACGACGAGTCAATTTTTTCTTCCAAGATTGATCAATGTATCCTTGTGATTATTATTAGCATAGACCAAGTATCATAGCTATGCTCTTCTCAATATTCAATATATATATATATATATATAGCTTACTAGATCAGAGGTAATTCCATAACCATTTCAGAGTGAACTTGAGTCCAATCATGCGAACACCATCATGGGCTAGACTATAGTTATGATCTTGGTCAACACATATAACAAAGATAAATTTTTAGTTACCTCAGAGAAATAAGCATCACTACACCAAATCAATAGACATCACCACATTATAACATATATTTTCAATCTAAGGAAACCCTTTTACAGATCAAGCTGTCCTCAGTGAATGTCAAACGATTAGTCCAAAATAAATTTATACTACTCAACTTGTGCATTCCACAGTGCCATTGCATTACTCTATGCCAAACAATGTCATTGATTTCAGAACAACGTATAGTTTCAAACCGGACTTGCAATTTTCAGAATATGTCAATAATTAACTCAAAATGATTCACCTTTGGAATTATAAAAGGGTCGCAAAGATTAAATATTCAGGTTTACAAAGAGGAGATAGTCATGCCCCAATAGGGATGAGCGTGTATAGATACTTAGGCCGCAGGGGTAGGTAATCAAGCTTGTGCTTATGTTTCAAATCTCCATGAATGTTCCATGATAAGAACAATCCGAATTGTGCTTGAATGGACTTGCAAAATAAATATCCCAACAAGACCCCAATCCAAGAAACCATAAACCATAAACCATAAACCCCATAAACCCCAAACTATTAATACCCTCGATCAGTTAAGCATTGGCTGCAGAACATCTCCTTATTCAGATGCGCAAGACTGCCTAAGTAAAAAATATAACAAAATGTCTTGATCAATTGATACTTGTTGGCTCGAGGGGTCCTGACCCAGGTTCGGATGTTCAAGGTTTGCCAACAAACCCCTATACTACTGGCTCTTTCGGCAGTGACCTTCTTGCGCAGGCCAAAGTCTCACCCGAAGTAGTATTGGTGGGTGCTGGAACCAAGTTTCCGCTCCCTGGGAGAGGATAGGTAAGTCAAGCAGAGCTGCGTTCACCCTTATAGTGACCAGATCTTGTATCACAGAGCCTATATCTACAGATTCCCTTCGCATCCACGTGCGCAACAACAATGACAGTCATAGAAATCAATAGATCATCAACTCATACAACGATAACACAACTATTCCAGATATTCTTGAATGAAGTAAAACAGATCAACCCCAGATCACATCATAAATAAGTAACACAAGTATGTTTGAAGCTTAAATCTATAACACAACAACATATATTAAGTAATCAAACATCACAGATTCATATCATAGTTAGTCCAATGGATTTAGATAGTCAACAATACTTCCGCATTCATTAATCTTTCAGATCTACTTACAATACCCCAAAACCCAACCTGTGCACATAGCAGCAGGGTTCGCACACAGCAGGACAGAGGCCCTTTGCACACACATCAACAAGAGTCCTTACTCAACAACCCTGACCAGATCTATCGATTCACACTTAGCAACAATCTCTTACCATTCTTAGTCTTTCCTACAACTCAAAAAGGTTCAACTACTTATACTATTTTATCCTACGCATCTAATGGTCCGCAAACCGTGGTTTGCGGACTCTTGTTCTACCCTTGACCCATTTTCACTGCTTTAGGGGCTTTGACCCACCCCAAAACCTCTGTGTTAGACTAAATATAATAAAAAATGTACAAAATGGACCAGTTCGTAGCTTGCAGGGGACCCTGTTCCAACAGTCCCCCAACATAATCTTGTGACTCGTCCCGAGTCACTGCGAGGGTAGGTTCATCATCTGCGCCTGCATAGCTACTCCGAACATGTACTCATTTGATATGATATGGCTTGAGCCGACTACCATTGACATATCCTGGCAGCATATCGCTGGGTAGGGTGGCCAGTCGAACAGCTCCTCCATCCATGATCTTCTTAACAGTATAGGGGCCAAGCCAGTGCTGCCGGAACTACCCTAGATGTTTTGCAAACTGGCTATCGTATAAGAGGACCAAGTCATCCTTTGCGAAGGTATTTTGGCGAATATGTCGATCATGCCATGCTTTATCGCGGGCCTTTTTCACCTGCTGATGGAAATTAGCTAGGAACCGATCTTCCTCCAAAGCCATAAGCTGCGCTAATCGCTCCTCCATGATGTCAGGGTCCGCCATGTTCGTAACTGTTGCGATACGTAGACTAGGAATAATGTACTCCATTGGCATAACGACCTCCTTGACATAGACCATCCTAAAAGGAGTTTTCCCAATTAGCTTCTTGCAGGTGGTTCGATAATCCCAAAGAACTAATAGGACACGCATGTCCCAATCGCTGCAATCGGCATTGCAGACCTTTGTCAATGCTTGCTCCAATATTTTGTTAAAGGCTTCAACCGCACCATTTTCCTGTGGATGATACGGTGTGCTTTTTGCATGATGGATTCAGAACTCTGCGGTCAAAGCTTGGATTGTTTCGTTAACAAAGTGCGTACCCCTATCGCTCATGAGGATCTTCAGACACCCAAATTTGGTCAGGATCTGTTCAAAGATGAAATGCGCAATGGTATCCACAGTACAATCCTTTACTGCTTGTGCTTCGTCCCACCTAGTTACGTAATCAGTGGCATTAATAATGTAGCACACACCTGTCTTCTTTCCTGGTGGGTTGATAGGCCCTATGAAATCGATGGCCCACTTATCAAATTCTTGTAGAGCCATTTGCGGTTGAAGGGGAATTTCATCTCTGCAGGATGGTCTCCCTATTCGTTGGCACATATCGCAGGCTTTACAATGATCGTGGGCATCATGATGTAGGGTAGGCCACCATAACCTAGCCCTCAAGACCTTTTGCGCCTTTGCTTTCCCTGCGTAGTGACCTCCTACTACTCTATCATGAGCCTCTACCAATATAGCGTGCCTTTCATGCTCCAAAACATATCTCAGCAATACTTCATTAGCTCCCATCTTATATAACTGACCTGCGATGATGGTAAAATCTGCTACTCGAGTGACTAGCTCTTTCTTCTGTTGCACTGAATACTCTGGGGGTTCCATCCCAGTAGTCAAGAACTGAATGATATTAGCGAAGTGGGAATCTACTACCTTAATAGAAAATATCTGCGCATCAGGCAATCCATCTTCTAGGTTGGTTGGCTCCTCGCCACTCACTATTCGTGATAAGTGATCCAGCCCAGCATTCAGCTTTCCCGGCTTAACGATGATTTCAAAGTCATACTCCTGAAATAGCAGTAACCATCGACATATTTTCCCTCCCAAAACGGGCTTATTTACCAGGTACTTCAAGGCTGAATGATCTGTAAACATTTTGAAGCATCCTCCTAACAAGTAATGCCGATATTTCTGCAAAACGTACACCATGGCCAACCCCTCCCGCTCTGTAGTGGAGTAATTACGTTCGACGCCAGAGAGTTTCTGACTTGCAAAGGCAACCGGATGATCAATGTCTCCTTCTCCTAGCTGCATAAGGATAGCCCCGAGAGCAATTCCCAATGCATCGACGTGGACATGAAAGACCTTCTCCCAATCAGGAAAGATGAGAATAGGTGCCGAGACCATCTTTTCTTTAAGTAACTCAAAGCTCTTTTGACACTCGTCATCCAAAAAGAACGAAACATCCTTTTTGAGCAATTTTTCCATAGGGGATATGATCAATGCGTAGCCTTGAATTAATTTTCGGTAGTGGCCTGTGTGCCCAAGGATCGAGCGCAACTGTTTCTCCGTCGTTGGTACTGGCAAGTTGATGATTACTGCAATTTTGGCAGGATCCACCATCAGCCCTTGTCGACAAACTATATGGCCGAGCAGGATACTGAAGGGTACACAGAAGATACACTTCTTGATATTTAAGGAAATCTGGTGCTTTCGGCAGACATCCAACATCATGTGCAAGTTTGATACATGCGCCTTCACCATGCCGAATACGGTCCAATCATCAAAATATACTTCTAGGAACTTGTGGATGAATTATTTGAACACCGCAACCACTACCCGCAAGAAAATAGCAGGGGCATTCTTGAGACCAAACGACATGACAGTATACTAGAAAGAGCCCCACTCCGTGGCGAACGTGGTATTGCTGTGGTCCTTAGGAGCGATTCTAATCTGATGGTACCCTGAGAATCCATCTGTAAAGGAGTATGCTTCCTGTCCCCCCTTGCTATCCAAAATTTTGTCTAAGAATGGTGTAGGGAATGGGTCATGAACACAGGCGTCATTTAACTTGCGCAGGTCCACGAAAATCTAAATCTCCCCTTTAGCCTTTTTCTCCTAAACCACCATTGGGCTAACCCAGTCTGACTGTTCGATAGGTTCGATGATACCTGCAACGATCATTTTATCAAGTTCTTCCTTGACTTTCTACTTATATTTAGGATTCAACCTATAGGGTCACTGTTTTACGGGCCGAGCATCCTGTTTGAGAGTGATATGCATGACCCCTAAGTCCCCTGTGATCCCCTTTAGTTCTGAAAACTTTGTTGGGAATAAGTCCTGGTACTCGGTGAGTAACTCGACCACTTTTCTTACTATATTTTCATCCCAATTGTCCCCAATCTTAGCCAACTTAGGATGTTCTTTCATCCCAATATTGACTTCATGCAGCCTGAGAGGCTTAGTGACATCCACCTCTTGCAGCGGGGGTCCTGTAACGGGGCACTCTCCTTGCGACTCTAGAATAGAGATAGACCACAGGTCTTCTTCACTTTCTTCCCTTTCCAAGCTACGACAATTGACAATATCCTGCATTTGTGATTCCCATGTCGGTGCCCCGAATGCTTCAGTGGAGCTAGGTTCCTTGAACACAAATGTATCTATACCCTGCAGAGCTTTGTCAAGCACTTGTAACCCCCCTATGAGTCCAAATCTCCCTAGGAATTCATCCCTCAAAGTTTTCCAGTGGCAGGTGCGTTGATGTAGCTTCGCATCCAGGTACCACGCAGTCGGGATTGGACCTAACACATGAATGAAAAAGTGAATCCATTCTTCCATAGCTCGGTCACCCCATGCTTTGATCCAGGCCAGCAAGTGTTTACGCGGGTCCCTTGGGCCAAGGAATATCTCGATCCGCACCTTTACTGGAGGCTTAAATCGGAGGAGGATCATGTCCCGACAGTCCTCCCAGTCCTGGAATGCCCCTTTGTGCATCTCCCACCATCTTGCAGGTGTTGCACGCATCGCTAGATTAAGGGCCCATATCCTTCGTTCTCTTGGAACCTCGGCTTTGAATGCTCACAAAAATTATTTAATGCTACCAGAACCATCAAATTAGGGTAGGTCTCTTACCTCTGAGGAAATGCAGCAGAAGTCCCTTGTGACTCAAAGACATCGCAGCGCCGAGACATCATGCGACCGGTTTTGCCGATTCTCCATCTCCCCATCAGAGTCAGAGAAGCATTCACTGTCCTTTTCCTAGCAGAGTACTCCTTCCACCGTGGGGTTGATCCAGTCTTCGTCCCGTGCAGTCAACTTATAAATGTGATCCACCTCCTCTTCATCGTGCACTGGCTCTGTGTATCGTTCACCTTCTACAGGATCTAATGGTACTATCACCCTTGTACTGTTATTCTCAAACACCATGCTTCTCTTTTTGAGGTTGATGATACCACCCATATGTATGGCCCAGTACAACCCTAAGAGCGTAGGGTAAGGGTCCGCATCTTCTACAATTTCAATTACTTCAAAGTCAGCTCGGGCCTTTACTCCTGCGATATCCATTGTAATTTTAGACAACCTTCCTAGTGGGATGATTTTCTGCTGATTTGCCATGCGCAGCTAAATAGTGGACCATTCCAACTTAGGATCTCCCATTCGTTGCCAAGTTTGTTTAGGTAACACATTCGCATCTGACCCCAGGTCCAAAATAACCCGACTCATCTCGTAATCACCAATCTGCGCAGACAACTGCATTTCTCTTTCGGTGCGTTTCTTATACCTGTATAGCTTGTGCACATCCTTGACCTTCGGAGGTAGATTGGGTCGCGCTGTGCAGCTATCTATTAATGCCTGAAGATTCTCCACAGCCTTTGGGTTACGCAGTAGCTTCATACATGCATGCAAAAAGGGCTTGACCTCCTCATCTGTCTTGAGGTTCGCAGGTGGTCGAGCAGTAGCTGCCTCTGTATCGGCGAAGTCCTTGCAAGCTGTGATAAATGTTTCTTTCCCCCTTTTTAGGTCCAAACCTTCTTGTTTACTAACAGCTTGTCGGATCAGAGGTTCCATCGCAGCCTCCTCCTCAGGTCCCTTAGTGGCCATCCCACTGCGTGTCACCACATTCACACTTGGATATTTGTCTCGCAGCTCAGCCTTAACTCTTTGCACATTCTGAGTAGGTGTCGACTGCTTGTCCTGCATTTTTGCTATCAAGATTGGGCAATCTTCAATCACATGGTCCAGTTGTCTGCAATATCGGCAGGTTTTCCTAGTGGGGTTCGGGCAGTCCCTTGCAAAGTGTCCTGCTTCTCCCCAGTTATAATAGATTAGTTGACCTCATCCCTGTTTTGCACTTCCACTTTTCCCTCTGCCCCTGCCCCTTGATGAGGAGCCACCTATACCTGCGGGGCTTCTTGGTGACGCAGGGTCTGATTGTTCTCTGTATAAGTTTCCTCGATCAATCATCAAATCATACTTCCGGCAGTTCTGTTCATCATGTCGCACCGATTTGCAGAACCTACACCATTGCTGCTTTACCTCTGGAACGTATGCAGCAAGGTGGGGATAATAGTTGGTATCATGCAGCCCCGTGACGCGACAATAACCGCACCATAGTGCTGGCCCACTGGGTCCCGCAGCTTCCCTAGGGCACAATGGGCTAGGTCCCCTGGCCTGCATATAGTCTGCTAACAGAGGCAGTTATCCTTGGTATGGCCATTCACTCGGCATCGTATGCACCATCTCTCGGGGCTAGCCTCTGCCCCTCGTTCCTTCTGCAGGTTCTGGATCTCCACGTGCATTGCTTCCAACTGTCCCTGGATTTGTTGGATGCCCAGCTGAGTCTCGTCTCGAGGTGCAAATTCTAACTTCAGGGCACCTTCTAAGGCTTTCTCCTGCGATTCAAAAGTTTGGTGCCCCATAGGCACACGCAGGTGAGGCAACAACATAGCAATGAACCATTCTGTGTGCTGTCTGTCATCATATTGGAATCTCCCTTCTCTGATCACCTTCTTTAGTCGTTGAACGGCCTCCCACATAGATTCGGAAGGCCCTTGCCTGAAATACTTTATATCAACCACAATTTGGGAGTAGGACTTAGGTTTCTTGAACTGCTATTTCAGGGCGTTCTTAATATCTTCAATGGTTGCATTTGCGTTTTGGCCGATGTATCTCATGTACCAGTCCAAAGCTCTTCCTTCGAAGGCAAGGGACAACTGTGCCCTTTTCACCACATCACTAGCTACGTTCTGCGCAGTCCATACTGATCCTACGAAAAACCAGAACTGATCCATGTCTTCATCCCCCACACTCTTAAAGGTCAGCAACTTCATGTGCGCAGCCATGTTGTCTTTTGGTGGCAGAGGGGTAGGTGAATTATTACCTCTAGGCTGGTTTGAAAGCGGTGTGGCTGGAGGACTCTGCGAAGATGCTTCCCTTACTGGATTGTAGACCAATCTATCTCCTTCTAGGTTGGTCCTGTAGTATTTTCCACTTCGCGTTGTGCTCCCGTCCAGATCAGAGGTCATTCACTCGGTATGGCTACACAAAATACTCTTTTCGCATAATAATATCTTGATCAACAATGGTAAGGTCTTCAGAAACTTACCTCGGAACCCTGTGAAGAATCTTCGCTCACTTCAGAGTAGGAGACAAACTGATTGATGGAAAATTCTGTCACAAATCATCCTAACACACTGTCTACCCAATGGTCCACTGTGCAAGTGATGGTGTTATCAGTCTTTTCTAACTGTTGGATTAGTTCAGGGGTCCACTCTGTGATCCGCTCGTCCTTCCAACACTTTTGAAATTCTACCAGTCTTGCGAGCCACTCCTGGAGCTCGATCGCAATCGTTATAAAGAAGTTCTCGTAGATCTCTATGAAAATGTACTTATTCTTCCACTCTTCGGTGGTCAACCTCTCACTGCGGTTTTATTTTACGGAAAATTCCTGAACTTTTTGTTCAAACCATTCATCAATTTCCTTTCTCTCAGGCTTCCAGTACAGCCTTGGCATTACCTGATCCCCCTCTCAAAATGCTCCAGGTCCTAACAAAGAAACTATTTTTTGGCTCGAGGGGTCCTGACCCAGGTTCGGATGTTCAAGGTTTGCCAACAAACGCCTATACTACTGGCCCTTTCGGCAGTGACTTGCTTGCGTAGGCCAAAGTCTCACCCGAAGTAGTATGGGTGGGTGTTGGAGCCAGGTTTTCGCACCCTGGGAGAGGGTAGTTAAGTGAAGCAGAGCTGTGTTCACCCTTATAGTGACCAGATCTTGTATCGAAGAGCCTATATCTACAGATTCCTTTCGCATCCACGTGCGCAACATCAATGACACTCACAGAAATCAACAGATCATGAACTCATACAACGATAACACAACTATTCCAGATATTCTTGAATGAAGTAAAATAGATCAACTCCAGATCGCACCATAAATAAGTAACACAAGTATGTTTGCAACTTATATCAATAACACAACAACATATATTAAGTAATCAAACATCACAAATTCATATCACAGTAATTCCAGTGGATTCAGATAGTCAACAATACTTCCGAATTCATTAATCTTTCAGATCTACTTACAATACCCCAAAACCCAACCTGCGCACATAGCAACAGGGTCTGCACACAGCAGGACAGAGGCCCTCCGCACACAGCAGTAGGATTCCTTACCCAACAACCCTGACCAGATCTATCGATTCGCACTTAGCAACAATCTCTTACCATTCTTAGTCTGTCCTACAACTCAAAAAGGTTCAACTACGTATACTATTTTAGCCTACACATCCAATGGTCCGCAAACCGTGGTTTGCGGACTCTTGGTCTACCCTTGACCCATTTTCACTGCTTCAGGGGCTTTGACCCACCCCCAAACCCTTGCGTTAGAATAAATATAATAAAAAATGTACAAAATGGACCAGTTTGCATCTTGTAGGGGACTCTGTTCCAACAATAGTCCATAACGAAAAAGGGTACACAATTTATAGGCTTCAAAGGGTTCCTAAAACCCTAGTCAATTCCGTGTTTTAGGGGAGCCATCCTCAATTAGAACAATTAAATTTTGTGAATAATCCAAGGCTGACTTGTATTCAAAGGGAAAAAACATTGTTTCATAAACCCTAACAATTAGGTCAAGGGAAATTTGAACTTTGTGCCAACGAGTATTTAGTCTTCCCACACGATTTGGACCATGCAATTTTTTTTGGACTAGTGGTTACCTCCTTTTACGATTTTGGAGTAAAAGAAAAAATATTGGACCAAGGAATAATTGAAGTTTGTTCCAAATAGAATTTAATTCTCCCTGGACCATTGGACCATTGATTTGATTTAAGATCTTGTTCCTTAACTATAATTGATTTTCTTATAGATTGAGAAAATAAAATTTAACTTCTTCCATCCTCCAATCAATGGAATGCTGCCATATCACCTTCCTTGGGGTTTTTGCCTACAAATTGGGTCCTTCATCTTCAAACAATGATATCTCCCAAACTGTGAGGTATCTCGTGGCATGCCACATACCACCAGAAAGGAATAGATGAGTAGAATCCAAAGATGATGATATTTCAATCAAATTCATTGATCTTTATCCACAAAAACCTCAACAAATACATGGCTACTAGGGTTTCCAACCATCCTTCCATTGGAGCTTCCAACTTAATGCAATCCAGACAAATATTAAGAGCGTTCGTTAACAGACATTGGTATCAATAACAACACCATTCAACACCCTTAACGAATTAGGTGTCCAACATTCCCCCCTTTAATCCAGAGGGGTGTATATGAGTCTAAGAAGAGAGTTGTAATAAAAAATGCATGGAATCCAATGAAAAAATATGCTCTTTGAAAAGGTGGTATTTAGGGAGGACCACAAGCCCAATGAAGTGGGAGAACTTGAGGTATCAAATAGTGGTGGTTTAGGTGTAACCATCCCCTCCCACATTTACCTAATTTCACTGGCCTTCCAGGGTAAACATGAAATGAAGAGTTACTAGGACATGATTCAAACTCCAAGCTCTAGTTATGGAAGTGGGACAACAAATTGACAACTCACATCCCTTAGGGATACAAGACACTCAGGGGTCAAAGGACCACCCGAGGTGACCAAACCCTAAGTTGGGGCTCTATTTCACTGCTGTAAGCCCACAACCACATGCATGACAAGGCCAAGGTGAAATTATAGGCCTCCAACCTCATGCACAACAATGCCTCCATACAGTTATAGCCAAAAATCTCCATTTCAGAGGATGCGGTCCCAGGATCTGAGCCACATTTCCAGGCCAACCTCTAGACCATTGCCCATAACTGCCTGTAACTTCTCAGAATGAAAAATATTTTCATACAAAACTTGAATAAGAATTGACCCAGGACATGCCTAGTCCATAACATAAATTTTATCAAACACATGGAAAACATGTAAGATACAGGTCATGAATGCATATTTGATCGCGATAGTCTGAGATTCATCTAAGAATCACCAAGAAGGCTCTATGATCTCTCCACACAGCTACAACAACACTTGTTAGTCCATAAATTCATCAACCAATCAATAATTAAATAATTCATGACAAGAGCCATAGATGATACACATCATATAACCAAAAAATATCCAACATAGAAACCATGGCAACTCAACCATAATATCGCTAACATAATCACTACAAATGCTCATAGATCACTATAAAGAAATGTCTCATATTAACATATGAAATTTCCAACCAAGTCAGGAACTTCCACATACCACTTGACCATAAATAGGGCTGAACCAAATCTATCTTTTAGCCAACAACCCCAACACCATATTCTAAGCATGAATGTGGTATCTCATGGAATAATCCAAGACAAAACCAAACCAGGGCTTCTAGAGGAAAAACCACCTCAACCCTCAACCACAATGATTCCACCTCCATGGTTGGACATCACTAACACCAACTAGATTGATCTCTACCCATGTTGTCTAGGGCTCCAGGAACTAGCAACTCAAACCAAGTTATTCCAGAGCTTCCATAACATTTTTTCCAACCCACAACCATAAGGAACATGAACAACAATAAAAAAATAATCAAGTGGCAAAACCCACAACACCATGGCTATCCGAGAAATGGTAAGGCAAGCCTAAAAACACTATCAATCCAGGAAAATCTCCATGTCAATGACAACACATAACCAAAAAATCACATGCATATACCATGCATCCATAAATCAACAAGGAAATCACACATGAAACTTGTTTCCTGCAAAGCAATCCAATTGTAGCTACTTATCCAACTGTTCCCTTGCACTTTCGTTTGCCTTCTTTATCCAAATCCAATGTATGCCAAAGTGCTTCAAGAATGCTCCAAGGTTTCTCTAAGTTTGCAAGGGTGTGAGAGAATGAAAGAGAGATCAACCCAAAAATGTCAAAAAGCTAACCAACAAAAGCTGTGAACTAGCCCTCAAAAGCCTTTTTATAATTGAGGCCTCTGTTTTCTTCATTTTCCTTCATTTTTTCTTCAATTTCCATATCATGCAAATATGTGTCTCTTCAACTTCCTTTTATCTTATTTTCCATTATTTCATAAATAAAATGCCAATTAATGCATGCTTTTCTTTGCCAATGCCTTTGCCAATTTCCATTGCCCATCACTATGTTTTTACCAACATTCAACTTGGACCATGTGTCCCATGACCTTGGTCTTATTATATTTACATGGAAAATCAACCAGGGGTTGTTACAATATTGCATCGAGATATGTTATGGAACTTTATAACATAGTTCAATGCAATATTTACAATGAACAACCACTGTAAAGCATGACCAACATAACAAACATGAAAATCATACAACTTATTGGAGCTTTATAACACAACTCATCGCGGTATGTACAACAACAATACATATACATATACCAAAAACTTGTTTGCTCAAACCAACAAATAATTAAGGATACATAGCCCGCATAAGATCAACCATATCCCATGTAGATTCATTGGGCCCAAAGTGCTTCCACTGCACTTTAACCTGCTTGGTTTCTTTGTTCTAGAGCATGAGTTGTTTCCGCTGCAATATGCATTGTGGTTATGGTTGGAATTCTCCCTTTGGTTCGACTTGCAATATAGGCTAGTCCATCACATGATCAACATCTTCTACATACTTCTTAAGAAATGAAACATGGAAAACATCATGGACTTTTACTGTCGCACACAGTTCAAGTCAGTAGGCCACTGGTCCAATCCTCTCAAGGATATCAAAAGGTCCACAATATTGAGGTGCCAACTTGAAACATGACCCAATCCTCAAGGAGCTCTTCTTGGGCTTGATGTGTAAGTACACATGCTCCCCAAATTGAAACCCCTTAAATACCCTATGCTGATATGTATAACTCTTCTGCATGTCTTGTGCTGCCTTCAAATTCCTCTTGATAACCTGCATTTTTTGTTCCATATCTGCCAACATATCCAGTCCAATCAACATCCTGTTCACTAGATCAATCCAACTAATAGGAGTATTACAACTATACCCATAAATAACCTCAAACAAACTCCCGATACCCGTTGTTATATGAAAACTCTACCAGTGGAAGATACTCCTCCCACTTCTGTTATTGATGCATGACATACATCCTCAAAATATCCTCAAGAATCCTGTTAACCCTCTTTGTATGTCCATATTTCTATTGACGATAAGTTGTATTGAAAGCCAACTCTATCCCCAAACCTGAAAACAAAATCTTTCCAAAACCTTGAAGTGAACTTGGCATCTCTGTCAGATATAATCTTCTGAGGAACACCATGAAATCTCACTATATCCCTAATGAAGATATGAGCTACCTCATTAGCTAAATTCGAGGACTTAACTATAATGAAATGAGCTACCTTACTTAACCTTCAATCACAACCATGAAAAACTCATCCTGCTTCGATGTCCTCAACAAACCTGTCATGAAATCCATGGAAATGACCTCCCATTTCCACTCTGGAATCATAATCGGTTGCAATAAACCACCTAGATGCTTACACTTTGCTTTTATTTGCTGAGAATCCAAACATATCGCAACAAACTCAACCACCTCTTTCTTCAAGTTTGACCAATGATATGATTTCTTAACTGTTGTCAATGTCTTCTGATATCTCAGGTGACATGAATACGACTTGACATGAAACTTTCTCAAAATAAGCTTCTTGAGATCACTGTCATCTGGTACATAAATCATGTTCCTGCATTTAACCAAGCCATCTGATGTGAGATGATACTCCTCATCCCTATCACCTTTACCATATTGTTGCAATATATGCTTCAGTTGTTGGTACCTGTCATCATGTTGTCCTACCTGTGATATCTTCTCCTGCAAGTATGTCCCATAATAACTCACCACTACAATATGATTCACTTGAACTCTCCTACTGAGAGCATCTTCAACCATGTTCTCCTTTCCCTTAATTTACCTAATCTCGAAGTCAAACTCACAGAGATTAACTAAACATCTAGCTTTCCTAGCATTCAAATTAGGTTGTTCAAACAAGTACCTCAGTCCACTATGGTCACTCATCAGAATAAACCTTCTGCCAAGAAGATAATGTATCCACATCTTCAAGGCATGAATGATAGATTCCTATTCAAGATCATGTGTCACATAGTTCTTCTTGTGTTCATTCAACTTCCTTGACTCATAACATACCAATTGTCCTTCCTGCATCAAGACTCCACCAAGTCCTCTCTTGCAAGCATATGTACATACCACGAACTCCTTATCTGGATCTGCAATCTTCAAGAGCAGAGCATTTGTAATAAAATGCTTCAACTGCTCAAAGCTAGTTGCAAACTCCTCAGTCCATTCAAACTTCTTCCCTTTTCGCTGCAAAGGTGTAATAAGATAGGCAATCCATGAGAAGTTCTTGATGAACTACCTGTACTAACCTGCTAATCCCATGAATGATATGACCTCATCCACATTCCCAGGAGTTGCCCATTCCATGATAGCTCTGATAATTTCCTAGTCCATTGCTATACCTTCCTTGGAAACAACATGCCCTAAGTAATGAACTTCTCCCTGAAAAAAACTACACTTGCTAAGCCTAGCATATAATGCTCTCTCAACAACCTTAAAATTGCTGCTAGGTGCTATGCATGCTCTTCCTTATTCTTAGAATATATCAATATATCATTAATAAACACTATCACAAATTTGTCTAAATAAGGACACAACACACTATTCATTAAACATATAGAAGTAGTTGGAGCATTTGTAATACCAAAAGGAACTACTACAAACTCATAATTCCCATACCTAATATCGAATGCAGTCTTGTAGATGACCTCTTCTTTGATTGTACCTAATGATATCATGATATAAAGTCAATCTTCGAGAACAATGTTGCTCCCTTCAACTGATCAAACAAGTCATCAATCCGCAACAAAGGTTACCTATTCTTGATAGTCACTTTTTTCAACTGTCTGTAATCAATACACAACCTGACAGTACCATCCTTCTTCTTCATGAAAAATACTGGTGTACCCCAAGGCGACACACTTGGCCTAATGTATCCCTTATCAAGAATTTTCTTAAGCTGTAACTTCAATTCCACCAACTCTGGAGTGTTCATCCTGTAAGGTTCCTTTGATGGTGGTGTTGCTCTCGACATCAACTCAGTAGAAAATTCCACTTCCCTATGAGGCAATAACTCTGAAATCTATGCTAGAAACACATCCTGAAACTACTGCAAAACCATATATCTCTTCAAGACTTCAACATCCTCAACATCATTTCCTTTGTCACTGTAAATATGAACTACAAACAATACATATTCTTTCTTGCTATTGCGCTTTACTTGCATAGCTGTAACCATTCTCACTAACGTAGGCTTCTTCTTTCCCTGCAAGATTATTCTCTCTCCATCATCATCCAAGCACTCAATAGCCTTGTCATAACAATCTACCTTAATCTCGTGAATGTACAACCAATCGATACCGACAACATATTGTATGATCCCAATGGAAGAACATTTAGATGTGCTAATATATACATACCGTTCAACTCAAATGCACAAGATCTCATCCAATGATGAACTCTTTTCTTAGTACCTGTAGCCAATTGCAATAACCAAGAATCTACATGCACTTGTTTATTCAAGGAACACTTATCCACCAGGCCAGGACTGATATAACTATAGTTAGATCTAGGGTCAATCAAAATAGAAACAAATTGAAAATAAAATTACTTTCCATCTTGATAATAGATGCCTGATGATCAACCTGCCTATTATCCAATGCCACATAAATCCGAGGAATACTCTGTCCAAAAAATCCAATTGTATGTTCCTCCTGAGAATTATAAATCAAAGGTCTAACACCTTGATGTTGTGGCCAATCTCTCCTGCGATCTTCTCCATCATAAGTCCAACAATGTAAAGGATTCCTAACATCACCCTTGTTCTGCTCCTTAGACCGAAATCCATGTCCTCTGTCAACTGCATTGAAATTCTCACACAACGTTGCATTCTCTTTGTTACTTTCATCAAGAGGTCTTCCTTGCTTCTCATATCACTTTCTTTTACTCTTGTCATTACCCTTCCAACCCTTCTTGGGCTTCGACTTACGCTTAGATTGATCATAACAATGTTTCAACTTCCCATTTAATTTTTCCAATGTCTGAGGCTCATCATACTCAATCTGATCTTTAAATTCTAATGGAAATCCACTAACGAATATTTGAACCTTCACCTTCTCATCCTTAAGATATGGCACATACTTCAATAACTCCAGAAACTTAGTCATATAACATTCATCTGTCATTGATCCCATCTTCAATTCGTAGAACTCCTTAGTCTTACCATCATAATATCTCTCTGACAAGTACTTATTTCATAAAAGTCTTTTAAACCCATGCCAGCTCAACTCCTTTATCTTGATACCTATGGCACGCTTCATTTTTTCCCACCAAATATCTTATTTTCCTTTGAGACTGAAAAAGGCTATCTTGGCTTTCATATTCTCTGTATAATCATGTAGCTCGAAGAACTTCTTCATCCAAAGCAACCATATTTTTGCATCTTCCGGTTTCTTCAACTCTCCATCAAAGGTAGGAGGCTTGGCTTTCTTGAACTCATCCGACAAGTATTACTTCTCATTCCTCCTATAAGGATGATAACGATGATGTTCATGTGTTCTCTCTAAACCAGAACTAGAATAGAACTCATAACCACTACCTCTCTTGTCAGGTGTATCCATCCATCTACCACTTTTGACCGTGTCATCCTTTTTTGACCAGTGCCCTTCGTGAGATCTACTACCATATGCCCCATTCGTCCTTTCCTCCTGTCCATAATTGATATGTGAATGTCCCTGTCGCTGAAAATGTGATAAAATCTAAAGAATCACTACATTGACCTTTGCTTTCTTTTCTTGTGCCTTGGAAATTCTTTCTCGTGACTGAATGATCCTATCATTATCCACCTTACAACTTCTGATCTCTACCTTTAAACTTCTCAAGGTGTCTGCTATGTCAGAAAAGTACTCATCTCTTTGCTGCTCATCTGATCTATAAGGAGAGTCATGTGAAATGTAATCCACCATTTTTTTTGTCATCTCTAATCTTATAATTCCTACAAACATACCATGTTAGATAAACCAAATATAAACATAATCCGACATACCTTAGTGAAGTTCATGGGAAGCTATCTTGTCTACATAGTAAATCGAGATTAGCACAACATATGTATATATAATGAAACCAACATATCAATCGTCTCATCATCAACATCATGACGACACAAGACCACACCAATTACCATCATAATGCGTGCATAAAAATCACATCGACAACTAACATGCATGCATAATAATCACATCTACCTGAGGTCTAGTGCCACAACCTTGATTTGATACCACTTTGTAACCACCCCCTCCCACATTTACCCACTTTCACTGGCCTGCCAGAGTAAACATGAGACATAGAGTTACTAGAACATGACCCGACCTCCAAATTCCAGTTATGGAAGTGGGGAAGACAAACTGACAACTCACAACATCTCTTAGGGCTACATGACACTCAGGGGCCAAAGGACGACCTTAGGTGACCAAACCCTAGGATGGGGTTCTATTTCACTACCCTAAGCCTATAACCGCATGCATGACAAGGACAAGGTGCGGTTATAGGCCTCCAAACACATGCACAACACTGCCTCCATGCGGTTATAGCCCAAAATCTCTAGTTCAGAGGGTGTGATCTCGAGATCTAAGCCACCTTTCCTAACCAAACTTCAGAACACTTCCCAAAGCTACTTGTAACTTCTTAGAATGACAAATTACATATTGAAAAAGATTTTCATACAAAACTTGAACAAGAACTAACCGAGGAAAGGCCTAGTCCATAACAAACATTTCGTTAAACACATGGAAAACATGTAAGCTACATGTCATGAATGAATATCTGATCATGATAGTCTAAGATTCATCTGAGAATCACCAATAAGGCTCTATGCCCTCTCCACATAGATGCAACAACATTTATTAGTCCATACATTCATGATCTAATCAATAATTAAATAATTCATGACAAGAGCCATAAATGATACACATTATATAACCAATATATAACCATAAAATAACCAACATAAAAACCATGAAAACTCAACCATAATATCGCCAACATAATCACTACAAATGCTCATAGATCAAAATAAGGAAATGTCTTGTATTAGCATATGGAATTTCCAACCAAGTCAAGGAATCCCACATACAACCCAATTATATATTGGGCTGAACCAAATATCTCTTTAAACCAATCACCCCGCACCATATTCCATGCATGAATGTGGGATCTCATGGAATAAACCAAGACAAAACCAAACCATGGCTTCCAAAGGTCAAACCACCTCAACCATCAACCACAGTGATTCCACATCCACGTCTAGACATCACTAACACCAACCAGATCAACCTTTACCCAAGTTGTCTAGGGCTCCAGGAACTAGTAACTCAACCCACAAACTTCTAGGGCTCTAGAGCATTTGTCCAACCTGGCCCCAGGGACTAGTAACTCATCCCATCTAGGGCTCCAGATTGTTTTTCCCGACCTAGGCTCCAGGATTAGTAAATCAACCCAATTTGTTCCAACACACAACCATAAGGAACATGAGCACTAATCGAAAACAATCAAGTGGAAAAACCCACAACACCATGGTTATCCATAAAATTACAAGGCAAGGCTAAAACCATTGTCAATCTAGGAAAATTTCCATTCCAAAGACAATACATAACCAAAAAATCACATGCATATACCATGCATCTAGAAATCAACAAAGCAATCACACATGCAACCTGTTACCTGAAAAGCAATCCAGCTGTAGCTGCTGATCCAACTGTTCCCTTGCACTTTCCTGCTTTCCTTTGCCTTCTTTCTCCAAATCCAATGTATGCCAAAGTGCTCCAAGAATGCTCCAAAATTTCTCTAAGTGTGTAAGAGTGTGAGAGAATGAAAAAGACCTCAACCTAAAACTGTCAAAAATCTAATTAGCAAAAGTTGTGAACTATTCCTAAAAAACATTTTTATCATTGAGGCCTCTATTTTCTTCATTTTCCTTCAATTTCCCTCTAATCCAAATTTGTGTCTCTTCACCTTCATTTTCTCCTATTTTCCTTTATTTCATAAATAAAATGCCAATTAATGCCTCTTTTCCTCTTTGCTAGGATGAAAAGGACAAATTCATCTCTTCTATCTCACACATGTGGATGGTCTCTCTCCCTGCAATTCACATATTTCTAGGTATTTCTGCTGCAGGGGGCCAAAATTATGGGTAGTTGCAAGGGCCAAAATTCTGGGGTAGCTTATAGTTGCAAGAGGGCCAAAATTCTGGGTCAGATAAGGCAGAACAAAATTTTGGATCAGATTAGGAGGCTTGACTTGGAGGGGTTGACCATAGGTCTAGGTGTTTCCTTTGTTGAATAGAAGAATTTCTCTATTGAAAAGGTTGTTGGTATTTTCCCCTTGGTGGGTTTTCCCAGGGTAAATCTTGTCTTCTTCTAGCACATTGTCATCTTTTTTGTTATACCATTCTTGTATGGTTGAATTTCTGAAGTATAATTGTTGAATGGTATATTATAATAAAATAAAAGAAGATCAACACCAAAATTAATTATCAATATTTCTGAAATATTGTGCTAGTCTACATTGCACTTAGAAAGTAAACACGATATCAGAGCTTTGGTGAAGGAAGGAACACTAAGATCACCTTTGAAGAAACCATACTTTGAGATTCTATTTTTAAAGTCCTCCTTGTTGATTGATATGCATGGCTTCCTATTTGAAATTCGAGGACAAGTTGGAAGGAGCCTCAAACTTCAAAGCTTGGAAACTTAGAATTGATCTTATTCTTGCAAAGAACAAGGTTTTGGATATTGTGACAGGGAAAGTTGTGGAACCAACAGATGTTGTAGGAAAGGAGAAATTTAAGGAGGATGACATCACTGCCATGGGTCTTATTGCAGACTCCATAAGATATCATATTATTCCCTACATTGCAAAGCTTGATACTTCCAAGAAGATATATGAAGCCCTGACCAATCTATTCATTGTCAAGAATGTTGTTCAATCAATGAGTCTGAAGAATGAAATTTGTGATGTGACGATGAAAAATGATGACATCATAGCTTCATAATTCATAAGGATTTCTCAAATAAAGGACCAAATTGAAGAAATTGGATAAATTATCTCTGATAATGAACTTGTGACTACAACACTCAGTGGTCTACCTAGACCATGGGATGCATTTACAATAGGTATAAGAAATTAGAAGGAATATCCTTCGTTTGAACAACTATGGACCTCTTGTGCTCAGGAAGAATCAAGGATTATGTCAAGAGATAAGAAGGAAGGAGCCTCCCAAGCATTTGCAACTCGCTTCAAGAACAAAGGAAAGAAAAAGTTTGATTCTCAACACAAGAATTTAGGAAAAAGACCTACTCCTTCCGAAGGGAAGAGGGACATGTCAAAGATTCAATGTTATGGTTGTTAGAAATTTGGACACTTTAAGAGAGATTGTCTAGAGATATCTCATAACAAGAGAAAGGGAAAAAAACATGCTTCTGCCACTGATGTTGAAAACGAACATCCAAAGAAGCCTAAATGCGACAAATACTTCTTTTACTTTTATGCTCTAACTGTAATGACCCATCAAATTACAGGGAACATTGAAATATTAGCAAGCATACGAGGCATGCATATGATAGCTACATATGCATGAACCACATGTATTGCACTAGTATACATACTGGCTAATATGGAAAATGTCTAAGTTTAGGTTGATGAATCGATTATCGAAACAAATTCCAAACTCACTAGAATATAATAGATATATCAAGTAGGACCTTGATATGCGTACCACTCAAGGTCCTACTTGATATATCTATTATATTCTAGTGAGTTTGGAATTTGTTTCGATAATCGATTCATCAACCTAAACTTAGACATTTTCCATATTAGCGAGTATGTATATATATGTCCTTTAAATAAAAAACACATATATAATAAATATATTGAAATACAAATTAAAAATAAATTAAATTTACTAAAAATAAATAAATAAATATGAATTAAATTATTATTTTTTAATTAAAGTATAATATTAAATAAAAATAAAAATTAAATTAAAACATTTTAATTAAAGTATAAAATTATATAAAACTATGGAAGAAGAATTAAATAAAAAACATTATAAAAATGAATTTGTTAGGTCCCTATATTACTAGTGTAGTCCCTTATTGTTGTTAGTGTAGCCCCCTTATTGTTATTGTTGTATCCCTGTAACCCCCATATTCTTATTATTGTGCCCTTACATTATTATTGTTAGGTTGGCTAGGGTTATATTGTGACCCCATGGACTCCTATATATAGAAAGGAGGTTTTGTCATTTGTATCATCCAAGAATTGTTCATTTATTTAATGTAAAGGAGGTTTTCCCCTTGAAGTGGTTGATTTCTAAGGCGTTGATCTCTATTTTCTTCTATTTTTGGAGATGGTTTCATAACATTTGGTATCAGAGCTTTGGATTCTAGGGTTTCGCTGCTCCAAGCATGCCATCATTGCATTTTCACTATTTTTTTTTTTTTTTACTAAGGTTTAGAAGTTGAATTTTTTACCACGAGAAGCCAAAATCCTAAGGAACTTCATTGAAAACTTTCAAATCTTGGTTCACAATATTTTCGGAGATATGATTTGTGGAAGTTAGGGTTTTTGCAGGCTCCCAAATTTCATCTAAAAGAGGTGACCTTGGGAAAATTGTCATAACTCTCTTTGAGCATCAGATTGAAATTCTGTAAAACGTGGTCGAAAGTACATGGAATTTAGTTTCTTGTGTATCAATTTCAGATCCGAAGGAGGAAACAATGACATGTGGCACGCAATACAAGTTCGCTATACTAAACTAGTCCATAATTAGGTCATTGTGGGAGATTGGTCATAAATTTCTCTTAAAGCATCCAAATCAGGTCAGACCTATGGCATTCGAAAGATGATTCAAAGACTACAAGACCAAATTTAAGATATTAAAGATCCAAAATCACAAAGATAATTGAGTTTCAATATAGAGCTCCTCAAAAGCAAGAAAAATGTGTGTATTTTTTTTTTCAAATTGCATAAGTCTTGTTTGAAAAATCGGGCATATTGAAGCATAGATATTAGTATTGGGTTCGAAAATGCCCCCTAAAAGGAATTCAACACCCATTAAGCCCTTAGAATACTTTACTATGAAACATGAAGAGGAAGAAGTGCAACATGATATATCAAAATTACAAGAGCAAATGCACCAAATTTCGCTCTCGTAAAGAGCATCAAAAAATGAAATGGAAGTTTTGAAGAAATGATTGGAAGCTAAGATGGATGGTTTAAAGAAAGGCATGGAAGCTAAGATGGATGAAATCGACGAAAAAATGAAAGACAACATGGAAGACATGAATAATGATCTAAAAGCAGACATGGAAGGTTTGACAAAGTCGATACAAGAAATGATTCATAATGGAGAAAAGATATTAGAGGAAACTCATGATGATAACACAATAAATGTTAATCGTGATTTCATAAACTCTAATGTCTGATAGAAGAACCACCATATTCCAAACATGGATATGAGGAAGTTTGATGGAAAGGATCCCGTAACATGGATACTACAGATGGAGCAATATTTTGATCTCCATAATGTGCAAAACACACAAAAGGTATGCATTACAACTTTACATTTAGAACAAAATACATTTGTATGGTATCGATGGATTTTCTCTCGTAAAAAAATTGTCACTTGGTCAATTTTTACAGAGGAAATGATAGTACATTATGAGGATATAAAGAGCAACACCTTCTTTAGCCAATTGATAAATCTCAAACATAAGGGTTCAATGGTGGGGCACATTTAGGACTTCCAAAACCAGGGTGCAAGTAGAATCAAGCCATCAAATGAAATCCATATCAACATCGCCAACGCCATTTCCATCGTCATCGCCAATGCCATCCGAATGCATTTCCATTTCCTTGCCCCACTAAGGATATACGAAAGATCTGGATGTTGAAACGTATACAAAAATCCTGATCCAATGCTTGTTCCACTAGCTCATATTCCAAAGGAACACACGATTGATATCTTCATAGGGACTTTAAAGGATAACATCCAACATGAGGTTCGCCTTTGGGAGCCTGATTCATTGGAGAAGGCATTCAGGTTGGCAAGAAAAATTGAATGTAAAATTACGGAGACAAGGAAGCCTACCACTCACATCTATAAATATGGAAGTTTTGCTACTCCTAGACTTCCACAACCTACAAGGTTGACACCACAACAATAGGAAGAAAAAAGAGAAAAATGATTTTTCTACAGTTGTGATAGCAAATACACTAAAGGTCATAAGTGTGCTGAGAATAAATTATTTTACATAGATTGTGAAGAGGAGGAAGAAAATGAACAAGAAACTTCAAAATAAGAGGATATACACCAGGAACCAACCCTATGGAAAGAAGAAATGAGTCTGACCATATCCTGTAATGCATTGGTAGGAATTACCACTCCTCAAACTCTCAAGATAGAGGGACATATCAAGAATAAAAAGTTAATAGGGTTGATTGACTCGGGTAGAACCCATAATTTTATCCATTTTAAGGTAGCCAAGGAATTGAATTGCTTCTTATACCCAACACCAAAATGTCAAATGATGGTTGCAAATGGAGGAACTATAAATTTCTCTGGAAAATGCCATAATATTAAGCTAACCATGGGGGAATATGTATTGAATTGTAAAATGCTTTCCATTCCAATGGGAGGTGTTGATGTTGTACTAGGAGTACAATGGTTACAATCTTTGGGGACAATAGCTTTTAATTTTCAAGAACTTTTCTTGAAATTTTTTTTTAGAAGGAAAGGAAGTTGAATTACGGGGTATCATAGGGAAGTCGGGAAAGATAATAAGCTCTAATGTCATGACAAAGATTCTTAAAAAATAACAACGAGGTGTAATTGCACAATTATGCTCACTAGAAGTTCCAACATCAAAATCATCTATTTCTCTAGATCTCCAAAAAGTCTTGGACAATCATTCCAAGGTGTTTGAAACTCCCAAATGACTCCCACCTATTCGTGATCACGATCATGCTATTCATTTGATTCCAGGAAGTGTTCCTCCAAACACTAGGCCTTACAAATATCCTTATGTCCAAAAGAGTGAAATTAAACGTATTATTGCATAAATGTTAGAGGCTGATATAATTCAACCGAGCCAAAGTTCTTTCTCTACTCCACTAGTATTGGTTCACAAGAAGGATGGATCATGGCGCATGTGTCCGGATTATAGGGGGATAAATAGACTCACTATTAAAGATAAATTTCCCATTTCTGTGATTGATGAATTAGTGGATGAATTACATGGAGCAATTTATTTTACTAAGTTGGATCTTCGTTCAGGATACCATCAAATTAGAATGAAGACTGAAGATATTCCAAAAACAACATTTCAAACTCATGAGGGTAATTATGAATTTTTGGTCATGCTTTTTGGCCTTACCAATGCACCTTATACATTTCAAGGGTTGATGAATTCCATTTTCAAACCCTTCCTTAGAAAATTTGTTTTATTATTTTTTAATAATATAATAATCTACAATAGGTCTTGGAAGGATCATGTTCAACATGTTGACAGGGTACTAAAACTATTGGAGGAGAAAAAATTATATGCAAAAACCTCCAAATATTTCTTTGGAGTACAAGAGGTGGAATATCTTGGTCATATTATATCTCACGAGGGTGTTAAGGTAGACCCTAAAAAAATTAAAGCCATTAAGGAATTGAAAGTCCCCACAACCATAAAGTAGTTGTGAGGATTTCTCGGGTTAACAAGGTATTATCGCAAGTTTGTTAAGAATTATGGAAGAATAGCAACACCTCTAACAACATTATTGAAGAAAGATTAATTTTCATGGACTCCTGAAGAAACCAAGGCCTTTGAACATTTTAAAGAGACAATGTTCCTAACATCGGTCTTAGCTACGCCAAACTTCACAAAAATATTTATTGTGAAATGTGATGCCTCAAGAAATGGAAATGGTGTTGTTTTAATGCAAGAAGGAAGACCCATTACTTTCGAAAGTCGTCCAATCAAAGGAAAGTATTTATAGAAACCTATTTATGATAAGGAAATGTTGGCAATACTACATGCACTAAAGAAATGTAGACCTTACCTAATGGGAAGACACTTCAAGGTAACAACTGATCATGATAGTCTTAAATAATTTTTGGAACAAAGGCTATCTTCAGAAGAGCAGCAAAAATGGGTCACAAAGATGTTGGGTTATGACTTTGAAATCATCTAAAAAAAAGGGAAGCTAAATGTTGTTGCAGATGCACTCTCAAGAAAGGATGAAGAGGTGGAAGCATTGCTTTATGCCATTTCTATTATCCAACCAGATTGGATAACCAAAAAAAGGGATGAATGGAAAAATGACAAAGAAGTGTGGATACTGATTCAAAATTTGCAACAAGAGCCTACTACATCTGATACATTTAGTTGGAAAAATGATTCCTTATGGTACAAAGATCGCTTATATCTTTGTAAGAATTCCCAACAAAAGAAAAAGATTCTTTTTGAATTGCACACTTCTCCCTTTGGAGGACACTGAGGATTTTTAAAAACTTACCACAGGGTAAAGAAAGAATTTTTTTGGGATGACCTTAAAAATGATATTCAAAAGTGTGGCAGAATGTTTGGTTTGCCAGTAAAATAAAGTTGAGAAAATGAATACCACAGGTCTTCTACAACCTTTATCCATTCCAAGTCAACATTGGGAGGAGATTTCAATGGATTTTATCACAGGTTTACCGAAGTCTGAAGGAAAGAGTGTCATCATGTTGGTAGGTGATAGACTTACCAAGTATGCACACTTTTGTGCATTATCTTATCCATTTAAAGCAAGTACAATTGCTACTGCATTTATGGAAAAAATTCAAAAGCTACATGGAAACTGAAAGATTATTGTAAGCAACAAAGATCCCATTTTTACTGGAAATTTTTGGACGGAGTTATTTTCTTGTTTGGGTACTCAACTAGCTCATAGCTCATCTTATCATCCTCAATCTGATGGGCAAACTGAGATAGTGAACAAATGTTTGGAAGGATATATTCGTTGTTTTTTATATGATAAACAAACACAATGGGTCAAGTGGTTACCTTTGGCTGAATGGTGTTATAACACTTCCTTCCATACTATAGTAAAAATGACCCCATTTATGGCACTTTATGGATATCATCCACCATCCATCACATCATCTTTAAGAGAAAATTCTAAGGTTCAAGCAGTGGAATATCACATCGAGCATCAACAACAATTTCTCCAGCTCTTAAAGGATAACTTAAATTTGGCAGAAAATTGAATGAAACAATAGGCAGATCAACATCGCAAGAAGAGAAGTTTTGATGTAGTTGACTGGGTATTTTTATTGCTACAACCATACAAACAAATGTCCCTCAAGAAAGCTAAGAAGGATAATAAATTATCACCAAAGTACTATGGTCCTTACAAGGTGTTGCAAAAGATTGGTACTATGGTATACAAATTGGAGCTTCCTACTTCTTCTCGAGTGCATCCAGTTTTCCATGTTTCATGCTTAAAGAAGGTTATAAGTGAAAAATTCTAGTTCAAACAATATTTCCAGAATTTGATGAGGAAGGAAAAATCATATTGGAACCTGAAGCAATCACGGAAACAAGAACTCGACAACTAAGAAATCGATCAATTTCAAAGTATCTCATCAAGTGGAAGAACTTACCCACTGAAGATTCTACATGGGAGGATGAGAATTTTATACAGAAGCATCCAAAGCTACTCACATTGTTAATTTTTTATAGTTTTGGACCATTAACTTGTTTCCTTAATCACTTAATCACTTAGACATAGTTTTAAGTCTTAGTTTAATCTGGTATATGTTAATGTTGGATCAAGTAAAATTAATTTTCTTAACCATTATAAAAACTTGAAATAATATTCTTAATTATTATAAAAACTTAATAGTTCCAAATAGTTAGAATAAAATGTACTTTAAAGGTATGCATATTACAATTTAAATTAAAAACAAAAAAACAAAAATTGGTGCTCATTTTACCTAGTTTAAAGAGTGTGTCCATAACCACAGTTAGGACTAGAAAATGCTAGGAAAATATTATGAAGTGATACTATATTGATCTATGAAGACTCATGCATTTTAGTAAGTATTATTACGCATTAGAATAGATCACCATGCATTAGCGATAGCACCCTCATTGACCTTAGTACCAGTAAGACTTGCTTGCATGTAATAATAACATAAAAACTATACTCAAATGGAGGTTGAATTTACGAAATTATATTTATCAAATCTAAATTTTACTCATATTTTCATAATATTATTATATGTCCAGGAAACTTTGTGATGGTAAAGACATATCAACAATGGAGACGCCATTGGGTAGCATCTCCATCACTAACGCCACCACCGTCATCATCACCATCGCCATCGTCACCACCGCCTTCATCACCATCGCCATCGCCATCACCACCACCGATACCATCATCAACACCAACTACTTCAGCACCTGAGTTAACCGTTATAATGCGCTCATTTGAAGCCATATTGGAAACATTAAAAGGGCCGCTAATAGCTAATACCAAGGAATAGAAACCTCACCTTGAGGAAATAAACCCAAAGGAGCCCAAGGGTTTTGATTATAGAAACCAAAGGAAGATATTTTTAGGGAACTGCAAAAGATTAAACTCCAAGAATTTTCAGGAGGGCGAGCTAGAGAACGTGATGAAGCGTGGCTAGAAGGAATGACAAGGTGTTTCACACTAACAGAATATTCTTCTATCTCTAAGACAAATATCATTATATTTCATCTTAGGGAAAGTGCTTTGATTTGGTGGGGAAACCTAGAAAAGCAATTACATCTCACTTCATACAATGTTCCCTTGGAGTTGTTCGAGGAAAGATTCCATGTTAAATACTTGCCACCTTACTTTCAAGAGCAGCAAGCCAAAGCTTTCCATATGTTAGTACAAGGTAATAAGGCAGTGGAAGAATATGAGATTACATTTATGGAGTTTGTGAAATGTGTTCCTTACCTAGATACTAATGAATGTCAAGCTGAGTGTTTCGTATATGGATTAAATCCTCTAATTAGGGGCATGGTTAGAATTTGGAATTCGTCATCAGTAGTTGAGGCAGTTGAATGTGCATGTTATGTAGAGGAGCATCTAATGATAAAAAGGGATGTCAGGCCAACATGACCTCCACAGCTAGGATTTCTAGGGAAGACTCTCCGAAACTTCTTCACGGGGAGTAGCTCGAGACCACCTCCTTAAGGTAATATATTTACCCCAAGAGAAGTAGGAGAAAGAGCTACCATGACATTTAATACTATAGTTTTTGAATCGTCAAACAAAAGTTAGTGGAAATCTTGAGGAACTACTAATAGAGGAATAAACACGAAGAAGTAGCACAAGAAGATGAAACTCCTTTTCTAGAAACTCACAATCTGACTCAAGGGGATCACCCCAGGTTAATTGTTGGGGATGTGAAGGACCGCATTTTCAATGTGATTTTTTGGAAGCTTCATCAAGTGTAATGTATAGAGTAGGAAAAGAGCCATCATCAAATACCCAAGGCAATCATAGAATCCATGCAGTAGTCAACAACAACCAAGCAGAACATCAGTCCATTGTAGTGGAATATTTAGGTATTATTAATGGTATAAAACACAAAATATTATTTGATATTGGTGCGACTGATAGCTTCATTTCATCATATGCATTAAATAAATGTGGGTTGGAAGCCTCAAGAAAAACGATTTCAGACAGATGGAAATGGCTTCAGGATAACTTCAATCCATACATTTAAGTGTTGAGGAATGCAAAGTTGATCTAGTAAACTATTTGACTAAGTTAAATTTTTATGTCACAACCCTAGGAACTTATGACCTAATCATAGGGATGGATTGGTTAGAAGTCCATCAAGCTTGGGTAGACTATTACGGGAAAATAATTATCTGCATAAATGATGAAGGATAGATGACCCAAATCCAAGGTATTAAGAAGAAGGTGTCTTTATGCTTCATTTCAGCATGAAGCGTTGCTTAATGAAAGGATGTCGGGTATGCGAATTTTAGGAAGTAAGCAAGGAAAAAGGACCGTCCTTACAACAATATCCGGTGTTATATGAATTTATGGATGTTTTTACAAAGGAACTATCAGAAATACCACTTGAAAGGGAGCTTGATCTTACAATAGAATTGAAACTTGGTACAAAACTAATCTCTAAAACACCCCATAGAATTACGACTCTTAAACTTTAAGAATTACAAATCCAGCTGAAGGAACTATTGGATATAGGACACATCCGACCTAATACCTCACCTTGGGGTGCACCTGTAATTTTTTTCAAGAAGAAGGATGGTTCCTTGAGGCTATGCATAGACTATCGAGACTTAAATTGAGCTACAATAAAGAATCAGTACCCAATGCATCGAATTGATGACCTCTTCAACCAAATGAAATGAACTTCTGTATTTTCAAAAATCGATCTATAATCAGGTTATCATCAACTAAGAATTAAGGAAAGTGATATCTCTAAGACTCCATTTCGAACATGTTTCGGGCATTATGAGTTCATAGTGGTATCATTTGGGTTAAATAATGCACCAACAATATTCATGAATCTTATGAATATTGTTTTCTGCAAATATCTCGACCACTTTGTACAAGTATTCTTAGATGATATTCTCATCTACTCCAACAATGAGAAGAAGCATGAAGAACATTTGCAGATAGTATTATCTTGCCTCAAAGAAAATTAGTTATATGGAAAACTATCCAAGTTTTCCTTCTTTCAGAAGAAGATTAATTACCTAGGTCATATTATATCTGGTGAAGGTATCTCAGTAGATCCCGAGAAAGTGCAAGCAATCATGGAATGGCTGATACCAAAGAATGCACATGAAGTGCGGAGTTTTATGGGTTTAACTGGATACTATCGACGGTTTGTACAAGGGTTCTAGAAAATTGCAAAACCTATCACAAACCTTCAGCATAAAGGAGTTAAGTACGAGTGGACAAAAGAAGGTCATAGATCATTATCTAAACTTAAAATATTGTTGACCAATGCACCAATCTCTCGAGTCCCTGATATAGACACAAATTTTACTGTGTACTGATGCATCCAAGCAAGGATTAGGTGCAGTATTAATGCAGGATAGATGCATAATAACGTATGCCTCCAAGAAGTTAAAGCTCCATGAAGAACTCTACACCACACACGATTTAGAGTTAGTCACTGTAGTGCTAGCTATAAAGACACACGGCCGCCATCTAGTAGGGAGTAACTTTATGCTCAAAAGCGACCACCAAATTTTAAAATATTTGTTTACCCAAAGAGACTTTAATTCTAGGAAAAGATGATGGAGTGAATTCTTAAGTGAGTATGACTTTGAAATTTCATACATTAAAGGAAAAGAGAATGTTATGGCAGATGCTTTAAGTAGAAGACCACAAATATTTTCCCACATACCTATCAAGGTAGACTTAAGGAAGCAAGTACTAAAACATCTCTTGAGAGACAGTTGGTATTTAAAAGTGAGATCTGGGCCTGATACTAAAAATCCAAAAGACCCTAAGTTTTAGGGATATGAACTAGAAGATGATGGAATTTTGTGATTCCAAGGAAGGATGTACATTCATGATAGTGAGGATCTCTGAAACACCATCCTTAAGGAAGCTCACAGAGAATTGTATTGTGCACATCCTAGTGTAAATAAAATGTATGTTGATACAAAGAAACTTTTCTTTTGGGCAACCATAAAACACGATATTGTCCAATTCGTTGCAAAATGTCTTGAATGTTAGCAAGTGAAGGTTGACCATTGTCATCCAACAAGTCTCCTGCAACCTCACGACATTCCTATGACCAAACAGGAGATAATTTTATGGAATTCATCGTCAGGCTACCTCTTAATCCACAACGATATAATGCCATTCTAGTTTTGGTGGATAAATTAAAAATTAAAAAAAAAACGCCCATTTTATTCCTGTAAGAGATACTTATGAAATTGCTGACGTAGCTCGGGTATTTATAAATGAAATTATCAAATTTCATGGAGTACCTAAAAAGATCATATCAAATATAGATTCACTATTTACTTCAATATTTTGGACTTGTATGCAGTCATCATTATGAACTCAACTAAATTTAAGTACAAATTATCATCCTGAGACTGACGGACAAACAAAAAGGGTGAATGTAATATTCCAAAATTTTAGCCTTCAGCTAAATGGAACATTATAGTTTGTTTTATCACTAGGCCGGTAAATAAATGGGTGGGAAGGCCCATAAGTCTCTTGAGAAACAATAAAAACATTTCAAGTGTGAAAGGAGACCTTTGTAGCAGCTGAATAAAGCTCCTCCATGTGTGAACAAGGTTTGGATCATGTTGATTCAGTCAACTTTGACCAAGTCAACATCGTTGTTAAAGAGGAGTGGAGATTAATTAGAGAATAACGCAGTTTTGGAGGGAGATAGATCTCATGAAGGAAATGACCTAATTGAGTGGGGCCAAGGACATGCAAGCTCACATTCTTCTTAAGGAAGAGGATGGAAGCCATTTGATCTTATGTTTGAGATTATTATTTGATATTGGTCTGCTTAGACTATTACTTCCTCTTGCTATTTAGCAGGGTTGCTATGCTATTTAGCAACGGGTGTTCCCGAGCGAGAATCCCACTTCTTCCCTTGAGAGGCCTCTTGGGAGAGTATTCCACTATATTTCTCCACATCCAGGCTTGACGCCAAGCATCAGTCTTCAACTATAGCGTTATTTCTACAGATAATAATGTTGTGTTGCAGGGTGTTGTAGTGGAGGATTGATAACACCACTTCCGGGTCTGTTTCTCAGTAGAGGGAGCTTTCCTTCTCTTGAGAGATCAGCTAGGAGGATTTATGGGCTCATTTCACATATTGGAACTTGGCCAAACTATTCCTCATCTCCTACAGCGCAGTCCCTTGTAGGAACTGTGTCATTTTGCATGGAGCTGCACTAGCAGGGTTTAAACCCTTGTTCTTGAGCTAGTTTCCTAGGAAAAGAGCCAACCCTTCTCCCAGAAAGCTAGAAGAAGGGATTCTCATCCCTATATTGTATTATTAAGCTATATGTATGTAATGTTGCAATAAGACTGCGTTATTTTAGAGCTGAATATTCAGATCTTCTCTTTTGTAATCAAGCTTTCAAGAAACGCTTGCCGGGTTATTTCTATAATGTATTAAGGAGGTCAGATCTCTATTTTCTTAGCATATTGTTCAATAAAACTCTAGATATATGATTTTCTATCATCATGTTGCAAAAACCCTCACCAAATAATGCTATCATGTGCTTCAGAATTTCTACATAGCTTACGTCATGGGGTTTGGGCATTTTTAAGCCATTTTGAAGCCAGGAGATCTGTTTAACTTAGTAAAAGGGATTTGTTTCTGATCCCCTTTTATATATGAGGGCCATGATCTATATGCTAAAGAATATAAGTGTTATTTCCACTGGTTACAACATAATTATCTGGGAATAACGTTTTTATGGTCTATATTGCTGCATTTTCCCCACTTGGGATGATATAGAGAACTTATTTTTGCTGTTGTTACATTACTTTGATGGCTATGTGTTCCTCTCATATTTTATGAGGAGATTTATCACTGCTATTTCCAAAATTCTGTTCATGTATTGCTGCATTCCCATTTTGGGATATTACAGTGGTATTGGAGCATAATCTTGGCTCAGCCTGTGGAATCTCAGCCAATATTCTATCTAGAGAAGAAGGAGAAGAGAAGATGTACAGAAAAAAAGAAGACTCCATTAGGTGGAGGAAGGAAGGAGGAGACGCTCTCAAAGCTTCTTTCTAAATCTATACAGAGCATTAAAGGAGATCTCAAGAATCTGAGAAGGGAGATGGAATCTCTAAAAGAGTTTGGATCTAGAGCCAAATATAGATTTGTGCATGATAGGTGTGAGCATGCAGCTACACCCTATTCTGCACAGCGCAGTCAAATGCCCAGATCTACCATGAGAGAGTTGAAAGAACAGGAAATGCCAAGGAGGGAAACTTTTAGTAATTTTCTTCAAGAGTATGAATCTCAAACTGAGAAGTTTAGAGATCATATCACTTTCCAAGAGTTTTGCAAGATCAAGGTGGAGAGGAGCAAGAAACATGAGAAGAGTAGATTTTTCCTATCTACTTTTGATGGATCACCAAGATGTTCAGCCAAAGTTTGGGCGGAGGAGCTACACACCTATTTGCAGCAGCACCAAGTTTTTGAAGATGAAGCCATCAAAGTTGCAGTGCTGCATTTTGAAGGTAAGGCCTATGCTTGGTGGATATTTGAGTTTTTTTCATTAAGAAATACAAATACTTCATCTTATGCAAAGTTCACTAAGAGATTAGTGGAGAGGTTTGATGGCAAACACTCTAGAACATTCTTGGTAAAACCAAACAAACCAAGACAAAAAAAACTTTTGCATGGGTTGGAAGGGTCTATAAACTCAAATCCAATTCAGAAAACTGTTGAAGAAGCTCACATCTTGCATAACACCTTGTTAGAGGCAAGAACTATATCACATACTCTTGAGGGCATGGAGATCTTCTTTCCAAAAGAAGATCCTCTTATTGAGCAGAGGACTTCCATTCATATTGAAAAGGGGAAGAAGGATAGGGGAAACAACACTGTCACATCGAGAGCATATCTAGTCCCTCATGCAGAGGAAGGGGGAGCACATGCTCCAACAGGAGGAATGCTTGTATCACTGCAAGAAATTCTCCAGGATCTCACATATGGAGGAAAAAGAAAAATCAATGAGCATCATGATTGTGAGACATTGCAGATAAAAGGAGAAGGTAGGGAGGAATGTCAACATCACTTGATGAGGAGCACACACCCCTATCTATTTCAGAGAGTTGGTGCAAAGAAGAGGCAAAATGATTTGCACTGTGAGGGCAAGGGCAAGGTTGCCCAACCATATGTACAGTCTACTCTTGACATTGATGTCTCATTACATGGAGGCATTCCACCTGGGAGGCCACCAGATCTGGAGTTGGTAAGAGACATCTTGCCATTTGGTTCACCCCTCTCAGATTCCGGAGAGGTGAAGACTTTGGAGGAGTCTAGTACAGCGCAGAGAGTTTGGTATAGACTCAAGGAGGAGGGAGACATTCTCCCATTTTCAGCATCGCCCACTCTCACTTTATGTACTGCGCTAACAGAAGTTGCTGCAGTGATGGAGGACGAAACCTTCATGGTGCAAGGGGGTTGCTCCATGGGTTTGGAGAAACAGAGGGTACTTCATTTGAGGAAGGAATCCTCCATACTTTGGAGTAGATGGAGGCCACTCATGCTCACATTGGCCAATATCAGGAGGTTCTTTTTGGATAGTAGCTTCTCATGGGAGGACCACTTCCAAAGGTCACCACTACTATTTGAGCATGAGCAACTACATGATGGGCATGGCAGCACTTTGGAGGATGACTTTGGCATGAGGGATGTCAAAGGAGAAGACATCAGCATGTGGAGAGCTTCACATTTCAGATCATCAGTGTTGGCTCTTGGGAGGATTGATCCATATTGGAGGTCTCAAATTCTGGTAGAGTACTCCAAGGATCTTGGTGCTTGCATGATTCTTGATGACCCAAATGGAGATGATAGATATAGGGTGGATAATGTGGTCATATATTCTTATGGCAGAGTCTTCTTGACTAGAGCTTTTGAGTTCAAGGAGAAGCTGCTACATGCAGCACATGAGAACTTCCTTTCCATGCACTTTGATGCATATCTTTCTTTGGCAGAGGAGTTCATTTGGGAGGGCATCCAACATGATATATTTCAGCATATGGAGAGATGCATAGCCCGGATGGTGACAGAGAGGATGTCATAGCCACTTCCATACTCTTTGGAGGTGAGGGAAAATTTCCGGTTGAGCCATTTCAGCTCAAGGTCCCAAGTACATGGTGGAGAAGGTATAATTTCACATTATGTTTTGTACTTCTTTACTTTATATGAGCAGCATGTTGTACCAAGGAGGATTATCCCTTCTTGCATATTATATGATGATGTACTTGAAGCCACTTTCAACATTGATATTGGCTCTTTTATTGGTGGTTTGTGGGGGAAGCCACATGATTTTTGGTGTGCACCGTTGACACCACATTGTACTTTCATGATTCTATCTTATAGAATGATTGTGGCAGCAAACAAGTGGCTGGGAGAGCACTTGTTATTACTTGTTTTGATGTACGCAAGGGATGCATTGCGCTGATTCTATGTGAGGAACTATGATCCACTCTCCGGTTGTCATATGGCAGCGTGTTTTCATTGGTTTTTGCTTCCATGTATTGCTGATATTCTTATGTCCACGGGGAGCCTTGTTTGGAGAGTGCTAGATGAGTTGGAGATGCCCATTAGGAGTATGATTCCCCCTACTTTACATGATGCATGTTTCAGGAGAAGCAATGGGTAGCCCATGATTGCCAAATTACATCTCTTTTCTCCATGTGGGAAGAGACATCTGGAGAGGTTGAGTTTTTCGAGGAGGCACTTCATGGCTTATTTGTTTGGTGGGGTAGCTTGGACAATTCTTGGAGGCCATGAAATTTCAGCCCAAGATCAGCAACAACCCCAAACTTACCATAAATGGAGAGAGAAACCCCTTGGGTGGGAGGATCCAATCTCTCCATGCAGCCCGAACACATTGTATGAATCAGGGGTTGATGATTTCTTTGATGAGCTACCTAGAATGGCTCATTTCATTTGGATGATAGAATGGGTGTGGGAGTCACTCATTCGGAATGAGATTCCCATGTTTATCATAACTCCTACCTTGAGGAGGCCATTGGACAACAATGAGGTTTCCACTTACACCTTCCACCTTTTTATGATGTAAACCATGTGGGTTTTCACACTTGGGAGGAGACATTGGAGGGTAGATTTATTACAGATCATTTTGAGCAGTGGTGGGGACTATTAATGAGGAGGCCACAAGAGGAGGAGGGGAGGAATTTTTCTCTCCTTATACAGTTGGAGGGGAGGACTGTAATTATCTAAAATTTTAGCCTTCAACTAAATGGAATATTATAGTTTGTTTTATCACTGGGCCGGTAAATAAATGGATGGGAAGGCCCATAAGTATCTTGAGAAGTAATAAAAACACTTCAAGTGTGAAATGAGACCTTTGTAGCAGCTGAATAAATCTCCTCCATGTGGGAACAGGGTTTGGATCATGTTGATTCAGTCAACTTTGACCAAGTCAACAACGCTGTTAAAGAGGAGTGAAGATTAATTAGAGAATAACACAGTTTTGGAGGGAGATAGATCTCATAAAGGAAATGACCTAATTGAGTGGGGCCAAGGACATGCAAGATCACATTCTACTTAAGGAAGAGGATGGCATCCATTTGATATTATGTTTGAGATTATTATTTGATATTGGTCTGCTTAGACTATTGCTTCCTCTTGCTATTTAGCAGGGTTGTTGTGTTGTTTAGCACCGGGTGTTCTCGAGTGGGAATCCCACCTCTTCCCTTGAGAGGCCTCTTAGGAGAGTATTTCACTGTATTTCTCCACATCCAGGATTGAGGCCAAGAATTAGTCTTCAGCTACAACGTTATTTCTGCAGATAATAGTGCTGTGTTGCAGGGTGTTGTAGTGGAGGATTGATAACACCACTTCCGAGTCTGTTTCTCAGTAGAGGGAGCTCTCCTTCTCTTGAGAGATCAACTAAGAGGATTTCTGGGCTCATTTCACATCTTGGCACTTGGCCAAAGTATTCCTCATCTCCTACAGCGCAGTCCCTTCCAGGAACTGTGTCATTTTACATAGAACTGCAGCAACAGGGTTTAAACCCTTGTTCTTGAGCTAGTTTACTAGGAAAAGGGCCAACCCTTCTCCCGGAAAGCTATAAGAAGGGATTCTCATCCATATTTTGTATTATTCAGCTATCTATATGTAATGTTGTAGTAATAATGCGTTATTTCAGAGCTGAATATTCAGATCTGCTCTTTTGGACTCAAGATTTCAAGAAACCCTTGCTGGGTTATTTCTATAATGTATTAAGGAGGTCAGATCTCTATTTTCTTAGCATATTGTTCAATAAAAATCCATATATATGATTTTATATCATCATGTTGCAGAAACCATCATAGAATAATGCTATCATGTGCTTCAAAATTTCTGCATAGCTTAAATAATGGGGTTTGGGAATTTTTAAGCCATTTTGAGGCCAGGAGATCTATTTAACTTAGTAAAAGGGATTTGTTTCTGATCTCCTTTTATATATGAGGGCCATAATCTATATGCTAAGGAATCTAAGTGTTATTTCCCCTGGTTACAGTGTAATTCTCTGAGAATAACGTTTTTATGGTCTATATTGCTGCATTTTCCCCACTTGGGATGATATAGAGAACTTATTTTTGCTGTTGTTACATTACTTTGATGGCTATGTTTTCCTCTCATATTTTATGAGGAGATTTATCACTGCTATTTCCAGAATTTTGTTCATGTATTGCTGCATTCCCATTTTGGGATATTACAGTGAACCAAGTACTAGAAGATATGCTAATAATGTAAGTTATGGATCAACAAACACACTGTGAAAAGTACTTTCCCTTAGTTGAATTTGCATACAATAACAGTTACCACATTTCAATCACAATGCCTCTATTTGAAGCCTTGTACGATAGACCTTGCAGAACATCGTTAAGTTGGGACAAGTTAGAAGATCGAGTGATAGTAGGGCCATAATTAATTCAAGAGATGGAGGAACATGTAGAACAAATTAGACAACGATTGAAAGAGACACAAGATAGAAAAAAAGAGTTAAGTTGATGTTCACAGGACAAATAGGAACTATGAAGTAGGGGATCAAGTTTTCATCCGCATCAGACCAAATAAAAGTACCATTCGGTTTGAAAAATGAACAAAGTTGTCACCCTGATTTATTGGGCCATTCAAAATTTGGGAAAAAGTTGGACTTGTCGCCTGTCGCCTATCATATTGAACTGCCACCCACTTGCATAAAGTTCATAATGTTTTTCATGTATTCGTATTAAGACATTATATAGCTAAAATCTCATAACCTTCAATGGTAGGAACTGTAGGTATCGAACAAGGGAACCATTTCGGTCAAACCATTACGTATACTGAAATGTAGGATTCGACAACTCATGAACCACCTAGTAGACCAAATTAAGGTCCTGAGGGACAAGTATAGCCTAGGTCGGCTACCTGAGAAGATATAGAGACCATATGTCAAAGATACCCCAACTTGTGTTAATTTTGAAGAACTTAAAACCTTATTTTATATATGTTTATTTTATTTTGACTTGGATTTTTAAAAATATTATTTTAGGATTATCACATGTAAAAATGAATTTTTATGTTGCTGGAACATGGTATATGTTATTTGCTTAACTTTGCTGGTACGTGGATACCAATATGAAATATGCAATTTAATTAACATTGCTAGAAAATGGATACCAATATGAAGTTTAGTATGTGATTAACATTGCAATGAAATCCAAATTATGAATTATGTTATAGATGATATATCTATAATTTTATTACATTTTTCATATCGACATGATTGACGAGATGGAAATACAAGAATGACTACATTTTAATATGAAAGCTAACTTACAAAAATATGGGTTGGACATGGCCAAGTACGTTATGTGAACGCAAAGATCAATAACGTATATAGCAACATATGTGAAACACATAGAAAATGTTATTTAAATACAATTTATTTTGAATATATTGATGCATATTTTATAATGTGTGGACATGTGTTTACATTGCAAATAACATTGTTATCAAACCAACCACATGATAACAAAATTCCAAGAACAATTAAAGCTCAATGAAATTCCATGATAGGGTGTTGACCCTGGTCCTACTAGGAGGGGTGTAGGTATTGCCCACTGTTTATCCTCCAAAACCTAGAGTCATGGGAGGACTGTGTGAGTCACGCTCCCTTAGATGTGTGATGATGACTGTTGGATTCCTACTGGGAAATCACATCGATATAGTCGACGCCGTCATCGTTAGGGTCTATCTATGGTTAGATCAGTGTAATTGATACCATGGCATATTCCAGTAGAGGACAAATATGATGGAAGTAGAAGATGTTAGGAAGGATAAGATGATTATAGAATAGCTTGGGAGCTCAGCTGGGGCAGAGTATGACTATTAAGATTGTAAAATTATAAGTTTCGAAAACACAAATCCTACATAATTATACTAATCACTAAATAACTATTGATATACTACCTTAACTTCGGGACACAATTTTTCTGAAGGATGGGTATAATGTAATGACACATCAAAGTACAAGAAACATTGAAATATTAGCAAGCATACGAGGCATGCATATGATAGCGACATATGCATGAACCACATGTATTGCACTACTATGCATGCTAGCTAATATGGAAAATGTTTAAGTTTAGGTTGATGAATCGATTATTGAAACAAATTCATAACTCACTAGAGTATAATAAATATATCAAGTAGGACCTTGATATGTGTACCACTCTTATATATATATATATATATATATATATATATATATATATCATTTAAATAAAAAACACATATATAATAAAGATACTGAAATATAAATTAAAACTTAATTAAATTTATTAAAAATAAATAATTAAATATAATTAAATTTAAAAAAAATTATTTGAAGTATAAGATTAAAAATATATATAAATTATACTAAAACATTTTAATTAAAGTATAAAATTAGATAAAACTATGAAATATGAAATAAGAATTAAATAAAAAACATTATAAATATGAATTAGAATCTCAGGATACATTACAAAAGTTTGTTTATAATCAATATAAAGAGACTGCCTCTGGAGAGCCGTAGGAAGACAGATGGCCAAGCTACACCCCCATGTCCTAGAAGGTAAAAGAGACAAATGACTTTGGGAAAGATGGAGACGGTGGTATGGAAGGTATAAGGAGAAGGGTAACACACAAAGACAGGGGCAGGACAAAAAATTTCAGTAGAGCCACAAAGAGAGACATTAAGCCTGATTGTTCTTTGAATTTTGGGCATGGGGGCCATAAGATTTGTTTTATGGATCTGGGGACTGTACAGGTAAACCCCATATAGGCTGGGAGGTAAAGGGTGGTTTGGTAACTGCAACGGTGGGAATATCCATAGTAGAAAATATCTTCAATTGATGTTAGATCTAAGACTTTTGTGATCCATAGTTTAGATAGATGTCTTTCGGATTAATCACATCATAATGATTTGGTAGACGTTTCGAACCAACTAACGTGGTTCATCCTTAGGACAAGGTGAAGAAAATAATCGATCTTAATGAATAAATAGTGTGGATGCATAATTTCCCAGTGATAGCTGATGAAAACTAGCCGCTATTAGTTAGTTTGTTAGTTAAAAAATATAAATTTATTTAATTTGTTTAATAATAATATTTTGAAGGGGGTTAATGAGAATTTTTTTTATTATAATAGAGTAATAATGAGCAGGGAATAATGGTAAGATTAAAATTTAAAAAAAAAAAATATTTTATTTTATTATTTATATTATAAATATCAAGATTTTATATTATCCTGATATTTATAATAATAAATAATAAAATAAGTAATAAAATTTTTAAATTTTATTCTTACCTTTATTCCCTGGTCATTATTACCCTATTATAATAAAAAATTTATCATTAACCCCCTTCTAATATTCTTATTAAATAAATTTATATTTTTTAACTAACTAACTAACTAATAACGACTAGTTTTCATCAACAATCACTGGGCAATGATACTTCCACACTATTTATTCATTGAGATCGATTATTTTATTCACCTTGTCCCGAGGATGAACCACATTAGTTGGTTTGAAACGTCGACCAAAACATTATGATGTGATTAATTCGGAAGACGTCTTCAATTGATTCTAGGTCTTCTTCTACAATTTCAATTAACAAATTCCAGTTATTGCCTGATTTCAATTTCACATTAGAAATTCACAAATTGTTTGGTTAGAATTTGGGCACTAAATTAAAAAATAGTCTGGTTTAAATTTGGGCACTAAACTAACAGGGTCTATTGTAGATGATGATGACATGTGGCTGGTAGATAATGGTGCATGAAGACACATGACCAAAGATAGTGAAAATCTCTCTAGCATGATGGAAAAGAAGTTTTACCAAAGGGTAGAGCTTGGAGACAACCACAACTATGCAGTCAGAGGAGTTGGAAAGGCATCCATAGATCTGGAATCTGGTAACAATGTGCATCTCAACAATGTTCTATATGTACTAGGTTTGAAAAAGAATCTTGTCTCTATTTCATGTTTAGAAGATAAAGGAGATTAAGTAGCTTTTGTGGATGGTAAAGTACTTGTATGGTCCAAGGGCTCTATTATAGCGAATGATAGGGTTATCAGGATTCATGACAGAAGATTGTATAGACTTGAGAATCAACTAGCTCAAGCCTTAGTACATGATGAAATCAATCCAAGTGAGCTATGGCATAAAAAATATGGTAACTTCATTATAAAGTATTACTTGAATTGAAGCAAATAGTTTCAGGTGTTCCTGAATTGCAGATAGAACATAAAGGTGTATTCAAAGGTTGTGCTCTTGGAAAGAATATTAAGAAGCCATTTCCAAGTAGTGACAATAGATCTAAAGAAGTTTTAGATTTGATATACTCTAATGTGTGTGGTTCAATTCCTATAAGATTGCTTGGAGGAGCATTGTACTATGTGACATTTATTGATGAATTCTCTCACAAGACATGGATTTATCTTGTGAAGACCAAGGATGAAGTCTTCACAAGGTTTCAAGAATTCAAAGTTGAAGTGGAGAAATTGACAGGCAAAAAAATCAAGATTATGAGATCCAATAATGGAGGAGAATACACCTCAAAGGAACTTGTTTCCTTTTGTAAGCAAGTTGGGATTAAGAGGGAGTTGGTTGTCCCCCTATAATCCACAACATAATGGTGTAGTAGAATGAAAGAACATGTCCATTGAAGAATAAATCAAGGCCATGACGCATGATCGAGATTTGTCAATGTTCATATGGGGAGAAGCATCATTGACAACTGTATATATTCAAAATCGAAGTCCTCATCAAATTCTCGAAGATATGACTGTTGAAGAAATGTTCCCTAGAAGGAAGACATAAATTGGACATATGAGAATCTTTGGTTGTCCTGTCTACATCCATGTTCCTAAGAATAAGAGGAACAAGCTTGAACCTCCAGGAAATAAAGGCATATTTGTTGGTTACAGTGAATATTCAAAGGCCTATAGAGTCTACATTCTATAACAGTGTAGGATTGAAGTAAATCGGGATGTCACTTTTTATGAGAAAGTGGCATATTGGAAGTTCAAGGAAGTTTCCATGGATTCATTTAGTGAAGTAAAGCAAGAGGATGAGCATTCGAGTTCTACTGAAGGGCCTATAGAGCCAGAAGGGCCTAGTGAACCAGTGAAACTGGTTTTTGTTCTAGATATTAGAAAATGACCTGCATGGCTTAGATCTACATTAGAAGAAGTAGAAAGACATGCAACACCTGATGGCACATCCAGAGAAATTAATAAATCTAATTGGTTTCTAGCCATGCAACTCTTGTGAGTAACCTAATTGATGTAGAGTCTTCCACTTATGAAGAAGAAACTAGCCAGCAAGTGTGGAAGGAGGCCATAAATGAAGAATATCAATCTATTATGAAGAATAATGTTTGGGAGATTGTGCCAAGGACAATAGGGAAGTAAATGGTGATTTTGAAGTGGATATACAAGATCAAACATGTTGCATATGGAAGTATTGACAAGTACAAGGCACAACTTGTGGCTCGAGGCTTCTCCCAAAAAGAGGGAGAATATTATGATGAGACTTTTTCTCCTATTCCCATGTACACCTCTATTAGATCCATTGCCTCTCTTGCTGCTTCGATGGGATGGAACTTACATAAGATGGATGTGAAGACTTCTTTCCTCAATGGTGTGATTGAGGAAGAGGTGTACATATAGCAACCTACAAGGTTTGAGGTGCATGGAAAGGAATATCATGTTTGTAGGTTAAGGAAGGCCTTGTATGGACTCAAGCAAGGTCCAAGAGCTTGGTATGCTCGTATTGACAACTATTTGATGAGATTGGGATTTACCAAAATAAATGCAGATTCAAACCTTTATTTCAAGGTTGTGAAGAATGCACGTATGCTCCTATTACTTTATGTTGATGATTCGTTTCTGATAGGCGTTGAGCCTCTTATTATTCAGTGTAAGAAGAAATTTGATTATGAATTTGATATGAATGATCTTGGGTTGATGTATTATTACTTGGGGCTGGAAGTATGGAAAAAACCTGACAAAGTTTTCCTTGGTCAAGGAAAGTATGTGATTGAGATCCTTCAGAATTTTGGCATGATGGATAGTAAATCCATGGCTACTCCCATGGTGACTAATTTGAAGAAGCTAAGAGGCTCCAAATATAGTTTGGTAGATCCATCTTTGTACCAACGGTTGATTGGCTTGTTGATGTATTTGGTAAACACCGAGTTGAACATTTTCTTCGGTGTGGACACCTCGAGTCAATTCCAGGTTGAATCAAGACATGAGCATTGGGTTGCAGCAAAGCACATTCTGAGATATCTATGTGGTACTATGACTTATGATTTGATATATGTTGCAAACAAGGATGTACAACTTCAGGTATATTTAGATGATGATTGGGTGGGAAGTTTTGATGATAGGAAGAGCACTTCGGGAGTATGCTTCAACTTGGGCTCTGTTATGATATCTTAAATGAGAAGGATAAGAGATATTTTTCACTTAGCACTGCAGAAGCATAATATATTGCAACAAATGAAGCGAGTTCAAAATTACTATGGCTTCGGAAGTTGTTTGCAGGACTGTTCGAATAGGAGCTGGAACCGATGGTGATACATTGTGATAATCAAAGTTGTGTGAAGATTTCAGAGAATCCCATGTTCCATGACAAGTTAAAGCATATTGAGATCAAGTATCACTACATGTATGACATGTTGTAGAGGAGAGCGATAAGGCTCGAGTACATCTCACTAATGAGCATACAATTGATGTTCTGATGAAGTTGTTGCCCTGTGATAAGTTCATGTACTTCAGAGACAAGTTGGGGCTTGTGGAGATTACCCCTATCATTGATAGGGAGTGATGATATGACAACAACATAGATGGACATTCTCCCGAAAGGGAGAATGGTCTGAGAGGCCCACAATGCTCATATTCGATTACTCACCATGAGGACTTGAGTAAGGTCTAGACCCGATCACACACCAAGAAAGGGTGTAGTGAGGTATGTCAATATTTGGACCCGATCACACACCAGGAAGGGTGTAGTGAGGTTCTAGAACCGATCACACACTAGGGAAGGGTGTAGTGATGTCCTTCAACATCTGGATTTGAGGATCGATCACTCTAGAAGAGCGAGTCTTGATATGCTGATGACATTTCCATGGGTTTGGTACTGCCTTAGAGATGGCCACTAGTGGATGTTGATGGTAGATGATGATTTGATATAGCCTTTTATTTAGAGAAATTTGTCAACTTGAGAAAATTTATGACAATCATTATGAATACCTCCCTAGTTAAGAGGGAGTGTTGAATTTGTAACTATGGTTAGTCTTCATAATGTATATTTGGCCACTTGATGTAATTGTATTGATTATTGTAAAACATATTTTAAATGCTAGAGTCAAAAGTAAATTTATAATGAGTCAATGTCTCATTGCGGATTTTAAAAGAAGATTTGAATTGTAATTTTTTGGCTCCAAAAGTTGTCAAGTTAGCCTCCCTCCAAGTTAAGTTTCACAGGGTAAAGACACACCCCTTCGACCCAACAAATCACTATATAAAGGAAACTCAACCTCATTTCTCCACCAACAATTCATATCTCTCTCTCAAGTGTTGAAAATTGGTAATTATGGGCAATATTTTCATTGGCAAATCAAAGAAGAAAATTTGTATTTTGTATGTTGACCAAGTTGGCCTTACTTGGTCAAGTTGACCCTGTTGGGGTTCCCATGTTTTGGCCAGATTGGCAAGACCAAAAGATGAGACAACATCAGAACCACTTTCAGACCTCGGGATCTAGCCCTCCTGGGTCCAGAGAGGGATCTCTCTATGATTGTCAAAGGTATATGTATTTGAAGCTCTATGTTAAGATGTTAAGCTAGTTATAGGCACGAGGTTAATTTGTTTGTTTGGTTTGGTTGCAAGTTATCAGGAAGTAAGGATTTAATGTAAGACAGAGCTGAGCAAAGAGGAATAAGGTAGAGGTGAAATGTTCCAGGAAATATTCAAAACCATTGGGCAATGGAGTCAGGAAAGGATTTGCTTGCTACTCAATAGGCAGGCTTTCAATTGGGCTAGTCATCTGAAACATAGGATCTTCAAGATGATTGTATGGTATGGAAAGTAGAAAGGGAGGGGGTAACACAGATTCAGAGCACAAAGTTACAGACTAGTTGGTCACACAAAGATCCTAGTGGAAAGGGCTAACTCTAATCCCCAGTGTTCTCAAATCTTCCAACTAAATCTATAACAAGAAAACATCTAAGAACTGAATTCATTTAATTCATACATCAGAGAGCAGGCAATAACATCCACTACATTGGTTAAACCAATTGAAATCATTTATTAGATAATACATTCAGAAGAGAAACATAAATGGCAAGGAGAGCAGAAACATAGGGTACCTAACAAGGGTAAATCCTATGCCAATATTCTGATGCAAGCCAGTAGAAACGAAATGAAATGAATGTAAACACAGGGCTAGGAAAACATCACCGCTACTTCAGATCAGGATCCAAAGAAATGTGCTTGTCATATTAAACAACAATACCAATCAAGTACAACATTGCCAATAACTGAATACTCTGTCTGAAAACATTTCCTTCAACCTATCTTACAATCTTTACACAGAGACTGTGTCTCAGAATAAACTACTTGTCGTTCTCTGATAACAGATCAACCCCATTACAATGAGTTCCTCATGAATTTATAGCTCTGGAGGAGCAGAGGGGGTAGATGGAGAACTGAATGCAGTATTAAACTTCTGAAAAGAAAGAGGGCCGAAGCCCATTCTGTATAAATCCTGTGCATTAATCTCTGGTGTTCTTTGGGTGAACGAATGGTCTTCTTCAGACTGGGAATTACTCTGATATGACTCTGATGTGTTCTGACTACAGTACTGTGTGGTGCTTTTGATGAATAAACAAAATATAGAAAAATGATAAAGAAATCTGCCATACTGATGAAGTAAATGCTCTGATAGTACTAGGGTTGTTTCAGGGTAGAAAAACTCTCCAGAACACGACATGGATCGAACAATGCATGGGCGCTTTGTCCTTTATGGAGAGAAAAACATCCTGCTGCTATATAACCCCTGATATGCATTGATTTCTGCGTGTTGTACCCTTTGCATGATCTATGGGATCATGATTGGTGCTTTGCCTCTAAACTACTATATTAAAGCTCAAACCTTCAATTTTGAATCCTGAAATCCTTGATCATAGGCTGGTCTTTCCCATTGTTCCATGAATGTCTCGATTCCACAAGATCTGGGCTTTAATGGCGCCGTCTAGGGCTTGCAAAGTTTCAAACTCTGTCCTTTGATGGAATTTATACTGCCGCCACCTTTCTTGACATTTCCTTGTAGTACTAGCTTCCAAATCCAACTCTCTGTCTGTGCAACACGCCATTAAAGAAGTACATATACACCATGGCGGTTTTCCGCCTCTTTGAAGCCCTACACAATACGAAAACATGTTAAGAAAACAATGGAGGTGGAGGACGCAACGGGGGTGGGTGGCTAGACTGACCATGCAGATTGGTTAGATGGCGAAAATATCGTGGAAGACCTGTAGTGAGGTGGAAATAGTGAAGATTATAGTCAGAAGGTGGCGCAGAAGGAAAAATGAATGAAAACCTTTGAATCTTTGACCTTTGAATGACTATATGCAACGGGACGGGCGAATGTACGGTGAGACACGTGGAAGTGACGTGGCGGGACCGGGTGACGCCAGAAGAGTCAACAGCAGGGAGACCAAATAGGGCCGTCGGATCTTAGAGGAGATCGACGGTCGAACACACAGCGAAGGGTGATGAACAGTGGGCCAGGAGTACGGAGACTATGGTTCAAAACCTGCGCAGCTTCGTTGAGCGATGATCGTCGGATGTGTCGGGGCAGATCGGAAGGCTGACGTGAATATCACTGCGCGTCCTGTACTGAACAATAACGCGTGATGAGATAGCGATTTTGCAATTGTACAAGAGCCACGCGTCGCAAGGTGTATGGAATCGCTGGCTGATGGGAAAATATCGCCCGACCCCCATTAGTGGTGTGATGAAAACCGGGCTGTTTTAGAACAGTGAAAGCGGGCGGGGACCACCGTGACGAGCGGACTCTGCCCCGTCGGATCTGTATAGATCAACGGTTTAAATTATGCCCGATATGGATGAGCTGCGGACTATTGATCTGGTGAGTTAACGGACGGTGGAGATGCGACGACGGGTGGTGGATGAGTTGCACGGTGCAAGTTGCGGGGGTGGCGATCGCCGTCCATCCTATGAAGATCAACGGCTGCTGTTGCTCCCAATACGAAACGCGCTAAACGCTTTTAGCTTTGGCACCTGGTCATGGCGCAGGGTTACATGGGGAAAAGGTTACAGGCTAGCGGAGAAGGGGCTGAGGCCTATTATATGGTCCGAAAGTGGGTTTTTAACCCCTTTTAATGCATTTTGAGGCTTGAGGAGGGCAACGATAGAGAGATAGAGGGGAATTTTGAGGAAACAAAGGGAAAAGGGATGCTTTAGAGGGGATTTCTGGGATAGAAAAGGAAAATTAGGGGGAAGAAAGGGACTTTGAAGAAAGGAACAAAAGGGTGAAAATGGAGAAATTTGCAAGGGTATAATGGGCAGAACTAAAGCCTTTGGAGCATAATTCTTTGTCAGCAAGGCTTTATTTACTCAGAATAGCAGAGGGAAACAGTCACAAATCAGGGAACTTGCAAAGGCTGCAAGGATGATGTGTTTACAAGGGGAATGCATTCCTTGCAGGCTTATAAAACAAATTAGCCCCTTGCTTGCTTGTTAAGAAATTTATGAGGGGCTAACAATGGCTCCACATGGGGATGGCTTCTTCTTGAAGGAGTCCAGAATTCAGAGAATAGATCTTTGGAGTAGGACAGTGGCCTGCTGCTTGGCACATCCCTTTTTTTCTTTGATCAACTGCCACAATATGAAGACATTACATCAGTAGAAAAACTTTCCCAATCAATCTACCTACCCACACTATATTCCTAGCATTTTTTCTTCCTTTAGGGTGCACTTGAGCTAGCAGACCCTTTAAATCATTCATTTTTATAATAGAAAATGAACCTATTCTAAATCTACCCTTATTTCTCCATGAGACCAGATTAGGCTATTGGTCTCATAGGTTTCTCTACCTAATCTAATATCTGCTGGGATTAAATTGTCCAGCAGATTTCTTTCTCTATATTCTACGACAAAAATTGAAAAACATCCAAGCCAGGATTAGACTGTATGACTTGCTATGAGTCCAAAGCATAAAGACAATTTCACATGGACAGAATTTGCAGAATACTGGAAACAAAACTGTGAAGGCTTGAGATCTGAACTTGAAATATCCTTCCTTCTCTTCCGTGACACAAGTTTTGAGCATATTAGAGTCACTTCTTTTTCATTTCAGCTCTGGTTTTAGGCATGTTAGAGCTGATTTCCTTTTTTTGTCTTTGCTGGCCCAGATTTTGAGCATGTTAGGACCAACTGCCTTTACTTTCTTTGGCTCAGGTTTTGAGCTTATTAGAGCCAATATTTTGCACATCAGAAGTTCATGGTTTAAGCCTGTCTAAACCTCTCCCTTTCCTCTATTTTTTGAGACATTTTCTCTTTTCTTTGAAAATAAAAAATTGCTATGGTATGTACAATGGAAATGGAAACTGGAAATGGAAAATCAGCAGAAGTAGTGCTTGAGCATCCTACCATTGACAGGACCCCCAAACAACTCTGTACCGTCTAATTCCTGTAGAAAAAAAACATTTGGACCCACAGTGGCCTGGATGATGTATGGACCTTGCCACAAACTGTCAAACTTGTTGTGCTTTCCTTTATCCTCTCTTCTTGAGTCCCACTTTAGAAATTTATCCCCAATTTTGAAATCAGCAGCTTTGGTTCTTTTGTCAAACAATTTCTTTATATTTTCCTGAACCTTCACTGCTTTGTTGTAGACCTCTTCCCTTGTTTGCTGGAGATGAATTGTTTGGTTTATTCTCCTCACCACACTGTCTTCTTCTGTTTGGATCTCCTGGACCAGCTTGACCACAGGTATCCCAAGGCTGGTAGGGAACACTGCTTCTGTACCATAGACCAGCTGAAATGGTGACACGCCAATGGACTTCTTTGTTGTAAGCCTCTCAGCCCACAAATCATGCACTAACTTGTTATGCCACGATTTTTTGTTCTCTTCTAGCAGCTTCTTGATGATGATCACCAGGCTCTTGTTTGATGATTCAGCTAATCCATTACCTTGAGGGTAATAGGCAGTTAAATGACCAAGTGCTATTTGATACCTGTGACAAAAATCAACCATCTTTTTGGATCTGAAGGCAGTAGCATTATCAGTGATTATTTTCCTTAGGCAGCCAAACCGAGAGAGGATGTGACCTTCTAGGAAACTAATGATGACTGAATCTGTGGCATTCCTAGTGGGTATGGCCTCTATCCACTTAGTGAAGTAGTCTGTGGCTGTTAGGATCCATTTGTGTTGTGCAGAAGAAGCAGGGTGAATCTCCCCTATGAAATCTAGACCCCATTGCAAAAAGGGACCTTCAACAGTGATGAGTTGTAGGGGTAACGGGAGGAGTTTTCTTTTGCCTTCAAAGATCTGGCATTTGTGGCAGGCAACTATCATTTTATGGACATCATTGAAGAGAGTGGGCCAATAGTAGCCAGCTCTGAGTATTTTGTTTGCAGTGACTTTCCAACTCAGGTGGCCTCCACATTCTCCAGCATGGAATTATTGTTTAACCCTCTCTGCTTCATTTTCAGGCAAACATTTAAGCAATAGGCCATTAGGATTCTTCCAGTATAAGTTTTCATTCAAAATGCAATAGCTCCTGGCTTTTAGTTTTAAGAACCTGGCCTTGGTCTTTGATAGTTCGGGAGGGGCATTGAGGTGGGTAAGCACATATAAAATGTCAGAATACTAAGGGGAGCTCTGAAATTTTTCCTCAATAGTGGGATCATGCAATTCTTGTTGCTCATCCAAGGTATTTATCATGTTGATGTCTAGGGCTTGTAAGTTTGATTCAGCCATTAATTTAGCTAAGCCCTGACCTTTAATCAGTTTGGTGGGTTTTATCTCAAGGTCGAACTCTAAGATCACAACTATCCATTTGCCCCTTTTCCCATCTGGATCTTGGGACAATATATCTTTGACCACTATATTTGGCACATAGGCTATGGTGTGAGAATGCAGTATGTACACCCTGAAGTCTTTCAAGGCCTTAATTAGAGCATAGGTCTGTTTCTCCATTATGTTGTATTTCAAGGGTGCATCTCTGAGTGCTTTGCTAAAGAAGGCAATTGGCTGCTCCGTTCCCTCTGTGTTTTTCTGCAGCAAGACTGCAACCACTGTGTGCTCGGAGGCAAATGAAAAGATCAGGAAGTCTTTTGAGAAATCAGGGCTGATTAGAACGGGAGCTTGGGTAAGTGCAAGTTTCTCCGATTCAAAAGATTGTTTAGCTCTGACAGTCCATTTAACTCCTTCACCTTTCCTCAGCATGTTAGTCATGTTCCTTAGGTGTTCAGCCAGATTTGGAATAAACCTTCTAAGGAAGTTAATCTTACCAATGAAAGACTGTAATTCCTTGATGTTTCTGGGGTGTGTGATTTGTAGTATTCCCTCAACTCGCTGTGGGTCTATCCTGATTCCTTTCTCGGATATAATGTGGCCAAGAAGCTTACCTTCTTGTAGCCCAAAAACAGTCTTTTTGGGATTCAGAGACAGACCAAACCTTCTACACTTTTCAAATACTTTCCTCAGATGTTTCAGGTGTTCTTCTTTGGTCTTGGAAAAGATAGTTATGTCATCTAAGTAGATAACAATGAAGTGCCCTATCTCATCTGAAAATGCTATGTCCATCGCTCTTTGGAAGGTGGCTCCAGCGTTCATCAATCCAAAAGGAATCTTCACATACATGAAGGTACCTCATGGAGTGGTAAAGGCTGTCTTGAGTTGATCTTCTGGGATTACTAAGACTTGGTTGTAGCCTGAAAAACCATCCAGCAAGGAGATCCTTCTAGAGCCTACTACCCTCTGAAGAATATGTTCCATTTTTGGCAAAGGGTAATTGTCTTTGAGTGAGGCTCTATTAAGATTCCTGAAATCTATACACAGCCTGATTTCTCCCGTTTTCTTCCTTATAGCCACTAGGTTTGATACCCAGTCAGAGAACCTCACAGGCACAATTATACCTGCTTCGTACATCTTCTTAATTTCTTTTTCTACAACAGGCAGTTGTTTAGGATTGATTCTGCGAAGTTTTTGCCTAAAGGGCTTTTGATTTTCTTTCAAGGGTATCTTATGTTGTATGATGTTTGTGTCATAGGCCTTTAAGTCCTCATAACTCCATGCAAACACGTCAATGAATTCCTTGAAAAGGTCAATGTACTTTTTCTTCATGTCCGCAGGTAAAAACTTAGCCAGTTTAATCATTCTGGGCTTGTAATATCCCCAACGGGAAATAGACAGTAATACACAGAAATACAAACATGCAACTATATAGGAAAAATGTCGGAACTAGAATATAGAGCAAGTACACATAAAATACCAGAACGCTAAGCCATTTTATTAATATGAGAATACATATATGGGTACAAGAGATAATCAGAATAAGTGCACCTATCCTTGCCCAAGGCAAGTGAAGAACCCTCTCAGAATAGGAAATGGCTACAATAGAGACTGCGTCCTAGCTACTGGAGAAATCTGCCGTAGAAAGCTGCTGCTGCAATGTACTAGAACTAGGGGCTGATCCCCTCATCGGAATGAGCTAAAAATCGGTAGGCTGCCTGTGCTCACTGCTCCGGACAAAACCCAGAAACCATGAAGCAAATGCACCACCTCCGAAAAACCACCACTGAAGCCCTCCTCAAAAGAAACGCTGTCTCTCCCAAGCACAGCGCAGAGGCTCAAGAAGAATGCTGGAAAAGGGCCACCAATCCCTCTGCAAAACTCTCCAACTGAGTCAACAATCACTCCAAGCTGGAATACGCTGAGGACTCCACGAAAATCCCCCCCACAACAGCGCTGCACCAACACCAACTGCGTCCTCCCTCCTGGACTGCGCAGTCACTCTATGAGACCCAGCTCCTCTGCAAAACGTCCACCAAAATCTCCTGCAAATCAACTGCTGAAACTGAAGGAATACTTTGCCCGAGCAGGCACTCAAAGTCCCCCGGGGCCAAGGGCGAGATCTCCGACCGGAGACACTCAGTTCGCACTAAACAGTGCTGTAGACCGACTAAACAACCGGCGTGCTCAAGTAGACAGAAGTCTAGCTCACAATATCATCAACATATCAATATTGCCAAATGGAGTGAAACCCCCACCTTTTATAGTGCTAGCTCCCTCAAAACCCTAACTGCGTCCTTGAGCTCCTCCTATGCTTGCGCAGTTGCCTTTGGAGCCTACGTGAGGCCTCTCTCATGTAACGTGTGGACCCCCAAGGCTTTCCCCTTTAAGTTACAACGTTCATCTACTAGGAAGCACTTTATTTTATTAAAGTGAGTTGACCCCCTCTTTCTCACTTTATTTATTAATTTAACTATAGGCGGCAAAACTATACAAAAATGAAATATTCCAATTAGCGGTGCTAATTAGGAATATTACAGTCTCCCCCGGCAGAACGTTGCTTGTCCTCAAGCAACTGAAGTGATGGATGCTGCAATATCTCCTCATCCTCCCAAGTGGCATCCTCATCCGGCAAGTTCTTCCACCTCACCAAGAACTCCCGGATCGTCCTTCTCCGCAGCTGCCTCTCCCTAGTATCAATAATAGCCTCCGGCTGCAACACCAGATGCCCCTCATCATCCGTGGGTGGTAGCTCCTCTGTGACTGTCACCTGCTGGCCCAATGCCTTTTTCAGGCATGATACATGAAAAATATTATGAATCTTGCTGCCTTGGGGCAGCTCCAACTCATATGCAACCTGCCCGATCCTGCGTATCACCCTGTATGGCCCATAAAAGCGGGGCTTAAGCTTCTCCGCCCCCTTCTGCTTAAGCGAAGACTGTCGGTATGGCTGTAGTCGTAGGTAGACCAAGTCCCCTACCTCAAAGTGTCTCTCCACCCGACCCTTATCAGCGTACAACTTCTGTTGATTCTGTGCTATGGCTATGTTGTCCTTGAGAGCTCGGAGGATATCTTGGCTCTCTTGGATCCATATCTTGGCTCTCGGAGCCCTGCTAGCACCAAACATCATGTCCACAAAAGATAAGGGATGATATCCATACAAAGCATAGAAAGGTGACATACCAATGGACATGTGATGCGTCGTGTTGTAGTAGTACTCGCCCAGATGCAGCCACTTCAGCCATGCCCTCTGCTGCCCACTGACATAGTTACGCAAGTAGCCCTCCAGCCACTTGTTAACTATCTCTGTCTGCCCGTCCGTCTGGGGGTGATAACTAGTGCTCGGTGTCAATTCCGTCCCCACTAGCCGGAAGAGCTCCTGCCAGAATCCGCCCATGAAGCGGCTGTCCCTGTCGCTGACAATGGTCTTGGGTAGACCATGTAACCTGAAAACCTCCCTGAAGAACAGCTCAGCCACCTGCGCTGCTGTGTGGTGTGCGGATATGGCAAAAAAATGAGCATACTTCGTCAGTCGGTCAACGACGACAAAGATGCAGTCCTTGCCCTGCACCATGGGCAACCCCGTGATGAAGTCCATCGATATGCTCTCCCATTTCCCCTCTGGAATGGGAAGAGGCTACAACAACCCTGCAGGATGGCTCATCTCCCCCTTGTTTCTCTGGCAAACATCGCACTCCCTGACATGCTGGAGTACGTCCTCCTTGAGGCCCTTCCATGAGAACCTCTCCCGGATAGCCCTGTAAGTCTTGGTGAACCCCTGATGGCCCGCCAATGGAGAATCGTGTGAAGCCTGGAGTATCTTCTTCTTGAGCTGAGATCCCTCAATCAAGAAGATCCTGTCCCGATAATAGATGATCTCGTCGACCACCCTGTACCTGTCATCTGCTACCTGCCCATCCAACACCTCACACACAAACCTGTCCTTGGAGTACTCTACCAACAGTCAAGCCCTCCAATCAGCGTCCAAGCTCATAAGAGATAACGTGGCCGGTCTACGGGAAAGGGCATCAGCTACCACGTTATTCTTGCCTTTGACATACTCTATGTCAAAGTCATAGGCTTGGATCGTACTGATCCATTTCTGTTGCCTCTCCTGCAACTGCTTCTGCTCTGGAAAGTACCTGAGGCTGTTGTGATTTGATCTTACCCTGAATCGGCTGCCCACTAAATACTGCCGGTACTTGGCCAATGAATGCATGATGGCCAGCATCTCCTTGTCATATATGGAATACAACCTCTCATGTGGAAGGAGCTTCCGGCTCTCAAAAGCTATAGGGTGACCACCCTGCATCAATACCGCACCAATCCCCTCTCCTGATGCAACACACTCGAGGACAAATGGCTGTGTGAAATCCGGCAATGCAAGCACGGGGCAGCTGCTCATCACCTCCTTGAGCTTATCAAAAGCTCGTTGTGCCGTGTCCGACCAACTGAATGCCCCCTTCCTCGTCAAGTCTGTGAGGGGTGCAGCAAGCTGTGAGAAGCCCTTGACGAACTTCCTGTAGTATGTGCAAATGCCAATAAATCCTCGAAGCTCAGTCACATTCCTCGGCTCTGGCCAATCCCTGATGGCCCTGATTTTCTCCTCGTGGACTCTCACCCCGTCCACTCCTATAATGTGCCCCAAGTACAGCATCTCCGCCAAGCCGAACTCACACTTGGAGAGCTTGGCATAGAACTGCTGCTCCTCCAAGATGCGCAAAACTGTCTCAATGTGTTGGAGATGCTCCTCCCAAGTCCTGCTATATATAAGTATGTCATCGAAGAATACCAGCACAAACTTCCTCAGATGACCCCTGAAAATGTGGTTCATGCACGACTGAAAGGTAGCGGGTGCATTGGTCAGCCCAAAAGGCATGACCAGAAACTCGAAGTGCCCATAATGACACCTGAAGGCGGTCTTGGGAATGTCCTGTTCCCTCACGCGTATCTGATGGTACCCAGATCTCAAGTCAATCTTTGAGAAGAACCGTGCTCCTCTCAACTCATCCATCAACTCATCGATCCTGGGAATGGGGTACCTGTTCTTCAGGGTCTTCTTATTCAGAGCCCTGTAGTCAATGCACATTCGCAATGTGCCATCCTTCTTCTTCACCAGCACTACAGAAGAAGCAAAAGGACTCGTGCTCGGCCGAATGTGACCAAGGGCCAGCAACTCCTGAATAGCATGCTCTATCTCGTCCCAATAGGCCTTGGGATGCCTATACGGTGTGGTGATCACTGCTTGTATCCCCTGCTCAAGCTCGATAGTATGCTCAAACCCCCGATCCGGTGGCTGCCCTGGTGGAATATCCCCAAATACTGCTGCATACCTATCAAGAATAGACTGTAGCTCAGGATGCACTGTCTGACCTGTATCCACCGCCTCTGAAGCTCGCAACTCTACAGCCCACTCTATGTCTCCCTTGCGGAAGGTCGCCTCCATCCTATGTGCCGACACTGTCTAAGGCGGGTATGTGTGCTGTCCTCGTATCTTCTCATGCCTCCCTGTCTTGGGATCATCCCACTCCATCTCTAGGGCCTTCCAATCTGTCATGACCTTCCCCAGAGTAATGAGCCACTGAACACCCAATATCAGGTTGGTGTCCGGAATATCTACCACAAAGAAATGATCTGTCAATGTATAAGTGCCCATCGTCACCGATAACTCTGGGACATACCGAGCACATGCCATAGTCTGATCTCCTGGGACCAAGACGGAAAATCCATCAAAACCCTCAGTCTGTATGCCTCTCCGCTCAACCATCTGTGCATCAATAAAGTTGTGGGTGGCCCCACTATCAACCAAGACCGAGACCCGCTGTCCGCGTACTGTCCCCCGTACGCGCAGCGTCAAGTACTTGGGAACTCCCCGCAATGCGGCTAGAGCTCCTCCAGTAGGTGCAAATGATGCCCCACCTGCTGCGGGTGGTGGAGGTGGTAAGGTACCCTGCGCTGCATAACAATCTCCTGCCTCCACGTCATCCCCTTCATCCTCTTCCCCGCTGCTCTCGGAGAAGACCTCAATGAAATGTGCTTTCCCTGCAGCACACCTATGTCCCGGTGCCCATGGCTCCTGGCAAGTGAAGCACAACCGCTTCCTCCTCAGCTCTCTCCTGGCCTCATCATCAAACTGCCCTTGCCCAGGATTCGTCTTGGGAGGCGGAATCCTCGTGTCCTTCCCCTTAGGCTGGAAGGCCTGTCTCTGGGAATAAGGTGTCCGAGTCCTGGGTAAGACATCCTGTAAATCCTGAGTCCTGCTGATGGCATCCTGAAGGGTAGCTGGTCTAGTCGACCGGACTAGGCCACAAAGTGGCTCTGACAACCCCTCCAGAAACATGTAAACCATCCGAGCTGCAGATAAATCAGGTACCATCACCGAAACCCACAAGAAATCTGAAATGTAAGTCTCTGCGCTCCCAGTCTGTTTGAGCTTTGTCAGCTCAACAAAGTGCTGCTCCGGATCCCTCCTGTCAAAACGCTCAATCATCTTCCTGGTAAACTCGGCATATGTCGTCACTGTAGAATGTCCGAGTGTCGTCATCCCATGAAACCACCAGTCCTGGGCCTCACCATCCAGATGTAATGTTGCCACCTTAATGGCCTCTGACTGCGACATCTGGTTAAGCTGGAAATAGATGTCCAACTTCTCCACCCAAGACTTTGCCGAACTGCTTGATGAGCCATCAAACGTGGGCAAATGAAATCTGCTAGCTGCGCGGTGGTCATCACGATGATGCCTGTGCCCTCTGTGATGATCACGGGGTCTAATGTCATGCTGGAGCTGGACAAAGTCTCTGAATGTGATAGAATCTCGGAACGCCGGCCCGTACGCCTGGTACTCTGCAAAATAGTCACCCATGTGACCCGGCTCCGGCTCTCGCTGTGCTGCTGCCCCTGCGTCCTCTGCTAGGAAGGTAGGCATGGTGGATCGCGTGGGTGCTGGAATATCCCTCTGTGCTCCCCTCTGTACTCCTGCCCCTGCGTCCTCTGCTAAGAATGTGGGCATAGTGGATCGTGTGGGTGCATGCGATGCCATGATGGGGATAGCATCATGCATTGGCACGTGGTGGGACATACCCGACCCCTCACCGGTCTGAAAACCCCTGGGGGGTTCCCTCTGCCTGACCTCTAATGCCGTGAGTCTCTGTGTCATATCCTGCATGTGTTGGAGGAGTGTCTCCCATCTCCTCGAACCCTCCTCGTCTGCCATAGGGCCCTGCTGCTCTGCGTCCCTCACAGGCTGCTCCTGCTCTGAATCTGTCTCAGGCGGCTCCTGATCGGAATTCGTCACAGGCTCCCCCTCTCCGTAGGGGTTCTCCCACCTACTCTCAACGTCTCTGTATCTCCTCTGACCAATGTGGGGTTGATCCCCGGGCGTCATAGACTGCTAGCTCCACAGGCTGAGCCAGAACTATGCTCTGATACCACTGTAATATCCCCAACGGGCAATAGGCAGTAATACACAGAAATACAAACATGCAACTATATAGAAATAATGTCGGAACCAGAATATGAAGCAAGTACACATAAAATACCAGAACGCTAAGCCATTTTATTAATCTGAGAATACATATATGGGTACAAGAGATAATCAGAATAAGTGCACCTATCCTTGCACAAGGCAAGTGAAGAACCCTCTCAGAATAGGAAATGGCTACAATAGAGACTGCGTCCTAGCTACTGGAGAAATCTGCCGTAGAAAGCTGCTGCTGCAATGAACTGGAACTAGGGGATGATCCCCTCACCGGAATGAGCTAAAAATCGGTAAGCTGCCTGTACTCACTGATCCGGACAAAACCCAGAAACCATGAAGCAAATGCACCACCTCCGAAAAACCACCACTAAAGCCCTCCTCAAGAAAAACGCTGTCTCTCCCAAGCACAGCGCAGAGGCTCAAGAAAAATGCTGGAAAAGGGCCACGAATCCCCCTGCAAAACTCTCCAACTGAATCAACAATCCCTCCAAGCTGAAATACGCTGAGGACTCCACGAAAATCCCCCACAACAGCGTTGCACCAATACCAACTGCGTCCTCCCTCCTGGACTGCGCAGTCACTCTATGAGACCAGCTCCTCTGCAAAACGTCCACCAAAGTCTCCTGCAAATCAACTGCTGAAACTGAAGGAATACCTTGCCCGAGCAGGCACTCGAAGTCCCCCGGGGCCAAGGGCGAGATCTCCGACCGGAGACACTCAGTCGCACTAAACAGCAAGTCACAATTTCACTAAACGACCTGTGCCTGGCAGACGTGTCTAGCTCACAATATCATCAACATATCAATAATGCCAAATGGGAGGAAATTCCCACCTTTAGTTTATATGTTAGCTCTCTCAAACCCTAACTCCATACCCTTGAGCTCCTCCTCTATGCCCGCGCAGCTTGCCTTTTGGAGCCTACGTGGAGGGGGGGAAATGGAACGGTGGACCCCTGCGTTTTCCCCTTAAGTTACAAACGCTCATCTACTAGGAAGCACTTTATTTTATTAAAGTGAGTTGACCCCCTCTTTCTCACTTTATTTATTAATTTAACTATAGGCGGCAAAACTATACAAAAATGAAATATTCCAATTAGCGGTGCTAATTAGGAATATTACAGGGCTTATCTTCAGTGCCTATGTTGCATTATTCCACATCAGAGTCTGCATGTTCTATAGTGGGCTTTTTTGCCACATCATCAAATTCAAAGAGGTCCTCTAAGGGTGCCAGGCCTCTGGGTATATTATTATCTTTGGCCTGCAGTACCTCCATTTCTTCACTATCTGTGTTTTCACATTTTCCATCTGGATTTCCAGTCTGTTCATCTAAAGAGTTTATTTCTATGTTACAGGGTGTTTCTTCCTAATCCGAGGATTCTTCACTTAGGCAGCTACTGTCAGATTTGGAGTCTGAATCTGAAAAATCAAACTCGTTTCTGCCTATCAGGAAATCTTCGATCTGTTTATCACCTTCAAAAACCTGCCAATATTTTTCGTTATCTGGCACAACAGGTCTGAATTTGGTCTGAATGATGATCTGTTGGTCACTGGGAGTCTTGGGGTAGGAACTGGCTAGGCAAGCTAATCTGTTTGCAATGGAATTTTGACTCCTGGGGATGAACACCAATTTATATTCAACAAATGCTTTCAATATGTCCTCAGCGTCGTTCCTATACGCCCTCAGCCTAGGATGCTTGGCTGTGTATTCTCCGTTCACTTGTTTAATAACTAACTCTGAGTCTCCCCTTACGGCTATCCTATAGGCCCCTATTTTCTTCAACAGATTTAGACCCAGGATCAGAGCTTCATATTCAGTGACATTATTTGTGCATTTGAAATGCAGACTACGGGTGTGGCTCTCAGCATAGTCATTTTCTATATTGTGTAACCATGCCCCTGCCCCTACAGTCCTTTTAGTGCAGGACCCGTCAAAGCTCATTTCCCATAAGGGGTTGTTCTCATTATTATCAATGTTTTCTCCCTTACAGCTGGGTTCACCATTATATTGCTCCATAGGGTCCGTACTAGGCTGTGGATCGCTTAGTTCCTCGTGAAATGTATGAGGTTCAGGGATCTGGCTAGATGGTTGTTTACGCTCTGTTTCTTGTTCACTCGGAGTTAGGTCCCCACCGCATATCCTACAGGTTTTATTGCGGTTTTCTTCTTCGTTGTCCTCTAAATCCAGAGCAGCCATTATGTTAAAGTCCATGGCCTATGCCTCTTTGTTTGTGTTTTCGTTTTGGGACCCTGGCCTTTCTATGGATTCATCGTTGCAAAAGATGAAGGAGTCAGGGTCTGTATGTACAGAATAAACAGGTGAATTTCAGGGCTACTGACTAGGAACTTCATCTGTGCCTCCCTATACAGTTTTCTGGGCTGGCCGAAGATAGGAATAGTGGCGTATGAGCCATCCATCTGCATTGTACCCTGCAGCTTGGCTCCCCAAGATCTTGATAATAATATGCCATACTTGGGTGGGACATATGCCACCACCACATCCATGACCATATATTTCGCTGGAATCTGGGTCAAACTTACACATAGATATTTAATCAGGCCCAAGCATTTTACTCTGCTAGAGCCAAATGAGTACAGGTCTTTGTAGGGTCTGGTTATCTCTAGACCTAGTCTTTCCATAACTACCTTGGGCATTAGGTTGTGTGATGCACCAGAATCATGCATTGCATTGTGAAGGATCTTATCATGAATGTTGAGACTGATATAAAAAGGTGGGACTACCCCTTCTTGAAACTTCCCCTCTATCTTAGGTCCAAACAGAAGGGTAGGCTGATCATCGTTCAGATTCACGGAGTCACCATTCACACCTAGGTTTAATGCTTTCAAAATTTGGCCTTTATATACATCCTGAGTGGCCAGCTCAGAGAGTGGGATAGAGATTTTAATTTTTGCAATCTCACTTTCCAAATTGAAAGCGGATTGACTCTTTGGGATACTCAAGTCTGTTTTGTTTGCCACTGCCTTAGCGGCTGAATCAGTGGGTTGATTCTCGTTATGTACAGTGTTTGTGACAATTTTATTAGGAGCACTAACTGTAGTGCTAGTGCTACTAGCTGGTTTACCTTGCGTATCAGTGTTTTGGTTGTCCCAATTGCTTTAGAAGTTTTCTCGGGCCTCTTTTTGATGGTAGTCTCAGAATCCTTAGTTTTGGCAGTTTCTTGGCTCTTTTTACTCCTGAGCTCATATTTCTCTCTAACCTGCATCATGGCATTTTCAAATCCTAATCTGTAATCTTCAGATTCCAATCATTCCTCCTCCCAACCAGAGGGTGAGGACTGATCTTCTTTTGAGTAATAGTTATGGATTGAATCTTCTGTTTCAAACATGTTTATTGTGTTCCCCTTAGACTCTTCTATGATTCCCTCATCCTCATCAAGAAAGTTCTCTTGAAATGGGGGAATAACTTGTTGATCTAATTCTCTGTCTGTTGGGAGTGTTATTGTTTCTTCTAAAGTTTTGGTTCTGGTTTTGGTTTCTATTTTGGTTACTGACTGTGACAACCATTTTTTCCATCATTTGTTGTAACCTTTCCACGTTTTTTGACAACTTATCATAATTTTTGTCAAATGTGGAAGCTACGGTGTCATCTCTGTATGTCACCCTCTTCTCAGATCTCAGTCTTGCCCTTTTCTCAATCAAATTTGCCTCTATGTTCACTGCCCCTTTCTGCATGTCCTCTAATGTGTTGTACTCTTTATCCCTAAGCTCATAGGCCATATCAGCGTCAAATCAGGGTATTTTGCTAGGGCCATGCCTTGTGGAGGTTTCATATGTGGAGGGAGGGCATTGTAAATGCTGTTAAATCTTGCTGTGTAAGCATGGACACTCTCTCCCGCGTTTCTCTTAAGGCTCATGTATTCTGCTAAGAGTTGGCGAGGGTTAGCCTTAGTCTCCCATTTGTTTATGAAAGTCTGATATAAGGCTGGAAGATCATTGATACTACCCGGAGGTAGACCCTTAAACCATTTCTTCACATCACCCCCTAAACTCTGGGCGAAGATTCTCATTTTGACTGTATCATCAGCTATTTCCATGTAGTCAAAAGCATCTTCCATCTGATCTACATGTTACTGGGCTGTGATGGACTCTTTTGCAGTGAAGTGTGGGATCTTTGACTGATAATCATTTGGCAAGGGTACTAGAGGTTGAGGTAAAACCAGAGGTGTGTACCAGGCTGCCATGATGATGTTTTGATGAGGTAAAGGGTTAACTTGGGCAACTGGTATATGGATGATAGGAATATTGTGACCAGCAGAAGACTGATGAGTAGACCTAGGGTGACTGAGCCCCAAGTTTTGTATGAAATGTGTATCCGGAGGTGTAGATGGAGGGGTCTGTCTATTTCCAAGGTATCTACCACTTTGCTGTGGTGAGTCAGAAAGCTCAGGGTCTGGCTGGTCTAAGATACTGAATGACCTAGTTCTAGGTAAGCTATTAGGTAGGTCTAGGTCAAGGTGAAAATGTGACAGAGCTGTAAGGTCTTCTGGTGCAGAATTAGCTCTATAGATGCGGTTAGAAACAATTGATATCTTAGGTATAGGAGTTCCCTTGAGGATACTCTCGGGATTATCAACTATTTCAGGTGGGTCTGGGTTAGGGTAAGCTCTTGTATGAATGGTTCTAGAAGCCAGAATGTTGTTTTCTGACCAAGCAGCTTACCCCTACTTGTTACTTCTACTGCGGTTGATGTTGTTATGGAGGTTGGTCTCCCAGTGGAGTCTAATGTGAACCAAGACGATCAGCAGGCCTACTGATCACCAGTGGAGTCTTTAAAATGTTTAGGAACTATGGAGTCGCCAGGTGGAAGGTTTAGGATTTTTTAGAGGGTACACTGTCCACCACAGTGCTCTTGGGATGTCCTCGGTCAAGGATATCTCTCAACACGGCAAACTCTAACCAAAGATTGACTGGGAGGGCATTTACCAGATATGTCACCTCTAAAAGAGTGTGAGATCTGGAGGCTACCTGGCCCTTTCCAGACTCTGTCCAAGAGTATGGGAAAACACAACAAATGGTATAGAGGTTGATGTGTGAATAGGAGTGTTTAACTGCCAACCTAACCAGAGATTGTAGGTGTTTTGAGTGCCTAGGAATGTTTAAGGTGTAATGCACTTAGTTCCCCAGCGGAGTCGCCATTATGTTGGGGTTCCCATGTTTTGGCCAGATTGGTAAGACCAAAAGATGAGACAACATCAGAACCACTTTCAGACCTCAGGATCTAGCCCTCCTGGGTCCAGAGAGGGATCTCTCTATGATTTTCAATGGTATATGTCTTTGAAGCTCTATGTTAAGATGTTAGGCTAGTTATAGGCACGAGGTTAGTTTGTTTGTTTGGTTTGGTTGCAGGATATCAAGAAGGAAGGATTCAATTTAAGACAGAGCTGAGCAAAAAGGAATAAGGCAGAGGTGAAATGTTCCAGGAAATATTCAAAACCATTGGGCAATGGAGTCAGGAAAGGATTTGATTGCTACTCAATAGGCAGGCTTTCAATTGGGCTAGTCATATGAAACATAGGATCTTCAAGATGATTGTATGGTATGGAAAGTAGAAAGGGAGGGGGTAACACAAATTCAGAGCACAAATTTACAGACTAGCTGGTCACACAAAGATCCTAGTGGACAGGGCTAACTCTAATCCCCAGTGTTCTCAAATCTTCCAACTGAATCTATAACAAGAAAACATCTAAGAACTGAATTCATTTAATTCATACATCAGAGAGCAGGCAATAACATCCACTGCACTGGTTAAACCAATTGAAATAATTTATTAGATAATACATTCAGAAGAGAAACATAAATGGCAAGGAGAGCAGAAACATAGGGTACCTAACAAGGGTAAATCCTATGCCAATATTCTGATGCAAGCCAGTAGAAACGAAATGAAATGAATGTAAACACAGGGACAAGAAAACATCACCGCTACTTCAGATCAGGATCCAAAGAAATGTGCTTGTCATATTAAATAACAATACCAATCAAGTACAACATTGCCAATAACTGAATACTCAGTCTGAAAACATTTCCTTCAACCTATCTTAAAATCTTTACACAGAGACTGTGTCTCAGAATAAACTACTTGCCGTTCTCTGATAACTGATCAACCCCATTACAATGAGTTCCTCATGAATTTATAGCTCTGGAGGAGCAGAGGGGGTAGATGGAGAACTGAATGCAGTATTAAACTTCTGAAAAGAAAGAGGGCCGAAGCCCATTTTGTATAAATCCTGTGCATTAATCTCTGGTGTTCTTTGGGTGAACGAATGGTCTTCTTCAGACTCGGAATTACTCTGATATGACTCTGATGTGTTCTGACTGTAGTACGGTGTGGTGCTTTTGATGAATAAACAAAAGATAGAAAAATGATAAAGAAATATGCCATACTGATGAAGTAAATGCTCTGATAGTACTAGGGTTGTTTCAGGGTAGAAAATCTCTCCAGAACACGACATGGATCGAACACTGCATGGGCGCTTTGTCCTTTATGGAGGGAAAAACATTCTGTTGCTATATAACCCCTGATATGCATTGATTTCTGCCTGCTATACCCTTTGCATGATCTATGGGATCATGAATGGTGCTTTGCCTCTAAATTGCTGTATTAAAGCTCAAACCTTCAATTCTGAATGCTGAAATCCTTGATCATAGGCTGGTCTTTCCCATTGTTCCATGAATGTCTCGATTCCACAAGATCTGGGCTTTAATGGCATCGTATAGGGCTTGCGAAGTTTCAAACTCTGTCCTTTGATGGAATTTATACTGCCGCCACCTTTCTTGACATTTCCTTGTAGTACCAACTTCCAAATCCAACTCTTTGTCTGTGCAACATGCCATTAAAGAAGTAGATATACACCATGGCGGTTTTCTGCCTCTTTGAAGCCCTGCACAATACGAAAAGATGTTAAGAAAACAATGGAGGTGGAGGACGCAATGGGGGGGTGGCTAGACTGACCATGCAGACTGGTTAGATGGTGAAAATATTGTGGAAGACCTGTAGTGAGGTGGAAACGGTGAAGATTATAGTCAGAAGGTGGTGCGGAAGGAAAAATGAATGAAAACCTTTGAATCTTTGACCTTTGAATGAATATATGCAACGGGACGGGCGAATGTACGGTGAGACACGTGGAAGTGACGTGGCGGGACCGGGTGACGCCGGAAGATTCAACAACGGGGAGACCAAACAGGGCCATTGGATCTCAGAGGAGATCGACAGTCGAACACACAGCGGAGGGTGATGAACGGTGGGCCAGGAGTACGGAGATTATGGTTCAAAACCCGCGCAGCTTCGTTGAACGATGATCATCGGATGTGTCGGGGCAAATCGGACGGCTGACGTGAATATCGCTACGCGTCCTGTACCGAACAATAATGCGCGATGAGATAGTGGTTTTGCAATCGTACAAGAGCCACGCATCACAAGGTGTATGGAATCGCTGGCCGATGGGAAAATACCACCCGACCCCCATTAGTGGTGCGATGAAAACCGGCCTGTTTTAGAACAGTGAAAGCGGGCGGGGACCACCGTGACGGGCGGACTCCGCACCTTCGGATCTGTACAGATCAACCATTTAAATTATGCATGATATGGATGAGCTGCGGACCGTTGATCTGGTGAGTTAACCGACATCGGAGATGCGACGACGGGTGGTGGATGAGTTGCACGGTGCAAGTTGCGGGGGCGGCGATCGCCGTCCATCCTGTGAAGATCAACGGCGGCTGTTGCTCCCGATACGAAACGCGCTATGTGCTTTTAGCTTTGGTGCCTGGTCATGGCGCAGGGTTACATGGGGAAAAGGTTACGGGCTAGCGGAGAAGGGGCTGAGGCCTATTATATGGTCCGAAAGTGGGTTTTAAACCCCTTTTAATGCATTTTGAGGCCTGAGGAGGGCAATGATAGAGAGACAGAGGGGAATTTTGAGGAAACAAAGGGAAAAGGGATGCTTTAGAGGGGATTTCTGGGATAGAAAAGGAAAATTTGGGGGAAGAAAGGGACTTTGAGGAAAGGAACAGAAAGGGTGAAAATGGAGAAATTTGCAAGGGTATAACGGGCAAAACTAAAGCCTTTGGAGCACAATTCTTTGTCAGCAAGGCTTTATTTACTCAGAATAGCAGAGGGAAACAGTCACAAAGCAGGGAACTTGCAAAGGCTGCAAGGATGATGTGTTTACAAGGGGAATGCATTCCTTGTAGGCTTATAAAACAAATTAGCCCCTTGCTTGCTTGTCAAGAAATTTATGAGGGGCTAACAGACCCCACTCAATAAAAGGGTTTGACCCCAAGGTCAAAACCATCCTCCAAACACACATATAAATAGAATATTCGTTGACCTCATTTGGCATCTCATCTCATCCATCACATCGATCTGAAACAATAAGTCTAATCCACACACGTAAAGAAAGAAGGAAGAAGTTCTATTATGCATTGACCAACTCTATCATATTCTATTTGACTAATGTTGACTTGGGATCTATTGCTCTTGTTTGATTGAGACTTTGAATTTTTGTGGAGGCTAAAAATTTCAAAAGTTCGTTGACTGGTTTGATTGCATTTGTATCTTTGTTCCAGGCTCGTTGACCATAGGTCAACCTTGAGATTTGACCGATAATTACAGTGGTTCATTGACTGAGACTTTGACTGAATCTTGGCCCTTCTATTCAACTGCCTTGGGCCGAAATTTGTCCCTTCTGTTGCAAACTTGAATTTGACCAACGTTGAATGTATTCTCTCTCCTTTGACTAATTTGACTTGGAATATTGAGGTAAAAAAATTGGAAACTCTTGTTAGGAATATTCTGATGTACATTTTGAGGAACCGAATTCTCTCTCATTAGGAAAGATTGTTGGATTTTCCCCTTGTGAGTTTTGCCCTGGCTGCTAGCGTAATTTTTGGTGTCTCTTGTCTCGTGTATCATTGTTTACTGGGATCTATATTGCTCTATTGAAGAAAGTGAATGGTTGAAAATTTTCATTTCTAACTGCTTAATGATTGGAATGTTATAAGAAGACTGATTGTGTCATTGGAATTAGTTATCAATTTGAAAATTTGTACTAGTCTTGATTGCACTAGAAAATCAACATGGTTTTAGAGCTTTGGCGAAGGAAAAGAGCACTAAGATCACCTTGAAGAGCATTGGGAGAGTATTGAAGAACATTAATTTTTTCTGATAATTTATCTTCATCATGAATTCCTTCATGAAGACCGAGAACAAGCTTGAAGGAGCTACAAATTATAGGGCATGGAAGGCTAGGATTGACCAAGGCACAAGGTCTTGGGTATTGTATTAGGAAAAGTTACTAAACAACTGACCAAGTAGGAGAAGAAAAAATTCAGGAAAATGATATCTTAGCTAGGAGCATTATTGTGGAATTTGTTAGGGATCATCTAATTCCCTATATTGCTTATCACAAAAATTACAAGGAGATCTATGATGCCCTTATTGGATTGTACATTATCAACAACATCAATCAATCTTTAAGTCTAAGATGTCAACTTCGTGATGTCAAAATGAAAAAGAATGATATTGTGGCATCATACTTCGTAAGGATATCTCAAATAAGAGATCAAATCAAAGCTATTGAAGAAGAATTATTTGACAAAGAATTGGTTGTTGTGGCAATGGGTGGTCTACTTGAATCTTGGGACCCTTTTGAAACTAGCATTAATTAAAGAGAAAATCCACCCTCTGATAAGTTTTGGGTTTCCTGCGCACAAGAAGAATCAAGGATCTTTTCCAGAAGAAACTAGCATTAATTTGTTTGGAAGATTTCAAAGAAGTTCTGGTAGAAGATCTAATTCAAGACCTACTCCAGGATATGCTCCAAGAAGGGAACTTGCTCCACAAAGAAGACCTCATCCTCCTTATCAAGATAAAAGATACATGACAAATGTTCAATGCTATCATTGTCAAGTATATGGTCACTATCAAAACAATTTCCCTCAAATGAAAGATCCTCGAAGGGATTATTATCAAAGAAATGATGATCGAAAAAAGAAAGGGAAGCATCATGCTTCTGCAACTGACCTTGATGAATACTCACATAAGAAGAGGCCTAAAAAGAGAGATTCAAATGATGAATGCTGATTTTATTATGCTTTTACAGGTTCCATTGTAGGTCATGATTAAATATGGTTTGTGGAGAGTGGTGCCTCTAGGCACATCACTAGAAGTCGTGAAAATCTCTTTGAATTGGTTGAAAAGAAGATAGATCAAAGGGTTGAGCTTGGAGATAATGGAAAATACGAAGTCAAGGGCATTGGTTCTTTATCCTTCCAATTTGAGTCAGGAGGTAATGTATCTATTAAAATATTTTATATGTTCCTAGTTTGAAGAAGAATTTGTTGTCCATTTCATCTCTTGAAGACAAAGTATATAGAATTGCTTTTGTTGATGGACAAGTTCTATTAAGGAAGAAGGATGTCTCCTTTAAATATGACAATGTCATTGGTGTGAAAATTGGAGGCGTATATTGTCTCCTTGGATACTCAATTCAAGCCTTATTACACAACATCACTGATCTTTGTGAGTTATGGCATCAAAGGTACACTCGTGTTCATTATAAAGCCTTGTCGAGATTGAAAGATTTTGTTAAAGGTGTACCTGAAATCAAGAATGAACATGATGAAGTTTGCAAATATGTGCTCTTGGGAAAAATGTTAATGGAAGATGTACTAGCAGTGATAGTAGATTCAAATGAATCTTGGATCTCGTGCACTCTAATGTTTGTGGACCTATGTTTGAAAAATACTTGGGTGTCACTTGTACCATGTCTTTTTTATTAATGATTACTCTAGTAAAACATGGATTTATTTCTTAAAATCCAAGGATGAAGTATTCAAGAAGTTTTGGGAATTTAAGGCACAGGTTGAAAATGATACTAGAAGAAGAATCAAGACCTTAAGGTCTGAAAATGGAGGAGAGTATGAATCCAAGGAACTAATTTCTTTCTATAGGGATGCTAGAATTAAGAGGAAGCTGATAGTTCCCTACTATCCTCAATAAAATGGAAATGTTGAAAGGAAGAATAGGACTCTTATTGAAGCTGCCAAAGCCATGCTTCATGATTAAGAACTGCCAATGTTACTATGGGGAGAAGCTTCGAGAACAACTTCTTATGTTCAAAATAGTTGCCCTCACCAAATATTGGACTACAAGACTCCTGAAGAAGTCTTCACAAGTGAAAGACCCAGTGGTGAACACTTGAGACTTTTTGGTTGTACTGTTTATGTCCATGTGCCCAAGGAGAAAAGAATGAAGTTGGAACCTTCCAGGAAGAAAGGAACTTTTATTGGCCACAGTTAAAATTCAAAGGCCTTCAGGGTCTATATTCCAGGACAATGTTCTATTGAAACTTGCAGGGATGCTATATTTGATGAGGATGTTTCTTTCTATAAGTCCAAGGGTTCACACTTGGACTTTGATGATGAGATGCAAGAGGCTCTAAACAATGTGGAATCGAAATCTAGAGAAACTATGGAAGAACATCCTCATGAAGAATATGATGATTCACATGAATTTGTTGACTCACCAAGAGCCACTATACTTGAGACTAGAAAGAGACATGTCTGGCTTGAGATAACTTTGAAGGAAGATAAAGTACATGATGCAACTCGTAGGACTTTCAAGGAAAGTAAGAGGTCGAATAAGTATTTCGGTTATGCAAAAATGATGTGTAAGATCATTGAAGATGAGCCATCCACTTATGAAGAAGTAGTTGAGCATAAAGTTTGGAAAGATGCTATGGTTGAAGAGTATCAATCTATATTGAAGAATGATATTTGGGAAATCATGCCAAGGCCTGAAGGGAAATCTATTGCCTTCCAAATGGATTTACAAAATCAAGCATGCAACGGATGGAAGTGTTGAGAAGTAAAAGGAAATATTTGTGGCCCGAGGATTCTCCCAGAAAGAGGGAGAAGATTGTGAAGACACATTTGCTCACCTTAATAGGTATGTTTCTATTAGATCCGTGATTTCTCTTGCTTCTATTGTAAGTTGGAAATTGCATCAAATGGATGTCAAGAATACTTTTCTGAATTGAGTCATTGAGGAATAAGTCTATATTGAACAACCTCGAGGCTTTGAATTTTATGATAGAGAGACACATGTTTGAAAATTGAATAAAGCTTTCTATGGGTTAAAGCAGAATCCCTATGCATGGTACTCCCGTATTGATGGTTGTTTGTTGAGTCTTGGTTCCAAAAAAGAGCGATGTTGATCCAAATTTGTACTTCAACGTTATTAAAGGTGAGCCCTTGATTTTTTTGTTGTATGTAGATGATTTGTTTATGATAGGGGCTAAAGTTCTCATTGTCCAATGCATTAGGAGAACTTTGAGGTCTAAAATGGGTCTCCTAAAGAAATTATAAAATAATAGTAGAAATAATAAAATAATATTATATTACATCATCAAATTTTAGAGGGAAAAAGAAAAAAAAAATCAACTTATTTCCCTATGGGTTTACTCAAATTTCAAGAGGGAACATTCGTTGGATGCAAAATTTGATTCTTCATCCAAGGAGTACCCACGTTGCATACTTTCTATGGAACCTACTACACGAAAAATGAGAAATACATGAAAAACGTGATTGCAATCACATTTTTCATGTAGCAGGGTACATCGAAAGTATGCAACATGGGCACTCCTTGGATGAGGAATTAAATTTTGCATCCAACGAGTACTCCCACTTTAAATTTGAGTAAAAAATTAGGGAGATAAGTTGAAAATACAAGTTGAAAAAATAGTTTTATTATTTTATTATTTTTAATCTTTTTACTTTTTTACCCCAAAAATGGTGAATCATCCCCCATTGTTGACATCATCATATTGAATCCTATTGGTTCTTATAAAGTTTATTTTGGTTGTACATTTTTCTTAGGAAGCCCATTTTAGACCTCAAAAGTTATCTAATGTAAGAGGGAGTTGATTTATGAATTTGAGATTAAGGATCTTCATCTTATGCATTACTATCTAGGATTGGAAATTTGGCAAAAGGCCGATGGAATATTTGTTGGACAAGGCAAGCACACTATTAAGATCCTTCGAAAATTTGACATGATGGAGTGCAAGTCCATGGACACTCCTATGGTGACAAATTTGAAGAAGATATGTGATTGTGATTATGATATGATTGGCCCCTTTGTGTATCGCAAATTGATTGGCTCATTGAACTATCTTGTGAACACTAGACCTGAAATTTGTTATGATGTGAACATGTTGAGCCAATTCTTGGTCAAGCTCTTGACATGTGCATTGGGTTGCAACGAAAAATATATTGATATATTTGATTATGGTCTGAAATATGTTTCTAATGAGAAATGGTAGCTACATGGTTTCACTGATGACGATTGGGTTGGAAGCTCTGATGATATAAATAACACTTATGGGTTTTGTTTTAGCTTAGGCTCAGCTATGATTTCATGGTCTAGTAAGAAGCAAACTTTTGTTGCTCTTAGTACTGTTGAGACTGAATACATTGCTTCCTGTTCAACCTATTGTGAAGTTGTGTGGCTTCACAAATTGTTTGTTGGTTTGTTTGATCAGGGGTTGGAATCGACCATTGTACATTGTGACAATAAAACTTGTGTAATGCTTTTTGAGAAACCAATTTTTCATGACAGGTCGAAGAAAATTGAGATCAAGTATCATTAGATCCATAATATTTTCCGAAGGGGAGCTGTGAGGATCAAATATGTCTCTACAGATGAGAATATTGCTAATGTTTTGAAAAAGTCATTGCTACAGATGAAGTTTTCTTATTTCAAAGAACAACTTGGAGTTCTTGAGAATCCCTTTCTAGGAGAGAGGGAGCATTTATTGTATAGCTCATGTGATTGACAATCTTCCTTGGGTTGCAACTGCGAGGCCATAGATTATGGTCGAGAAGATTGTCACTCCCATAGGTCAATTGACTAATAGGGCAACGAGTCTGGTCGAGGAACTTGGTTGAGGAACTATATTCTCTCTCCTTTGACTTGTTTGACTTGGAATATTGAGGTCAGAAAAAAATTTGGAATCCTGTTTGGAATATTTTGATGTACATTTTGATGAACTGGATTCTCTTTCATAAGGAAAGATTGTTGGGTTTTCCCCTTGTTGGTTTTTCCCTGGCTGCTAGCCTAATTTTTGGTGTCGATTGTCTCATTGTTTACTGTGATATCTATTGCTCTATTGAAGAAAGTGAATAGTTGAAATATTTCATGTATAACTTCTTAATGATTGGAATGTTCTAAGAAGACTGATTGTATCATTGGAAGTAGTTATCAATTTGAAAAATTTTACTAGTCTTGATTGCACTAGAAAATCAAAATCAAGCAAGTTTCTAGGCAAGCAAGCAAAGGACAAGAACTAAGAGGAAGAAAAGAAGGATGAATTCATCTCTTATATCTTTCTCTTCTAGCTCGCATGTGTGGATATTTTCTCTCTCTCCAATTCGCATATTTTTGGGCAGTTCTATTGCATGGGGCCAAAATTTTGGGCAATTGTAGGTGTCAAAATTCTGAGGTAACTGGCAGTTGCAAGAGGGCCGAAATTCTGGGTCAAATCAGGCAAGTCGAAATTCTGGATCAAATTGGGATGTTTGAATTGGATTGGTTGACCAGGTTTGACCATAGGTCTAGGCATGTCTCTTGTTGAACACAAGAATTTCTCTATTGAAAAGGTTGTTGGGATTTCCCCCCTCGGTGGGTATTCCCAAGGTAAATCTTGTCTTATTCTTATGCATTTTGATCTCTATTGTTCTATTTTTCTTGGATGGTTGAATTTCTAAAGTATATTTGTTGAGTGTTATATTTGAATAAAATAAAATAAGATCAACATCAAAAGTAAATATCAAAATTTTAGAAATATTGTGCTAGTTTACATTACACTTAGAAATCAACAAACATCAAGCAGATAAAAGGATCAAATCCCATTGTTTCCACCAAAGCAAAGGATATAATATCTAAACAACATTGAGTTCAAACAAAAATTCGTTTTTCTAAACCACAAGCTAGAGGATCAACATAGATTTTGAGAATATCAAGGAGGTTTGCATGACTACATCGAGAAGAAGTTAGCTCTTTTGGAGGTAAAAAACCTTGATTATTTGTAAGAAGGTTGTATTTGTTAAAGCCAAGAATGATAAACCAACACAATTTCCCATTGTGTTGTTGTCATGTTATCCATTGGGTTGGCTCAATAAGCAATGATGTTACTCCAACATTGTGTCTATGTATTCGATCACTGCGAGTATGAACCTTGTAATTTCTCTTAGTGTTCCCAATATGGACTTTGTTTCAACATTGTAAATACTCATACTCTTACTACGAGTGCACTAAGCCTAGAATTACTTTGATGTTCCTAGTATTGGAATTTACTCATATTTCATTGCATATATATTTCGTGGTTGTAAGAGTATTAATGTTGGGTTGACATTTGATATAGTGTCAACTAAACTTGTGTTATGTGGTGATTTTACTTTTGCTTTTAACTTAATTTGAATTGATATAATTTTGACATTAATGACTCATGTGAATCATATTTGCAGATTATATATAACTATCAATAATTGATTAGAGAAATGAGGTTTTATGTTTTAGATTTACAATATGTGATTCGTCATCAAGAATATAATGAAAGAGAGAAAGCTCTAGAACACTTAAGAAATGAGTTAGATGTCATGATTATTGATAAAAATATCATGAAACAATGGGATGCCCTTCTCTATTTATGCACTTGTTCAATGGAGACATTTAAAGTTGCAATCTCTCATATATCTCAAAATGAGTTAGTTGGTTAGGGTGGTTTATTTTTTGTAATTACTCAAGTACTTAGGATGTAACTACAAGTTAAATTGTTGATAAAATATAAGAGAAATTCTTTGGTCATGGTTGCTAGTTAAAGGTTCTTATTGTGTAATATTCCTAATGGAAAATTAACAATGATAACAAAAAACATGCAATTACAACATAAATTTTCAGAAATTTACACATATAACCAGAAATTGCACCAACTCCATAAACTGGCCAAGATTTTATTAAATGATAAGTTTGTGGTACAATAAGTTGGAGAAAATGCACTTGGTATTTCACAAGGCAAGCTACAAGCACCAGGGGATGAGTACAGGGAAATCCAACATTTTTCCAAGCTAACTCATCTAGAAAACTACAATGCTGCTCCAAGACTACACTGCAGCCTGGCTTTGGCCTTTGATTTTCTCCCTGTAAACTACCCAGAAAATTCTAGGAATTTGGGAATGTGATCCTTGCCCAAAACCCAGAAAACCCAGAAAGGGTTTCCCTTGGTTCCAACCTTAAAAACTAACTCTTCCCAACTTGGCCCTCTTCCAAATTCGATTTATGTTACTGTAGCTGTTGTTTTCAACCACTGATCACCAAACCCCAACAAACCTCCTCAAATGGCCCTCCAACTAACCTCCCAACACCTCAACTCCAATCTCCAGCTGATGAAGCTACCTAAAATGATCCTCCTCCACTGACTGCACAATCCAGGAAGGTGTTTACACAATCTCTGCAAGTGTTGGCTGAGAACTGCGTAATGGCTGCTATTGCTCCCACACTTCAGAAATTGGACCCCAATCACCTCTGTAGCTCCTCCAGTCAACCCTCCAACAACTCTACTCCACAAAAACAAGATGTCTCTCACCACTGCGCAGTAGAAGCTCTAGACTACGTCCCAAACTCTACATAAAATCATAGCACCTGTAGGTAATCACTCCTCCGACCTCAAGGCAAGAAAATGCCTTCCTTGGGTGGCACTCGAAGTCCACAGAAGAAAGGTTGAGCTTCAATCCTTGTGAAGCTCTTGTGTTGAACAAGACAACGTTGGCTCAGCTAAACAACTAAAGCAATTCAATTTCTTCAATAGGCAAAAGATGCAAATGACTCCATTCCTTCCTTTTATAATTGTTGGCCATGCATTCCTTGTGGGTCCCTCCACAAATTCGATTTCCCCAAAGGAATTCGAATTCCTTGTCCTCTAGTGGGTATTTCCTGTGAGTCCCATATTCCACTAACAATCAAATAATTCCTTTATCCTACATTTTCCACCAAAAACTTCCTTGGGTTAACTTAAATCAAAATTGACAAATTTGATTTCCTAAGACATTAGGAAAATCTAAGAAGGGACATTACAATCCTCGCATCATGGATGTTTCTTGACCCCAAGCAACTGTAAAATGTGAGGCTGCAAATTCTATTCATTCTCCCATGTGGCATCCTCCTCCAGTAAATCCTTCCACTTGACCAAGTGCTCCCTGACCACTCTGTTCCTCAACCTCCTCTTTCGGATCTCCAATATGAGCTCTAGTGTCAAAACCAAATGCCCCTCATCATCTAATGGAGGAAAATCGGTTGTTGCTACAACTTGTTGTCCCAACGCCTTTTTCAGGCATGAGACATGGAATACGTTATGGATCCGACTCTCGGAAGGCAGCTCCAACTCATAAGCTACCTCACCTACTCTCCTCACCACCCGGTAAGGTCTATAGAACCGTGGCAGAAATTTTTCTGCACACTTCTGCTTGAGTGAAGACTACCTGTATGGATGCAAACGCAAGTAGACCATGTCTCCTACCTCAAACTGCCTCTCCACCCTGTGCTTATCAGCATATATCTTTTGCTACTCTTGAACCCAGGACTTGGCCCCCGTAGCCCTATTGTCTCCAAATACCATGTCCTCCTGAAGCCACTGCGCTGCCACAACTTTGCACTACGTGAGCACTGCCTCTCTGCGTTGCTGAAGTCCCATCAGCCTCTACACTGATGCCTCTACGCTGTTGCTGCCTCTGCACTGCGATGCTCCCTCTACAACACTTCAACTCTGCCCTCTGCTTCATTGTGACCTTCTGCAACCATCTCCTAACTTATCCCGCTACCGTCTTAAGGCCCCCGTAGCTCGTATGTGATTTAAGAGTATGGTTGACTCAAGGATCCTGCCATCTCCTATCTGTAGCTGCTCTACAGATCCATATTGCCCCACATATTCTCTCGAGGTACATGAGCACTCATGGCTGCATAATCATCAAAGCCATCATCCTTTGCTGCTACAACCTTGGATTCAGAAGATCCTTCGTCCTTCTTCTCAGGACAAGTGTTGGCGTAGTGTCCAAGTTTGCCACAGTTAAAGCACTAGACCTTGGATAGGTCCCTCTTCTTCTTCCCTTGCTGCCTTCGTTCCTTCGATGCAAGGGTTGCATCATCCTCCTCTTCTTTCTTCATTTTGGCTTATCCGCTTCCACTGCTTTTCCTCTTGGTGAATCTCTTGATTTTCTCCTAACGGAGGATTTCCCACATTTCTGCCCATGATGGTAATGTTGCCCTACCCAAAATACTTAGTACAAATGTTTACCATTCTTTAGTGACTACATTCAGGGAAGTCCTCACTAGGGGCCCCTCATCTGGATTTGTACCCATGACAATCAGTTGATCTCGGATAGTCTGAAGTCTGAAGAGGAAGAGATCTATCTCCTCACCCTTCTGCTTCGAGAACAACCGCATTTGATTCTCCAGAAGCATCCTTCTTTGGACAGAGCCTCCTTGATACATCATGTCCAATGCTACCCACATCTCGTTTGTCGTATTCTTTCCGGCAATATGAGGCACGACGTGGTCTTTGACTCCATCCATGACCAAACGCTTAGCTCTCGCTTGATTTTCTTCATACTTCTTTAGAGGATCTGCATCGACGGGCACTACTAGGACTCTCTCTACATGGTCCTTGAGGCCATACTCATCCGGGACTGACAGGATCATGGCCCTCCAAATAACGAGGTTGGACATGTCGTCCAACCTATCCTGTTCTCTCAGTTCATATGGTGCCATCTGCTCAGATCTGTCAGAACATATACTCTTCTCCCTCTTTCTGTTGCAATACTCAACAGAAATGATGGATATAGGTTTCTTGGCGAATAGAAACCCTCTATAGTGGCTGCTCCCTCTCATAACTGATTTCCCTCCTAGAAATCTTTAGCCAAACCAATCAAATAGTTCTCTCTGATCACCCTCCTAATCAAATCCTAGATCTATTTGGCTCAGATCTACTGAGTGACTGTCTTCCTCCTGCTCTTTTTTGACTTATCTAGGCACAATTCTGCACCGAAAGAATCTCCACCACACCAGCACTGCTTCCGGATCTTGGCAAAACTTCTCTGCAACAGGATGAATGACTGGATTGTGTCCCACTGACTAGCGCAACGTAGCCTCAAAGCTACTCAGAAGTGGACTACGTAACCCCAGACTGGGTGACGCAGTCCTAACGCTGGCCTGGAAAGGCTCTGTGTAAGCCTGATGGCCTTCTATAGCTGCAGCGCTACCCCTTCCTATTTTTGTGTCCTCCTGCTGGCAAGCTGCTCTTTCCGGATCTCTGCTGCTTCTGCTGCTGTCCTACAAAATATATATATATATATATATATATATATATATATATATATATATATATATATATATATATATATATATATATATATATTCTTCAAATTCGATTTGCTAGAGATTCAACTTGATCTGTTATCGCTCTGATACCATGTGAAAAATCCTGAATACAGTTTATGAATAAATCCTACTGTAGTATCATGGTTTACTTCTCCTACTTGTGATTAAGTTATACAAGTTATTTTCAGAAAAAATATTCAGAAAATACCGAAGTAAACACAACTAACAACCTACACACATGCAGATCATTTACTGCATATTATGTTCATTCAACAAAGTGACACACAAATTTTTGGACAAGTCCCCAGAAAAACCCAATGCAAGAAAACCGGTGCAGCAGATATGAGGGTTTATTATTATTAAGTAGAATCTAAGTACAACAAATATGGGCACCAAATCTGGTTAACCCGACAGAGAAAAAGTAGATTTGTAGCTAACCTACTGTTCTGAGACCAAGATTCTGACTGATCCATACCTTCAAACGAGATTTACAAGACTTGGCCCAATTCTGGCCCTAGAAACCCCAGCGCTGCCCCTGAAGCCCCAGCATCGGCCCTACTAGGCTCTGTGTGCCTCTGCACTGCTCAGAAGGGGACTACGTAAACCCATAGTGCGTGACGCAATCATTACATTGCCTCTGGAGGCCTCTGTGTAACTCTGGAAGCCCTCTAAAGCTATAGCGCTGCCCCTCCTAGGCCTGCGTAGCACCTGCGTAGCGGCTGAAGTTGTGTTACGCAACTGCTGTGTAACTGGTGCTGCTACTGCCCTTGCTCCTCTGCGCTGACCCTGAAAGCTGCTCCTCTTCCTATTGCTAACTCTTGGCTTCGAGATCAGATCATCCCCTCAGCCGATACTACCCCTCACTGCAGAAAAATCTTTTAGAAATTCTTAGCAAACCTTGCCCTAGAATTCCAGCTCAGTTTCTCAGCTCTGCCTCCGTGTGTGTCTCCAACTGACCCTTAAGCCTTTCTCTTATACTTTTTCATTGAGCACATCAACGACCGAGATTAAATCACTTATCAACAGTTGAGATTAAAATACTGCTTGATCCGCATCACTTAGAACATTTCAACACACATGTTAATTAATTCACTTTAATTATTTAATTTCCCTAAGTTTAGACTTAAGAATTACATTAAAATAATTAATTATTTGAATAACTTCAACACCAGATGAAATTTCTCCAAACAGTTTCTGGGTTTTGGAGTTGATGTGTTTCTTAGCCCCTCCACAAAGTTTCAGGGCTAGAGCACACCTGATGCTACCCCAACTACACAAAACCTCAACATGATCCTCTCCTTCAACTGAGATTCTGGAACCAAATAGATTCGATCCTTGTAATAGATCAAATCATCCACCACTCAAAATCGGTCATAACTGCATGCACCATCCAAAATCTCACATCCCTGCCTATCTTTGGAATACTCAACCAACCACTGAGACTTCCAATCTTGCGTGACATCCATTAGTGACAACTCTACTAGTCTGTGTGAGAGGGCTTCAGCTACCACGTTGTGTTTTCCCTTCATGTACTCGATCTCAAAATCGTAAGCTTGAAGCTTACTCACCCATTTTTGTTGCTGCTCCTCTAGTGACTGATGCACAAAGTAGAATCAGAGACTGTTGTGATCTGTCTTTACCTTGAACTAGTTGCCCACAAGACACTATTTGAACTTTTCCAACACATGCATCACTGCCATCATCTCTTTATCAGACACTGAATGCAACCTCTCATGAGGCAAAAAATTCCTTCTCTTGAACACAATGGGGCGGCCTCCCTGCATCAATACTACTCCAACACCTTTGCCTCAAGCATCACACTAAAGCACAAAGGGACGTGTGAAATCCGACAAGGCCAAAACTAGACAGTTGCTCATGACCCTTTGAGCCTCTCAAATGTCTCCTCTGCCAACTGCGTCCACTCAAAATCTCCCCTCTTCATCAAATATGTAAGGGGTGCTGCCAACTGTGAAAATACCCTCACAAACCTCCTGTAATAAGTGCAAGTACCTAGGAAGCCCCTCAACTTTGTCACATTCATGGGTGTTGGCCAATCCAAGATGGCCCAAATCTTCTCCTAATGCACCTTTGCCCCATCTTCTCCTATCACATGCCCAAGGTACAACATCTTCGTTAGCCCAAATTCACATTTGGACATCTTCGCATACAACTGCTGCTCCTCAAGTATGCATAGCACTTCCTCCAAGTGCTGGAGTTGTTCCTCCCATGTCCGAATGTAAATGAGTATATCATCAAAGAATACCAAAACAAAGCGCCTCAGCTCCCCATGGAACACATGGTTCATACAAGACTGGAAAGTAGCAAGAGCATTGGTTAGCCCAAAGGGCATCACTAAGAACTCGAAAAGTCCATAGTGGTAGTGAAAAGCGGTCTTGGGAATGTCCCGCTCCCTCATGCGGATCTGGTGGTTATATTCCAAGTGCACGTCTATCTTAGAGAAGTACTTGGATCCTCTAAGCTCATCCATCAACTCATCTATGTGGGGAATGGGATAACTGTTCTTCAAAGTCTTCTTATTCAACGCCAAGTAGTCTATGCACATGCGCAACATCCCATATTTCTTCTTTACCAACACTACTGAAGAAGAAAAGGAACTAAAGCTAGGCTGGATATGTCTCAATCTTAGTAACTCCTGTATGGCCTTCTCTATCTCATCCTTATAGGCCTTTGGATGCCTATAAGGAGTGGTGATGACTGCATTCACACGCTCCTCCAACTCAATGGTGTGCTCGAATCCCTTATCTGGCGGTCTCCTTGGTGGGACATCTCCAAAAACCTCCTCATGTCGCTCTAGCAAAGCTAATATGTCTAGGTGCGTAGCCTTGGCCCGTGACCCAGTCTCAGAAATGTGTAACTCTACTTCCCACTCTATATCTCCATGCCATAGGTTGGCCTCCATCCTATGAGCTGAAACTGTTTGAGGTGGATAAGAGTGTAACCCCCTCAACAATACTGGCCTCCCATAAGGCCCTTTGAATTCCATCTCCAACTGCTGCCAATTAATGGTGACCTTCCCCAACGTATACAGCCACTGAACTCCCAACACCACGTTAGTATTCAGAATATCAACAACAAAGAAATTATTGGTGAGAGAGTAGTTCCCCATATGTAAAGTCAATCCCAAGACATATCTAGTATACTGCATGGTCTGGGCTCCAGGTATCAGGACTGAGAGTCCCTCAAACATGGTTGTCTATATGCCTCTACACTCCACCATCTGGGCATCAAGAAAATTGTGGGTGGCCCGAATGTCAACCAAGACTGACACACGCTGCCCCTGAATGTTCCCCATGACTCTGAGTGTCAAGTACTTCGACACACCTTGAAGTGAAGCAAGTAATCCTCCTACTGGAGCAAACGGTCCTCCTCCCTGTGGGGGTGGTCGTGGTTCTCCTGCGCTTGATGTACCTCCCTCATCCCTCAGCTCCTATACTATCTCGGTCTCCTCCTCCTCTGGTTCACTATCCAAAAACACCTCAATGAAATGGGCCTTGCACTTGGTGCAATTGTGCCATGGTGCCCAAGGCTCCTGGCACGTGAAGCACAATCTCCTCCTCCTAAGTGTTGATTTTTGGGTAGCATCAAATGTGCTCTAGCTCCGAAATTTTGCGGAGGGGCAAGAACACATTAGATCTCCAAGACCCAGAAATTGTTTAGAGAAATTCCACACGGAGCTTAAGTTATTCAAATAATTAATTATATTTAATGGAGCCTAAGTTAAAACTTAGGGAATTAAAATAATTAAAGTGAATTAATTTAAATATGGGTGAGAATGTTCTAAGTGACGAAGATCAAGTCTTTTCTAATCTTAGTTGTCGATTAGAGATTAGATCACAGTCGTTGATTCATCAATAGGAAAAGTATAAAGGAGGGCTTGAGGGTCTGTTGGAGAACACACATAGAGTATGAATCTAGAGATCGAATTCTTCTCACAGAGTAGTGCTCGGAAGAAGATCAGATCTGAGTGATTCAATGCAACAGTGAGGGGCAGAAGTAGTTGTTGGTTGAAGGACCAAGAGTACAGTGCAGAGAGGCAAAAAAGAGAGTAGAGGGACCAACACAGCCACTAGGAGAGGTGACATAGACCTTAGAGAGGGTGACGCAGGCCCACGCAAGGCTCACGCAAGGGCTGCGCAGTGGCTCAAAGGGACAATCCAAAAATTGATGGAGATCAAGGTTTCTATGCCAACAGGGCTGAAACCCAATTTATGAGAGGCAGATCAACGCAGAGGGACGATGATGCAGTCTTCAACTAGACCCAAACAAGCCTACGCATCTACTGTGCAGAGGCAGCTGGGGTTTCACCAATTTCTGATCAGGATAGGCCAGGACTTGCAGAGTGAGGTAAAACTCACGATTTTTCTGTCTGCCAAGGATATTCTCTGTTGGGTGAGCTAGATTATGGCAAACTAGATGTACTCAGATTATTTTTGCTTGATAATATAAACCCTCAGAAATGCTGCACTGGTTTTCCTGCATTGGGTTTTTCCGGGAACATTTGGCCGAAAATAAGTGTGTCCTTTGTCTGAATGCTTCATTTATTTTTCATTAATTCATATGTGTAGTTGTGTAGGATGTAGTGTATTTACAATAATATTTTCTTGATGTATTCAAAAAATAACTTGTTAAATTAATGAAAACAAGTAGGTAATGTAAATCAGATTTTTGCGGTAGGATTTCTGTAACTTAGATTCTGAAATTTTCACATGGCATCAGTGTTGTTGCAGATCAAGTAGAACTTAAGCCATCAGTGAAAGAACGAAGAAAAATTTGTTGCAGGAAGGTAGTTGTCCCGATTGATAGCGTTGAACCAGAAAGAGGCATAGTAAGGGGTGACACAGTCACTAGAGGGGCTCATGCAGAGCCTGCGTCAGCCAAATGGGTGGCGTTTTAGCTGCAGCAGAGGTAATGCAGAGGTTTTGAGCCTCAAATTTTTCCGGTTGCCGGGGATGGAAGTGCAATTCAATTTTCTTCTGTAGTTGCTAGTGGGGCATTGTTTCTTTTGGTGCAAAACAATGTCTAGTGGGGCAGTGGAGAAGTAGAGGGAAGCAGTTCCTCAGAAGACTTCTTGCCAAGAAGTCTAGATCCAGTGTTGATCAACAAAAAAAAGTGATCGAAGAGGAGTATTTCGACATCAGTTGGTAGAAGGATTTCCATAAAGGAAATCTATTTTCAGAGGGATCTTGTTCCTTAGATGGTTTATAGCACCAAAGAAACCCAAATCTGAGTTTTGCATGGGCAGCAAAGAAGGAAGAAGAAGGACCTCTCGAAGGTCAGATGCTTTAGGTGTGGAGAATTGGGACATTTCGCCACACAATGTCCTCTGAAGAAGAAGGGAAAAGAAGAATCTGACTCGAAGGCTGTTGTAGTGAAGGATGATGATGGGGATGGTGATGATTGTGCTATGAGTGCTCATGTGCCTCGAGGCAAGAGGTGGGGCGACATTGTTCTGTAATTCTTTGAACTGTAGTGTGGGGCAAGATCCTTGAAGTGCCCAAAATCTTGGATCACATATGGCTATGAGAGCCCTTAATGAGAGTAGCAGAATGACTGGTGTCAGTTGACGCAGGGGATGATGGAGCAACAATGGTTGAGCTAGAGTTCAGAAGTCTCAAGCAGCGCAAAGTAGAGGTGGAAACAGTGTAGTGCAGAGCAGAGCTTACGCGGTGCAGAGAAACAACAACGCAATAACATCAGAGGGTCAGCGCAGATTAGCAGCAGAGGTAGTTCCAGCATCGAGGTGCATCCAAAATGACTAGTATGTCAGTTTTTGGGTGGCTTTTCAGTTGCTTAACTCTCAACAACTGATTTGCAGTGCAACAATTAGCAGTGGCAGTGCTATGGGTAGCATGATGCAACATTTGAGAGGGAGCTGAAATATAGATGAGGTAGTGACAAGTGGCAGTGTCATGGGCAGCAGTCCAGAAGTCAGTAGCACAGTGGATGAAGGGAAAAAGGCCGAGCATAAGAAATGCAGAGGACTGATGTCGTGGATCAGGGTGATGCTTCTGGTGAAGAAGTATTGCTAGAGCACATTCCTTGCTAAGAGGGAGTGTTGATTTTTGGGTAGCATCGGATGTGATCTAGCTCCAAAAATTTGTTGAGGGGCTAGAACACATGAGATCTCCAAGACCCAGAAATCGTTTGGAGAAATTCCACCCGAAGCTTAAGTTATTCAAATAATTAATTATTTTTAATGGAGCCTAAGTTAAAACTTAGAAAATTAAAATAATTAAAGTGAATTAATTTAAATATGGGTGATAATGTTCTAAGTGACGAAGATAAAGTCTTTTCTAATCTTAGCCGTCGATTAGAGATTAGATCACGGCCATTGATTCATCAACAGGAAAAGTATAAAGGAAGGCTTGAGGGTTAGTTGGAGAACACACACAGAGTCTGAATCTAGAGATTGAATTCTTCTGACGGAGCAGTGCTCAGACGAAGATCAAATCTGAGTGATTCAGTGCAGTAGTGAGGGGCAGAATCAGTTTTTGGTCAGAGGACCAAGAGTACAGTGCAGAGCGGCAGCAGAGACAATAGAGGGACTATCGCAACCACTAGGAGAGGTGACACAGGCCCACGTAGGCCTCATGCAGAGGCTACGCGGTGGCTCCAAGGGACAGTCTATAAATTGCTGGAGATCGAGGTTTCTATGCCGGCAGGGTTGAAAATCAATTTCTGAGAGGAAGATCAGCGCAAAGAGAGGGTGACGCAGTCTTCAGCTAGAACCACGCAGGCCTACGCATCTACTGCACAGAGGCAATTGGGGTTTGACCTGTTTCTGATCAGAATCAATCAGTACTTGCAGGGTGAGGTAAAACTCACGATTTTTCTGTCTGCCAAGGATATTCTTTGTTGGGTGAGCCGGATTATGGCACCCTATATGTACTCAGATTACCGTTGTTTAATAATATAAACGCTCATAACTACTGCATCAGTTTCCTCGCATTAGTTTTTTTCGGGGACATTTGTTCGAAAATAAGTGTGTCCTTTGTCTAAATGCTTCATTTATTTTTTCAGTACTTAATCTGTATAGTTGTGTAGGTTGCAGTGTATTTACATTAATATTTTCTTGATGTATTCAGAAAATAACTTGTTAAATTAATGAAAACAAGTAGGTAATGTAAATCGGATTTCTGCAATAGGATTTCTCTAACTTAAATTCAAAAAATTTCACACTGAGATCCCTCCATGTCTCATCATCAAATTGACCACGCCATCCATCTCTCTATGGTGGTCTCATATCTTTGTTCCCTATGGTACTATGGGTCTCGAGGGAACCAAGGCCCTGTTCATGGGCACTACGTCAATCCTGTCTCTGGCTTGAGAGATGGAATCCTGTTATGACGTGGGCTTGTAGGCCCTCACCCATCTACGCAGTGGCTCTGCAAGCCCCTCTACGAAAAACATGATCAACCGGCTCTTAGAAATATTTGTCACCATCGTTGCTAGCCTCTGGAACTCAACAATGTAGGCCTCTATGATTCCTGTCTGTCTCAAGTGAGCCAACTCTCTGAAGTGTAGCTACGGATCCTTCCTCTTAAATCTCTCCAACAACCTCCGAGTGAAATCTTGGTATGAAGTGATATGAATATGCCCCAGTGTGATCAATCCATGGTACCACCATTCTTAGGCATATCCCTCCAGGTGAAGAGTGTCAAATTGGTTCAAATGAAAATAGTTGTCCAGCTTTTGTATCCAGGCTCGTGCTGAACTCTTCGCACCCCCATCAAAATTTGAAAGTATGACCTTCCCTGCCAACCTTTGCACCTCATGGCTGGATGATCATCCTCTAGAATAATTACCAGCCCATGTGGTACATCTTTCCTTTAGGTGAATAAATTCACCAAAGGACATTACCCGTCTGATACGAGCATCCAATCCCTCATAATCATCAATGCCCGAAGCAACTAAGTGTACTATATCATCAGATGGATTTGGCTCCCTCTTAGGCTCTGGCTCGTCTATGAAATTTGGCATCAAGGGCTAGCCAAACTACCCACACTGTGGAGTGTGCAGGAGTTGATATGTATGACTACCTCCTGCTCTGGAACCCCCATCACCTCGAGATTCTGTTTCTCCATCCGGTCTAGCACCCACATGCAATCCCATTACCTGCTACATCATGTCCATCATGACCTGTCCTTGTCTCACCATCTATTGATTAGCTCTCAGCAGCTCCTCCAAAGTATAATCTGGGTCCCTCTGCCTGGGCTCCTCCTCCTCATTGTTTTGATCCATTCCTTCTCTCTTGGCTTCTACTTCTGTGTCTGAAAATGGATCTATGTTACCTTCTCTTCCATGGCCTCTACTTCTGCCTCTGCCATGACCTCTATGAAAGACCACTCCTTGGTATCTTCATGGCATTACCTGCTCCTGTTACCCACACTGGCCATGAACATGCTCTAATACCACTGTAATATTCCAAATAGAAAATTTACAGTGATATAGAAAACATGAAATAAAATAAACACATAAATTTTTATTTCAACAACACAGTTACAAGAAATACACTAGAAACACCAAATTTTATTAATATAGATGGTTGGAGTACAATATGAGATGGAATATGTGCACCTGGGCTTGAACAAGGAAAGTTACATGTCTTAAGTGAAAAATATCAAATGATACAGCTGTTGCAACAACTGCTCCTCTGAATGATTGCGTTGTCTCCCAGTTTCTGCAACTATTGGCTGACTTCGGCACTAGATTTTCCCACTGAAAAGTGCTCAGAAAATTCTAGGAATTTGGGAAGGTGATCCTTGCCCAAAACCTAACCTAGAAAGCTCTACCCCAAACTCCAATCTTCAAAATTGGACCCTTCTCTGCTTGGCCCTTCTCCAATTTTGAAATTTGCTATTTTAGATGTTACTGAAGATCTCTACACTCCAAAACACCAACAGTCCTCCAACAATACACCTCTAATCAATCCTCTAGCTCCTCAACCCAAAATATTCCGACAAATGCTCTCACCAAATGCCGCCCTCCAAATGTCTGCACAACCACTAGGTGAGTGACGTAGTTCATGAAGTGAGAATGATAGGGCAATGTATCACTGATATCACATGGACTGAAGTTGCTCTAGCACTCCTAAAATCTACCAATAACTCCTCTTGTAGTTGCTCCAGAAGATTTCCTTCACCGCACAACTCACACACAACATCTACCTCCCTCTACTGCGCAGTCACAACTCCTTTTGTGTCCCAGCTGCTCTAGAAATGCGTGGGAACTATGGCTGCCTCACTGAATCACAAAGACTGAAAAAAAAAACCCTTCTTGAGTGGCACTTGAAGTCCACTAGAGAAGGGGTGAGCTTCTCTCCTTGGGAATCTCCTGTGCTAAACAACACAATGTTTGGCTTAGCTAAACAACTAAGGCAATTCGAAAATCAGAATATGAAAATGGTGTCTAAGCCTTCTCCAAACCTTCCTTTTATAATTTCTCGCCATGCAAAATCGTGGGTCCCTCCATGCATTTCGATTTACCTAAGGGAAATCGATTTACTTTCTTCCCCAATACGCTATCCTTGTGGGCCCCAACTTCCACTAGCAACTTACTTATCCTTTTCCTTCTGTATTTCCTATATTAGCTGCAAAAAGGTACTTTATTTTATTTAATTCAAAATGGGCAAAATGTATTTTCCAAACATTAGGAAAATTTAGGAAGGGACATTACAAAAATATTTCAATTGGGTAAAGAGAAAATGTATTCATGAAGATTGACTTATTCACAAAACTGTTGCATCAAAAACCCTCAATACTTGAGTTGTATATTGATATAGGAACTTGATGGATATCAACCACATAGTTTATGGATCAAGTGGTTTTACACAAAAATCTAGTTTAGGAGCACAAAAGAATGTAATGAGACTATCTAAGTCACAAGACACATCCCTCAAGGTCTTGTGTCTCGTATTTTACATGTCAGACATGAGATGTGCCCTAAAATGTGTTGAAAACGTTTTTCTTCATGTCCTCCAATAGAGACACGTGTTTTGGACGTGGAAAAAATGTGCCCTAAAGTTTTTGGCTGTGAGAACATGTGTCCAGTGAAAAGTGACATTTAAAACCTGCAACATGGTTTTTTTTTGCGTTTTTTTTTGTCATTGTTCGTCGCCGAAGTCGAGTTTGCTCACTACCAAAATCAAATTTGCTGTGCAGGGTAAGGAATTCCATCACATTCGAGCAAAATGCTCACAACTTCGCATTGAGAGCACAATTCACAACTTCACATCGACCTGGACCTAGAGATGCAAGAGATGAGCGTTCATGTGCTTTGTTGAGAGTTTGGAGCACTTAAATTTCCTGTAAGTTGTGTTATTGCCTATGGAACTTAACTTTATTATACACTAGTGACCACATTTTATGACTAGTGACCACGTATAGAATGTGTGTTGAAATAAAAATCCCACCTCCCCGTCATGTGCTCATTGCTCACTACACCTTCAAGGTCTAAAGGGATGGAAAGCTCAATTAACACTCTGGTCAACATTGAAGTTTGAACACATAACTTTATAATTTATAAACTACCTTATGTGAAGTTTGAACATGATCAAACCTATTTGAAGTTAATAGTAGAAGTTATAACATGAACAATGAACATGAATTGTGAACATCATTGATGTAGTAAATTAATAAACTAACTAGTAAATTACTAAAAAGTAAATAGTGTATACTAAATACTAAATAGATATAATCACGATTCTGTGAAAATTCCTAACTCCCAGAATGCTATCACAACAAACTGATATTACTTCTCCTACTTGATATATTTTGCAAGCTATTTACTATGTTCTACCAGAAAATACTGAAGCAACCTTCACTAATGAAACTATGTAAAATAAATGCGGAAACAAGATCTAAGTAAGAAAATTAGACACACATTACACCGTTGTTTTTGGACTAAGTCCTCGGAAAAACTCAATGTGGGAAAACCAGTGCAGCAACTGAGGGTTTATATTATTAAGCAAAATTTTATGAATACAACTAGATGCCCAAATCTGGCTATACACAGAGAATCTGTCTAACTGAGAATTAGTGAGAATTACCTCACACTAACACTAGAGATCCGACACTAACCCAACACTGAACTAGATAACCCCACAACGCCTCTGTGCAGATCTGCGTCACCTCCTTCTGCTGGTCGTTCTACTGGCTGGATGCTGATCTTATGCCCCTCTGGTCTCACACCCGACACTCCAGAACTGGATCTGACTGATCCCCAGAAAAACTTGGGATCCCCTTAAGGCTTCAGTGATGCCTTTGCATGGCACTGCTTTTCCCAACATAGCTCCTACGCTGCCTCTTCTGTGTCCTCTTCTTTGCCTTCTCTGCGATGTATTCCCGACCCAAGAAAAGATCTTCCAACTGGAACTATCACTACCCCTCACTACAATCGAATCAACTCGATCAAATCCTTTGGCTGCTCTGCAGTGCTCACTTGAGAAATTCTATCTCTAGACTCACTCGGTGTGTTTTCCAAATGCCCATCGAAGTCCTTCTTATAATATTCTCGTTGGATAACCAATGGCCCAAATTAAAACATAATCAACAACATATATAATATTGGCTCGATCTTCATATTTTTCTAGAAGTTTCACACCTAGTTCTATTAATGTACTTTAATTATTTTAATTCCCTAATTTTAGATCCAATCTGACCATCTCGATGGTCTGAGGTGTTGATCCGAAAGCTGCCAACTAATCTCTGGTTTCCAGAAGCTTTGCAAGGAATGGATCAATGCGTTCTCCCTTTTGCACCCTTGTAGATCACATCTTCTCTTGCAAGAACATCTTTTGTTGCTCAGCATCCCACATCTCTTTGGTAGTCCCTTTGCCAGCAATGTGACATACTACATCATCCCTCACTCCGTCTAGGATCAAACGCTTGGCTTTTTCCATATCCTTCTTGTAAGCTTTTAACGAATCTGCATCCACGGGGACAACTACTACACCATCAATGAAATCTTTGAGATCATGCTCATCTAGCAAACATATGATCCTTGACTACCATATCACATAGTTGGAGGCTCCCTCCAACTGAGCTTGATCTCTCAGCCCATTAGTTGTCATCTCTACCAACAAAAGTCGAAATGCTTCCTCTTTCCTCTGTGCAACTGCTACGCTGGCCTACACACTCCCTGCTGGAGTATATAGATCTGTTCCTTGCTACTGCTACTCTGCAACTGAGAAATAGAATTCGTTGGCTCAGACTTCACTGAGGAAGAAGTTCCCTCAAAAAGTGTCTTCTTCTTTCTTCTGGGAATTTTCTGCCCACAAAAAATGTTGCAGAAAATTGTGTCCCACAGAAAACTACTCTGCGTTGAATCTTTTGTTGCACTACTCCCTCTGTCACTGACAAATCATGAACTGGAAAGTCTTACCTCTCTGTTGACTCACTCAAAGAGAGACTTCCTCGGAAATCTTTCCCTCTTGGCTTGGAATGCACAATCCCTTAGGGATTCGATCTACTTCCTACACAAATATTCAATCTCCCTCTCTCTTCAACACTGAGTTCTTCTAATCTTCTCTCTTGCTTCACCTGCACTTCTCTAATACCAATGACAACTCTGATACCATGTGAAAATTCCTAACTCCCGGAATCCTATCGCAACAAATTGATATTACTTATCCTACTTGATAAATTATGCAAGTTATTTACTATGTTCTACAAGTAAATACTAAAGCAAATACACTGCAACCTTTACTAATTAAACTACGGAAAATAAATGCGGAAACAAGATCTGAGCAAGAAAATTAGACACACATTACACCATTATTTTTTGGACTAAGTCCCCAAAAAAACCCAATGCAAAAAAACTGGTGCAGCAATTGAGGGTTTATATTATTAAGGAGAATTTCTAAATACAATTGGATGCCCAAATCTAGTTATCCACAAAGAATCTGACTGATAGAGAATTAGTGAGGATTACCTCACACTAACATTGAAGATCCAACACTGACCCAACACTGTACTGGAGAACCCCACACAGCCTCTGCGTAGATCTGCGTCAATTTGGCTAGGGAATGTGTCACCTCCTTTTGCTGGTCATTCTGCTGGCTGGATATTGATATTCTACCCCTCCGGTCTCACACTCCGACACTCCAGAACTAGATCTGACTAATCCTCAATAAACATCGAATCTCCTCAAGGCTTCAGCGTTGCCTCTGCATGGCACTGTGTTTCCCATCGTAGCTTCTACAATGCCTCTTCTGCGTCCTCCTCTCTGCCTTCTCTGCAATGTATTCCCAGCTTAGGAAAAGATCTTCCAACAGGAACTATCATTGCTCCTCACTGAAATCAAATCAACTCGATCGAATCCTCTAGTTGCTCTATGCTTCTCACTTGAGAAATTCGATCTCTAGAATCACTCGGTGTGTTTTCCAAATGCCCATCGAAGTCCTTATTATAATCTTCTCGTTGGATAACCAACGACCCAGATTAAAACATAATCAACGACTTAGATCATATTGACTCGATCTTCGCCTTCTTCTCGAAGTTTCACATCCACTTCTATTAATATAATTTAATTATTTTAATTCCCTAAGTTTAGACTTAGGCTCCCATTAAAAATAATTAATTATTTTTATAAAAGCCCATCTGAGTGGAATTTCCCAAACGCTTTCTAGGTATTTTGGAATACATGTGTATAAGTCTCCTTGCAAAATTTGAGACTTAGAGCACATCCAATGCTACCAAAAATAAACAGATTCATATCTATAAGGATTAGACACTATATTTTAATATATATATATATATATATATATATATATATATAACATGTCCTTCATGTCCTGTTTTCGGGGTCGTTGTGTCTCGTGTTGAATACTCGTATTTACCTGTCCTCCGTATCTCATGTCCTAGTGTCATGTGACTTAGAAGACTATATACAAACCTAGTAACAAGGTTGCTTGGGAGTGAGTAGAAGAGGGAAGCGGGAGTGAGGAGCGACATTTTCAAAAGCTCCCGGGTCAAGAGTGAATTTGGGAGTAAATTTTATATAATATATATTTTTATATATTTTGATGCATATATTGCAACAAAAACATGTAGAATGATGAATTAGTGATAAAAAACATAAAGACATGGATTAAACCATATAACATCATTCATCTAATAGTTAATAAGTTTGCAAGATATGTATGCATTTGTATGTTTTACGCTCAAAATTTTAGGTAAGCATGAACCACAATAGTCTATAGGCATTTGCACCCTTTCTTGGACATATGACATGTTGCACAAACTAGTAGACCTAGTATATATGCTAGAACTAGAGGGCACAACAACAATTTGGGACAAAGGTCCACTGTCATCACTGTTGAGAATTTGGAGGGTTGGAGATTAATACAAATTCTCTTCTTGATAATTACTTGTGAGCTTACTTGAGTTACTTATGTCTTCTCTTGCTTAGCTTATTTAGTCTTTCATCAAGTCAATTACCAAAATAAAAAAGACACAAAGTTAGGCTCCTAGAGCCAGGGAAAAACCTCTCCCTCTTGGAGAGGAAAACCCATGAGAAATTATTCTTATAGACTTTCAGATGAAAAGTACCATGACCAAGATTCAGACCCTAGACCTTTGTATGCTTCCAAGACCTTGTCATTGCTTCTTCATTGGCTCCTACTTTCGTACACCTACTTACAATGATCTGCACCTATCAACACCAAGGCTCGAGAGCTCGGTCCCTCCTCATGTTCTTCCTTATCCAGATGTATATAATTCTTGCTTGAGATGTCAACACTTTACACAATCATAATCCTATTTTGGCACAGTAGTATGATCTCTTCCTCATGCAGACCACTGCCTTGAACTCGCATATATTCTAGACCTGAACTCGCACTTTAGTATGCTTGCAATACCTCTGTAATCCGCATTCATTTCAGACTTAATACTTTACATCAATATGTTGCCTTGACTTCACTTCAATGCTACCTTAACTTCACTTAAACCCTGTACTTGACCGAAGTTGTATCCTTCCTGAAATCACTAATATGTCCGCACTATTTTCCTGTCTCAGATCTGCACTTTGGTTGCCCAAAATAGTCCACAATTTCCTGTGGAATCTTAGAGAAAAATCCGCAAATTGCTTCAGTAAATCTGCATTTATTACACCAAGAAATCCACATTTTACTGCTTCAGAAATCCACATTTACAACTCCTTAAATTCACATTTATATCTCAAAGCAGTCCACAATTTTTTGTTTTTTGCACAGCATAGTTGGGTATAAATAGTTGTTCCAACCTGTATTTGAGCCGACCTTACAGCCAGCTAGTAATATGACTTTATCAATGTACATGAGGCCGACTTGAAGTGCAATAATTTCAGCGTTGTAGCTTATCTTCCAGCGTGGTTTGAGGGTTGAATTTAACACATCATTTTAGCTGGACTTCCACTGTTGGTGAGGGATATTACAAGCCATTCTTCCACAATGTCTTGGCAAGGTATTGGAGCATTCTCTAGACTAGATCGTTCATATGAATGTCACTTAATTATATTTATTCCTAGAAGACATAAACCCTAATAGACATCAAGAAGAAGTATATTCAATCTATAATAAACTCTTGCTCATGAAACCCATGAAGAAAGTACAAAATACATTTTATTTTCTTTGTCTTCTACTTTACATAAATCCATAATTACGTAGTCAATCTGAAGACCGACCTAGTTACACTTTTCAACATTCCCTTTTAACTAGGGAGGTATTTATATAGGTACATGGTCACTTTCAAACTAAAGAACCTCATAAGAAGAATCGGATTGGTAATCACATCTGTATATCATCATATCAACCAGCATTGTCCTAGTGCAAGGCCTTGACTAATAGCCCCATCTCTCACCGAGACAATGGGCTACAATGCTGGCGAGACACATGACTTATAGACACCATAGTCATTGTCTCTCCAAGGTACATACTCCACCCGGGTGTTCCCAAAGTATGACCTTCTTGGACTATTCTTCTCTTGGGTAGCTAGCCCTCAAATAATATCGGTCCCCGACTACTCTTATCTTGAATTCCCTAGCACATTCTCAAAGAGTATCGAATGCCAGATGATTACCTAATCCTCCATTCTGTCTTCCCAAGTGAAAACCAGAATGATGTGTCTATCTCTCCCTCTCAGCTAGGGAGGACCTATTCCACAAGGGAATGTACTCATTCCTGTATAAGGAATGTACCTAAGCTCATTCTTAGAAATTGCCCAGTATCTTCCAAGTAAGAAACTAATCACTAGGCTCCCTCTCAATCAGGGACCTGCAGAAGCAATGGTGAGACACGTAGCTGCTCATGAAGAATTCCTCCCCTCGATGTCATGGATTTCGATATTGAGGAATCTTCAACTTTAGCTCCATAGGGCACAAATCATCCATCACTTTATTCATGAGTCATGTCATCTACCAGAAAGTGATTCATCTGTATTTCTCATTTGGTTCACTGTTATGCCATGCTTCTTTCCTTCGAATCATCTTCAAGGATCATACATCCTTTCTCATGATTAGCAGCCCTGCACAAATTCATTCAGATAAACATATACATATGAACTTTTTAAAACAAAAGTTACCTCAGTGACGATATTTCACCATGACATCTTCCTGTAGGCATTGGCATCCTTTGTTTAGATTGACACATCTCCTAATGATATGTTTTGTCAAGGGTCTTCTTCTTTACCAGACTTCTATCAGAGTCTACATATCCTCCCAAGAGATCTCTTAGTCACATCTTCTTGGCTTCCAGATGATAATTGCCTCTTGACATGGTTGCATTTCATTATCTCTTCCTTTCAGCACATTATTCATTCCCAAGAACTTACACATTTTCTAGTTCCTCGTTCATATAGAGCCACCTCATATTCCATGAGGATATATATATTATGTTGATTTCATCTGTTAGTGCACCGAGAGATCCTCCTTCATAGATCATACTTATAAATCTAGAAGTCTATTACCTACAACCATATGACATGAATTCACAGCATCCAGTGTTAGCATATAAATATATATATACCTCATACCTCATACCTCAGCATATAAGTCATCCTTCAGCAGTTTTACTAGAATGAAGAGCTTCATTCCCTTGGCCTGTTCCATCAATATGTCATCACATCCCAGAATTCTGTTTTTCATGATGACCCTTGATCTTGATGACTACCTTCCATCAGTATTGTTCTCATAGAGGTTTTCCAGGAGTTGTTTTACCAAAAACTCCTACCATGCTTTGATCAGGATCCTACATTGCTTCCTATCATACAACCAACAGAAATCACTTAAAGGAGAATATGATCTCAATCATTGGAGATCCCTCGCTTCCTCTTTCTTAGATTTCTTTGCATCAGGTTCTTCTCTCATTTCTGATATATGGGCTTCTTCCCTTATTTCTCTTGTCCTTTTCAGATTTAGGACAATCTCTTTTATAATGCCCAAGTTCATCACATCCAAAGCATCGTGCTTTGTCTATACTATATTGAGGACCAAACTTACTGAATCTTACTTTTTTCCTTCACGTGGCTGCCAAGGCTTGATTCCCTTCACTTGATCCTATAACACATTTGGCTTTCAATATTTTTTCCTCTATTTTACATAGAGACCCTAAATCATGGAATGGTGTGGCTTCCTTCTTTCCGTATAAACCTGAAGTGAAGTTTCCCCATTCATCTGGCAGAGCTTCCAACACCACTTTAGTCATCTCAGTGTCAGACATTACTTCTCCCACTTCCTGCAGATGATCCCAGAAAGATTGCTTCTCTTGTAGTACTCACAGAGAATAACTCCACCAATTTCTCATATATTTCTTTTGATGATTCTAGATTTGGTACATCAGAGATAAGAGAGTCTTTTATGGATTCTGTAAGAATCCTTTGGGCTCTTATATCTCTCTTCATGTATTTGGCATGACTTCATTGTCCTTATATTCTAGGAAAGTATGAAACCCTAACCAGTTTGTTGCTTTCTTTGCAAAGAAAACATTATGATAGATTCATATGAAGTCATAGAGACACCTACTTGAGTAGATGTTTTTATTCTTCTATCAGCTTCCTTGTTGAAGATGATGGAAAGAACTCCCTCTTAGATTGATTTCAAAGTAGTTGATATTGTTGGAAATACTGAGAGGGGGGGTGAATCAGTATTTATTTTCAATTGTTAATTTTACCAGTTAGATCACTTATATTTAGAACACAAAATGAACTATGATGGAATAGATACTTTTATTAATTTCTTCTTTACAATAAGTAAAGTACAATAATGATATAGGGCTCCAACCCTAGATGAAGACTCCAATCTTCCAGGCTCCAACCTGTATTGTGCCAAGCACTGACTTGGTCTGTCCAAGGCACCAACCTTGTCAATTTGAGGCACAAACCTCTAGGGCTCCAACCCTATCTTTGGTACAGGCTCCAACCTAGTTTCTTGAGGACTTCAATCCTCTAGGGCTCCAACCCTATCTTCCAAGGTACCGACCTTGTCTCTATGAGGCTCCAACCTCTTGGGCTCCAACCCTCAACTTCACTTCGACAAAATATGTTTGGTTATTCTTCACGGCTCCCGAAGTCTTCTTCAACGACCCTGTCATACTTAGTCTCCATGTCACATCATCAATGACAACCTTTTCTTCTTAGAAGCTATCATCACAACTCTTTATTTCACCCAAACAAACTTCAAGGTAACCTCATGATGGTTTCAGCAACACATCATGGTCTCCAATAATGTCTTCAAGAATCCTTCAAAGTGTCTTCAATATGTTGCCCCAAGAACTCTCCAAGGGCATCTTCATCAATGCTCAAAAGTTTCTTTTAGACCTGCACAACAGTTCTTCAAAGCTCCAAGATAATTCTTCCAAGATGCCTCAAGGTGTCTTCATAACAGTTCCTCTAAATGCTTCACAATGTTTTCAACCAAGGGATGACTCAATGGTTCTACAAGGACTGCTATATAACTGCTCAAGGAGGTTTTAAGTAATGCTTGGTCACATCTTTAATTCTTCAACAGTATTTCTAAAAATGCCTTTAATACTAAATAGTGCTTTCAAAAAAACACCCTTCAATAATGCACTCAGTTGCTGCCAAGATTGACTGCAATAATGTTTTCAAGGCTGCCTTCTATAACATACTAGTTGTAGACAAAGATGTTTCAGCAAGTCCCTAACAAGTCTTCAAAGGTTGCTACAGCAAGGGGTATTCAATCTCTTTAAGGACTTCAAACGCTGCTTCCTAATCAATAGGTCTGCACACCAAATATTTTGTGGACTGCCCCAACAAGGTGTCTATAATAAACTACCCCAAGATAAAATTGCTTCAATTTTATTCAAGAAGTTGCTTCAAAATACTGTCCTAAAGACTGCTTTAAAACCTGCTTCAAAAGGCTGATTCAAGGTGATCTCTAAGGGCTTCCCAGGGTCTGCTACAAACTATCACTATAGGTCCAAATTTGTGTTAAAACATGCCACCACAGTTCCACAGGTTTGGTTATATCCTCCCACAGGTCTGAAAAATCATCACCTCCATTCTAAATAGATGGTCACAACAGGTCTGAAAATAAGAGAATTCCACAGATCTGAAATGTTGATATTTTCCACAAATCTGCAAAAGAGGCTCTCCACAAAAGAGAGTCTACACAGTTCTGAAGTATATTCTTATTCACCACAGATCTGCAATCAAACTCACTGTTTTTTTAAGACTTAATGCTGGTCCAAAAAACCGAGCTCCCTTATGTCCACTTTTTTAAGGACTATAACTATATACTGTTCCTGAGCTAGAAGAATAGAGGAATATTTGCCCCAACCTGTAATTTTTAGTCCTCCTCGACCTTTGTCCTACTCCTGTGATTTCTCTCTGAAATGATCACCGAATATTTTATGGTGATATGAAGTTTTGGACGTCAATTTATACTAGATTTCGACCTTTAATTAAGAGACACGTCTCTTGGAGGGAGGCCGACATGAATGTCTAAGTGTAGGTCAGCTAGCCTTACAAAATTATTATATATAAACTTAAAAAATCATGATCTCACAAACTGCTGGGAGTTTCAAGGCAAGTAAAGGCTCGTTTGAAAGGGAAAAATATACTCTACAAGATGGTATAGGATAAATTTTGAAAGGTTGCCTCTAAGGTGGTGAAAAACATTTTTATTTGTGACTGCCATTGAATTATTTAATGCAGAAAATGATTAGGACAGTATGGCTTCTTTGTTTGACTTCTCCATTGTTTGTCTTCTCCATTATTTGGCTTCTTCATCATCATAGCAACATGTAGGACATCCACATCATCATGATAATGTCCAGCAATGACTGCATCACCCATGTCATCACATAATGGTGCAGTGATATGTTGTAGTGCAGCATTATTAGGAGAACTCCAAAATAGTCTTCCAACCCTCAAATGATCTCCAACCATGATCATCATATGTCATCATCAAGTATCAAAGTGTATGACATCATCACATGACATCAAGGGTTAAGATCTAGATCATCAAGTGCATGCAACATTAAATCAAGGACTTCTTAGGGCTTCTGTCATTAGTGGTTTGACTTCTTCGTGATTTGAAATCTTCATTGATGGCATGACATCATCATCTTGAACCAGACATCTCAAGGATATTGACATCTCGGTTAATGTCATATTGACATCAATGACAACCTTGACCAACACTTGGATCCTTGATGGTCAAGGATTACTTCATAATGAAGATGTCTTCAATAGTGTTGAGTGATGCTTAATGATGCGTCTTCCAACGTCGTCTTCAATATCAAGAATCTTTGATGTTAAAGATTACTTGCTCGATGTGTGGATTCCTTGAATAAGGGTGAGAGTGTTCTTGAGATGGCTTGAGGATTTCCATGCAAACTGATTTGACCTTACAATGTAGACTTTGACTTTTTCCTTGATGCTTTCCATAAAACTGAATTTTGATCCCTGAGTGTTTTCTTGTCAAATAGCCCTTTGTCTTTAGCACCTTAGCTATGATACCATGTTGAGAATTTAGAGGGCTAAAGATTAATTCAAATTCTCTTCTTGATAATTACTTGTGAGCTTACTTGAGTTACTTATGTCTTCTATTGCTTAGCTTATTTATTCTTTAATCAAGTCAATTACCAAAATACAAAAGACAGAAAGTTAAGCTCCTAGAGCCATGGAAAAACATTTCCCTCTTGGAGAGGAAAACCCACGATAATTTCTTCTTATAGACTTTCAGATGACAAGTACCATGACCAAGATTCAGACCCTAGACCTTTATATGCTTACAAGACCTTGTCATTGCTTCTTCATTGGCTCCTTCTTTCCTGCACCTACTTACACTGATCTGCACCTATCAACACCAAGGCTATAGAGCTCAGTCCCTCCTCGCATTCTTCCTTCTCCGGATGTATATAATTCTTGCTTGAGATATCAACACTTTACACAGTCATAATCCTTATTTGGCATAGTAGTATGATCTCTTCCTCATGCAGACCACTGCCTTGATCTCACATATATTCGAGACCTGAACTCGGACTTTAGTATGCTTGCAATACCTCTGTAATCTGCATTCATTTCAGACTTAAGACTTTACATCAATATGTTGCCTTGACTTCACTTCAACACTGCCTTAACTTCATTTAAACCCCGTACTTGACCGAAGTTGTATCCTTCCTGAAATCACTGATATGTACGCACTATTTTCCTGTCTCAGATTCGCACTTTGGTTGCCCAGAACAGTCTGCAATTTCCTGTGGAAATATTAGAGAAAAATCTGCAAATTGATTCAATAAATCCATATTTATTACACCAAGAAATCCACATTTTATTGCTTCAGAAATCCGCATTTACAACTCCTGAAATTCACATTTATATCTCAAAGCAGTCCGCAATTTTCTGTGTTTTCTACACAGCATAGGTGGGTATAAATAGTTTCTCCAACATGTATTTGAGTCGACCTTACAGCCAGCTAGTAAGCTGACTTTATCATTGTACATGAGGCCGACTTGAAGTGCAATAATTTCAGTGTTGTAGCTTATCTTCCAGCGTGGTTTGAGGGCTGAATTTAACACATCATTTTAGCTTGACTTCCAGCGTTGATGAGGGCTATTACAAGTCATTCTTCCACAAGGTCCTGGCAAGGTCTTGGAGCATTCTCTACACTAGATCCTTCATATGAATGACACTTAATTATATTTATTCCTAGAAGACATAAACCCTAATAGACATGTTGAAGAAGTCTATTTAATATATAATAAACTCTTGCTCATGAAACCCATGAAGAAAGTACAAAATACATTTTATTATCTTTGTCTTATACTTTACATAAATCCATAATTACATAGTCAATATGAAGACCGACCTAGTTGCACTTTTCAACAACCACAACCTATGTCCCCTTCTCTTCTCAGATTTTCACCGACGGGAGGAATCCTACTATCCCTCGCTTGTAATTAATATGTCTACACTAGGGTTCAAAGTGAGGCAAGGATGAGTCATTCGATGGAAAGGTTCATTTGAGGTGTGAGCTTTGGGAGAAGCTAGGAAGCCTTTCCATGAAAAACCCCTTGAGAGAAATACTATTTGAGACCTAGGGTTGAGATACTTAGCGAGATAAAATTTCATCCAAGGTAAAGATAGTCAAGAGAAAATGTTTAGAATGATATGCTACTAAATTACAAACATTCAAGAAATCCCTAAGTTGAAGGGCAACTTCAAGGGTTCCCACTTGGTACGATGGTTAGGACATCAAATAAAATGAGATTCCACTGTCGGAATTTTTTCAAAACTTGAGGATTCTTAGAGGAGAGACTAAAGAACAATCATATCTGGATGAAATTTAAAATGCACTCTCCTAGAAGATTTTGTACCAAGCCCTAGAAGGCCTCCCTTAGCCTTAAAGGGACAAAGAAGAGAGAAAGAAAGAGGTGAAGGAAGATTGATTTTTCAATAAGAAGATGATCACCAAGGATTTTAGACCAGTGATTGGATATTGGGAAAAATGGAGTTAAGAATTGCTTTGATTAGGTGATTTCGTTGTTCAAGGAGACCTAATGCAGCGTTGCTAACCCTAGATGAGTCAAATTCATGACTACAATAGAATTGTATACTTCGTTGAATATGTTTGATGGAATTTCAAGAGTGAAATATACAAGATTGACCTCTAGGAGAAATCCTTCCAAAAACTTCAATGTTCTCATAAATTCACAATAAACTAAGACACATTAAAGATCATGAAATAACATTCCATGCATTAGACATTTAGCAAGGTAAAATATAGCATCAAAGATTACTTACAAGACAATGAGAATATATCCATCCAACAACATTACAAAAAGAATCTCCAAGAAAATATAGCCAAATTTCCAAATGTCAAAGTGCATCCAAACATCCAAAATTTCGTCCAAAATTGCAAGTTCGAGTTTCTCAAGAAGAGCGATCCAAATCCAAATGATGATGAAAAACAAAGTGAGGCCTCTTTTATTTATATGAGGCTCCTCAAGTTCGAATTAGCCTAATCTAACCCCTAATAATATTTTCATGTACAAATAACATGTCTTTTAGTGACAAGCCCACCAAATAGCTCATAAATGAAAGATAAGCCATCCAAAGCTAGCTGAAATGATAAAATAATGGGCAAGAAGGTTGTTGGAAAGCCTGGATAAGACCTCAAAGTGCCATGATGAAGAAGAGGGATCCATGAATGATGATCAAGGGGGTGGCCCCTTGATTTCCAAGAAAAACATCATATGGTGCTCCCAAGTGGCTATGGGGCACAAGCAATGGTCTCATGGGCCTCCAAATGGTTCAAGATCATGTCGTTGCTCCTTCAATGAGGGTTGGAAGATGATACATGCCCTCCCATGTCTCTCTAGATGAGACAAACCCTCCTCTGGGCCTTGGATCCGCTGCCAAGTGCCGGGTGCAAGAGTGTGGCCTGCGAGGCAACGTGGTCCAAGTGCATCATCATCCTTGTATGGTTGGGGTATGTACAAGCAATGTGTGGTTTTGAAGAGGCCCATGGTGTGGAAATCAATGTTTTGCAATGGTAGAGGCCCATGGCTCTCAACATTCACCCTACAAGTGTTATTATGACCCTTTGAAGGGCTTGGACCCCGTATAGGGAGACCAAGTCCAAGGTGAAGACCCACTTGCAATCTTGTATATGATCCAATGTGTCTCCTCACCTTCCAATACAATTAATATTTAGTAAAATTGAGTAAAGAACCTTGCTAATCAAGGGCAAAAATGGACACTTCATAGTGGCATGCCCTTCCAAATGGGCTTTAAAATGTACAGGTGTTACCTTGCTAGGAAAGAGAGGTTAATAAAGGACCCTATTAGGTAGTTTCAACCTCCATGGGAGTGACAAGTTCATAGTGTGAAAAATTCTACTGCAGTATCATGGTTTACTTCTCCTACTTGATTTAAGTTATACAAGTTATCTTCAGAAATTAGATTTAGAAAATACCGAAGTAAACACAAATAACAATCTACACATGCAGATCATTTACTGAATACTATGCTCATTCAAACGAAGTGACACATGGATTTTTGGACATAAGTCCCCAGAAAAACCCAAAGCGGGAAAACTGGTGCAACAGATATGAGGGTTTATTTTATTAAATAGATTATAAGTACAGTAAACCTGGGTTCCAGATCTAGAAAACCCGACAGAGAATAAAATAAATTTGCAGCTAACCTGTTGTTCCAAGACAAAATATTTGATTGATCCACACCCTTAAACATGATTTACAAGACTCAACCCGGATCTAGTCCTAGACACCCCAGCGCTGCCCTTGAAGCCCCAACGTCAGACCTGCTAGCTCTGTGTGCCACTACGCTTCCCAGAGAGGGATTGAGTAACCCTAGAGAGGGTGATGCAGACCTTACACTGGCCCTGGAGACCCTCTACGTAATTCTGAAACCCTCTAGAGCTGCAATGCTGCCCTTTCCTTGGCTTGCGTAGCGGCTACTGCTACTCTCTACTCCTTTGCGTTGTCCTTGTTTGTTGCTCCTATGCCTCTTACTGACTCTTGGCTTTGGGATCAAATCATCCCCTCAGCCAATACTACCCCTCACTGCAGAAAACTCCTTCGAAAATTCTTAGCAAAGCCTGCCTTAGAATTCCAGATCAGTCTCTCAGTTCTACAACTGTGTCTCTCCAATAGACCCTCAAGCCTTTATCTTATACTTTTTCATTCATCTCATCAACGACCGAGATTAAAACATTCATCAACAACTAAGATTAAAAGACTGCTTGATCTATGTCTTTTAGAACATTTCAGCAATGTGTCAATTAATTCACTTTAATTATTTAATTTTCCTAAGTTTAGACTCAAGAAATACATTAAAATAATTAAATATTTGAATAACTTGAACAACAGCTGAAATTTCACCAAACACTTTCTGGGTTTTGGAGTTCAAGTGTGTCTTAGCCCCTCCACAAAATTTTAGGGCTAGAACACACCCGATGCTACACCAACTATACAAAATGTCAACACTCCCTCTTAGCATGGAGTGTGATCTAGCAATTCATCCACACCATGCACTACAAGATCTTGAAGTTGGATCCTGTGCTGCTGATGCTTGGCCTGCTGCCCTCCATCCACTGCATTGTTTATCTCTATACTGCTGCCCATTCCACTGCCATTGACACTACCACATCTGTACTGCAGCTCCCTCCCAACTTGTTGCATCATGTTGCCCATAGAACTGCCACTGCTAACTGCTGCACTGCAATTCAGTGGCTGAGAAGTAAGCAACTGAAGGACTCATACCCAATCGTTGACAGATAAGTCAGGTTGCCTCCCATCACTGAAGCTCCCTTGGCTGCTGATTTACGTTGTCCTCCAGAAGCCACTGCGCCACTGCAACACTGCACTACGTGAGCTCAACCTCTCTGCACTGTTGAAGTCCCATCAACCGCTCTGCGATGCTGCCTCCACGTTGTTGTTTCCTCTGCATTACGTTGCTCCCTCTTTAGCTCTCCATCACTGCCCTTTGCTTCAATGTGACCTTCTGCAACCATCTCCCGACTCATCCTGCTACCGTCTTAAGGCTCCCGTAGCTCGTATGTGATCTAAGAGTAGGGCTGACTCAAGGATTTTTCCACTCCTGTCTATAGATGTTCTACAGATCCATGTCACCCCGCTGCAGCCTTGGAATCAGAAGATCCTTTCTCCTTCTTCTTAGGACAAGTGCTGGTGAAGTGTCCAAGATCGCCACAATTAAAGCACCGGACCTTGGAAAGGTCCCTCTTCTTCTTCCGTTGTTGCTTCCTTTCCTTTAATGCAAGGGCTGCATCATCCTCCTCTTCTTTCTTTACTCTGGATTATCTTCTTCCACCACTGATATTTTGCTTCTTGGCGATCCTCCTGATCTCCTCTTGGCGGAGGATAACCCACATGTCTACCCATGATGGTAACGTTGCCCTTCCCAAAATGCTATGGACAAGCTTTTCCCAATATTCTGAGACTGCCTTTAGGGTCGTCCTCACTAGGAGCCCTTCATCCGGATTTGCACCCATGGAAATATTCTGGTCTCGGATAGTCTGAAGTCTGAAGAGGAATGGATCTATCTCATCACCCTTTATCATCTAGAACAACCACATCTGATTTTCCAGAAGCATCCTTCATTGGACAAAACCTCCTTGATACATCGTGTTCAAGGCTACCCACATCTCATTTTCCGTATTCTTTCCGACAATATGAGGTATGACGTGGTCTTTGACTCTGTCCATGATCAAACGCTTAGTCTGCGCTTGATTTTCTTCATACTTCTTTAGAGGATCTGCATCGGTTGGTACAACTAGAAATTTTATGCATGATCTTTGAGACCATACTCATATAGAACTGAGAAGATTATAGCCCTCCAGATAACAAAGTTGGACATGCCGTCCAATCTATCCTGATCTCTCAGTCCATATCTCGCCATCTTTCTCAAATCTGTCAGAACATATACTCCTCTCCCTCTTTCTGTTGCAACTCTCAACATAAAATGTTGGATCTGTGTTTCTTGGTGATTAGAAACCCTCTATAGTATTTGCTCCCTCTAACCATTGATTTCCTTTCTGGAAATATTTCACCCAAACACAATCAGACAATACTCTCTGATCACCCTCATGATCGAATCTCAGATCTGTTTGGCTCAGATCTGCTGGGTAGTTGTCTTCCTCCCACCTTTGTTGACTTAGCTAGGCACAATTCTACACCGACAGAATCTCCACCACACCAACACTGATGAAGATCTGAAGCATTGCTTCCAGATCTTGGCAAGGCTTTCTGCAACAGAAGGAATACTAGACTGTGTCTCACTGACTGGCCCGACGTAGCCTCAGTGCTGCTCAGAAGTGGACTGTGTAACCTCAGACTGGGTGATGCAGTCCTTACGTTGGCCTAGGAAGACTTTGCGTAAGCCTAATGGCCTTCTAAATTTGCATTGCTGTCCCTTCTTGGATCTGTGTCCTCTTGCTATCAAGCTGCCCCTTCCAGATCTCTCCTACTTCTGTTGTTATCCTTCAGAAAAAATATTCTTCAGTTGATTGCTGGAGATTCAGCTTCATCTGCTATCGCTCTGATACCATGTGAAAAATTCTACTGCAGTATCATGGTTTACTTCTCCTACTTGATTTAAATTATACAATTTATCTTCAGAAATTAGATTCAGAAAATACCGAAGGAAACAAAACTAATAGTCTACACATGCAGATCATTTACTGAATACTACACTCATTCAAACAAAGTGACACATGGATTTTTGGACATAAGTCCCCGGAAAAACCCAAAGTGAGAAAACCAGTGTAGCAGATATGAGGGTTTATTTTATTAAGTAGATTCTGAGTACAGTAAATCTGGGTTCCAGATCTGGAAAACCTGACAGAATAAAAGAAATATGTAGCTAACCTATTGTTCCAAGACCAAATATCTGGTTGATCCACACCCTCAAACATGATTTACAAGACTCATCCTGGATCTAATCCTAGACACCTCAACACTGCCCCTGAAGCCCCAACGTCAGCCCTGCTAGCTCTGTGTGCCACTTCGCTGCCCAGAGAGGGACTGTGTAACCCCAGATAGGGTGACGCGGGCCTTACGCTAGCCCTGGAGACCCTCTACGTAATTCTGAAACCCTCTGGAGCTACATTGTTGCCCTTTCATTGGCATGTGTAGCACATGTGTAGTGGCTGTGCAACTACTGCATAGCTGCTGCTTCTGCTCTCTACTCCTCTGTGTTGTCCTTGTTTTCTACTCCTCTGCCTCTTACTGACTCTTGGCTCCGGGATCAGATCATCCCCTTAGCCAATACTACCCCTTACTGCAGAAAACTCCTCCGGAAATTCTTAGCAAACCTTGCCCTAGAATTCTAGATCAGTCTCTCAGTTCTGCAACTGTGTGTCTCTCCAACTAACCCTCAAGCCTTTCTCTTATACTTTTTCATTCATCTCATTAACGGTCAAGATTAAAACATTCATCAACGACTGAGATTAAAATATTGCTTGATCCGTGTCTTTTAGAACATTTCAGCACATGTGTTAATTAATTCACTTTAATTATTTAATTTTCCTAAGTTTAAACTTAGGAAACACATTAAAATAATTAATTATTTGAATAAGTTGAACACTAGCTGGAATTTCACCAAACACTTTCTGTGTTTTGGAGTTCAATTGTGTCTTAGCCCCTCCACAAAATTTCAAGGCTAGAACACACCTGATGCTACACCAACTATACAAAATCTCAACGCATGGTACATCCTAAAATGGCTGGTGTCATGTGAAATAACAATGGGACGGAGTGGGGGCAAGAGGGAAAGCTCCAAGCCCCATGCCATGGTACAAGGGTAGCTATGACGAGGGAAGCCCACACCTTGGGTGTATGAATGTAGGAGGGAGCAATCATGGTACAAGAGTTACCCCGACCTTTGTTTTTCCACCCTTTTTCATATGCCTTTTGTCCTTTTTTTATTTCTCTTTCTTTTACTGCTTAGGGCTCCAAAGGATGAGAGAATAATGGGTATGATGTAGCAATGATTACCCCCATAAGATTGGGCAATTCATTGCCCACCAGGGGTTGGGACAATCATGTTAGTTTTTGTAGCATCAGATGGTGTTCTAGTCCCAAAATTTGTGGAGAGGCTAAAATACGAGATATCTCCAAAACCCATAAATTGTTTATGGAAATTCCACCTTAACATAGCTCAATTAAATTAATTGACCATCATTTAAATTTTTCCTAACTTAGGAAAAGTGGTTAATTAATAACAATTAATTGAAAAAGGTGAGAATTCTCTAAAAACTCACACAGATCGACTTGGAGATGATCTCAACCATTGATTAAGTCTTAATCGTGGTCTTTGACGTCTCAACTAGAGATTATAAGAGGAGGTCGATGGGGTTGATGGAGAACACACTTGGTGAACAAGTTTCCTTGGCAGTTTGATTTTTCAAAGAGCAACATTCAACCGGAAGAATTCGAGCCAGAGAGGGGATGCAGATATAGTGAGAGGCATATTCAGTGAGTCCGGAGGAATGTCCCAGTTTCAGAGAGTCAGCTACAGGAGGGACGAGTTTCCTTAGGGAGGCTATGAAAAAGCTTCATAGACATAGTTTGATTTGGCCAGATAGAGGGTCGATTTAGTTGTTGGAGGCCGAGAGAATTTCCAGAAGGGCTAGTGAGTCGTTCTCATAGGTTGAGCTGGACAAATGACTTAATCAATTGCAACTTCCAGGCATAGCATGAGAGGGTCTGTGCAAAATTGGTGCAAACATTGATGGGGGGGGTTCGAGCAACCCATTTTGAGCCAGTTCACGAGTTGGAATCAGTGTCGGGTGAGACAAAATTTGTGTCACTAATTTTTTGGACAATTTATCTTGTAGAGGATTGCCAGTTTAGGGCATCCAGTTGTACCCAGAATTTATCACTTACATATTAATAAAACCCACAATTATTGCACCGGTTTTCCAACATTGAGTTTTTCTTGGGACAATTGTCCAAAAATAATTGTGTCATTTTTATGTGTGTGTGCTAGCATATTTCTCAGTTTCCAAAATTTTATTTTTCCACAACGTAGCGTTTTATGGTGAAAATTGAAATTGTGATTTTATTCGTTGTTTGTCGTAGCAAATAAACTGCATCATAAAATTTACAATTAGAACAATAATCTCCAGTTGTTGCAATAGAATATAAATTTTCCCATGGTATCAGAGAAAGTTTGATGAATATAAGGCTTAGAGACGAAGAGGGAGAAATTTCTTGTTCATAGGGAGCAACAATACAATTTTTCTAAGGGTTACGCAATACCTATCTAGGCAGTTAGAATTGTTGGAGAAGTTTCAATTTTCCAATTGCAGGTGGCAAGAAAGTTAGATTTGTCCAAGAAGTGATTCCAACATGCAGAGGTGGGAAACATAGTATTTTTTGTAGAGAAGATTCCTTGTTTTGGTGAAGAAGGGTTTTGCATCAGTTTTCAATAGCAAAATCAACGCTGGGAGGAAGAGAAATTACACACACGAAGGGAGTTTCTCTGGATTTCTAGTTTCAAAAATACAATATTTCCAGTCACAACAGGAAGATTTTCTCACTCCAGGAAGGAGTGTGAATAACAATTCTAGTAGCCTAGCAGGTGAAGGAGGGATATTTCTGTACCGGGAAGATTTTTTGCAGTAATTCCTGTGGATTTTGGTCTAATGACAATCGTGATTCCAACAAGTGGTATCAAAGCGAAAGGCCTCGAGTTCGAAACTCACTCAGATCGCACTGGGGAGAGATTGTTGGACATTGGGTTCAACGCTCCTTGTGTGTTTCGCAACATGTACTAACCGCCTCTTGTGGATCCTAACTCTAGCGATTGTAGCGGAGACTAATGCCTCCGAGTTTTGGTCTAACGACAAATCGTGATTCCAACAGTAATGGATTTAGTGGGAGTCCAAGATCAGGACATATTAGAGGGTGCCTCGAACTATTGTATCTGGAAGGCCAGGATGGCATTCCTGCTAGATGAATATGGTCTTAAGATATACACAGAAAGAGTTGTATTCGTACCTACATATGTTGATCAAATAGCAAATTACCATAAGGAGATGGCTAGGGAAAAGCGGTTGATTCTCCATAGAGTTCAAGATCATATAGTTCACACATTTCGACCAAGAATACAACCAAAGAAATTTGGGATGTTATTGCCTCACTATATCAAAATCCTTTCGAGCAACAGAAGATGTTCCTAAAGGAAAAGCTAAGGAATCTTCATGTGTAGAAGAGTGAAGGCATCAACCCCTTTCTCACTAGAATACAGGATATTCAGGATGAGCTTGCAGTTGTAGGAGAGTCTCCTCCAACTACAAAACTTGTGCATTTAGCCCTCAACAGTGTCACCAAGGAATGAGAGAATGTCGTATAGGGCATTCTAGGATGAGATCAACTACCTAGGTGGGACCGGATGTGGGAAAATCTCACACAAGAGAAGATGAGGCGAAATCTAATAAAGAGCTCCATTAGCGATAGTACCAGTAAAGGGTCGAAGGGTGTGAAGGAGGAAGAAAATGTGGCCCTTTCATTGAAAGGGAAAGCTAAAGGTCCCAGTCAGGGACAAGGCTCGCAGGGAGAGAAGAAGAAGGATTTGTCCAATATTAAGTGCTTCAGGTATTGCGAGTTTGTCCACTACAATACTCGGTGTCCTCAGAGGAAGAACGAAAATAAGGAGACGCAGTATTAAGCGACAACATTTGTAGATATAGATCAGTTGTCTTCCAAATTGGAGGAACAATTCACTTTGTATGTAGCTATACCTCCAAGAGAGATGTGGGGAGATATCGAGTTTTAAATACCAGAGTTGCATAGAGCTGAGCAAGGTCCATAGAGGAGTAGCGGTTGTAGTTTACTCACATGGATCATTACCCTTGCTACAAGGACCCACAATATTTAGTAGCAGGAGGATTAGTGTCAGTTGGTGCAGTCAGTTCCAGAGTGACAGTTGTAGACTAAATGCTAAGGAGCGTAGAGCAGTATTGATAGCAGTGTAGGAGGCACAATGCAGAATCAACAACAACACAAATTTCCTAGCAGATAGTCCAAAGGCTAATAGTAGTCAGAGACATAGGAGATAGTTGCAACATGTGATCACACTTTATTCAATATTTTGGATGCTTCTTAGTTGCAGTAACAACAACAACAGTGAGAGGGGGTGTTAGTTGGGTTGCAGTGCAGATGCAGATTTGGCAGTAGTATAGGTTGTACAGTGCAGTGTCAGTAACAACAAAAATGCAACATGGTTCCGATACAACCAGTAGCAGATGAATCAAAGTTAGCGCAATGATGGTGGACAGTGGAAGGCAACTACAATTGTCAAACATCAACAACATGTATGGAGGATGATGCAAATACATGGTGTTGTAGCAATGCAACGCTAGATAACACCTTCCTTGCTAAGAGGGTGTTAGTTTTTGTAGCATCGAATGGTGTTGAAGTCTCAAACTTTGTGGAGAGACTAAAACACAAAATATCTTTGAAACCCATAAATAGTTTCTGGAAATTCCACCAAGAGATAGCTCAATTAAATTAATTGATCATCATTTAAATTTTTCCTAAGTCTAACTTAGGAAAACTGGTTAATTAATACAAATTAATTGAAAAAGGTGAGAATTCTCTAGAAACTCACACAGATTGACTTGGAGATGATCTCAACCATTGATTAAGTTTTAATCGTGGTCGTTGAAGACTCAACTAGAGATTATAAGAGGTCGATGGGGTTGATGGAGAACACACTTAGTGAGGGAGTTCCCTTGGGCAGTTCAATTTTTTAGAGAGAAACATTCAACCAAAAGAATTCGATCTAGAGAGGGGATGCAAAGATAGTGAGGGGAAACTTCAGTGAGTCCGGAGGAAGTTTTTCTACTTCCAAAGAGTTAGCTACAGGAGGGCCGAGTTTCCCCAGTGAGGTTGTGTAGGGCATGCGCAGAAGCTTCAGAGTCAGAGTTTGATTTGGCCAGACAAAGGGTTGATTTAGTTGTTGGAGGTGGGGAGAATTTCTGAAAGGGTCAGTAAATCGTTCTCAGAGGTTGAGTTGGGCAGATGACTTGATCAATTGTCACTTCCAGGAAAAGTGTGAGAGGGTGTGTGCAACATTGGCGTAGAGGATGATGCAGGGGTTCGAGCAACCCATTTTGAGCTAGTTCAGGAGTTGGGATCAGTGTTGGGTGAGACAAAATTTGTCTCACTAATTTTGTGGCCAGTTTATCTTGTAGAGGATTGCCAGTTTTGGGCATCCAGTGGTACTCAGAATTTCTCACTGTTGCGTATTAAATAAAACCCTCAGTTGTTGTACCAGTTCTCCCACATTGGGTTTTTCTGTGGACAATTGTCATTTTTAGTTGTGTGCTAGCATATTTCTCAGTTTCTAGCATTTTATTTTTCCGCGACGTTTTTATGGTGAAAATTGTAGTTGTGATTTTATTCGTTGTTTGTCGTTTTTATAGTGAAAATTGTAGTTGTGATTTTATTCGTTGTTTGTCGTAGCAAATAAATTACATAATTAAATTTACAGTTAGAAGAATAATCTCCAGTTGTTGCAATAGAGTTGAAATTTTCACAAATCATGGGTTCCTTAACGATGCATGGGGCACTCATAGTGGCCCCAGGAACCAGGGTGATGACCATATTGACAGGGGGGTAGAGCTCATGTTCAACTTTTTCCCACGTGCTAATTTTTTATGTCCCGACCATCTTTTTCATTTTGTGGTATATTTCCTGCTGAAAGTTGTCAAATTATGCTTTTATCTTTATTTTTCGCTGCATCAACCTCTAGGGCATTGTTCCAGTCTCGACCCAAAGTGTGGACGAGGATGGGGAGGCTAACACCTTGTGGACCTAGATGAGAAAAATGTGAAAAAGGGCTTGTAATGAGTGGAAGGGAGTGATATATATGGTATCGAGAAGCGAGACCACACAACTAAAATCGGGGTTTCCCATGTAGTGTCCCTCCTAAAGCTATTAGCCAATAGAGGAGATCCCACGGGACTAGGATAAAATATTAACCCCCAATTTGAGGTAAGGAAACAAGAGTACAGATCAACCCCATTCTTTCCAATGAATCCCCCCACTAATCCATGTCCAAATGTGCCCAAGAAAAGCAAACATAAATAACCAATTACATAATGAGACGTCATACCTTCGGGGCTGGAAGGGCCACCTTCAAACATACGATCGTGACAGATGAGCGAGGGTACACAATAGTTGGCTTAGGTGGAGGGGAATGGTGGCACATCGAAATATCAGGTGGCCACTGGTTGAAAACAAATCTAGGAGAAAATTTCTCCTATAGGGGTCACCCACTAGTGGTGAGTAACAAGATTTTGCTTAGATTTCCGAATTTTGTGAGTGGTGTGAAATTTTCTATATGAAAATACTATTGCAGTGATTGATTTATTTCACCTACTTATTTATGATAATTTATTCACAGATGCTTCAATAAATATTGAAATAAATACAGCTACAGTATTCACTTTAATCAAAAGCAGAAGAACAAATAGAACACATATAACACAATAGAAACAACCACATGAACATAGTTATTTTTGGAAAATCGTCCCCGGAAAAACCCAATGTGGGAAAACCGGTGCAGTAGATAAGGGTTTATATTATTCTTCAACAGTGAAAGTTCCTTTACAAATAATATGACGAGCAGAATATTTAGCATGCACCTGAGATGAATTTCCCGAGCACTCCGAAAAATTCCCGACACACGATAGGCAGTCCTCCTCCCTCTGTGTCACTCTGCGTGGCCCCTCTACACAATCACTGCGCTGGACTGCGTCACTCTGCTTGGAGGGTCAGTGTTGCTGCTGAACACTACCTCCTCTTCGTCTTCCTTCTGCCTTATTCAGTCACTGTTGACTTCTCCCTCCTCCTTCTATCTTTGCAACCCAGCCTCTACAACCTCACCCTCTGAAATCGAATTCTCTTACTTCAGAATCGATTTCCTTCAGGTACTAAGAGTGTGCCCGACTTGCTTTCCAGATGACCCTCAAGCCTTTTCTTATAGTCTTCTCGTTGATGAATCAATGGTCCATATTATATCCTTAATAAATGGCTCAGATTAAAATATGACTTGATCTTCATCTTCTAGAAGATTCACACTATGCTTTATTAATACCCTTTAATTATTTAATTTTCCTAAGTTTAGACTTAGGGATCACTTTAAAATAATTAATTATTTTAATAAAGCATGATCTGAGTGGAATTTCCACAAACGATTTCTGGGTTCTCTGGAATACTGATGTCCAAGCCTCTTCCAAAAATATGAGACTTGGAACACTTTCCAGTGCTACAAAATCAACACTCCCTCTTAGCGAGGAAAGTGTTTCAGCAAGGTACCAACTGTATCTTCTCTGACATGAAGCATTTGTTGCGCTGTTGATGTCTTGGTTGTTTCCCCTCTTCTCTGCATTGTTGCTCTTTGTACTGCTACTTGTGACACCACCTCTGCCACTGCCTCATCGGTACTGCAACTCCCTCTGAATCTGAAGACCACCCATTCCTCTAATGGAAAGGGTTCTCGAACATCCCCATCTTTTCCCTCAAGTAAGTAAACTTAATCTTACCCAGAGCCTTTGTGAGGACATCTGCCATTTGTTCTCCTATAGGAATGTACTTCAACTGTACAACGCCTTGTTGGACATAGTCTCTGATGAAGTGGCACCTAATGTCAATTTGCTTCAACCGGTCGAGAAACACAAGATTCTCAGAGAGCTTGATGCAACTCTGATTATCACACAAAATTCTGGTCGGTTCCATCCTCTTCTTGAGCAAGTTCAAGAGTAGTTTACGAAGCCATATGGCCTCACATGAAGTTGTGCTTGCTCCCATATATTCGGCCTCGGTTGAGCTCAGTGCCACTGATTTATGTTTCCTACTACACCAGGAACTCATTCCTGATCCGAGACTGAAACAATACCCACTGGTACTTTTCTGATCCACTGGGCTTCTAGCCCAATCCGCGTCAGTCAACCCACTCAACTGGATTTCATTTCCTTTGGTGTACTTCAACCCATATAACATGTTTGGTTGTTGCCCAGTGAGCCCTCCTTGGTTTTACCATGAACTCACTGAGGGTATTCATTGCATAACAGATGTCTAGTCTAGTGTTGACCAGGTACATCAATGATCCTATGAGCTGCCTATACAAGGTAGAGTCAACCTCATCATCCTCGAACGTGTCTATCTTCTTCCAGTTTGTAATCATTGGCATAGCCATGGGTCTACAGTCCTCCATATGAAACCTCTTCAGGATCTCTGTAGTATATCTTCCTTGCCCAAGGAAGATTTCTCCCTTTTGCTACCAGACCTCCAAACCAAGAAAATAGTGCATCTGCCCTAGATCCTTCATGTCGAATTCGGTAGCCAGATTCTCCTTGCAGTCTTTGATGAGCTTGGATGATCCGATCAAGAACAAATCATCTAAATATAACACTAGAATTAGCGGCACAACCCCTACTCTCAGATAGTAGAGGTTGGGATCTGCGTTACTCTTTGACAAATCCCATCTTCTGCAAGTAGCTATCAATTCGCCCATACCATGCTTTGGGGGCTTGCTTAAGTCCGTACAAGGATTTCTTAAGCCTGCATACATGAGTCTTCTACTCACGTGTCTCAAAGCCCTCTGGTTGTTATATGTACACTTCCTCTTCTATCACCCCATTCAAGAACATTGTCTTGACATCCGTCTGGTGAATCTCCCATCCCATTTGCGCTGCAAGAGAGATGGCAGACCTGATTGAAGTGAATCGAACTACAAGAGTGAAGGTTTCTTCATAATCAATCCCTTCCTTCTGTGCATACCCCTTATCCACGAATCTGGCCTTGAAATTTTCTATGCTGCCATCTGCAACATACTTGATCTTGTAGATCCACCTTGATCCTACAACCAATCTGTTCTGTGGTCTAGGGACTACTTCCCACACATCGTTTTTTGTGATGGAGCTATACTCCTCCACCATGGCATCTACCCACACCTGATGTTGAGTTGCCTCCCGAAAACTAAAGGGTTATCTAACCTGTGCTACCAATGCCCAGTACCTGTCAGGTTGCCTACGTTCCCTCTTCTCATATCTAGGGGTTCCAACAAATTCCTCTGAGTCCCTCCGAGTCTGTTGGAGCTCTTTGCTCGTTCTTCCGCTAGTGGTGGGTGGATTTACCTAGTCTCCTGCTTATTCTTATTTGGAAGAACTTTTCTTAGAATCCTTGTGTCGTGGAGAGGCACTCGAACCATCTTCTATAGGCCGTTGTCATTGTAATAGCAGGTCCTCCTCAACCTGCGTATTTGTAGTCATTTCCCTGGGTCTCCTGAAGGCTCTCTCCTCCATGAATTTCACGTCCCGCCTTACTACAATCTTCTTGTTTTCTAGAATATAGATGCGACATGCCTTCACATTTTTACTATATCCCACAAGATAACCCTTCTCTGCAGCCATATCCAATTTCTTCCTCTTCTCATCAAGTGGAAATACGCTATACTGCCAAATATTCTGAAGTGTCTCACCTCAGGCTTGTTGCCTGTGAACACACTCTCGGGAGTCACTTTTCCCAATGCTCTATGAGGCACCCTGTTCTGCACATACACCGATGTATTGCAGGATTCTGCCCACAAAAATTTGGGCATGTATTGGTCATATAACATTGCCCTCACAACTTCCACATTGGCCTTGTTCTTCCTTTCTACAATTCCATTCTGCTCTGGATTGTATGGAGCTGTCCATTCTCTCTTGATGTATTCCTTTTGCACAGAAACTTGTGAAGTCATTATCTGATCGCAGCTTCTTGATCTTCTTTCCGGTTAAATTTTCTACCAAAGCTTTGAATTCTTTGAATCAATCAAAGACTTCATCTTTGGTTTTGAGAAAGTATATCCATTTTTTCCGGGAATGGTCATCAATAAAGGTAGAAAAATACTTTGCACCATTGAGAGCAGTCATGGACATTGGTCCTCAGATGTCTGAGTGTATCAACTCCAATACACTCTTGGCCCTACTACTGCATTTTGGAAATGTTGTCTTGGCATACTTCCCTAGTACACACCCCCTATAGACATCGTCTTTCCTTGTGCTGAGTTCTGGAGCTCCCATGACAGTCTTCTTGAGGATATTCAAGGCTCCATGATGTAAATGCCCCATTATTTTATGCCATAATTCATTCAGGTCTCTTTCATCCGTACCGTCAATTAGTGCCATTGGGGACTTAAGTTGTAGCTTATACAGTTTATGGCTCCTTACTCCAATTTGTGCCTTCCTTTTCCAGTTAGGAAGTTTGACATAAACCTTATTTCCAATCAAGTATACATCGTAACCCTTATTCTGAAGCTGAGACACCATGAGTAAGTTCATCCACAATCTCGGTATATGCAGTACATTGGTGGCCCGAAGATTGTTACCAGCTTATGTCTGAAATATTATGGTCCCTCTTCCAATGGGGGTACACTTGGCCTTGTTTCCCATCGTGATCTGAAAATTCATTTGCTCTTCTTGGTAGCTCGAGAAGCATTCTTGAACTCCAGTCATGTGATCAGATGCTCCACTGTTAATAAACCAAACGCCTGGAGAGGTCGTGCTTGACATATAAGCGAAATCCTCTTCGAGTCTGGATGCCAGAACTGATATGTCATAATCCCTATGTTTCTCCATGTGTTCTGGAGGACTGCGTGAATCCTTCCGAGTTGTTGCTGCAACTATGTCGGCCCTTGATTTCATTGCAAAACCTCCTTTTCTATCTTTTAACTTTTGCTCTGATACCATGTGAAATTTTCAATCTGAAAATACTACTGCAGTGATTGATTTATTTCACCTACTTATGTAATATCCCCAAAGGGGAATAACCAGTAATAAACAGAAATATGCCAGACAGATATAGAAAATATAATGCTGAACCAGATCATACACATAGAATGCCAGAAAACTGAGCCATTTTATTAATCTGAAAGTACATAGAGAGGAGTACAAGAAGATCAGGATAAGTACTGTCTTGCCTAGAAAGCGAGTAGAGCTCTCTCGGACAAATAATGAGCAGCAAGAATGAGCGTCTGAAACACAGCAGAAAATTTAGGCGGGTATGCGGAGACTATGGTAAGAAGGCGAGAAAATAGATGCTATCAATATAAAACCCTCACGATATCATTATTTGCCTCTTGCTAGTGACGACGTGAGGCAGTGTAGTGCGGTCACAAAACCTCTGAATGAATAGTCCGCATTTGCTCGAAAACGCGTAGAGGCCCTCTGGCACAAGCTGCTCCTCGGATGGGCGTCCTACACGGGGGATCTACCTCACAGCATGCTGGAATCACGGTCACGAAGCCTCCAATCCAGATCTGCGTCCTATCCCTCCGGATCTGTGTCCCCCTATATCAGATCTACTGCTATCTCTTCAGATCTATGCTAGATCTGCCAATATCTCCTCAGATCTGCAACCTCAAAGGCTGGATCTGATGTTATCTCTTCAGATCTAGGCTGGATCTGCCAATATCTCCTCAGATCTGCAATCTCCCAAGCTGGATCTAGTGCTACCCCTCCAGATCTGCAACCTACAGAACCAGATCTGCAAATATCTGCTCGGATCTACAATCTCGTGTACAATCTCCAATTTGGATCTACCAATGTGCCTTGACTGCGTCCTCTCTTCCTGTGAACGGCGTCCTCACTCCAAGGCTGATCCTGTAGTCTTCCTCCTCACGGAATAGCGTTTCTGCGCTCGGATACCGAGTGCGTCCTCCACAGCTTGACGTCCTCACTCTCCAAGGCCCGGTCGGCGTCCTCTCTTCTCCCCAAGCCGACGTCCCTCCTCCTCAGAACTGCGCAGCCACAAGAGGGCTTCTTCCTCTCCAAGTCTGCACCAGAAACTGCTGCTACTTGCTGCTGAAACTGAAAGGTGTACTCAGAACATAACCTTACTAGGGCGGGCACTCGAAGTCCCCCGAAGCTAAGGGTGAAACCAGAAATAACCTTACCAGGGCAGGCACTCGAAGTCCCCCGAGGCTAAGGGTGAGATCTCCGACCGGAGACACTCGTGCACTAAACAGTGCTGCAGACCGACTAAACAACTGGCGTGCTGAAGCAGACAGAAGTCTAGCTCTCAATAATAATATCAAATCATGAATGATCCAAATGAGGTGAGAACCTCTCCTTTTATAATGCCAAACTCCCTCCAAAACTTAACTCTCCTTTGACCTGCGCAGTTTACCTTGGGTCAGCCTGATGCCTCCCCCATCATACCCATGTGGACCCCCAAGGCCCCCCTCTCTAAGTTATAACGTCAATCTACTAGGAAAAGAACACTTTATTATAAAGTGAGGTGACTAAAGTGAGGTGACCCCTCTTATTTCTCACTTTATTTATTATTTCTTGCTAAAACGGTAAAATAAAGCAAAAATGAAATATTCCAATTAGCAAGGCTAATTGGGAATATTACAGTCTCCCCCGGCAAAACGTTGCTTGTCCTCAAGCAACTGAAGTGATGGATGCTGTAAAGTCTGCTCGCTCCCCCAAGTGGCATCCTCATCTGGCAAAAATTGCTTGTTCTCAAGCAATGCTTGAACAAGCCCACTCTCTAGCTGATGCTCCCTGCCAATACTGCAAAATGTGCCTGGGTCCCACTGAAACCTCTCTGACTCCTGCATCACCCTGATATGAAGGGACATCTCAATGCCAGGATCCCAAACTGGCCTCTCATGGTACCAGCCAATCAATAGTCCTCTAGGATCCCATCGCCACTGTGGCCAATAATCGCACAAGTCCCAAGGCTCGGACTGCTCACTGCCTCTGGCTATGACTGAAGACCATGACCGCTGCTGCTCTGCACCTATGACTGTGTAAGCTGTCCCCTCAACTGTGAACCAACTCGTCACCTCTCTCCAATCAAGGCATGGAGTCGAAAATATAATGAGGAATATCTCCCTTCATCTCCCAGCAATCATCCAGACAAAATGAGCCACCTCCCAACAAGGCAACTCCTGAAAATCTCCTTCCACCTCAAGATCTGGTAATGAAGGTGGGCTGAAAATATGAACTTGGCAAGCATCATAGCTTACCCCATGCTGTCCTTCTCTCCACTCATGACAAGTGTAGAGTCTATGCTGATCCTGGGCTGCAAAATCATTGCCTTCCAATGGCAAAGTGAAAAATAATCCACCATCGAAGGTTCCTCTATCAATGAAGAACAAGCTGGCCCAAAACAACCCGTCCATGAAGAATATGACATGGTCATCATGGGTCATCCTAATGAGATGTTTGCTGAAGGTTCTACATGAGGATACATAATGCAAACAATTTCTCACAAGGATACAACGTAGTCTCATCCACTGCAATCTCAGAAAATTACATGGCAAGCAATGTACATCTACTAATGGATAGCAAATGGCTGAATATGAAAACGATAAAAGACCAAACAATTGCCCATGGCTATACAATGGATGACTATCAATCTCATGGCCCACCTCAGAAGAGAGCACATATGTAGTAGTGGTGGCCATGCCTCCTCCCATGCTCCCATTAGAACATGTAGTGCAGAAAATACTCAAGGACACATCCAGCTCATGTGTCTCTCTCATAATCAAGCCTCCCATACAAATCTGATCTATATCAGCAAATGGAGACATGATCAGCAACAGAATGAAGGAAACGCTGAAGGTTACATGTGATGAAAAAAGGTACCAACAGCTTCCCCAACAAGTACAGCGCAGTTTTACAAGTTGCTGCTTGATAAGAGTACAAGGCAAAATGTTTATGTTAAACCTGCATGTCTTCATATAATACATGATATAGTGCTGCAAATGATAGAACACTTTCCCAAAGCCACAAAAGATATGGTTGCCTCCATCATGTAGTTTGGCCCGATAAAACTCACGGAGCAATATGACAAGCTTGCCCCCTTGTGAAGCAATGCACTGCCTAGGAGCGTGCAAATCAATGAATGTATAGACAAACTCCTCACCATATGCTGGAAGTAAGATGGTACATGGATCCATAAATGAGTCCTCCATATTGTTTTGGCATGCTATGAAGGAGAATGAACCATGTGCTACAAGAAGATAATCCTCCCTATGCTTGGAAATCCAAGTCAAGAAGAATATGTCATAGCGATAAATGTCTCTATCATCATTACCTCCTCTCTGTTCATCAAGTGCAACAAATATGAAGTGATCCTGGGACCTATGGGTTATAGATCCACCATATCTCTGCTGCGCACACTTCATCCATAATGTCCTGATCCAAGGTGACAACGTTGTGAGCTCATGCAAATAAGCTCCTGTCAATACCAGACTCTGTCCTTTGACATGCTCCTTGTCAAAGACTCCTCCAATAATGCTACAACAAGTGCGGAATACTTCCCAAGATGGAAGTGCTTCCAAGCCATCATCAAGGATCAAAGAGATAGTGCCATCCCCTCGTCCTGCAACATCATACAAAGTGTGAGAGCAAATCTGCCCTTGCTCTCCTAGGAACAAACCAAGCAACAAGACATTGTGTTGCCTCCCCATACCTCCATCATACAACTCATGTGATGAAGACACAATGAATGATAGGAGTAACACATCAACACCATGCATCCATACTCTATGTTGCTCAATGATGCCAGTATCCATCCATCTTTTCCCCATCCTCCTACTCTTAAGAAGAGTGTTTGCCAAGTGATGGCCAAACTCTTTCAAGAGTAACCAGCGCAGCCAAGCCTCCTGCTGCCTTGTGTCATAGATCTGCAAGTAGCCCCCTAGCTCCTCGCTCATCAACCACGTCCACTCAATCATTTGTGGATGCCTTTTTCTTCTTCTCATCCTGGTATTCCTCCCACGAGGGCTACCATCCTCCCAAAGCAAGTTTCTGACTTTGCACTCCATGGGATCTTGAAATATAAACTTCTCAAGGATCAATGAGACCCTATCAAGAATCAAATAGGTGGTAGGCAAAAACCTCCCATCATGATGTGTATGGCTCAAAGGATGTCCAACACAAGCATGAGAGATGTTATCCATCCGAAGATGTCCTCCATCTTCTATCTGCTCTTGTGAGAAGGGAACCAAATCATTGTGTTCCATAGCCCCCTCCACCGAGTACCAACTCAAAATCTCTCTCCATCCAATCTCAACATATGGATGCTGTACCCTGTACAACTCTGATCGTCTCATACCGCTATCCAAGTCAACATATGAGATCTGACTAGGTGGCTCTGCCTCTCTCTCTCCAACGGGAAGAGATGACTCAACAGCACCGCCAGTCCCATCCATGCATACCTGAAGGGGAATGATCTGACGCTCCAATGCGCCCTCTGGTTGTACCATCAGGGAATCCAGCTGTTCCCCAATGCTAACCAACTTGGTTGCCGACTTGGCACAAGTCACTCTCATACCCTCTAGCTCCTGGTCCTGCAACAAAAGGGTCTCCCGTACTGACGCGGCCTTCTCTCTCAAAACTCGAAGGTCCGTCCGAAGCCGATGATACTGCTGTCTGCGACCATCATCCAATACCTCTGTACCTGCTATTACCTCATCGAAGGTGGATACATCTCCTGACACCTCACCCTTCTGTTGTGTGCTGCTACCACCCGAAGACTCGGACATGGCTCCAGTCATCACCTCAGTGGATGGCTCTACCGGGGTAGGCTCTACCTCCTCCACTACGATATCAACCGGCACGGTCAAGGAGGTCTCTAATGATGGTGAGTTCTGTGTCTCACTAGGTGTATCCTCGAACTCCCTGCAATCCTGTGTTCCCTCATCCTCTTCTCCACTGCTCTCGGAGAAGACCTCAATGAAGTGTGCCTTCCCTGCCGCACACCTGTGTCCTGGTGCCCATGGCTCCCGGCAAGTGAAGCACAACCGCTTCCTCCTCGGCTCTCTCTTGGCCTCATCATCAAACTGCCCTCGTCCAGGATTCGCCTTGGGAGGCGGAGCCCTCGTGTCCTGACCCTTAGGCTGGAAGGCCTGTCTCTGGGGATAAGGTGTCCGAGTCCTGGGTAAGACATCCTGTAAGTCCCGAGTCCTGCTGATGGCATCCTGAAGGGTAGCCGGTCTGTTCGACCGGACTAGGCCACGAAGTGGCTCTGACAGCCCCTCCACAAATATGCAACCCATCCAAGCTGCAGATAAATCAGGTACCATCACCGAAATCCTCAAGAAGTCTGAAATGTATGTCTCTATACTCCCAGTCTGTTTGAGCTTGGTCAGCTCAACAAAATGCTGCTCCGGATCCCTCCTGTCAAAGCGATCTAACACCCTCTGAGTAAACTCGGCATATGTCGTCACTGTAGAATGCCCGAGTGTCACCATCCCATGGAACCACCAATCGCGGGCCTCACCATCCAGATGCAATGTTGCCACCTTAATGGCCTCTGACTGAGTCATCCGGTGAAGCTGGACATAGATGTCCAACTTCTCTACCCAGGACTCTGCCGAACTGTTTGGTGAGCCATCAAACCTGGGCAAATGAAATCTACTAGCTGCACGGTGGTCATCACGGTGGTATCCGTGCCCCTTGTGCTGGTGCTGCTCATGCTCATGGGCCTTGTCGCCACATCGGAACTGGAAATAGCGCTCTAAGGGGAAAGCATCCATGAACGCCTGACCTAGGCCCTGCCATTCTGCAAAAACGGCCGCATATTGAGCTGGACTCACATCTCCTGCCATTGGCATTTTCTGCTAGGTGCCAACAGGCTCCTCAGAAACTGCACGGCTACTGCAAAACCATACTGATGCTTAACTTCGACATCCGATTTACCCACTGAAAACAACTCAGAAGATTCCAGGAATTTGGGAAGGTGATCCTTGTCCAAAACCCAGAAAAAAAAAACGTTTTTCCTAATTCCAAACTTCAAAATTTGACCTCTTTTATTTTGGCCCTTTTTCCAACTGCGTTTCTGGTATTGCAACTGCTATTGCTCTGTATGATTTCTTTTCTGATGTCATAGACCACAGGCTGAGCCAGAATTATGCTCTGATACCACTGTAATATCCCCAAAGGGGAATAACCAGTAATAAACAGAAATATGCCAGACAGATATAGAAAATATAATGCTGAACCAGATCATACACATAGAATGCCAGAAAACTGAGCCATTTTATTAATCTGAAAGTACATAGAGAGGAGTACAAGAAGATCAGGATAAATGCACCTATCCTTGCCCTAGGCAAGTAGAGGCTCTCTCAGACAAATAATGGCTGCAACAAGGACAACGTCCTAGCTGCTCTGAAGACTGGAGCTGGACTGTACTGGAACTATGAGCTGAAGACTGAAAAATAGCTGCTATCAATACTCCAAACCCTCACCAATGGAAAAGCACGCTTGTCAGCGCTGAAGTGACAGTGACCCGAGACAGTGTAGTGCTGAAACCACAAAACCTCCGGATGGATAGATGCATACGTGGCTGGAAAGCCGGGCTGTCCGACCTCTAACTGGCGCCTCGGATCGAGGCGTCCCTGCAGGGATCTACCTCCTGTGCTCGGATCTGCGGGTCCGACCTCCAAACCGGATGCGTCCTATCCCTCCGGATGCGTCTCTGAATCTGCTATCAACCCTTAGGATCTGTCTTGGATACGACAATATCTCTTCGGATGCACGCCCCCAAGGCCGGATGTGATGTTATGTCTGGAAATCCAAGGCCAGGTACGCAATATTTCCTCAGATCTACAATCTCCCAAGCTGGATCTAGTGCTATACCTCCAGATCTGCACCATACAAAACTAGATCTGCAAATATCTGCTCAGATCTACAATCTCCAAGGCTGGATCTACCAATGTGCCTTCAGAACTGCGTCCTCTCTTCCCTGCTGAACAGCGTCCTCACTCCAAGACTGATCTGCGTCCTTCCTCCTCCTGGAATAGCGTTTTCTCTGCTCAGATCTGGACTGCGTCCTCCCTGAAACAGCGTCCTCACTCTCAAGGCTGATCAGCGTCCTCTCTTCTCCTGAAACAGCGTCCCTCCTCCTCAGAACTACGCAGCCACAAGAGGGCTTCTTCCTCTCCAAATCTGCACCAGAAACTGCTGCTACTTGCTGCTGAAACTGAAAGGTGTACTCAGAACATAACCTTACTAGGGCGGGCACTCGAAGTCCCCCGAAGCTAAGGGTGAAACCAGAAATAACCTTACCAGGGCAGGCACTCGAAGTCCCCCGAGGCTAAGGGTGAGATCTCCGACCGGAGACACTCGGTTGCACTAAACAGTGCTGCAGACCGACTAAACAACCGGCGTGCTGAAGCAGACAGAAGTCTAGCTCTCAATATCAATATCAAATCAAGGGTGTCCAAATGAGGTGAGAACCCCTCCTTTTATAATGCCAAACTCCCTCCAAAACTTAACTACGTCCTTACTCTCCTTTGACCTGCGCAGTTAACCTTGGGTCAGCCTGATGCCTCCCCATCATACTCATGTGGACCCCCAAGGCCCCCTCTCTAAGTTATAACGTCAATCAACTAGGAAAATAACACTTTATTTATAAAGTGAGGTGACTAAAGTGAGGTGACCCCTCTTATTTCTCACTTTATTTATTATTTCTAGCTAAAGCGGTAAAATAAAGCAAAAATGAAATATTCCAATTAGCAAGGCTAATTGGGAATATTACAACTTATTTATGACAAGTTATTCACGAATGCTTCAATAAATATTGAAATAAATACAGCTGCAGTATTCACTTTAATTAAAAGCAAAAGAACAAATAGAACACATATAACACAATAGAAACAACCACATGAACACAGTTATTTTTGGACTATTGTCCCCGGAAAAACCCAATGTGGGAAAACCGGTGCAACAGATGAGGGTTTATATTATTCTTCAGTAATGAAAGTTATTTTATAGATAATATGATGAGCATAATATTTAGCATATACCTGATATGAATTTCCCGAGCACTCTCGAAAATTCCCGACACATGGTAGGCAGTCCTCCTCCCTCTGTGTCACTCTGCGTGGCCCCTTTGCGCAGTCACTGCGCTAGACTGCGTCACTCTGCGTGGAGGGTCAATGTTGCTGCTCAGCATTGCCTCCTCTTCGTCTTCCTTCTGTCTTCTTCAATCGCTACTGACTTCTTCCTCCTCCTCTCTCTGCGACCCAACCTCTACAACCTCACACTCTTAAATCGAATTCTCTTACTTCATAATCAATTTCCTTCAGGTACTGAGAGTGTGCCTGACTTGCTTTCCAAATGACCCTCAAACCTTTTCTTATAGTCTTCTCGTTGATGAATCAATGGCCCAAATTATATCCTTAATCAATGACTCAGATTAAAAGATGACTTGATCTTCATTTTCTAGAAGATTCACACTCTACTTTATTAATACCCTTTAATTATTTAATTTCCCTAAGTTTATACTTAAGTATCACTTTATAATAATTAACTATTTTAATAAAGCATGATCCGAGTGGAATTTTCACAAACAATTTTTGGGTTCTTTGGAATACAGATGTCCAAGCACCTTGCAAAAATATGAAACTTGGAACACTTTCCAATGCTACAAAATCAACAAGTGGTACACCAATAAAATGAAAAAATAACAATGTCCAACTAAGTGTATGTGCTTGTGTGATGACAAACCAAGATGACATTGTAGTCAAGTAGGTAAGGTATTTAAAAAAATATCTATTGAAGCAATTAAGTCATTATTGAAAAATGTGAACAACCAAAAATCTTAGTGAGGATGTGATTTGAAATGTATAACACTAGTTTTATCTAACCTAGATGTTAAACCTAACCTATAAATTTGTTGAGATTTTTGAGTGTTGGGGTAGCATCGGATGTGCTCTAGCTCCCAAACTTTGTGGAGGGACTAGAGTACATGAGATCTCCAAGTCCCAGAAAGGAATTTGAGAAATTCCATCCTGTTTAAGAGATATTTAATTAATTAATCTTTTTAATTAAGGACCCTAAGTCTAACTTAGGAAAATTAAAAGATTAAAATTAATTAAATTGAGCATGTGATGAAAATGACTTAAGTGACACGGATCAAGCTTTCTTTTAATCTTAGCCGTCAATAAGAGATTAGATTACGGTTGTTGATTTCCTAACGAGAAAAGTATAAAGGAAAGGCTTGGGGTCAGTTGGAGAACACACACGGAGGCAGAGCGCTGAGAGTAAGTTGGAATTCTAGGGCGTGGTTTGCTAATAATTTCCAGAAGTGTTTCAACTGCAGCGAAGGGTAGTATTGGCAGAAGGGATGATCTGATCCCAGGCCAAGAGTGCAACAAGAGGCAGAGAAGAAACAGACTGAGCAGCACAGAGGGAGCGGAATCTACGCAGCAGCTGCGCAGTGCAGAGGCTTCAGGTGCTACGTGGAGGCTATGCAAACCTAGAAAGGGCAGCATAAAGGCAGCAAGAGGCCAGCAGGGCTGACGCAGGCCTAGATAGGGCAACGTAGGGGCAGCGTAACTGATTCTGGGTGATGCAGGCCCTTCTTGAGCAGCACAGGGGCTGACGCAGGCCTAGCCAGGGCAATGTAGGGGCAACGTAACTCAGTCTGGGTGATGCAGGCCCTTCCTGAGCAGCGCAGGGGCTAACACAGGCTAGCAGAGCTGACACAGAGGGCTTCAAAGCAACGTTGGGGTTTATGAAGACTGAAAAGGGTTGAGATCTGTAAATCCCGTTTGAGAGTGTGAATCAGTCAATTTTTCTATCTCTGGAACAGAGGTATTGCTGCAGATTGTTTATTTCTCTATCGAGTTAACCAATTTGGTGCCCAAATTTGTTGTACTTAGAATATAATTAATAATAAAACCCTCCAGCGGCCGAAAGACCGGTTTTCCCACATTGGGTTTTTCTGGGGACAGTTGTCCAGAAAATCCTTGTGTGTCACTTTTTCATTGTGCATGTATTCAGTTTAGATCTATATGTGTGTAGATTGTTAATGTATTTACTTCGATTTTAATGTTGAATACTTCAGATTGATAACTTGTCTAAGTAGGAGAAGTAAATCAAGATTTAATAGTAGGGTTGCTGCATAAGTAATATTCAAAAAATTTCACATGGTATCAGAGTGATTGCAGATCTAGCCTAGATCACCAGCAAGAAGATTGAAGAATCCTTGCTATAGAAAGTAGTGGCAGTCGCAGAAAGCCAGACCAGAGAGGGTAGCATTGTGACAGAAGGAAGCAGAGCCACGTAGAGTCCAGAGTGACACAGTCTCCACGCATGCCCACATACTTACTGCAGAGACGCAACACAGAAGCTGTGTTGATACTATCTGCTCATGCAGAAGCCATCTAGGGTGACGCAGTCCTGAAGCTGTTAGATGATTCAGAGTGCCGGAAGTCGTGCTGCAGACCTTCAGTAGTTGCTGGTGGGGTTAAAATTCTGTCGGTGCAGAATTTAGCCTAAGCGAAGTTGACAAAAAGCATGGGGAGAACAACTTCTCAAAAGATTTCCAGCCAAAGAAGTCTGAAGATCGAAGAGAGCTGATTCATTTTTTATTAGGCAGACTTCCAAGAGAGGAAGTCAGTTGTCAAAGGGAGCAGAGGTTGCCTGTTTCGTCAAGGACACTAGATACAAGTTTCTAGCATATAGAGGAGGATTCGTTTCAACATATTTTCTGAGCAGATGATGCCTCACAGACTACGTGATCATGATAGGTTGGATGACTTGTCCAACTTGTAATATGGAAGGCCAGAATCCTGGTAGTCATGGAGGCATACGGTCTGAGGGAGCATGCAGAGAAAGTCCTAGCCATGTCAACCGATGTGAAGCTCTTGGAGAAGCATGAAGAAGCAGTGGCACACGCCAAGCGCTTCATCATGGACGGAGTCAAAGATCATGTGGTCCCTCACATAGCCAAGAAGACAACGGCTCATGATATGTGGGTGGCTCTAACAACATTATATGAAGATACGTCTAGAGGAAGATGCTTCTAGAGAACCAGCTGAGGTTATTCATGATGGCCAAGGGGGAGGAGATCGATCATTTTTCTGTCTAGACTACAAGCGATCTGAGATCAACTGACTAGCATAGAGGTGAAGGTGGAGGACGATGTTATGGTGAGGACGGCTCTAAATGCTGTCACAGGGGACTAGGAAATTTTCGTCCATAGTCTCTTGGGCAAAGCGGACCTTCCCAACTAGGACAATATGTGGGCGATCCTCCGACAAGAAGAAATTCGGCAGATCACCAAGAGAAAATACAACACCAGGTCGAGTAACGTAAAGAAGGAAGAAGAGGAAGATGTAGCCTTGGCATCAAAGAGGCAACAAGGGAGAAAGAAGCGAGATCTGTCAAAGATCAAGTGTTTCCAGTGCGGCGAACTAGGACATTTTGCCAGCAATTGTCCTCAAAAGAAGAAGGACAAGGAAGCTTTTAGATCCAAGGCTGTTGTGGCAGATGATGGCTCCGAAGATGACGTAGCCATGAGCGCTAATGAACCACGAAAGTGGGCGACAGGGATATGTAGAGCAGCTACAGAGTGTTGGCGGGATCCTTGAGTAGCCCAACTCTTGGATCAAATCTATGCTACAGGAGCCTTAAGACAATAGCGGGACAAGTGGAACACTGGGTGCAGAGAATCATAGATTGAGCAGAGATAGAGCTGGATGCTGAGAGGAAGAAGCGCAGTGCAGATGCAGCAGCAGCGTAGCAAAGGGGTTGATGTGACTTCGGCAGCACAGAGCGGGCTTTCTTACACAGTGCAGAGCTGTAGTAGCGCAGAGGCTTTAGGAGGATAGCGCAGTGCAACGGTAGCGTAGGGGACTTCAGCACAGAAGCATCACAAAGGAGGTCGGCTTACGTAGTGCGGAGTTGCAACAACGCAGTAACCTCCAGATGACAGCATGGAGCAGCAACCTATGGAGCTTCAGTGATGAGATGCAGTCCAACTGACTTTTCTATCAAAGATTAGGCATGAATTTTCAATTGTTTCTCTCAACAACTGAGTTGAAGTGCAACAATTGGCAGCACGATGCAACATATTGAGAGGGAGTTGCACTAAAAATGTAGTAGTGTCATGGGCAACAGTACGAGAGAGAAGCAGTAGTGCAGTGACGAAGGGTAGCTGGCCAAGCATCAACGCAGAGACCCACACTAGAGATCAGTGCAGAACTTCGGGTGAAGTTTTGTGCTAGAACACATTCCTCGGTAAGAGGGAGTGTTGAGATTTTTGAGTGTTGGCGTAGCATCAGATGTGCTCTAGCTCCCAAACTTTATGGAGGGACTGGAGTATAGGAGATCTCCAAGACCCAGAATGGGATTTGAGAAATTCCATCATCTTTAAGAGATATTTAATTAATTAATATTTTTAATTAAGGACCCCCAGTCTAACTTAGAAAAATTAAAAGATTAAAGTTAATTAAATTAAGCATGTGATGAAAATGACTTAAGTCACACGAATCAGTCTTTCTTTTAATCTTAGTCATCGATATGAGATTAGATTACGGTGGTTGGTTTCCAAACAAGAAAAGTATAAAGGAATGGCCTGGGGTCAGTTGGAGAACACACACGGAGGCAGAGCACTGAGACTAAGATGGAATTCTATGGCATGGTTTGCTAAGAATTTCCAGAAGTGTTTCAGCTGCAGCGAGGGGTAGTATTGGTGGAATGAATGATTTGATCCTAGGCCAAGAGTGCAATAAGAGGAAGAGAAGCAACAGATTGAGCAGCGCAGAGGGAGCGGAAGCTACGCAGCAGCTGCGCAGTGCAGAGACTCCAGGTGCTACGCAGGCCCAAAAAGGGTAGCATAGAGGCAGCAGGGGGCCAGCAAGGCTGACGCAAGCCCAACCAGGGCAGCGCAGGGGCAACGTAACCCAGTCTAGGGTGATGCAGACCCTTCCTGAGAAGCGCAGAGGGCTTCAGAGCAGTGATGGGTTTTTTGAAGACTGAAAAGGGCTGAGTTTTGTAAATCTCATTTGAGTGTGTGAATCAGTCAGTTTTCTGTGTCAAGAACAGATGCATTGCTACAGATTGTTTATTTCTCTGTCGGGTTAACTACTTTGGTGCCAAGATTTGTTGTACTTAGAATCTACTTAATAATAAAACCCTCCAACATCCAGAAGACCGGTTTTCCCGCATTGGGTTTTTCCGGGGACAATTGTCCAGAAAATCCTTGTGTGTCACTTTGTCATTGTGCATGTATTCAATTTAGATATGTATGTGTGTAGACTTTTAATGTATTTACTTCGATGTTAATGTTGAATACTTCAGATTTATAACTTGTCTAAGTAGGAGAAGTAAATCAATACTGAACAGTATGGTTTCTGCATAAGTAATATTCAGAAATTTTCACATAAATTAATTCTCCTAAGGACACCACCCCCCATGTCAACAAAAATAGATAAAGTGCTAAGGATACCTAATTGCAATTACTTAGCAAGTTTATTAGAGTTGATTGAGAAGAATTAATGCTAGTGTATTGAAAATTTTCAATTATAAAAATGGGGGAGTTATCCCCCAAGAGGTCACGACCTTAAGATACCCTCACAAGGATTTATTTCACTAATTCCATGACCCTTCTTGTTCAAACTTTCCAAACCTAGACAATTCTCTCATTTTCTCCTTTTGATACAACATTGTGCTAGCTTAGCTATGGTATATCAAATGCTTTACATCACCTCTTACATTTACGGATGCACTTATGGACAATATGGTTTTGGTAACAACACTTCTATTTTGATATTCCATGCTTGAATAATCTTACTTGGATGTGGTGCTATAACTTTTGGATCTTGCCATGAAAGTGGTAAACTCTAATGAAATCTAATGATTCTTCAATAACCTTGCAATTTTATTATTTTCCTTCTTGTACCATGAGGGACATGGTTTTCCTTTGTCATTTTTCAGGTTAGTTTGTACTCCTAAGAAACTGGTTAAGGTAGCATATTCTACATCCCAAACATAACGCTTTTTGTGTTCCACTTTAACTCCATACAATCTATAAAAAAACTATCCCCTTTCATGTTTTACTTATCAAAGACCACCAAAAAGGTCTAAATGAAGACAAGCCTAAGCCATTAAAACAAAAGGCGAAGAGCTGGAGAGCCAATAAAGTTAAATGTCGATAAAATTTAAACTTGGTATATTCCAACTCACTATGAGGCCATTGCCCGTAGTCCTATGGTTGTCTATGAATTGTTGAAAATTGGTAGCTTTGATCAGTATTTTCATGGTCAAAATTAAAGAAGAAGATTATTATTTTCTAGTTGTCCAAGTTGGCATCATTTGGACAAGTCGACCCCACCACTTCAAGGGGTTTTATTTATTTATAACAACAGTAAATAAATCACAGATAAACAAGCTAAAGAAGCCAAAAATAAATGACCAATTTACCCCAAAATAGTAAAAATGTACTAAAACTTGAAAAATTCAATTTTGGGGCTTTTTTAGAGAGTGTGACTCAGAAAATTTCAGAACTGATATATGTATTACATCGATAAACTAATGACAGAATAGAAAACTAATGAGGCCCAAGACAGTGCCTAAGATGTCCAAAAATAGTAAAATTTCACAAAAAACTTGAATTTTTATTTTATTTTTAGAGCTAATTAGAAGATGAGATTCAGAAATTTCATATCTAATCTATTTATTACAACAGTAAATAGATGACAGATCAACAACCCAACAATGCTCAATAAGATCCCTTATATATACAAAAAGTATCTATCTGTTTTAATTAGATCAAAGAAGAAAATTAATATAGCCAAGGTTAGAACGAACTCTCATGAGCTCCATAGTGAAACAGGTCGTTGGACAGTTCCTAAAACACCATGGATGGAAAGGATCTGCCATCTCTGTGAGAATATGAACATCGAGGATGAAAATCACTTCCTCTTAGAGTGCCCCGCGTACAACCACATTAGAGCTCAATTTCATAATCTTTGTTGCATTACTGACCTTCCTAGCCTTTTAAGATGTCAAAATTATAGTGAGCTCGGGAGGCTTCTCTCCAAGCTTTTTGAGCATAGGAATAAAATCTTAAATCAAACTAAATAACTCTTTTCTTTCTTTAGGTCCGATAGACCAAAGATTGGTCTTAGTGGACATTAACCACCATCATCATCATTTACAAAAATAGTAAAATTTTGCTAGAAATTGAAAATTCAGAGTTTTTGGCCCTCTTTAAGTATTTGATTCAGAAATGTTTATAGGTTTGATTCAACAATTTATGCAAAAAACTCCAACAAGTAAAAATTTAGATCTAGGTAAAATCTAAGATGCCCAAGTGGCCAAAATTCACAGAAATGAAAATTTTACAATTTTAAACAATTTTTACCATGTAGCATGTGATTTTAAGGCAAACAAGGGTTTAAATGTCAAACCCTAGGCCCAAGGCCATGTAGAAACACTTGCCCAAGTGACCCAAAATGTTGAATGAAAATGCCACATGAAAATCATAATTTTTGAGTCTCAAAACCTGCAAAACCACCAAGTATTTAGCCATAAAAATTTCAGATAAGGGTTTAGGGCAAAAGAGGTCAAGAAAAGGCAAAACAAGGCCAAGGAAAGCCAATTTGTGGGGATAAAAGAGCTAAAATGATACCTCGAGGGCTGAAATGGAAAGAGGCCAAAAACTGAAAACCCTTGTCTCAAAAAAAATTATTTTTTGGATCTGAATTTTGTCGTCAAATCTTCAGTAAATGTCCCTACAAAATTGTTTAGAGACTAGATCTTACCCTCAAGGGCCTAGATCTAGCTCTTATCTCACTTGATTTCTTGATCCAACCTGCAAAAATGAAAATAAAAACACCCAAACCAAAAACATATACAAAATAGATCTAAAACCCCAACCCAAGTAAGAAAAATAATTTACATTTAAAATTACAACATTATTTTACAAATTATACATGGGTTTTTTAAAATAGATTTTGAGAAAATAAATTTTATAATATTTTTTCTTTGAAAGAATGGCTAAAACACTTCAGAAAAATTATTGCTCACTATAGCCTTAGCGAAGATTTAATCCACCATATAAAAATTAGGATTCCAAACAAGATGATGGTTGCCCACAGTCTGTGAACTTGGAGACCAAGGATTGAGTACCTGCAAACACTATGCAATATCTCACAATATATCAAGTAAAACACCACATAGGAAGCCCGTAGTCAATACATACCACAATTCAACAAACAAGAACACCTCGAGTTGCACCCCAAAGTCTTTTATTATAGTAGAAAAAATAGTTCTCAGCGAGACAATAATTTACAAAATGTTTCAGCAACAATTCGAGCTAGAGATCAAGATGACTAGAGACTCAAATGGCTCTAATTTATATATAAATCATCTAAATGAAAAAATAACGGCTAGTATCTTTGATCCTTGTCAAAATAATCTTGGTTGTTGATGAACACTTCAATATTTTTTAATCTTGGCCCTTAATTTTTTATTTTTGAGGAATTTTCGAATTTATCATTTAACTCCATATTGATTAGCTAAAAATAATTATTCTGAGCTAGTTTACTCAAAAATTTGACTTTGACTTAACCACCAAGGACCAAGGGTCCAATTTTTCTTGAAATATACAATATTCCCTTAGTGGAGGACCTTTAAAAATTGATTCTTTTAAGACCCACGAATTTTTCCATTTGGAGAATTTATTTTCCTGAGACAATTTACATTTGACTCTAATTAATTAATTTTCTAGCTTAGGATTTAATTTAATTTTACGAACCCGGATGCGGGTGATTAACATAGGAAACAAGAGGAAGCCAGACGGCAATAAGGTTTGCAGCTGGCCTCATCGCATGGCAAACGTCTGGCGACTGTACTCAGGCGTGAAACATTTAAGTCGAAACTTAATGAGCGCGATTAACAAGTCTCCAAACGCAATTCGAGAGAATTCCACGCAGGTAACAAAGATCTGGTCATTACTCCATCCATGGCGCAGTTAATTTGCTGGGACGGCAACAGCTTCGAGGCTTTTGATTGCAGAATGGAGAGAGAGCAGGCTTATAGCAGTTTCCCTCGGCCTTCTGCTGTGTATTGTTCGCCCACTGTGAGGCTCCCCTCCGAGAGAACCGTCACTGGCAAGCGCACCAATCTTCATGGTTGCATTGTCTTGGGCGACAATGTTCATTTCTCCATTGCAGGTAACTGTATGCATCAGTCCAGGATTTGGCTTGAGAACCTGCTCAGCTTCTCCATAGCTCCCACGCGCTCTCACTCCACCAACGCTCAGCTTGGTTCTCCGCATTTCCCAAGCTTCTCTGCTACGATTGACAGCATGCCTCGTTTAAGGCACAGAATGCGATGCCGTCGGGGTCCTTCTAGGAGGGCTTACAGATGCTCCTCCCCGTCTTCTAGCACCTCGGCTGCGGATTTTACTGGCTCGGCCAGCACTTCTCACGCTGTTCGTGGGCGTATTCTAAGGTCTGAGAGCTGGAACACCATCGGCCAGAATGCTCCGGCTCACTCTCAAACCCGGCATTTTGTGTTTCAAAGTGCTTTGAATCGCCCATGTATTACAGCCACTGTCACCATAGTGTTCCGAGAAACCCCGTATGATGATGGGAGGGCTGGTCTTGGGACGCAGGTTGATGAAGAGCGGGTCGGTCTTGATGTGCAGCATGATGAAGAAATGCCGGCACGGAACAGAGCCAGCACCGAGGATGTTGATGAACAGGGCATTGGAGTGAATATGGATATCGAGATGATTCAGGAAGAGCAGCAGAATGCAATTCAAGACCGGGGTCATGCAAACGCTACGCTCCAACAACATCCGGGCGATGGACTGAGCACCCCTGCTGCTAACAAGATCATTCACACAACTGCGGACCTCTACAATTCTGATGGAGAACCTGATGAGTTTGGGTGCAGAGTCGAGGAAGTGGAACCAGACGAGTGATCTTGCTCAGGCCCAGGTTTTTGTTTTTTTGCTATGGCACTGTTTTAAGTTTGCAATTTGTCTCTGTATGGTTCTAGACTTAAACATTGCCCCTGTGTGGGTCTTTTTGATGGAACTTGGTTTGCACTGGTTTCCCTCAACGGGCAGTGCCAAGTTTTTTGACTTTCTGATCTACAGGCCTACTCAGGCCTTGTTCTGGTTTACTCCTGATGTACATACCGGTTACTGATTATCAATAGATTAAACATATTTAGAAAAAAAAAAATTTAATTTTACGAGAAAAATTAATAAATTTACACATGAGGGGTTTTAATTATTTTTCCAATCCTCTAATACATAAGATTTTATATTTATAAGACTCAAAGAGGGAATACACATTAGGCTTAGACCCTCAAGACACAACCCATCTGCGACACAATATGATCTAACAAACCAAGCGATTTGTAATAAAATAATTAACCCAACTAGCTTAAATTATTCCCAAACCACTTTTACATCAAACTCGACTAAAAACACTAGGACTCACCAAATAATTTGACGATGAATTTCACCCTAGCTTTAGGGGTTTAATTTGGAGGGTAAAAAACTCTTCTGATTAGTCGTGCTTTGAAACACAGGTAATCAGCGAGGTTAAAAAACCTCCTGGGATGAAATTCGTCGCCAAAATTGTAGACTTACCTAGGTTGTTACATAGACTCAAGGTTTTACTAAGATCATTTACATTATATAACTTGCAAAATGGGGTGGCCGTGACACATGGACTGCCGATAGGTGATCCGATCTTGTTGAAAAATATTGGGACTTCCACTTTCTTGGAACTTTGGCAATTTGAGTGCAACATCTGGCTCCATATGGGGACACGTTTCTTCCATGAAGTAACGTGAGAACCCCAGAATCCTGCATGCAAGAAAACAAAATTCCATCAAATAGATATTCATTCAACATCAAAATCATTATGCATATATAGAAATATATTGTTGGGACAAAAAATATACTCTAATAAACTGAAATATAAATGACATAATATAAATGTTGAAAGTAAAACTATCTAATTGACATGAAATAAAAGGGAATAGGGTTAGAGATACTATACAAAACAATGCCCTATGGCATCAGATATCATCAACATGGTGAAAATTAAGCATTTGTCGACTCTCCGGTAAGTCTATGGGTTGCTTCTAATATGTGCCATGCTTAATTTTGAAAATGCTAGGACTATGACTCATGCGAATATCGAGTTGTTCTTGGCCATTAGATGCATCAAAATTCTTCCTTTTTATTTTCTTCTGCCTTTTAATTTTATTCCCGGTGGTCTGTGATGTCAATAATGATACCAATGTATATTTCTTATCTCGATTCTAAGAATGCATGGATGAAGTATCTGAAGAATCTGAAGTATTCCCAATCTTATTATATATGTACTTAATCAAAGGTGACACATAAACCTGACCATTCTTAGATTATTTTTCAATTTTGGTACTTCCAACTGACCTGTATTGAGTGGGGCAAGTAACCTCCTTGCAATGGGATGAGAATTGCTCTAGCAGACCTAGAGGCTTGTGATCTATCGAAGGCTCTTTGTTTCTTTCATTATTTGATCCATGTTGAAGTTCCTATACCTGTATCTTTTCCATTATTTTTAGTTTATTCTGAAGAGTGATCTTTTCAATTCTCATGGCACCCATTTGATTTGAGTGTTCAAGCTTCATGGCATTGATTTCTTTGGCATGGCTTTCATTCATGGTCAACAACTTATTATGAGGTATAAATTTTCGTAGATGTTCTATGCTTGATGCAACTTTTCTTTTATACCTGATATCAAACAACAATCACATAAACAAAAAAGAAAAATGTTGATAGAACATACTAATAAATCGACGAAAGACAAGCCAGAAAGACACTTAACTTGATCAGCAAAATATATGCGTTGTGGTGTGTTACGACAATCAATGGGATGCTTCAACTAGCAAAGTCTCTACACGGTCAGCCAACCAGAATGTGTCACACAACCCTTTCAGGCAGCTCTACAATAATCAACCCAAAGTCAACAAAAGTCAACGTTGTCCAGTCAACGGTCAACGCAAAACAACAACAAAAAGTCAACGCATCCAAGTCAAAGTCAATGTCCAGCCTCAATTTTTCTGCCAGAAAAATGCGGATTGCAGAAATCGGAATTTATGGAGATTTTGAGGTCAAGTTGACCATGAGTTGACCAAAGTCAACACTGGTAAAAGTTGCAGTGAAACCCTAGGTCAGAACAGAAAAACCCTTGCTACGTTTTCCCACGTGTGAGAGAAGAAGAGCCTCCAAGATGATGATCGAACCAATAAGATGCAGAGAGAGAACGTGTGATGAGTGATGGTGAAAATGACCTCCAACATTGACCTATTTATATCCATTAGTGAGGGTGTGTGACACATGTTGGGGCTTCAAGCCTACATTACAATTCTGGCCAACCTTGCACATAAGTGGAATTAATTCAAAATAAATGTTATGCTCATCAAATCAAGATGATCTTTAAATAGATCTTGCACTTCTCCGAACGAGGAATCTAATAAAAATATTGGCATCTTCATCTGAGCATCACAACATGGAGTTTGGAACTAGTTGTCCAAAATTAACACTCCCTCTTAACTAGAGAGAACTCCATCCACCTGTGCCATCCAAACATCGTGTGTCATCCCGTCGTAACTTGCTTCTTTATTTCAGAACAAAAAGGTGAGTCACAAAGACATCACTCCTGACTGAGAAAATCAGCTCAGAGGTCTAAAACCTCTATAGGACTCAAAGGAGTCACATACCAACCCGAAGTTAATTTAACTGACCCGAATTCAGTTGAAGGTCCGAAACCTCACTAGAATTGATCCCAAATCAAGTGGTTGGACACGTGCCATCATAGACATAGAGAGTATAGTAATCTCCAATGCGTCCATCAATCTTTGCTATTGGTCTCTAGCTTTTCCCACCTCTGGCCAAATGAGAGGTACTTCCCATGAGTCCAGGACTCCATGGGTAAAATGCATACAGGGCACAGATCAAAGAGAGGTGAACCAACTCAATATCATAATGGTGGGGCAGAAGCACACCAACAAGGTTCGGCAAGCCTAGCCCTGTGGTTGCTTATAGCTCCAAGAAGCTATCCCCAAAGCCCCCTGGAGCTCCCAGAGCTCATCGTCCAACATGACCCTCAGAATAGGGTCATTCCATGATACTAAGATTCTCATGGAAGGTTAGGAACTTGACCTTCCCCAAGGGCTTTGTGAGAATATCCGCGACCTGCTCATCAGTTCCTATGTGATTGAGCCTTACGACGCCTCGCTGTACCATATCCCGGATAAAGTGGTACCTGATATCAATATGCTTGATTCTCTGAAAAAGGAATCCCACTATGGTTATCACAAAGGATAACGATGGTATCTAGCACATGCCCGAACAACTCACTAAAGAGCTTTCCCAACCAAACTACTTCACAACAGGCCATACTCTCTGCAATGTATTCGGCCTCAGCGGTGCTCAAAGCCACCGAATTCTGCTTCCTGCTCATCTAAAATGTTGAAGCAGACCGACGTGTGAAGCAACATCCAGATGTGCTCTTGCGATCCACCACACTGCCAGCCCAATCGACATTATTATATCCATGGAGTGTCACGTTCCCGACAGTGTATCTCAACCCATGGTTTATCGTGCCCCGAAGATATCTCAACAAATTTTTGGCACCAACCCAGTCAATGTGATGAGGATCAACCATGTATTGACTCAAGGTGTTCACTGCAAAATACACGTTTGGACTGGTGTTCACTAAGAACATCAGGGCCCCTACGAGTTGATGTTACTCAGTAGGATTTGCTAGCACGGGCCCAACAGCGCAGCGCTGCCACTTAACTTCTTAAAGTTGAGCTCCATCGATGTCGATACGGACTTACAATCCACCATTCCAAATCTTTCCAGCAGCTTCACAATATATTTTCCATGAGAAAGGAAAATCTCACCAGGTCTTTGCCAGACCTCCAGGCCTAGGAAGTAATGCATCAGTCCTAAGTCCTTCATCTCGAACTCAGAAGTGAGCTCCCTCTTACACTGATGAATGAGAGGGTCAACACCTGTCAAGAAGAGGTCGTCCACATAGAGCACCAGAATGAGAGGCTTTTCTCTATCAACCTTGAAGTAAAGGTTCGGATCAACATTACTACGAGTGAAGCCCAACTTCATCAAGTAGCTATCTATCCTCTTGTACCAAGCCCTAGGGGCTTGCTTCAACCCATAGAGGGCTTTCTTCAACCTGCAAACATGGGTGTCTCTATCCTAGACTTTGAACCCCAGAGGTTTCTCCACATACACCTCTTCCTTTACCGCACCATGCAGAAAGGCGGTCTTCACATCCATCTAATGAAGATTCCATCCTTGAGTAGCAACAAGGGCTATGATAGATCAGATGGCGGTATATCAGGCCACAGGTGAAAATATATCATCATAGTCTACACCTTCCTTTTGAGAGAAGCCTCGGGCAAAAAATCTTGCCTTGAACTTTTCAGCACTACCATCAGATCCGTGCTTGATCTTATAGAGCCATTTCGATGTGACAACTGCTTTTTCTTTCGGTCTCGGAACCACATCCCAAACAGCATTCTTCATAATGGACTCGTACTCTTCGTGCATAGCATCCTTCCAGACTTGATGCTTTGCGGCTTCCTCAAAAGATCCAGGCTCAGATTGTACGATTGTACTCATGGCTGCTAGATACCCTTGGTATCTATTCGGCTTCTTGCTTTCACGGAATGTCCCCCTTGGGGCCATATGTCTCTCGGCATCTTCGAGAGTATACTAGAGCCATGATGGTCTTCTCTTCATTAAAGGAGGTGGATCAATGGGGTCCATCAATCCTTCAACATTGGGCATCATCTCATCCTTTGGCTCTTCCTGATTCCCAGACCTTACTTCATGATCTTCCTCAGAGTTCGAAAGATTGATTACTTTCCCCAGGGAAGCATCTTCATCAAAGGTAACATCGTGGTGTATCTCCACTTCTATTTGACCAGGCACATAGACTCTATAAGCCTTCGAAGTTTCATTGTAGCCCACAAACATTCCCTTCTTCCTAGAAGCATTCAACTTGCTCCTCTTCTCTTTCGGCACTTGAAAATAAACGGGACAACCAAAAAATCTAAAATGTGAGACGTCAGGTTTCTTACCAAAGAAAACCTCTTTGGGAGTTTTGGAGTCCATAGCGGAATACGGGCATCGATTTTGTATGTACACAATAGTGTTTGCAGCTTCTCCCCATAGAAACTTCAGAAGACCTTGGTCACATAGCATGGCACAGGCAGCTTCCACAATGGTCCTGTTCTTTCTTTCAACAACGCCATTTTTCTTATGAGTATATACGATTGTGGTCTCCCTCTTGATCCCAACTTCTCTGCAAAAGTTATTGAACTTGTTCATCTCATATTCAATGCCATTATCGGTCCTCAAAATATTGATCTTCTTCCCTATTTGATTTTCCACCAAGGCTTTGAAAGTACGAAACCACATGAAAGCCTCATCCTTCTTCTTCAAGAAGTATATCCAGGTCTTGCGAGAGAGGTCATCTATAAACATCATATAATAAGAACATCCTCCCAAGGATGTCACAGGCAGCATACCAGACAAATCAGAATGTATCAATTGCAAGACATTAGATGTCTTCATGACACTTGAGGGGAAGGGTCCCCTTGTATGCTTTCCTTCGACACAACCCTGACATACACCTTCATGATCATTTTTGAATTCGGGCATCCCTATCACCACCTTCCTAGATTCGGAAAGGGCTTTGTAGTGAAGGTGTCCAAACCTCTGGTGCCATAGTTTGGTTTGACGAATAGTATCACATGTCATAGCTCCTAGTGGACTTCCTCCAACCTAGTAGAGTGTATCAACTCTAAACCCAATCGTGATAGCTTCCTTGAAACTCTTCTTCCAGATGCGTACCTTCCCATCAATGAATGCCGCATTGAAACCTTTGCCTTCCATGGCTGAAATAGACAGAAGGTTCTTCTTCAAATCAGGTACATATAGTACATCTTGCAAGCGAAGGACTTGACCTTGAGATAAGTGGAGGGTCACAGTCCCTATCCCTTTCAAGGGATATGTGACATTATCTCCAAGGATAATTTTCAGATTAGTATCCTTCTAAACCAAATCAGAAAGTGCTTCTTAAACCCAGTGAGGTGCCTTGAGGCACCACTATCAATCAACTAGACATCCATAGTGTCGAGTGAAGATGCAGTAGAGAGGGCAGATACAAGAATGAATTCATTTCTTTTATCATCAACAACATTAGATTCCTCATACCTGGAATTTCCCGACCTTTTGAAAGGTTTCCCATTTCCATTGCGACCAGAGGGAACCTTCCTCTTTCCTTTGAACTTGTTGTTCCATTGATTGCCATTCTTCCTGTTGTTGTTGTTGTCATCATCCCCAGGAGAATCCTTCTTATTAGGGCATTATCTAGCATAGTGGTCGGTCTTGTTACATGTGTAACATCTTCCTTTCTTTCCTTGGGCCCTTGCTCTTCCATGGTTCCTCATACCACTATTGTTCTTCTTCTTAGCACGAGCAGTGAAGGCAACATTACCTTCATTTTCATATTCCATCATTCTTGTCTCCTCTTGAGTGCATCTTGACAATACTTCATCAAAATCAGGTATCACGTTATTATTGAGAATGGTAGTATTGAATACATGCCATTCGGAGGAGAGACCTCTAAGTGCGGTGAGAACCATTTCTCGATCAGCTATTGTCTCCCCAATGGCCAAAATATTATTCTTGATTTCGGTCAACTTTAGAAAATAAGATTGAACAGATTCATCCCTACCTTTCTTAAGATTCTTCAATTGGTTTTTAAAGAAAAGGACTTGATTTGCATTGTTGGCCCTGAACATATTAACCAACTTATCATACATGTCCTTAGATGTGTGTAGCTCAGAGATGTAGGCAACCAGACTCTTATGAATTGAATCCCGAATGATCAGCTTTTGTTTGATTTCCCCCTTCTTATACTTTGACTTGGTGGCAGTAGGTGCAGATGATGGAGGCTCTTGGATTTTACCCTGCACATAGTCCACGACATCTTGGTCTTCCAACATTAGATCCAAAGACATCTTCCAGGCATGGAAGTCAGCCTTCCCAGTCAACTTGTCATCAGCTTTGAAGCCATTATAGTTTGAGGTACCCATGGGTCCTTGACCAATGCTCTTTCTTCGGTGATGTCTCTCAATACAAACTTGGGCTTTGTCTTCACCTTAGCTCGGATACCATGTAAATTTTTGTAGATGTTCTATGCTTGATGCAAATTTACTTTTATACCTAATATCAAATAGCAATCACATAAACAAGAAAGTAAAATTTTGATAGAACATACCAATAGATCGACGGAAGACAAGCCAAAAATACACTTAACTTGATTAGCAAAATATATGTGTTGTGGTGCATTACGGCGGTCAACAGGATGCTTCAACCAGCAAAGTCTCTAAACGGTCAGCGAACCAGAATGTGTCACACAACCCTCTCAGACAACTCTACAACAGTCAACCCAAAGTCAACAAAAGTCAACGTTGTCAAGTCAACGGTCAACGCAAAACAACATCAGCAAAAAGTCAACACAGCCAAGTCAAAGTCAACACCCAGCCTCAATTTTTGTGCCAAAAAATGCAGAATGCAGAAATCAGAATTATGGAGATTTTGAGGTCAAGTTGACCATGCATTGACCAAAGTCAATGCTGGTCAAAGCTGCGGTGAAACCCTAGGTCAGAACAGAAAAACCTTTGTTGCGTTTTCCCACGTGTGAGAGAAGAAGAGCCTCCAAGATGATGATCGAACCAATCAGATGTAGAGAGAGAATGTGTGATGAGTGATGGTGAAAATGACCTCCAACGTTGACCTATATATATATATATATCCATCAGTGAGGGTGTGTGACACATCTGTTAGGGCTTCAAGCCTACATTACAATTCTGGCCGACCTTGCACATAAGTGGAATTAATTCAAAATAAATGTTCCTCTCATCAGATCAAGATGATATTTACATCGATCTTGCACCTCTCCGAAAGGGGAATCCAATAAAAATATTGGCATCTTCATCTAAGCATCACAACATGGAGTTTGGACCCAGTTGTCCAAAATTAACATGAGGACATATCTAACCAACTTCCATATTTTTTATTACTTTGCCATGATCTGTTTTTATGGCAATCAAATGATTATGCTACTAGACTTCACAGCCTCCATCTCTCGAGCACACTTTTCCTCTATGGTAGCCATTTGATTAGAGTGATTGGTTTTCATGTTCTTTACCTCCTCATCATGTCTTTCCTCTATAACTGACAACTTGCTCTGAAAATCGATTTTCGTGTATTTTATTAATTTATCATAATTTACTTGAATGGAACTCATTTCTTCTTTATGATTTTCTTCCATAGTGATCAAATGGTTTTGAATGGCAGCCACTTGATCAAAGTGATTGACCTTCATGATTTCTAGCTCCTCATCACATTTTTCTAATTCGGTGAACAAGGTTCTTATATCCCTGGCATGATCTGCCATCAATTTATCTTGATTAAGTTCCATGGTTTTTTTTATTTGAGTTAACTCGTTGATAAGTTGCTTATTTTTTCCTTTTCATTGTTGCTACCAACTTGACAAATCGTCCCTGCTTTTCCACTATCATGGATTCTTCTTGCAACTACACAAGTGGATTCATCATGAAAAAGATTAAACAATCGACAATATGATACATCCTATTGATATATTTTTGTGATATTTGGGTCCTTCACATGACTAATCTCATCCCTTTGATTAACGCTAGAGGCACAAGGCAACCCCCTTTTATTTCCATAGTTATCTTCAAAGGCCTCAAAAATTGAGAGTAAGGAGTCAAAGGTTTCATCAGGGAATTCCCAAAACCAATGTTGTGCATCATCTTCTAATGAAAGAACAAAGAGTCACATCTTGACGTCTTAATGCTTGTTGTATGCCTGACCACAAAAATTCAACATACAATAAGTGAACCTTTCAAGATGATCTTTAGCAGTGATGGCATCATTACCTGTGAAAGAAGGCAAATTATCAATGGCTTCTCCGGGAAGATCATAAAGAATGTTAGTAAAACAACAAGAGGTGAAACAATCATCCATGATGACCTACTTTAGGGGAAAGGGAGCCAATGGATGCTAGAGAGAGATACTATTGTTCAAGAAAAGCAAGAGAACCACATGAAGCGAGCCTCTAGCAGAAACTCTTGTAAGAAATGAAAGAAATGGAGTCACCACTTGAACATGAATCTAGCTCTACAATCCAAAAGGGAAAAACCAAAAAGTTAGTCAGGGAGAAGCAGATGGATATCAAGGAGGGCTTCCTGTCTGAGAAAATAAATACTTGCTAGAATGTTTTTGTAAATGGATGAATAAGTGGAGTCGCCACCCAAAGAAGAGACCAACTTAAATGTCCATGTGCTAATGGTGTGAATGGAGAAGATGAGAAGATCAGTGAGAGGAAAAAGGATAAGGTGATGAGAAGATGAAGGATGATGGAAAGAGAAATGTTGTGGTGTTGATGAGATAATGAATGAAGGATGAAAGATTACAAGGTTATGGAGATTGTCATAAATCCAAGGTCCAAAATTTGATCCCAGCAATGACGCCAAAAAATGTTGTGCTGCTTTACAGGCTAATGAATGGAAAAAAGGATTATCAAATTATGTATATTGTCGTAAACCCCGGCAATGAGTAAACTCGTCCCCGACAACAACGCCAAAAAATGTTGTGCCACTTGAAGGGCTAATGAATGGAAAAAAGGATTATCATATTATGAAGATTGTCGTAAACCCTGACAACGAGCAAACTCGTCCCCCGATAATGGCACTAAAAAATGTTGTCGCCCAAATTGTATAGGCACCGAGACAATGCTCAGGACAGAGACTATCACTTTGATCCCTACCCACTCCGTTATAAATGTCTCCCAACAACAGACTATGGGGAGTAGTCCCTATGGAATGAGGTGAAGGAAAACAAGTTGGGAACCAACTTGTCTGGGAGACACAGATGAGTTGTCTAGCCTAATTGGTCAAATTTGAGCAAGACTATTGATTAGATTAGATTCTTTATTATGAGACCAATGCCTTAATGGAGTCACAAATTCTTGCTTATATGAAATTAGAACCAAATGACCAGATGGACACCTACTGCGTGATATGATTGACTAACTTATATGATATGCAAGTTCTAGAACCTATGTGAGATGCAGTGATCTTGATAAATTTTAGTTAGATGCCTAGTCTAAGTGGAACCTTTCCCCCAATTGTTTTAAAAAGCAATTCTCAAAGTAAATTGTGAAATGGAAGCCAACGGGAAATAGAAAAAGGTTTGATTAACGATACCTCCCCCTATGTTCCAATCACCCAGTGCCTCCGGCGTTGCAGAGACTATGGCTCTGACGACTACAAGGTCACTGTGTTAACTACTAGGAGAAACTGAATTTCTCAAGCTAGTGTGAAAATGGTTGCCCTATATCTCTATCAACCTAGCTTATGTTAGGAGGTAAATTATTAATGCAAGCTAGATCTATGATGTTTAATGCAAGATTATGAGTGAAATTTATCTTGAGTTAAGATTGTTTAAGATGCTTAAGTACTTAAGTTATGATTACTCTTTATGCCAATAGTACTTAACAACAATAGAAAGACAATCTTAAATAAGATGAGTGCTAATGGATACCAGTGCAAAACTAAACTACAATTCAATCCACAAGATGCTTGAGTAAATGAACTTATCCACCAATAGTTATAAAAAAAATGCTATGTCAATTTAAAATTAGAAACCCAAGTCAACTCTATTCATCAACAAGATTAAACTCATATTTTGAGTGCAAGGTTAGACAACTTTTGAGACCAAGGTAAGATAAACCAATTTCAGATTTATGACAATCTATATCAGCATTAATAGTTCATAAATTTCATACTTTATCAATTTATGACAGCAGTGAGGAAACCACTTTAAATCATGAAATTTTCCCAACACATGAAAGATAAAAATTTTACAATGACCAGCAAATGTAAATTAACATGTTTAGCCCACTTTATAATGATGTATTAAGTGATATTTAAGATCTGATTTATTTATAACAACAGTAAATAAATCACAGATCAACAAGCTAATGAAGCCAAAAATAGATGACCAATTTACCAAAAAATAATAAAAATGTACTGAAACTTGAAAAAATCAATTTTAGAGTTATTTAGGGAGTGTCACTCAACAAATTTCAGAACTGATATGTTTATTACAGTGGTAAACTAATGACAGATCAACAAACTAACGAGACCCACGACAGTGCTCAAGATGTCCAAAAATAGTAAAATTTCACCAAAACTTGAGAAATTGATTTTTTGGGCTATTTACAGGATGTGATTCAGAAATTTCAGATCTGATCTATTTATTACAACGGTAAATATATGGCAGCTCAACAACCCAACAATGCTCAATATAATCCCTAATATATACAAAATTAGTAAAATTTTGCTAGAAATAAAAAATTTGGATTTTTTGGCCCTCTTGAAGTATTTGATTCAGAAAGTTTTGCAGGCTTGATTCAACAATTTACGCAGAAAATTTCAGCAAGCAAAAATTTAGATCTAGGTCAAATCCAAGATGCCCAAGTGGCCAAAATTTATGAAAATGAAGATTTTGAAATTTTAAACAATTTTGACCATGTAACAGGTGATTTTAGGGCTTACAAACTATTAATTTGACTGTTGTAATAAAACTAAAGTAAAACAAGGGTTTAGAGGCAAAACCCTAGGCTCAAGGCCTTGTAGAAAAAAATTTCCAAGTGACCCAAAATTTTGGATGAAGATGCCACTTGAAAATCAGATTTTTTGAGTCTCAAAACATGCAAAACCATAAAGTATTTAGCATTAAAAATTCCATATAAGGGTTTAGGGCAGATGAGGGCAAAAGAGACCAAGAAAATACAAAACAAGGTCAAGGAAAGCCAATTTGTGGGGATAAAAGCACTGAAATCATAGATCGAGGGCTGAAATGGCAAGAGTAGACCAAAAACTGAAAACCCTTGTCTCAAAAAATTTCTCTCTTCTGGATCTGAATTTTGTCGTCAATTCTTCAGTAAATGTCCCTGCAAAATTGTTTAGAGACTAGATCTTACTCTCAATGGCCTAGATCTAGCTTTTCTCTCACTTGATCCCCTGATCCAACCTGCAAAAATGAAAATAAAAACACCCAAACCCCAAATATATACAAAATATATCTAAAACCCCAACCCAAGTTAGAAAAATAATTTACATTTAAAATTACAAAATTATTTTACAAATTATACATGGGTTTCTTTAAATAGATTTTGAGAAAATATTTTTTGTAATATTTTTTCCTTGAAATAATGGCTAAAACGCTTCAGAAAAATTATTGTTCACTATAACCCTAATGAAGATTTAATCCACCATAAAAAATTAGGAATCCAAGCAAGATGATCCTTGCCCGTAGTCTGTGAACTTGGGGACCAAGGATTGAGTACCTACAAACACTATGTATTATCTCACAATATATCAAGTAAAGCACCACTTAGGAAGCCCATAGTCAATACATATTGTTAGTTTTTGTAGCATCAGATGTGTTTATCCACAAGATTTGGCAGAGAGGCTAGAATACATGTATTCTCCAATACCCAAAAACCGTTTCTGGAAATTCCACCTAAAGACGACTTAATTAAATTAATTAGTCAGTTTTTAAAATATGAAATATGATTAATTAAATCATGGTGAGAATGTTCTAGAAAAGTGCATGGATCGATTTCTAGTTAATCCTAGCCATCGATTCAAATTTAATCGTGAGCGTTGAAGTCTCAACAGAGGATTATAAGAAGAATTCGATGGGGCTTGGAGAAAACACACCACATTGGTTGAGAATTCGATTTTCCTCAGAAATCGATCTCCAGAGTAGCAGCATTCAGTTATTGGAGGTGATTCAGCGAGGTTGAAGCAGTGAGAGAGGGGCAGAGATAGTGAGGTTGGAGGAAGCTTTTCCAATTCCGGTGAGTACATTGAAGAGAGGCAGTGATTGCCATAGAGAGGCAGCACAAAGGCAGTGCAAATCCCTCTTGAGGAGATTTCTATTTTGTTGGGGAGAAGGCGAGATTCTGAGCCAAAAGCTAGGTAGAGGGTCCAGAGGTAGAGAGTATCAGTTTCCCATACATCAGCTGACGAGACAGTGAGAGGAGACACAGTTCCAAGCTCATGGGACACAACAACAACTACGTAGGATGACGTTGTGACTACGTAGAGGTAGCAAGGGACAACTCAATTCGAGTTGAGGTCAGTGTCAGATCACTTGTGGAGTGAGATATTTTTCTCACTAGTTATTTTTGTCAGTGTTTCTCTTTTTGGACTGCCTAGTATGGGCATCCATAGTTTGTACTCAGATTTTCACTATTGCTTCATATCAAAACCCTCAGTTGCTAAACTAATTTTCCCAAGTTGGATTTTTCCAGGAACTTAGTCCAAAAATAGCGATGTCATATTGCGTGTGTGCATCTATTTGTCTAGTGTTTTTATTTCTTCCGCGGTATTTGTTTTGTGTGTGAAAATTTCTTAATGTTACTTATGCAGAAATCTACTGTTAGATCTAGTTATACTTCTCCTACTTAAACAATTTATTAATGCTGAAATCTTCAGATTAACATCGAAGTAAACACATAACATACTTTCACCGATTCAGATCTAAAACAGAAAAGTACATGCACAATAGACAAAGTGACACAATATTTTCTAGACAATAGTCCCCGGAAAAACCCGATGCGGGAAAACCGATCTTCTGGCTGTTGGATGGTTTATATCAAGGTTACTTGGAAGCGGGAGCAGGAGCGGGAGTGAAGCGCGGAGCGCCATTTTTAAAAGTTTCCGGGTCCGGAGCGTTTTCGGGAGCATATATATATATATATATATATATATATATATATATATATATTAATATTTTTAATATTTTTTATATTTTGATGCATATATGTCAACAAAAACATGTAGAATGATGAATTAGACATAAAAAACATAAAAACATAGATTGAATCATATAACATCAATCATCTAGAAGTTATAATCTTCATCAACCACACCCACGAGTTGGAAGCATACAACATATTGACTCTTGAGGCTCGCAAATCATCAATCTGAAGGTTTCAAGCTTTCAAAATTCAATATATAACATTTATCATCATTGATAATTTGATATATAACATTTATCATCATTGATTTCAAATTTCAATATCTAACATTTATCATCATTGATTCATTGATCACCATCTAACTTTCATGAAGCATCATATTCATAATTCATAATGACTTGTAAACAGTAAACTTATAAATGCCAACTTCAAAGTTTCACCTTTCAAATTCAAACTTCAAACTTAAATTGTCATTAAATATATGAAATCAAAAAGAGTCAAGTTTCAACTGTTCAACTGTCAACAACAAATATATTTTATCTGGCTGGCCCCTTGCCACGCCCACGAGAAATGTCTAATTTTTATGAGCCACAAGGAAATGTTGGTCTTCTAGTACTCTCAGGAGTACCACAACCACGACTAGAAGGTGGAGGCTGGATCTGCAAAGGAACAACAGTGTGATATCGAGGAGTGGCACTGGCACTTACACTGGCACCCGCACTGCTACCAGTAGATGGTGGGACTGGCCCTGTGTGTGGCGGTGCTGCTGATGCTTCATCATCATCCCTATAAAGTTCTGCTTCCAATTCTTCCAGATGTAACGTGTCGTCCTCCAAATTATCATCCTCTGGGTTGTTGTCCCAGACTCTGTATGATTGATCCTCATTTGCTCGATCACAATAATGGCTCAACAACCTCAAGTTATAATGCACATAAACCAAGCTTTCAGCTCGGTTTTCATTCAGCCTGTTTCTTCTCACATTGTGTATAAAGCTGTAGGTGCTCCAACACCTCTCTGCAGAAGAAGCGTTCACAACTTGTGAGAGAACTTTTTTAGCCAACTTTGGCAAAAGTCCCATGCCGCCATATGCTTCCCACCATGTGAGAGCATCAAATATGTCCATGTCTTCCATTGCATGGAAAGAACCAAAGTTAGCAGTGCAACTGAAGTATTTGCCTAATTCAAGGCGCAATCTAGCACACTCTTCTCTGTCAGGTACCAATTTGTCCAATGCCTTCATGTACCCTTCTTGTACCTCTGGATCTGTGTGAGGTTTCACCCTAACCCCACCTCCAGGTGCAGGTTGGCCCAACCAAGATGGAGAGTAATATTTTGGCATAAGGATATATGCCAAAGCATGTAGTGGAACATTGAGTTTATTCCACCGTGCACACACACAATCATGAATCATAGCATACAAGTTGGGCTCATTATCCTTAACAATATCTTTTATTTGCCCCAACATGCTATCCATCTGCTCATAAACCTCTCCAATCACTGGTTTATCAGTATCTGAAAAGCGAATCATGTTATAAATGGGCTTGGTAAAACTCACAATTTCCCTCATACGTGCCCAAAACAGAGGGTCAAGAATGGTCTCCTCCACATGTTCGAAACCTTGCCTGTCAACTATTGTTGCCGCCCTATCCTTTAATAGCTGCCAGTGTGGACTTGATACCATTGCAGCCAATGACTCTCTTACCTTCAAAAGGCGCCTGAAGGTGAGGTAATAGCTAGCAAATCTAGTTTTTGCTATTTTCAACAACTCCAATTTGGTGTGAGTACGGAAAAGCCCATGGGTATTGCTATGATTTGTAATAAATTTGATCATTTTTTTACCTCTCTTGTACAAATCACCAAGCCAAGTGAATTGAGGTTGTTTGTTTTTGATGATATCATGCATCAAAAGGTTCATTGTGTGAACCAAACACCCAGACCAAAAAATGTTGGGGTATTTATCCTCAACAATTGCTCCTGCTGCCTTACAGTTAGCAGCATTATCAGTGATGACCTGTATGACATTGTATGGCCCAGTCTTTTCAATTATATCAAGTAATGGTTCTGCAATGTTAATGCCGGTTTTGAATTTCTCTGAATAATCATAAGCTGCCAAGAACACTGCACCACTAACCGACACAGCCAAAACATTTATCAATGGTTTTCCTTTTACATTGGTCCATCCATCAGAGACAATGGACAGCCCATGCTCATTCCACGAACTTGTCATTCTATCCAAATAATTGTTTATTTTAGCGCTTTCATGATCAAGACCCACGGTTCTGGCCTTGTCATACCCAGGGCTTTTGTATCGTTTGGGGGCATCATTAATGGCAGAAACCATTTCATGCCAATAAGGTGAGCGAAGAACATTGAATGGCACCCCACATGCATATAGAAATCGGTAAACTTTTGAATCCACATCATTCCTACACCCTTCGTCTAGGAAATCGGATATGGTTCTACGCCTTAATCCAATGCCACTGCCTCCAAAACCACTGGCATGGGTGGAAGTTGAACTTGTTTGTCCATGATGTGTTGGGCCCGAATCAACGAAACCCCTAGATCTTTTAGATGATCTCTGTAGGGCAACCCCCTCTTCCTTCCTATATATCTCTCTCTGTGGTGCTGGCACAAAAGTACAAACTTTGATTCCAAGATTTTTAGTTCCATCTCTTGGCATTATCCCACAAAGGTGCCTTCTCAGACGGGTGTATGAACCATGGTATTGTTTATTGCAATGGGGGCAAATAAATTTAGTGGTTCCACCACCTTTCCCTCCCTCTTGTTTCTGAACATATTTCCACAAAGGATATTGGTCTTGTTTAGTTGGGGATTCTAGGTTCTCAGGGTCTCCACTCCCCACTTCCTCCTCAGCATAATCCTCCTCCTCTTCAGGATTTTCTTCAGATCCACCATAACCCTCCTCTTCATCCTCCTCTTCTCTGATTTGCCTCTTTCTTCTAGCACTCTCCAACACCATTATAATTTATCACAAAGAAAGGAACCAACATGAGGAAAATTCCTAGCCATATAGCCATGATGGAAACAAGTTTCAAGTTTCTAGCCTGCAAGACAAATGGAAAAATGCCAAATGGGAATAGGAAATGCAACATAGGAAAAAAACAATTCATTTTTAAAGTTTTAAATCCAATAAAATGCAACATTCAAGAAAAATTCAAGTTTTCATTTTTAAACAATTTAACAATCTACAAATTCATCCTAGAAAATACAAAATTGGATTAGAAGGCCTACCTCTTTCTTGCAATCCTCCTGTCAGCCTTGCTCCTTGCTCTCCTGTCAGCTTTGCTCCTTGCTCTCCTGTCAGCCTTGCGCTCTCCTTGCGCTCTCCTTGCTCTCTCTCTCAACTCAACAAACAATAAAATGCAAAATGAAACCCCCCCCGCGTTTTAAACAATTCGATTTTTCTCAAAAAAAAATCCATGCGGCGGGAAACGTTTTTTTTGCCGGGGAGCGTTCGGGAGCAAACGCTCCCCGAACGCTTCCGGCGTTTTTTAAACGTCGAAAGCGCTCAGGGAGCGTTCGCTCCCAAGCGCTTCCTGAAACGCTCCCGAAAAAACAAGGAGCGTTTTAACAGATTCGAAAACGCGCTCCCGAAAACGCTCCCGTCAGGAAGCGTTTTCGGGAGCGCGTTTCCGAGCGTTTCCGAAACGCTCCCGCACGGAACGCGTTTCGGAAACGGGAGTGAAGGGGGTTTGAAGCTTCCCCACAACCTAGGTTTATATTATTAAGTACTTTTCTGAATACAACAAATCTGGGCACCACACTGGTTAACTCGACAGAGAAAAAGATAAATCTGCAGCTAACTTGTTGTTATGAAGCCAAAACCTTGACTGATCCACACCCTTAAATGGGATTTACAAGACTCAGCCAAATTCTAGCCTTAGAAACCCCAACGCTGCCCCTGAAACCTCTGTGTCAGTCTCTTCAGCCTCTAAGTGCATTTGTGCTGGCCTGGAGAGGGTTGCATAACCCCAGAATGGGTGAAGCAGACGCTACGCTGCCCTAGAAGGGTTTCTGCGTAACCCAGATGGGTCCCCTGCTGCCCAGCGCTGCCCCAGAAGGGACTGCGTAGCACCTGCGTAGTTGAAGGTGCCTCTGCGCTACGTAACTACTGTTGCTGCCTCTGGATGCTACTCTCTACCTCTTGTTGATTCTAGGCACTGGGATCAGACCATCCCCTTTGCCTACACTACCCCTCTCTACAGCTGAAACAATTCTGAAAATTCTTAGCAAACCTTGCCCTAGAATTTCAGCTTAGTCTTAGTGCTTTGCCTCCGTGTGTGTTCTCCAAGTGACCCCAAGCCTTTCCTTTATACTTTCTCGTTGGGAAACAACGGCCATGATCTAATCTTGAATCGATGGCTAAGATTAAAAGAAAGTTTGATCTGTGTGACTTAAGACAATTTCATCACATGTTTTAATTAATTACCTTTAATAATTTAATTTTCCTAAGTTAGACTTAGGGTCTATAATTAAAATTATTAATTAATTAGTTATCTCCCAAACTGGATGAAATTTCCCAAATCCCTTTCTGGGTCTTGGAGATCTCACGTACTCTAGTCCCTCCACGAATTTTGGGAGCTAGAGCACATCCAATACTACCCCAACACTCAAGAAAACTCAACACTCCCTCTTAGCGAGGAATGTGCTCTAGTACAACTCTACTTCACCCCGAAGCTCTGCAATGATTTCTGGTGTGGGTCTCTGCACTAATGCTGGACCTGCTACCCTTCATCACTATGTTGTTGCTTCCATTTTGTATTGTTACCCATGACGCTACCACCGCTACTGCTACATCTGTACTCCAACTTGTTGAGATTTTGTGTATTTGGGGTAGCATCGTTGTGCTCTAGCTCCCAAAATTTGCGGAGGGACTAGAGTACACTTGATCTACAAGACCCAGAAATGGATTTGAGAAATTTCAGTTGGTGTTCAAGTTATTCAAATAATTAATTATATTTAATGGATTTCCTAAGTCTAACTTAGGAAAATAAAATAATTAAAGTGAATTAATTAACACATGTGCTGAAATTGTCTTAAGTCACATGGATCAAGTAGTCTTTTAATCTTTGTCGTTGATGGATGATTTAATCTCGGCCGTTGAAGGGTTCAACGAAAAAGTATAAGAGAAAGGCTTGAGGGTCAGTTGAGTGACACATTGGTAGAACCGAGGAATAGATCTGGAATTCTACGGCAGGTTTGCTAAGAATTTCTAGAGGAATTTCCTATAGTGAGGGGTAGTATTGGCTGAGGGAATGATCTGATTCCAAGAGCCAAGAGTCAGTAAGAGGCAGAGGAGCAGCAACAGGACAATGCAGAGAAGTAGAGCAGCAGCTACACAGGTGTTGTGCAGCCACTACATAGGTGCTACGCAGGACAGTGCAAAGGCACTAGGAGGCTTCAAAAATCACGCAGAGGGTCTTTTAGGGCCAGCGTTAGGCTGTGGGACCCTTCCAGGGGTGACGTAGTCCCCTCTGGTGCAGCGCAGTGGCATTTGAGGCTAGAGGGTTGACGCTGAGACTTCAGGAGCAACGCTGAGGGTTTTTAGGGTCATATTCGCGCTGAGTCCTGTAAATCCCGTTTGAGGGTGTGGATCAGTCAGATATTTTGCACAAGATCTTTGAGTTAGCTATAGATTTGATATCTTTTATTCTCTATTGGGTTTTCCAGATCCGAAACCCAAATTTACTGTACTCAGAACTACTTAATAATAAATCCTCATATATGTTGCACCGATTTTCCCGCTTTGGGTTTTTCCAGGGACTTATGTCCAAAAGTCCATGTGTCACTTTGTTGCATGAGTGTATTATTTAGTGAATGATCTGCATGTGTAGGTTGTAGTTGTGTTTATTTTTGATATTTTCTTAATCTAATTTCTTAAAATACCTTGTATTAATTAAATCAAGTAAGAGGAAATAAACCAATACATTGCAGTAGAATTTTCACACGATATCAAAGCGATAGCAGATCAAGTTGAATCTCCAACAATCAGCTGAAGAAATATTTTTTCTGCAGGGTGGCAGAAAAAATAGAAGATCTGGAAAGGGCATCTTGACAGCAAGGGAAAGAAGATCCAGGAGACATCGATGAAGTTGCAAAAGGCCTTTAGGCTTACGCAGACCCTTCCCAGGGCAGCGTAAGGATTGCGTCACCTAGTCTAGGGTTACGCAGTCCATTTCTGAGCAGCGCTAGGACTGCACTGGGCCAGCTAGGAAGACGTTGTCCAGTCACTTCTCTTGTTTTAGAAGAATTTTTCCAAGATCCGGAAGCAGTGCTTCATATCTTCAGCATTGCTGGTGGGATAGAGATTCTGCAGGTGCAGAATTGTGCCTAGTTAAGACAACACAGGCGGGAGGAAGACAGTGACTCAGCAGATCTGAGCCAAACAGATCTGAGATTCGATCAAGAGGATCGGAGAGTATTGTCCCTTTGAATTTTGGTGGAATATTTCCAGGAGGGAAGTTAGTTTTCAGCAGAAGCAGCTACTAGAGGGTTTTTAGTCACCAAGAAACCCAAATCCAGAGGGAGAAGTATTGTTTCTTTCAGATCTAAGAAAATATGGCTCGATATGGACTGAGGGATCAAGATAGATTGGATGGCATGTCCAACTATGTTATCTGGAAGGCCAGAATCCTCTCAGTTCTGGATGAGTATGGTCCAAAGATCATGCAAAGAAAACTCTTTTTGTACCAACCGATGCAGATCCACTCAAAAAGTATGAAGAAAATCAAGCGCGGACTAAGCATTTGATCATAGACGAAGTCAAGGACCACATGATTCCTCATATTGCTGGTAAGAATATAACAAATGACATATGGACAGCCTTGGAGATGATGTACCAAGGAGGCTCTGTGCAAAGAAGAATGCTTCTTGAGAATTAGATGCGGATGTTCCAAATGAAGGGTGAAGAGATAGATCCATTCCTCTTCAGACTTCAATCTATCTGAGACCAACTAATTGGCATGAATGCTAATCTAGATGAAGGGCTCCTAGTGAGGACAACCCTAAATGTTGTCTCTGAAGAATGGGAAATGTTTGTCCAGAGCATTCTCAGAAGGGCAACATTACCATTATGGGCAGATATGTGGGTTATTCTCCACCAAGAGAAGATCAAGAGGATCACCAAGAAGCAGTCTATCAATGGAGGAAGCAGATTAGCCAGAGTGAAGAAAGAAGAAGAGGAGGATGCAACCCTTGCATCAAGGGAAAAGAAGCAAGGGAAGAAGAAGAAGGACCTCTCCAAGGTCCGGTGCTTTAATTGTGGTGATCTTGGTCATTTCGCCAGCAGTTGTCCTAAGAAGGAGAAAAGGAGCTTATGATTCCAAAGCTACAGTAGTAAATGACAATGGCTCTGATGATGATGCAGCCATGAGTGCTCATGCACCTCGAGAGAAGAGGTGGGGTGACATGGATCTGTAGAGCATCTACAGCTTATTGGCGAGATCCTTGAGTCAACCTTACTCTTGGATCACATATGAGCTACGAGAGCCTTAAGACGGTAGCGAGATGAGTCGGGAGGTGGTTAATGGCCACATTGAAGCAGAAGAGGGAGTTGAAGAGCTAAAAAGGGAGCAGCGTAATGTAGAGGCAGCGACAGCGTGAAGGCAGCAACACAGATAAGTTTGGCTCATGCAGTGTAGTGTTGCAGTATGACAGTGTCTCCAGGAGGACAGCATGAAGGCAGCAGCGCAAAGAAGCTGGGCTCACGCAGTGCAGTGTTGCAACATGACAGTGTCTCCAGGAGGACAGCTTGATTCAGCATCCAAGGAGCTTCAGTGGTGGAGGGAAACTTGAATTGTCTATCAAACAGTTGGGCAAAATCGTTTAGTTTCTTACTTCTCAGCAACTGAGTTGCAGTGTAGCAGTTAGCAGTGGTAGTGCTATGGGCAGCATGATGCAGCAATTTGAGAGGGAATTGTAGTACATATGTGGCAGTGTCAGTGACAGTGGCATGGGTAGCAGTACAGAGAGCAGCAGTGCAGTAGATGGAGGGCAGTAGGCCAAGCATCAACAACACAAATCCAGTATTCAAGATCTTGTAATGCATGGTGTGATGTATTGCTAGAGCACACTCCTGATGCTAAGAGGGATTTTTGAGGTTGTGTATTTGGGGTAGCATCAGTTGTGCTCTAGCTCCCAAATTTTGTGGAGGGACTAGAGTACACTTGATCTACAAGACCCAAAAATGGATTTGAGAAATTTCAGTTGGTGTTCAAGTTATTCAAATAATTAATTATGTTTAATGGATTTCCTAAATCTAACTTAGGAAAATAAAATAACTAAAGTGAATTAATTAACACATGTGCTGAAATTGTCTTAAGTCACATGGATCAAGAATTCTTTTAATCTCAGTCGTTGATGGATGATTTAATCTCGGCCATTGAAGGGTTCAACGAAAAAAGTATAAGAGAAAGGCTAGAGGGTCAGTTGAGTGACGCACATTGGTAGAACTAAGGAATAGATCCGAAATTCTAGGGTGGGTTTGCTAAGAATTTCTGGAGGAATTTCCTGCAGTGAGGGGTAGTATTGGCTAAGGGAATGATCTAATTCCAAGAGCCAAGAGTCAGTAAGAAGCAGAGGAGTAGCTACACAGGTGCTGCACAGCGGCTACGCAGGACATCGCAGAGGCACTGGGAGGCTTCAGAAATCACGCAGAGGGTATTTTAGGGTCATCGTTAGGCTGTTGGACCCTTCCAGGGGTGACGCAGTCCCTTCTGGTGTGGCGCAGTGGCATTTGAGGCTAGCGGGGCTGATGTTGAGGCTTCACGGGCAGCGCTGAGGGTTTCTAGGGTCAGATCCAGGCTAAGTCCTGTAAATCACGTTTGAGGGTGTGGATCAATCAGATATTTGGCACTAGATCTTCTGGTTAGCTGCAGATTTGATATCTTTTATTCTCTGTCGGGTTTTCCAGATCCGAAACCCAGATTTATTGTACTGAGAACTACTTAATAATAAACCCTCATATCTGCTGCACCGGTTTTCCCTATTTGGGTTTTAATGGGGACTTATGTCCAAAACTCCATGTGTCACTTTGTTACATGAGTGTATTATTCAGTAAATGATTTGCATGTGTAGGTTGTAGTTGTGTTTATTTTCGATATTTTATGTATCTAATTTCTGAAAATAACTTGTATTAATTAAATCAAGTAGGAGGAAATAAACCAATACACTGCAGTAGGATTTTCACACATCTCCCTCTCAATCTGTTGCATCATGCTTCCCACTGATGCACTACATCTTCAGTTGCTGAGAGAAGCAATTGAAACTCTTGCCCAATATTTGACAAACAAGTCAGTTGGGTTGCATCCTCATCACTGAAGCTCCATCGATTGTTGATCTGTGCTGACATCTGGAGGATGATGCACAACCACAGCTTTGTACTGCATAAGTAGACTCCCTCTACACTGCTAAAGTCACATCAGCCCCTTGTGCTGAAATCTCTCACATTGTTGTTGTGTTGCATTGTCCTCCTGAAGCCTCCACGTTGGTGCAGCTCTTCTCTGCGCTGTTGAATTCACATTAGCCCCTACGTTGTTGCTACTACATTGTTGTTGCATCTGCACTGCGCTGCTCCCTTCAGCCTTCAGATCCACCTCTACTTCATCCGTTATTTTGTGCACCATCTACTCCACTTGTCTCGCTACTGTCTTAAGGCTCCCATAGCTCGGATGTGATCCAAGAGATGAGCTGCTCAAGGATCCCGCACTCACTCTATAGTAGCTCTACAGATCCATGTCGCCCCACTTTCATGGTTATGAGCGCTCATGGCTACGTGATCTTCTAACCCATCGTCCACCACATCAGCCTTGGAAGTAGAAGCTTCCTTGTCCTTCTTTTTCTATGGACAATTTTTGGCAAAATGTCCTAGTTCGTTGCACTAGAAACACTTGATTTTGGATAGATCATGCTTCTTCTTCCCTTGCTGCGTCTTTGATGCCAAGGCTGCATCATCCTCCCCTTCCTTCTTTACCTTACTGGATCACATGTTGTACTGCTTCTTGGTGAATCTGCGGAGTTCTTCTTGATGTAAGATTGCCCACATGTTGTCCCAGTCGGGAAGGTCCGCTCTGCCCGAGACACTTTGGACAAAGGTTTCCCACTCTTCTGTGACTACATTGAGTGCAGTCCTTACCATCACATCATCCTCCACCTTTTCTCCCATGGTAGACAACTGATCTCTGATCGTCTGTAATCTAAAGAGGAAGGGCCCCATTTCTTCTCCCTTGGTCATCATAAATGACCGCAGCTGATTCTCCAGAAGCATCTTCCACATCTCATTTGTTGTTTTCTTTTCAGCTATATGTGGAACAATATGGTCCTTAACCCCATCCATTATGAACCGCTTGGCATATGTCGCAAATTCCTCATGCTTCTTTAGGAGATCTGCATCGGTCGGCATGGCCAGGACCTTTTCTGCATGGTCTCTTAGACCGTATGCCTCCATGACTACTAGGATTTTGGCCTTCCAGACTGCAAAGTTGGACAAGTCGTCCAACCTATCCTGATCACGTAGTCCGTGAGGTGCCATTTGCTCAGATCTACTCTGTCAAAACAGGTCTTCCTCTCCCCGTTTCTCTACTAAAGCTTGGATCTAGGGTCCTTGGCGAAAAGGCACCCTCTGCTCCCTCTGACAACTAATTTCCTCTCTTGGAAATCCGCCAAATCAACAACGAAACAACTGTCTTCGATCCACTGATCGATCTGTAGATTTCTTTGGCTAGAAACCCTCTGAGAAGTTGATCTCCTCCCGCTCTTTGTCACTAGTGCTTAGGTTAAGTTCTGAATCTTCATAAATTTAACCCCACCAGTACCTTCTAAAATTCTGCAGCTCTGCTTCCGGCACTTCTGAATCAGACAACTTCAGATCTGCATCACCCTAGTTGGCCTCTGTGTGAGCAGACAGTCCCAACGCTGCCTCTACGCAGTAAATACATGGGTCTGCGTGGAGACAGCATAGGACTGCGTCACCTTGACCTCTGCGTGACTCTGCTCCATCTGACACTATGATGTCCCTTCAGATCTAGCTTTCTGCTACTGTTGCTTCTTTCTGCAGCAAGATTCTTCAATCTTCTACTGGTGACCCTGCTAGATCTACAATCGCTCTGATACCATGTGAAAATTTCTGAATGTTACTTATGCAGAAATCTACTGTTAGATATGGTTATACTTCTCCTACTTAAACAAGTTATTAATGCTGAAATCTTCAGATTAAATCGAAGTAAACACATAACAGAATTTCACCGATTCAGATCTAAAACATAAAAGTACATGCACAATAGATAAAGTGACACATAAAATTTTCTAGACAATAGTCCCCGGAAAAACCCAATGCGGGAAAACTGATCTTCAAGCTGTTGGAGGGCTTATATTATTAAGTACTTTTCTGAATACAACAAATATGGGCACCACACTGGTTAACCTGACAGAGAAAAAGATAGATCTGCAACTAACCTGTTGTTCTGAAGCCAAAACCTTGACTGATCCACACCCTCAAACAGGATTTACATGACTTAGCCAAATTCTGGCCCTAGAAACCACAGCGCTGCCCCTGAAGTCCCTGCATCAATCTCTTCAACCTCTGCATGCCTCTGTGCTAGCCTGGAGAAGGCTGCGTAACCCCAGAATGGGTGACGCAGATCCTACGCTACCCTAGAAGGGTCTTTGTGTAACCCAGATGGGTCCCCTGCTGCCCAACGCTGCCGCAGAAGGGACTGCGTAGCTAAAGCTGCCTCTGCGTTGCGCAATTGCTGTGTAACTACTGTTGATGCCTTTGCTTCTCTGCGCTGCCTCTGGATGTTGCTCTCTGCCTCTTGTTGATTCTAGGCACTAGGATCAGACCATCCCCTTTTCCTACACTACCCCTCTCTGCAGCTGAAACACTTCTGAAATTTTTTAGCAAACCCTACCCTATAATTTTAACCTAGTCTCAGTGCTCTGCCTCCGTGTGTGTTCTCCAAATGACCCCAAGTCTTTCCTTTACACTTTCTCATTGGGAAACCAACGGCCATGATCTAATCTTGAATCGATGGCTAAGATTAAAAGAAAGTTTGATCTGTGTGACTTAAGACAATTTCATCACATGTTTTAATTAATTACCTTTAATAATTTAATTTTCCTAAGTTAGACTTAGGGTCCATAATTAAAATTATTAATTAATTAATTATCTCCCAAACTGGATGAAATTTCCCAAATCCCTTTCTAGGTCTTGGAGATCTCATGTACTCTAATCCCTCCACAAATTTTTGGAGCTAGAACACATCTGATGCTACCCAACACTCAAGAAAACTCAACATTGTGAAGATTGCAGTGTATTTGTTTCAATATTTGTCGTAGCACACAACAAATTATTTGTTCAATTTATTTAACAAATAGAAGAAATAATATTAGTTGTTGCAATAGGATTCAGCATTAGCCGAATTTTCACATGGAATCAGAGTGCATATTGTAAGTCAGAGAGCTTAGTAGCATAAGGGTAAGAGGAATTTTGTAGCTCTGCGTAAGAAGCAGTTCGAAACCCTCAGAGGCAGGGCAGTCCTTTGGCCAGGAGGGTCAATTTCTTGAAGAAAAATAAATTTCTCTGAGGGAGTGACAAAGAAATCTGATTTCTCTAGATCGATGATTACCAGAGACAAAGGGAGTAGTTAGTATTTTCCTTGCAGAGCAGATCTCTAGCTGGGCGCAGTATTTTGCAGCAGTTGCTAGTGCAAAATAGTGTCAGGAGGAAGAAAGAGCACACACTGAGGGAAAATTTTCCTCAGGGGACTTCTAGCTTCAGAAGTTCGATTTCTCTTGCAAATCAACAGTCATTGTGAGCATAATTACTCACTCCAATAGGGAGTGCATAGAGCCTAGCAACAGCTGAGTAAAACAGAAGAGGAATTTTTCTACACAGTTTTTTGAGATGGCATCAGTCAAGATGCGAGGTCAGGATAGGTTGGACAGAGCATCCAACTATCTGATCTGGAATGCAAGGATTTCCTTCCTTCTGGATGAATACGATCTCAAAGCATACATCGATAACATGGTGGTTGTCCCCACAGATCCAAATCAACTGAAGCCGTACAAGGAAGAGATGGCAAAGGTGAAGAGATTAATCCTCGATGGAGTTCGGATGTGGTTTCTCACATAGCGGGCCTGGGAACGACCAAGAAAATGTGGGACTCCCTTTCCATGCTATTTTAGCAATCTTATGAGTAATGGAAGATGTACTTAGAAGAAAAGTTGAGATGTAACCATATGCAGAAGGGGGAGCGCATAGACCCCTTCCTCACCAAGATTCAGGAGATCTGAGATTTGTTGGAAGCTATAGGGTCAACGCCTCAACCTCCAGAGATGGTGCGTATAGCTCTCAATTCTATCTCCAAGTGGCAAGTGTTTGTCCAAAGAATTTTGGGCAGAGAAACATTGCCAAGATGGCACAGAATGTGGGCAGATTTTCGGCAGGAGGAATTGAGGCGAGATTTGGTCAAGAGCACCATCAGTGGCAGCAGCAATAGCAATGGGTCGAAGACAGTGAAGGAGGAGGAGAATGTGGCCCTCACATCAAAGGGGCAGGGGGAGCAACATAGGAAGAAGAAGGACCTATCTAAGGTCAAGTACTTCAGGTGTGGCGAGCTAGGCCACTACAACACTTAGTGTCTTCTCAGGAAGAAGGACAAGGAGGAGAAGCAGGACTAGCAGGCAGCTTCAGCCAAGATCGATATTTTGTCCTCTAAGGTGGAGGAAGACTTTGCCATGATAGCAGACATCCCTCCAGGAGTGAAGTGTGGTGACTTGGCTTTGTAGCCCCAGAGTGCTACAGGTTGGGTAGGATTCTTGATGAGGTCCACCTCTTGAATCAGTACCTTGCTACAGGAGCCCACAGTACGTAGTACCAAGATGGACCAATGGCAATTGGTGCAGTCAAATGCCAGACTGAAAGATGCAGTAGCTAGTGGCGGTCAGATACTGGGCAACATAGTGCAGAGTTGGCAACAGTGCAGTTGGCACATTGCAGAGTAAGCATCAACGCAGAGGCTTCAGTGACAGCGCAAAGACTAGTAGCAGTCAAAAATCGAGTGACAAATGCATCATGTTGAACATAGATGGTTAAGTGTTTTGGATAGTTCTCAGTTGCAGATGTTGCAGTTGCAGCAACAACAGATGAGAGGGAGTTGTAGATGTTGCAGTAGCAGCAACAACAAATTCGCAATGTAGATGCAGTGTTGGAAACAGCTCAACAAGGTCAGCAACAACACAAATGCAACGCATATCAAAGTTGCGCAATGGTTGGTGGGAAGTATGGCCAGACATCAGCAGCGTGACAAGAGATGGTGCAAAGGAAGTGTATTGTAGCAGCAGTTGTGGTACTAGAACATTTTCCTCACTAAGAGGGAGTGCTAGTTTTTGTAGCGTCGAATGTGTTCTAGCCACGTGATTTGGCAGAGAGGCTAGAATACATGTATTCTCCAATACCCAAAAATCGTTTCTGGAAATTCCACCTAGAGACAACTTAATTAAATTAATTAGTCAGTTTTTCATATTTCCTAAGTCTAAACTTAGGAAATATGATTAATTAAAAGGAATTAATTAAGCCATGGTGAGAATGTTCTATAAAAGTGCATGGATTGATTTCTAGTTAATCCTAGCCATCGATTAACATTTAAACGTGGTCGTTGAAGTCTCAACTTAGGATTATAAGAAGTCGATGGGGCTTGGAGAAAACACAACAAATCAGTTGAACATTCTATTTTCCTAAGAAATCGATCTCCAGAGTAGAAAAATTCAGTTGCGGGAGGTGATTTAATGAGATCAAAGCAGTGAGAGAGGGGCAAAGATAGTGAGGTCGGAGGAAGTTTTCAATTTCGGTGAGTACATTACAAGAGGCACTGATTTCCACAGAAAGAGAGCGCAGAGCCCTCTTGAGAAGATCTCCATTTTGTTGGGGAGAAGGCAATATTTTGAGCCAGAAGCTAGGCATTGGGTCCAGAGGCAGAGAGTATCAGTTTCCCAGATAACAGTTGACGAGATAGTGAGAGGAGACGCAATTCCAATCTCATGGGATGCAGCAATTGTGTAGGCTGACGCAGTGACTGCATAGAGGTAGCAAGGAGCAACTGAATTCAAGTTGAGGTCAATGTCGGATCGCCCGTGGAGAGATATTTTCTCATTAGTTATTTTTTCCAATATTTCTCTGTTTGGATTGCCAGTTTGGGCATCCATAGTTTGTACTCATATTTTCACTACTGCTTAATATCAAAACCCTCAGCTGCTGCACTAGTTTTACCGAGACGGGTTTTTCCGGGGACTTGGTCCAAAAATAACGATATCATATTGTGTGTGTGCATCTATTTTTCCAGCATTTGTATTTTTTCCGGAGTATTTGTTTTGTGAAGGTTGCAATGTATTTGCTTCAATATTTTCCATAGCACACAACAAATAATTTGTTTAATTTATTTAACAAATAGAAGAAATAATATCAGTGTTGCAATAGGATTTGGGGTTAGCCGAATTTTCACACATACCACAGATCAAAAAACAAGAACACCTCAAGATGCACCCCAAAGTCTTTTATTATAGTAGAAAAGATAGTTCCCAGCAGGACAATAATTTACAAAATGCTTCAGCAACAACTCTAGCCAGAGATCAAGATGACTAGAGGCTCAAATGACTCTAATTTATAGATAAATCCTCCAAATTGAAAATCAACGACTAGTTTCCTTTATTCTTGTCAAAATAATCTTGGTCGTTGACGAACACTTCAAGATCTTTTAATCTTGGCCTTTGATTTTTTATTTTTGAGGAATTTTCAAATTTATCACTTAACTCCACATTTATTAGCTCAATATTAATTATTTTGAGTTAATTTACTCAAAATTTTGACTTTCACTTAACCACCAAGGCCTAAGGATCCAATTTTTCTTAATATATACAATATTCCCTTGGTGGAGGACCTTTAAAAATTGATTCTTTTAAGACCCACAAATTTTTCCATTTGGAGAATTTATTTTCCTAAGACAATTTAAATTTGACTATAATTAAGTAATTTTCTGGCTTAGGATTTAATTCTATTTTACTAGAAAAAATAATTAATTTACACATGAAGGGTTTTAATTATTTTTTCAACCCTCTAATACATAAGATTTTACATTTATAAGACTTAAAGAAGGAAAAAACATTAGACTTAGACTCTCAAGACACATAACCCATCCGCAAAACAATATGATCTAGCAAACCAAGTGATTTGAAATAAAATAATTAGGACAACTAGCTTTAATTATTTCCAAACCACTTTTACATCAAACTCGACTAAAAACACTAGGACTCACTGAATAATTTGACAATAAATTTCACCATAGCTTTAAGGGTTTAAGCTGGAGGGGGGAAAACTTTTCTAATTAGTCGTGTTTAGAAACACATGTAATCAACAAGGTTTTAAAAGTTCCTAGGATGAAATTCGTCGCCAAAATTATAGGCTTACCTAGGTTGTTACATAGACACAAGGTTTTATTAAGATCATTTACATTATATAACTTGCAGAATGAGGTGACCATGACACATGGACTGTTGATAGGTCATCTGATCTTGTTGAAAAATAATGGGACTTCCGTTTTCTTGGAACTTTGGCAATTTCAGGGCAACAAGACCAATACCCAGTTCATCCTTGAAGAAAACCTAGTTTCCATAGCCAATGCTTGAGAGGCAATCCTCCTTGGTGCCCTCATGACACCATAGCCCTCTTAAGGCACTAGCATACCATATTTTTCAATTGAAAACCCAAAAAATCTTCAATATTTTTCCTTTATTTTTGTTTGCATTTGCAAACTAATGTTTTTCTTGTTTAATCACTTCATTTAGGAAGCTTGATCCAAGTTTGTTCTCATTGTTAAATCTTTTATGGTTTTTTTTTTTTTTTTCAAATTTTATCTTTACATTGGCATAATCTAGGGTATAGATGCTTCTTTGCATTCATTATTTGTTGGATTTAACCTAGAGTAGCTATAAACTCAACTGCTTACTATCATATATCCCATGAGTTTATAATGCTTGGAAACACATATTAAACGCTAAATTTACTATTGCTTCATGATATATATGTTTGGGAGGGGAAAATAAATGTCAAATCAAGGCAAACGACTTGATTAAAGAGTATCATTGCAGCATGACATCTAGGGTTAAAAGCTTATGTTTTTTCAAATTTAAGTTGGTTGATGATGAGTATTGCATGTCCAATGACACAATAACTTATTTGGTATTCAACCGAACACTTAAATGCATGGAATTTCTTTCTTTTATGTCACTTTGGCTAATGACAAGGGTTTTGAATATGTCTGCTTAAAAATTAAACTGGGTTTGATTAATCCATCCATATTGCAACGTTTTTATTCATTTCTAGTCTAGAATACCTTTTTAAGCAAAACGACGCAATAAATGATGAAACATTATGGTATTGAAGTGGAACATCACACTTGTTACAGGTCTTTTCTGAAGATTCATGTAATATCCCAAAAGGGAGAATGCAGTAATACTAAAACACAATATAAGAACTGCAGCAATGTAAACATATAATCTAAATACACCATACAAATAGACAGAATAGTTGAGCCATTTTAATTTTATAGGAGGTGGAATGCAAGTACAACAATGCTCAAAATATGAGATACTCAAGCCAAAGAGATGGCCTAGAATGACCCTGAAATGATCCCACAAGAGAGACTGCGTAATTGTTGGACCGTTGGAAGGAAAACTACTTTGTCTTTGCTACAAATGTCGGGACTGCAACTGTCAGCAAAATATAAAAGTGTATATCTAGCAGTTTTGGAGCTCCGATGATGCTTAAAATGTAGATCCGAGCTCTATAATGAATACCCAAGATAACCCAAAAAGGGATTTCTAGATCTAGCAATCTAGGAAAATCACCCTCTTAGGGCTTGCACATTATATAAATTGTTGGGTATGCAGAACTACTACATGAAATGAAGAATAGATCGCTGCAATGTCATACGATCAGCTCAATGCAAGAAGGGTGTATCGCTTCACTAGATCCTTAAGCTAAAAGCTCAAGATCTAGCTCCTCCAACCTTCTCCACTAAATGCAGTTGCTACTACACAACTGCTTGACAAAAACTGCACTGTCAAGGAGGGAGGCTCTCTAGCCTGTTGCTGGATAATGCAAATCAGCTCAATAATGGTGGAAACAATGAATACAAAGTGAGGAGATGGTCCCTCACAGGATTTCTAGCTGAAATACTAGAAACTTCCTTCCTCCTTCGGATCTGCAAGGTTGGACTGCACAATCCTTGAGGGGACTGCTGCTACATGGAAGTAAAATACAATGGCCTAGATGTCGGATATAGATCTGTTGCTCCTGAAGGGCTGAACATGAAGAACAAGATGAAAGGATGAATCCTCCACCGGTTTCCTCACTGAAGTGCTAGAAACAACCACCACCTCTCAAACCCTTAAGCAAGAATGCGTAGTTCCTAAGAATGAATGTGCATATGAGAGTGGTTGAATGTGGCACCAATGCCTAATGATGAATAGTAGCTCAAAATAACCTTCCCATAGTAGGCACTCAAAGTCCCTCGTGGGTAAGGGTGGGATTTCTGCTCGAAAACACCCATGTGTTAAACAACACCGCAGACTTAGCTAAACAACATAAGCGTGCATAGAAATTTCAAATGAAAAATCTAGATCTAAACAGATCAAAAATAATAATCCAAAGCCTGCCTTCTATTGTGCCTTCATCTTCATTATATAGATTATGAGCCTTCCATAGCCCTGTCCCACCTCATAACTGCGTTGTGCATGTGGCCACTAGCCTTCATGAAGATTGTGTTGTCTCTCCATGATCTCCATCATGTCTACATTTAATTTCCACTCTCTCCATCATGTGTGCATTAGATGCACCACTTCCTCCACTATCTCGTCATAAGTGCTTTATGATCTTACTTTGAATGCACCATAATCTCAGTTGACCTCCTCCAAGATCTCCATGATTTCACATTAATGATCCATGATCTCCACTCTTCCTTCATTTAAGAAGTTGCTCCACTACTCCATAATGTAGATCTAGATCTGAAATATCCAAATACACACATTAAAATTGGATTTTATTCATCTATGTGTTTGTGGGTCCCTCCACCCTCTTATTTACATAACTAATTAGGAAAATTAAGAGCTCTAATGTTCCAATTATCTTGTGGAAAATTGGAAATATTACAATCCTCCCCGCCAAAATGTTGCTTGTCCTCAAGCAACTGCAAAAGTGGATGCTACAACAAACATCCTCCCTCCAAATGGCATCCTCATATGGAAGGCCTCCCCATCTGCCACAATGTGTCATGCATGCCCATATCCAAAGTTGCCTCTCTAGAATGTCTAGAATGGCCTCCAACTGAAAAGTTAGATGCCTCTCCTCATCAATGAATCCCCAAGTGGAAACCATATGATGTCCAAAGATCTCCTCTATACATGAGATACATGAAATGAAGTGGTTCCTTCCTGAAGTGGAAAGTCCCAACTCATGAACTATCTCTCAACCCATGATACATAGAGTAAATTGCATCTATCAATGCTCTCATCATTAGCCCTGTTGGCCATGTAGGATCCAAACATCACATCAACATAGTGCAAAATAAGAAGTAAAGACATATGGATGAACATGTACAATGTTAAACCATACTCTCCCAATAACAACCAGCAAAGCCTTCTGCTGCCATGCTAGATCATCATGAAAATAAGCAAGAGAGCCATACTCTCTCAAAAGAAGCCATCACAGCAATGCTTCTTGCTGCCATGCCAAATCAGCATCAATATAAACATGAGAGCCATACTATCTCAATAGAAGCCACCGCAACAATGCCTCTTGCTACCACACCACATCATCATTGTACCAAATGTAGTGGACATATTCTCTCAAGAGAAGCCATCGCAGCAATGTATATTGCTGCTCCATCACATCATCATTATACCAAGTAAAATGACCATAATCACTCAACAGAAGCCAACGCAGTAAGGCCTCCTATTGCCATCCTCCACCAATATCATGCAGTGTATGGGTGTTGATTTCTATAACATCGGAAATTGTTCTAAGTCTCATTTCTGGTAGAGAGGCTTGGACATCAGTTATCCAGAGAACCCAGAAATCGTTTGTGGAAATTCCACTCGGATATGACTTTATTAAAAGAATTAATTATTTTAATGCAAATCCTAAGTTTAAACTTAGGGAAATTAAATAATTAAAGGGTATTAATAGAGCAGAGTGTGAATCTTCTAGAAAACGAAGATCAAGTCATCTTTTAATCTGAGCCATTGATTAACGATATAATCTTGGCCATTGATTCATCAGCGAGAAGACTATAAGAAGAGACTTGAGGGCCATTTGGAAATCAGCCGGGGACACTGTCAGTACCCGAAGGAAATCGATTCTGAAGCAAGAGAATTCGATTTTAGTGGGTGAGATTGTAGAGGCAAGGTTGCAGAAGCAGAAGGAGGAGGGAGGAGTCAGTTATCGGGAAGCAGAAGTCAGGAGGATGAAGGGAAGGGTGAGCTAATCAGCAGCAAGACCCCCTCCACGCAGAATCACGCAGTCCAGGGAGAGACTGCGCAAAGCTCTCACGCTAGATGATGCAAAGGGTGAAGGTCACCCCGAGGGTCTGAAATTTGTCTAGAAGGTCCAGAAAATTCAGCCAGGTGTTTGCAAATTTTCTCTACTCATCAGACTCTTGTAAATGTACTTTCCATTTCTGAAGATAAATATAAAACCCTCATCTGCTGCACCAATTTTCCCACATTGGGTTTTTCCGGGGACAATTGTCCAAAAATAACTGTGTTCATGTGGATGTTTCTATTGTGCTACTTGTGTAAATTATCTTTCTGTTCTTATACTCTTAATGATAGTGAAGGTCTGCAAATGTGTTTATTTCAGAATTTACTGAAGCATCTGTAAATAACTTATCTCATAAGTAGGAGAAATAAACCAAGTATTGCAAAAATATTTTCCTCTTGAAAATTTCACATGGTATCAAAGCAAAGGGCTAAAAACAGAAAGGGAGGATCTGCCATGGACCAAAAGGGTTCACGCAGTTAGAGGGACTCACGCAGTCCTCTAGAGCACGCAGAAATGCAGAGAGAACACGACATGAAAGTGTTGGCATCTAGACTAGAGGAGGATCTTACTTGCGTGTCAAGCACAACTCCTCTAAGTGTTTGGTATATTGACAGTGGAGCATGTGCTCATATGACGGGGGTACGAGAATATTTTTCAAGCTACCAAGAAGAACAGATGAATTTCTAGATAACTATGGGAAACAAGGCAAAGTGTGCCCCCATCGGGAGAAGTACCATAACATTTCAAACCGAGGATGGCAACAAGATTCGAGCCACGAATGTTTTGCATGTATCAGGGTTGGGGATGAATTTACTCTCAGTGTCTCAACTTCAGAACAAGGGCTATGACGTATACTTTATTCGAGATAAGGTGTATGTCAAACACCCTAACTGGAGCAAAAAGGCACAAATTGGAGTAAGGAGTCACAAGCTGTATAAGCTCCAGCTTGAATCTCCGGTGGCTCTGATTGGCAGTACATACAACAGAGATCTGAATGAATTATGGCACAGAAGGATGGGGCATCTACATCATGGAGCCTTGGGGATTCTCAAAAACACTGTCATAAGGGCCCCTAAACTCAACACGAAGAAAGACGAAGTTTGCAGGGGATGCGTACTAGGGAAATACGCTAAGGCAGCATTTCCAAGAAGCAGCAGCAGAGCCAAAGGTGTATTAGAGTTAATACACTCGTGACATTTGCGGTCCAATGTCCACAACTGCTCTCAGTGGGGCAAAGTACTTTGCCACCTTCATTGATGATCATTCCAGAAAAACTTGGATCTATTTTTTGAAAACCAAAGATGAAGTCTTTGATCGGTTTAAAGATTTCAAAGCATTGGTGGAGAATTCTACACGAAAGAAGATCAAGAAGTTGTGGTCAGATAACGGTGGAGAATATATCGATAAAGACTTCACAAATTTCTGTGCAAAGGAAGGCATCAAGAGAGAATGGACAGCTCCATACAATCCAAAGCAAAATGGAGTTGCAAAACGGAAGAATCGAACCATAATAGAAGTTGTAAGGGCAATGTTGTATGACCAAGATATGCCCAAATTCTTATGGGCAGGGGCTTGCAATACAGCAGTATTTATTCAAAACAAAGTTCCCAATAGAGCTTTGGGGAAGGTAACTCCCAAGAGTGTGTTCACAGGCAGCAAGCCAGAAATGAGCCACATCAAGATATTCGGCAGCATGGTGTACTGCCACGTTCCAGATGAAAAGAGAAATAAGTTGGATCAAACTGCAGAAAAGGGTTTTCCGATGGGCTATAGTGAGAATGCAAAAAGGCATATCGCATCTATATTCCAAAGAGCAGGAAATTTGTGGTAAGAAGGGATGTGAAATTCCTGGAGGAGAGAGCCTTCATGGAATCTCGAGAAATGGCCACAGATATGCAGATTGAGGAAGATCCACTGGTACAACCTCAACGACCTACAGAGGAGAGGTCAAGTGCCTCTCCAAGGCACAATAATTCTGAGGAGAGCTCCTCCAAAGAAGAACAGGAGGAAGAACAGGTGAGACCGCCCACAACTAATGGGAGACTGAGCAGAGAACTTCAACAAATTCTTAAGGATGCAGAAGAATTTGTTGGAGCCCCTAGAGAAGGAAAGAGGATAAGGAAACAACAAGATAGATATCAGGCACTAGTAGCTCAGGTTGGTGAACCATCTACCTTTCGGGAAGCAGCTTAGCGTCAAGTATGGGTGGATGCCATGGTGAAGGAGTATTGCTCCATCATGACAAATGATGTATGGGAATTAGTCCCTAGACCATAGGACAAATCAGTTGTAGAATCCAGATGGATCTATAACATCAAATATGCTGCAGATGGCAGCATAGAGAAGTTCAAGGCAAGGTTTGTAGCTAAGGGGTATGCACAGATGGAAGGCATTGACTATGAAGAAACCTTCGCTCCAGTAGCGCGATACACTTCTATTAGATCTGTCATCTCTCTAGCTAGGCAGATGGGATGGGAGATTCACCAGATGGATGTCAAGACAAAGTTCTTGAACGAGGTGATAGAGAAGGAAGTGTACATAAAGCAGACAGAGGGCTTCGAGACACATGAGCAAAAGACTCATGTTTGCAGACTTAAGAAAGCCTTGTATAGCTTAAAACAAGCCCCTGGGGCATGGTATGGATGGATTGATAACTACTTGCAGAAGATGGGGTTCGTCAAGAGTGACGCAGATCCCAACCTATACTACTTGAGAGTAGGAGATGAGCCGATTATTCTTTTTCTTTATGTGGATGACCTGTTTTTGACCGCATCATCCAAGCTCATCAAGGACTGCAAGGAGAATCTGGCAACAGAATTCGAAATGAAGGACCTAGGGCAGATGCACTATTTTCTTAGATTAGAAGTCTGGCAGCAGAAAGGGGAAATCTTCATAGGACAAGGAAGATACACAGCAGAAATTCTGAAGAGATTTCAGATGGAAGACTGTAGACCCATGGCCACACCAATAATTACTAACTGGAAGAAGATAGACACATCGGAGGATGATGAGGCTAATCCCACATTGTACAGACAACTCATCGGATCATTGATGTATCTGGTCAATACGAGACCAAACATCTGTTATGCAGTGAATATGCTCGGTCAGTTCATGGTGGAACCAAGGAGGGCTCACTGGGCAGCAGCCAAACATGTTCTCAAATACTTGAGAGGGATAGTCGAGTATGGGCTGAAGTACACCAAGAGTAATGAGATCCAGTTGAGTGGGTTCACAGATGCAGACTGGGCTGGAAGCACAATAGATTGGAAAAGTACCAGTGGGTATTGTTTTAGTCTCGGATCAGGAATGATCTTCTGGTGCAGCAGGAAACAGAAGCATGTAGCACTGATCTCAGCCGAGGCAGAGTACATGGCAACAAGCACAGCTTCGTGTGAGGCCATATGGCTCCGCAAATTGCTCTTGAACCTATTCAAGAAGCGGATTTAACCGACCGGGATTATGTGCGATAATCAGAGCTGCATAAGCTCTCTGGAAATCTTGTGTTTCATGATCAGCCGAAACACATTAACATTCTGTAACGACCGAACTATAACTATATGGAACATAGAAATATCAGCATGCATATGAGACCTGCATATGATAGCTACATATGCATGTATCACATGTACTGCACTAGTACATGCACTAATCAATTATGAAAAACTCAGTGTAGAGTAATGAGTGAATTATTGAAGTATTAAGTAAATACCTAATTCACCAGAATATAATGAATGTATTAGTTATACCTGCCACTATCATAATGTAAACTAATACTTTGTTCAAAGAAAATTAAAAGCATTGACTTATGCAAATAAATGATTATATTTTAAAAAATCTAAGATATTTATTAAATAATAATATTTTAATAAACCCAAGATATTTATTAAATAATAATATTTTAATAAAACTAAGATATTTTAGAAATCCAAGTTATTTATTAAAATATGATATTTTAATAAATATCTTGAATGGAGTTTGTGTATAAAAGGAGAAAAGGGGTAAACTTGATGGGCATGGGTAGTGAGTGGGTAAACTGATCCGGATGCTGTCAGAGGAGTTCTAACTGCGTGAGACATGAGCAGTGAGTTCTAACAAAGTCATGGAGTGATCTCGATTGTTATTGGAGTTTTGGGCACAGGGGCCAGAAGACTTGTCTTTTAGATCTGGGGACTAGAGAGGTTGACCTCAAATAGGCTGGGAGGAAAACGGCGGTTTGGTAACGGGAGCTGGAGCCATGGCGGATCGCGGATCAGGAACATCTTCAAACACGGTTCCAGGTAAGTATTAATTAGTCAACTGATATATATTCTGCTTCAAAAAAAAAATCCCACTCTGAATTGTGTAGTATGAATTTTGTGAATGACTGTTAATTCTGAAAATTATGTTCCTTACACATGGTATCAAAGCACAGATTGAACCCTTCAGGACCTCAAGGTGTTAAGAATTTAGGTATAAAATGGGATTCTAACAATCAAGTTGTTCACAACTGCCAACACATAACTCCGTTTCTACTCAAATTGTATTGCAAAATCTCTGTCAATATTATCGTCAAAGAAACACTATCAAGACATCTCTATCATCATGGCCATAAAATCACAATCATCACTAATATCATTGTCCCTGTCACTTAAATTCTGTCAAGCCAAATATCAATGAGAAGTTACAATGTCATGAATCAGTGTCATCTGTTATATTAAAGATAATAGTCTATCTGGTCAAACAATTCACAGTACTCAGCATAGACAAAGTTAGATGCCATATAGGACAGTCATAACACAGTGTTCAGATACTTAGCAGAAGACGCAATTCCAAAATAGGTGAATATACCAGCTTAATAATCCAACATATTGTCTTATAGCGCTCAAGCTTTCCGCCCTCTGTCCCTAAAAGAATTATAACACTTGGTGCTTATTTTGACAGTGTAATCTGCATTTAACAGATCATCAAAGTTTCAAAGGTTCTTATCAAGATCATGTACTATGTATTTTGTTTCAGATCACAATAGTTTGCTTCTACTACGTCTTTCCACAAAAGATAGAATTCAAATCCCCAACCAAGATTATCACAATAGTGATAGCTTTGAAGCAAAAGGAGGCCACTGAAATAACACCAATAGGTCTGTGAGATATGGTCTTTGGAAAGCAGAAAAGGTTTGTCATACTTGTCAAGTTCAAGCACTAGGAATACTGGTATATACCTACTTCAGAACTTCTGATTGTCAAGAAAACGATGCAAATATGTCACTGTAAAATCTGATTGGTCACTGGTCATAATTATATACGTCTTCTGTTCTCACCCCACAGAAATCCAGATAAACCCTTGAATTTTGTTCAATTCAATCAGAGATTAATAAGTACTGTAGAATGCATCCACCAGTCAAATGCCAGAATTTATGCTTCAGCATAGAAGCGTAATACAACTTTGAACTTTGCAAGATTAAATGCTTCAATGATGTTATTGAATCCAGAACCAGCCATACTGTAGTCCAAGCAATAGCTGCAGTGAACAATACTTACGAGGATGCCGAGTTATCTATTAAGGTCACTGGTTAGGGCTCAAGTCTGTTGAAGACAAAACACGAAGGCGGAAGAGAAACGAAGGTTCCCGCATTAAATTGAGTCGAGAAACCCCACACCAATACCGCTGTGTATAAATCGGTTTTGTATAAATAGTTTCAAGGGAGTTTTTATAAAAAAAAATCCGATGTTATGGTTTTCTGAGTTAATTATATTTAAAATAGGATAAGAATTTGTTAAAATATTATAATTGAGCTGTAATATATATATATATATATATATATATTATAAAATTAAATTTATTTTTATATTCAAATAATTTTTAAATAATTATGGATAAATTTAGTGAGAATCAAAAGTTGCGGTATAATTTTATGAATCAAATTTTGAGGTATGGTTTCAAATAATTTGAGAGTCTCCTCATAATTTAGTTTTAATAATATAAAAACTTTAAAAATGGGTGCTTAATATATATAAAAACAAAATAATAATAATAATAATAATAAATACCCAAAGATATCACATTGCTTTAAAAGTGGTTGATATAGGTCCGTCAAATCTGCTTATTTTAGAGTATATACACTTCTTTGCTTATTCGTGTCATATAATTCATAAAGCAAATACCACTTAATCGCATATTCCTATAGGAAGAAATTATTGAAATATATTTTAAAATAATTATGTAAATTAAATATATACACGACTTTAATTGAATCCTAAAATTAGATTTAAAATTGTATTTTCAAAACACTGCCTAAGATAATTATAATAATGATCAGATTTATAAGGAAATAGAACTTGAGTTATATTTGGTCTCACCTTACTTACTCACTCTTTAGTACGGAATAGATAAGGATTTCGAAAAAGTGTGAATGGTGTATAAGTGTATAAATATATTAAATTGAATTATTAATGGATATAAAGATATTAATATAAAAGGTTTAATACTATAGTTATATTAAAGTAATAATATTACTCTTATAAAAATTAAAAGACAAAAAAAAAAACTGTTGAAGTTAACACAGAATCAAGATTGGAGAAAAAAAATATCTTGAATAGCCTTTTACTCAAGTATTTGTGCTTTCATTAGAGCGTTTAAGTAAGAGTGATATTTTTATAATCTTTACCAATAGGGTTAAAAATCTTAACAAGCTAGATTATTTTGATCTTATAGAGAATAGAGCATTGTAGACACCATAGATGAGGTTTTATGGAAGGATGGAAAAGGTAAAAGATTGACTTATTATTAATTTATATTTATTTTATTTTTTTATGAAATGTTTGGAGAGATTTATATTCTACAATGTAAAAATTAAAAAGGTTTTATCAGAATTGATCCCTCTTAGTTTTCCATAAAGCCATGATTAATTATGAGTATGACTAACAACAATAAAATATATATACCAAATCAAAAAGTTGCCAAAAGGGAACTTAATGCTATGTTATTTGGGTTAGAATTGATTATAGTTAGCAATATGCTTATAATATTAAATATAAATTATTAATAACATAAAACTAGACACTTTAGCTTAGCATTTAACTTTAACATTCCACTAGGTGTTCTTTCCACACCTATTGAAGGACCTATTATATAAAAAATAAAAAATAAAAACAATTAATGATGAAATTAAAGTTTGAGATGCTACATCAGAATATAACTTATAAGTTGACAAGTACTATTTATATTGTCAAAGTATGGTCAATACCTCTCTTAACTGCGATGATTTCATAATAAGGGGATTCACCTTCCTTGTATATATATATATATATATTTTGATGTTAGTCGTATTAGCATAAATGATGCAATGTTTAAATTGTATCGATATGATAGTTAAGATCGATAACGTATAACTTATTATATTATTTAGTTCTATTTAATATAATCCATCATCAAATACCAAAGGCAGTCATAGAATCCATATAGTAGTCAACAAAAATAAGGAAGAACATCAGTTCTCTATAGTGAAGTCTTCAGGTACTATTAACGACATAAAATTCAAAATCTTATTTGATACTGGTGCTACTAATAATATCATTTTGTTATATGTATTAAATAAATGTAGGTTGGCAACCTGCAAGCAAATGATTTCAGATAGGTAGAAATGGTTTCAGGAAAACTTCAGTCCATAGGTTTAAGTGTTGAGGAATACAACGTTAATCTAGGAGTCAGTTAGACTAGGTTGAAAGTACTAGGACGAATGATCACAATGGGAAATAACTTAGTTTCTAACTATTTCCCGAGATCTTGTGTTGATTCTTGGATATCATCGCCTTATTTTCATAATTATAACAACAATCCTAATATAACCCGAGGTGTATTACTTCAAGTCCTCCTTAATAATTTACCCAAAGTATTCAGTGTTATGTAGTTATTCAATAACAAGAGTAGTGGTTTTCAACTTTTGGAAGAAATTGAAGCTTTTAACAACGATAAAATGAAATTTTATCTAATTTGATATTTGAAAGCTATGAACCCTAGGATGATACATTTTATTAGAAGAGATGGGATATTTAATGCTAATGTATGTGTCGAAAACATATATTAAGTTCAATCCCACTTGATTCCTAATCCATTACTTTTACATTACATTCCATCCGACAATGGAGTTGGGATAACTCATGGATATCAGCTGCAAATTTTCCACAATGAAGTTTAAGATTTTGTATATCAAGCAAGTAGAGTTTGAAGTACATTCAAATTGTTATATTAAAATGGACACATTAACATCACTTTAGAAATCAAACTTTTTCTGTAAACTTTTGAACGTTAGAATGGAAACTATCATGATTGTTTTTATGCAATTGAAGCATTCCATTCTTCAAGTGACGTTGAGATTTCCATATATATATCTTACTAGTTGATAACTATAATCTTTGATGATATGAATTTATGCAAATATCTTTTTTACCGTTTTCTTATGATAATACTTTAATTACTATCCAAGTATATATGTAAGTGGTTTAAAGAGTAGAGTGAAGGTTTAAATGTTATACTTTAATATACACTAAATTGGACATTTTGATACTCAATCGTTATGTTATTGTTAAGATAGATATTTAACCATTTACAACTGTAAGGATATATCGATGTCCAAAACAAAATAATATGGCAACATAGCATTTTCATGGAAAGAAAAACAATGTGGTTTAGGAAAGAGAAATTAGGGACATTATGACACTATATGAGATGATTCATGATAATTATTTAGACATATATAAAGATTAGTTGACGTAGTTGCTCCAAAGAAGTTAATTTTTGCAGAAAGGAAGAATGGTAGTGAAAGAATGACTATGGACATTATGGCAAGACCATTAGAGGTGAAGCTACAACCACATAAAAGGCTAAGCTAGTTTGAGGTAAATTGATGGATGAAAGAAAACACTAACTATTCAAGAAATGTTGGGAGAAATCGTAAGTAATCAAATTGAGAGTACAAGTATAGTTCACTAAAGGTACACATCAATCGAAGACAAAATGGATGAAACATATGTCAAGATGGTAAGGAACCACCCTATAAGGTAGTAAACACACTATTAGAACAAGAAAATATAATTACCAAGAGAGTGCAACGGAAAATTTCAAAGTTTGATCTTCATTATTACCATAATATAATCGATATAGTACCTAGGGAGGACGAGAAAAGAACAAAATGGCAAACTTCTGAGGATGATCTAATAAATGTTAGTTATCATAATCAACTTAGAATGTTGAGATCGACAAAATAGCACCAAAGGTGAGTGAATAGAAGTTTCACAAAGCAACATAAGAAGTCAATGACATTAGATTAAAGAGTGAATCTATAATAAAATTGATCAACTAAAGGGTCATTTATGTGCATGGTAACATCTATAATAGTTTCTCCCTATAATAATAGAGTCACATTATAAAATTTTCCTTAAGTGACTAACTATATCCATGGATTATGGACATCATGGAGTATGATTAGGAAATTCTATCCCGTGATGCCTTAAAAACTTCAAATGATAAGTAGATTACATTCGATATCCACGTTATTGAATTTATTTATAGGGCCTTCCCAAGTTGGGAAATAGTAACGACATTTCCAAGTGTAATAATTGTATGCATTAAGAGAAGAAAAGAAAACCATGATGACTAGAGGTGAGAAAACAAAGTCAACTTGATAATATGTTCTTTTTCAAATTGAAGTAGACATGGAATATTAGGGATATCTGGTATAAGGAAGTGAAGGAATGTTTTCTATCAATAATAATTTTCTTAAGGATATGAGCAACATGATTGGTAAGGGTCAAAGCAATGACCTGTAAGGAGTTGTGAACACTCTTAATTTGTTAAGAATAACAAGTGATAAACTGGGAAATGGTTAAAGGTAAATATTAAGGGTAAGTAATTATACACCGTGAGAAAAGAAGATACATTTGGTGATAATATGAGGCCTAAGGACTAATGAAAAAATGATTAATGTAAAGAATAAAGAGAGGGTATACCAGTGATGTGTTAGGTGTTTTGATTAAATGAGTCAAGATAATAGAAAAGAAACAATGGTTTAAGGAATGATGGTAAAGCTAGTGATATCATAGCTAGAGTTAAGACTCTAAATGGTGAAACTTGCAAGAAAAGAGACTATATCAAAACTGTAACATATTGATAATGTGACTATGCATATCTTATAAACTGTGAAATTCTTATTAAGGGAGGAAATTATATGTTTGTCAACAATTGACATCTTGTTGAAAACATGACAGTCTTAGTAGACCAAGTATAAATGCAAAATGAATAACGCATTTTCAAGCAGTAACAAATTCTTTCAATGAAAATAAACCTTCCACTAAGAGATCTTTAGAGTAATCAATTAACTCTTCCTCCATCTCCAGCATAACCCTAATGATTAGCCTTGCAAAACCCTACTCCTTGGCTTCTAGATTTTAGACTGAAGATGAACTAAAATAACATGATAAAGAAATTAATATTATTATTATCTCTTGAGATCCAGATTGCAGATCAAAGATAATTAGACTTAAAAGACAAATAAGTAACAAGAATTAAAATATTGGATGGATCCATATGTAGTTTTGTGTTTTAGAGTTCTTAATCAACATGTATCAAGAAATTAAATCATGCTTCGACTAAACGGTAAGTGTTTTGTGCTCTTGTTTCAATTCATTTTGTTTCTATATATGCAAAGGTTGGAGCATCCCTCCATTTAGATTTAGAGTCTCAACCTATGACTTTTATAAGGTTAATCGGTTAAAATAGTATAGAACATAGTGACTACACCCTTATTTGTATATCCATGTTCGATTATTCTATATGATATTTATAACTGTGAGTTATATTTATAAGCATTTAAAACTTATTTTTGTATAATCTTACCTTGTTTTGGATGGATACTTAAGACTGTCATTTTGTACTATGACATGTAAGAATATGTTAAATTGCTTAAACATTACTGGTACATGGATACCAATATGAAGAAAGTTTTGCTTAAACATTGTTGGTACTGGGATACTAATATAAATTATGAATTATGTTATGGATATGGTATCTATAATTTTACATATCAACCTAAAATGATGAGATTGAAATAAAAGAGTGATTGCACTTGACTATTCAAGGTGAAAATGAATTTACAGACTTATTGGATAAACATAACCAAGTATGTTATATGAACTCAAGGATCAATATCATAGATAACAACATATTTGGAATGTATAGAAATTGTTATATGGGTAACAATTTGTTTTGAACATATTGATACATATGTGGACAAGTGTTTTAACCAAGTATGTTATATAAACTCAAGGATCAATATCGTAGATAGCAACATATCTGGAATGTATAGAAATTGTTATATGGGTAACAATTTGTTTTGAACATATTAATACATATGTTATAATTTGTGGACAAGTGTTTTACATTGCAGATGATATCGTTATCAAACCAACCGCGTGATAATAAAACTCCAAGAACAATTGAGATGCACTGAGATTCCATGGTAAGGTGTTAACTCTGGCCCTACTAGGAGGGGTGGAGGTGTTTCCCACTGTTTATCCTCCAAAACCTGGAGTCATAGTTGCACTGTGCGAGTCACGCTCACCTAGACGTGTGATGATCACTGTCGGATGCCTACTGGTCCATCAGGTCGACGTAATTGACACTGACACCCTAAGGTCTATGGATGGTTGAATCAGTAAAACTGATGCCATGGCATATTCCTGTAGAGGAAGGATAGGATGTGAGCGAAAGAGATTAGGGAGGATAGGATGATTCTAGAATAGCTTGGGAACTCTGTTGGGGCAAGACGTGACTACTAAAGTTGTAAATCAATAAATGATAAAACATAAATGTTAAAGTGTTCTCACACATTAAACGAAAATTCAATTATGGTACACCACCCTTATATGATTATACTAATCACTTGTATAATTAATGATATACGACATAAAACTTAACTTCGAAACGAAGTTTTTGAAGGAGGGGTGTATGTAACGAACCCAACTCGAACTATATGGAACATAGAAATACTAGCATGCATATGAGACATGCATATGATAGCTACATATGCATGTATCACGTGTACTGCACTAGTACATGCATTAAACAATTATGAAAAACTCAATGTAGAGTAATGAGTGAATTATTGAAGTATTGAGTAAATACCAACTCACCAAAATATAATGAATGTATTAGTTGTACCTACCACTATCATAATATAAACTAATAATTTGCTCAAAGAAAATTAAAAGCATTGACTTATGCAAATAAATGATGATATTTTAACAAATCCAAGATATTTATTAAATAATAATATTTTAATAAATCTAAGATATTTATTAAATAATAATAATTTAATAAAACTAAGATATTTTAGAAATCCAAAATATTTATTAAAAGATAATATTTTAATAAATATCTTGAATGGAGTTTGTGTATAAAAGGAGAAGAGGGGTAAACTTGATGGGCATGGGTAGTGAGTGGGTAAACTGACCCAGATGTTGTCAGAGGACTTCTAACTGCGTGAGACATGAGCAGTGAGTTCTAACAGAGTCATGGAGTGATCTCGATTATTATTGGCGTTTTGGGCACGGGGGCCAGAAGACTTGTCTTCTGGATCTGGATACGCTGGGAGGAAAACGACGGTTTGGTAACGAGAGTTGGAGCCATGGCGGATCAGGAACATCTTCAAACACAGTTCCAAGTAAGTATTAATTAGTCAATTGATATATATTCTGCTTCAAAATAAAAATAAAAAAAATCCCACTCTAAATTGTGTAGTATGAATTTTGTGAATGATTGTTAATTCTGAATATTATGGTCCTTACACATGGTATTAGTCCTTACACATTCGGTGTCACTTTATCAGGGACTATGTCCAAAGGGGAGCAATACAGTTGCGATACACTCCTACAGGAGAATAGGTGGCAGATATCCTCACAAAGGATCTAAGTAAGATCAATTTCATTTACTTCAGAGAGAAGATGGGGATGGTCAAGAACCCCTTCCATTAGAGGAAAGGGTGGTCTTCAGAAGAAGAGAGAGTTGCAGTACGGATGCTGCAGTGGCAAGGCAGCAATACAGGAAGCAGCGGTGCAGAGATGAGGGGCAGAAGCCAAGACATCATCAGCGCAGCAGATGATGTAGAGTCAGAGCAATACAACGGTATCTTGCTTAAACACTTTCCTCGCTAAGAGGGAGTGTTGATTTCTATAGCATCGGAAAGTGTTCTAAGTCTCATTTCTGGTAGAGAGGCTTGGACATCAGTTATCCAGAGAACCCAAAAATTGTTTGTGAAAATTCCACTCGGATATGACTTTATTAAAATAATTAATTATTTTAATGCAAACCCTAAGTTTAAACTTAGGGAAATTAAATAATTAAAGGGTATTAATAGAGCAGAGTGTGAATCTTCTAGAAAACGAAAATCAAGTCATCTTTTAATTTGAGCCATTGATTAACGATATAATATTGGTCGTTGATTCATCAGCGAGAAGACTATAAGAAGAGACTTGAGAGTCATTTGGAAATCAAGCCAGGGACACTCTCAGTACCCAAATAAAATCGATTCTGAAGCAAGAGAATTCGATTTCAGTGGGTGAGATTGTAGAGGCAGGGTTGCAGAAGCAGAAGGAGGAGGGAGGAGTTAGTTATCGGGAAGCAGAAATCAGGAGGATGAAGGGAAGGGTGAGTTGATCAGCAGCAAGACCCCCTCCACGCAGAATCACACAGTCCAGGGAGAGACTGCGCAGAGCTCTCATGCTGGATGACGCAGAGGGTGAAGGAGGTCACCCAAGGCTCTGAAATTTGTCTGGAAGGTCCAGAAAATTTAGCCAAGTGTTTGCAAATTTTTCTCTGCTCATCAAAATCTTGTAAATGTACTTTCCATTTCTGAAGGTAAATATAAAACCCTCATCTGTTGCACCAGTTTTCCCACATTGGGTTTTTCCGGGGATAATTGTCCAAAAATAACTGTGTTCATGTGGTTGTTTCTATTGTTATACTTGTGTAAATTACCTTTTTGTTCTTATGCTCTTAATGATAGTGAAGATCTGCAAATGTGTTTATTTCAGAATTTACTGAAGCATCTGTAGATAACTTATATCATAAGTAGGATAAATAAACCAAGTATTGCAGAAATATTTTCCTCTTGAAAATTTCAGAATGGGAAGAAATCAGCGCATACTCTCCCAATAGTAACCAAAGCAAAAAGGATTCTTGTCACCTCCTTACATCATCATGATGCAAGTCATGGAGCAACAACACATTGATGGACATGTGGTATGTCACATCAGAACAATACAAATAAGCTCCCTTCTGCCACATCATGTTAGAGTTATGTCTTGTTCCAAACCCAATTACATACATGAACATGAGATACATCCCGAACAAAAGTACATGTAAAGACATGATACATATCCCAAACAAAAGCAAATACAATGGCATAAGATATATCATGAGATGTCCAAACTCTCTTATCAATAACCAGCGCAGCCATGCCTCATGTCGCTGCATGTCATCAGTGATATACATGGCATGGATCCTGCAAATGTGAGATGTTGGGTAAAACCCATACTCACCCAAAAGAAACCAGTACATCCATGCTTCTTGCTACCTGGTATCATAGATCTTCAAGAAGGTTGGCAACCTCCTGCTCCTCATCCGGATCCATTCATCCTAATGTGGATGATGAATCATGCCAAGCTCAATCTTGGTAGCCTTCCATTGTAGAATACCAACATCCTCCATCTGAAAAGCTTTGCACTCCATGAAATGTTGAAATGCACCTCCATTGAGGTCTCTCCATGAGATCCTCTCATCAATGTCCCATTGGAACCCATAAGGCTCCATACATGTTGTAGGTAGAGATTCCTCTTTGAGCTCTGAGATGCTCATCAAGGAAACTTCATCTTTACAATGGAAAGTACCCTCCATCACAATATGTCCACCATCTATCATCTGCCCCTACAGTGCTTCATGAGTGAAGCTACCTTCAGAATGCTCCAAGAATAATGGGGCCCTCTTCTCATCATTGCTGCTAAGTGACAACGTTGTAGATCTGCATGGTGATACATGTGTTGTCTCATGGCCATATACAATGCTCAACTCATAGTCTGGCATTGTACTTAATGGGACTGTGCTCCTCCCATCTTCTGCAACTCCACACTTCAACACAAAGTGTTGGGTGTAGCTCAACCATGAAAAACTAGGATAACAACACATCTTCTCCTTGATCAAATCAAGGGTCCTCTGTGCAATGATAATTTGTTGCTCCAAATCAGCAAGGTGCTCTAGTCCTTGGTTATGCACTTGCTCTGATGGCATGGTCTCACAAATCTCAATATGAGGTACTGAAATAATATGAGATGAAAGTATGTGCAAACCTTGGATAAGCTGAATCTCGAGAACATCTTGCACATCTACAAGAGTTCCTCCAACCGGTGCAATGGCCTCTCCAACTATTGGTAATGATGATGGTTGCATCTCCTCTACTGTACCAACACTGGTATCTGCCTCCTCCTCCTCATGCATCTCATGAATCATGCATGAGGCTCCTAATGTCAAGAGCTCAAGACCATCTTGCAAAGATGCAAGTGTTCCTCCTCCTGATGTGAGTACATATGCAGTTGGTGGTAGTGGTAGAGGCTCCTCCTTCTCAGTGATAATGAGGACATCTTCCTTGGGCTCTTCATTTACTACCTCCTCAATGATGGGAGATGTCACTATGTGAGATGTCTCTGGTTTCTTTCTACCAAACTTCTTCTTCAGTCTTAGAATAAAATATGCATAAGCAGACACTCTCATGTGTAAAAATGACTGAACCACCAATCTCCTGCTTCACCCTCTAGGTGCAACGTCGCAATATCCACAACCTCTCTTTCTGCTACAGGATACTTCAAAAATAATGTAGCTAACTCTTCCCTCCAAGCCCTCAATGTGCTTCTGGAAGATCCATCGAATGTAGGCAAGAAGAATCTATGTCTCTTTCTTCTATTGCTGCTGCAGGATCTCCTCTCCTCTTTGAGTTGCAAAAATTGTTGGAGAGTTAGATTCTCCTTGAGAGCTCTAGGTTGTGCTTTGTACTCTGACAGATATTTACTTAGGGTCTCATGCCCCAACTATCATTCATATTCACACCATTCCCCTCTCTTATCAAAGAAAGTGGATCTAGTAGAATGATGTGAAGCTCTTTGCTTCTCTGGTTGCTTCTCATGCTAATAGGAAGTGCTTGGACCTTCCTCTTCTTGAAATCTTCTTGGATCCTTCCTTTGCCTTTCTCTCTTCATTTGATTGACCTCCTTGGAGAGATCTTGCATGCATCTAAAGAGAAGAGTGGCAAAAATGCAATCCTCTTTCATGGTAGATCTCTACTATCTGCTTCTTCTTTTTATGCAAAAGATGAAGTGCCCACAAGTTGAGCCAAAGATCATGCTCTGATACCACTGTAATATCTCAAAAGGGAGAATGCAATAATACTAAAACACAATATAAGAATTGCAGAAATGTAAACATATAATCTAAATACACCATACAAATAGACAGAATAGTTGAGCCATTTTATTATATATGAGGTGGAATGCAAGTACAACAATGCTCAAAATATGAGACACTCAAGCCAAAGAGATGGCCTAGAATGACCCTGAAATGATCCCACAAGAGGGACTGCAACTTTCGGCAAAATATAAATGTGTAGATCTGGCAGTTTTGGAGCTTCGATGATGCTGAAAATATAGATCCGAGCTCTATAATGAATACCCAAGATAACCCAAAAAGGGACTTCCAGATCTAGCAATCTAGGAAAATCACCCTCTTAGGGCTTGCACATATAAATTGTTGGGTATGCAGATCTGCTGCATGAACTGAAGAATAGATGGCTGCAATGTTATACAATCAGCTCAATGCAAGAAGGGTTAATCCCTTCACTAGATCCTTAAGCTAAAAGCTTAAGATCTAGCTCCTCCAACCTTCTCCACTGAATGCAGTCGTTTCTACACAATTGCTTGACAAAAACTGTGTTATCAAGGAGGGAGGCTCTCTAGCCTGCTGTTGGATAATGCAAATCAGCTCAATAATGGTGGAAATAGTGAATACAAAGTGAGGAGATGGTCTCTCACAGGATTTCTAGCTGAAATACTGGAAACTTCCTTCCTCCTTCAGATCTGCAAGGCTGGACTGTGCAATCCTTGAGGGGACTGCTACTACATGGAGGTAAAATACAATGGCCTGAATGTGGATATAGATTTGCTGCTCCTGAAAGGTTGAACATGAAGAACAAGGTGAAAGGATGAATCCTCCACCGGTTTCCTAGTTGAAGTGCTAGAAACAACCACCACCTCTCAAACCCTCACGCAGGAATGCGTTATTCCTGAGACTGAATGTGCATATGAAAGTGGCGGAATGTGGCACCAATGCCTGATGATGAATAGCAGCTCAGAATAACCTTCCCAGAGTAGGCACTCGAAGTCCCCCGTGGGTAAGGGTGGGATTTCCACTCGGAAACACCCGTGTGCTAAACAACACTGCAGACTTAGCTAAATAGCATAAGCGTGCATAGAAATGTCAAATGACAAATCTAGATCTAAACAGACTAGAAATAATAATCCAAAGCCTGCGTTTTATTGTGCCTTCATCTTCATTATATAGATTATGAGCCTTCCATAGCCCTCGCCCACCTCATAATTGCGTTGTACGTGTGGCCACTAGCCTCCATGAAGACTACATTGTCTCTCCATGATCTCCATCATGTCTGCATTTAATTTCCACTCTCTCCATCATGTGTGCATTAGATGCACCACTTCCTCCACTATCTCATCATAAGTGCTTTATGATCTTACTTTGAATGCACCATGATCTGAGTTGACCTCCTCCAAGATCTCCATGATTTTACATTAATAATCCATGATCTCCACCTTCCTTCATTTAAGAAGCTGCTCCACTACTCCATAATGTAGATCTAGATCTGAAATATCCACATACACACATCAAAAGTGGATTTTATTCATCTATTGGGTTTGTGGGTCCCTCCACCCTCTTATTTACTTAATTAATTAGGAAAATTAAGAACTCTAATATTCCGATTATCTTGTGGAAAATTGGGAATATTACAATTTAATGCTCACATCATCAAAGAATTCAAGTCTTTATCATAATCTGAATGGCACACTTAATAACAATTCACATCTAGGAGGAGGAAAATATTGATGGATAATGATGAACAATGGCGTTTAAAGAGCCATGCAATATGGCTCTTAGCTGGGGATGAAAGTACATTTTCTTTTCAAAATTATGCAAAGGGGAAGAAAAACTCAAACATTATTCGGGAACTAGAAAAGCCTAGGGGTGGTGTGGTCAAATCTTTTAATGAGCTAGCCTTTATGGGTAAAAATCATTTCAAAACCCTTTTTGGTGCCTAGGAGGGTGCCACTATAGGGGAAGTGATTAGAGTTGCACAATTGTTTCCCAAATATGTTGAGGAGGGGGACAATGAACATCTAATGGCCCTTGTTTCGAACAAGGAAGTCAAACGTCCTAAAGTCAATGCAAAAAAACGAGAGTCTCAAGCTTGATGGCTGGACTATGGAATTTTTTCAATATATTTTTGAATTGATGGGGGGTGCGATTTTTGGAGTGGTGGAAGAGTCTAGAACAAATGGCTCAATCCATGATCCTTTCAATTCCACTTTCTTGGCTCCCATTCCCGAATATGATACTCCTACCACCTATGATGACTTTAGGCTTATCTCCTTGTGCAATTGTATATATAAAATTATCGCAAAAATCATAGCAACTAGACTAAAACCTATTTTGTCTAGTAATATCTCTAAAGAAAAATGTTGAGATTCAACAAGATGATGATCCTAGTGAAAATTAAGCACCTACACTAGGTAGGGCCCGCAGGCTATTTTTAGGTGTATGTCTATTTTTAGAATGGTGAGCAAATTCTATTTATAGCGGGAGTCTATTTATAGATGGTTGAGCAAATTATATTTATGGATGGAGTTCTATTTTTGGATTTCATATGCAAAGTTTGTTCGTAGATCGCATGTCTAAAAATAGAATGCATGTCGATTATTATTATCTTTTAATAATAATTAAACAATAAATAATAATCTATTCTCTTGAAGCATTTGATTTCAGTTAATTGATGTGGAAAACCAGTTGACTGAAGGAATTACGAGTTCTAAGGTTGGTTGTTGGGACATGCAATTGGACTTTGTTGTAACTGATTGATACAAAGTTGTAACAGAGTTGGATGTATAGTTATGTGAGTTGTAAAGTAATTTAACTCAGTTAAGTGAGTTAAACTCAGTTGTGCTAGTTGTAACTATTTGTAACTAAAGATACACTAGTGAGAGATAAGTGAATTAAATATTAAATTAATTCACATAGAGTGATCTCACATGCAACTGAAGATTTACTACTGTTAACTACATGCATGTCAGATCTAGTGGAGACCCAGTTAAGAGATAGGTGAAAGGGACAGTTTGATTATCAGTTGTGACATTAGTGGGTGCACACTTGCAACCAAACACACATTGGAGATGCCAATGAGGATTGTCAAGTCAAGGCAAGGCAAGATCGAATTCATTAAGGGATTGTGATCAACAGGGATTGCGCAGTGGAGGCAGACTGTCAAGAGGCAGTGAATTGGCGCATGTATTTGTCAATTTTTGTATGACAGTGTGAGACGATTGTATATTGTACTGAGATCTCTTGGATTAGAGTTTTGTATGAGATTTTTTCATGATCCATGATATATACATAATATATGATAGTGGGTTTTTAGCTTTATGCTTTCCCGGTAAAAACATTTGTGTTATGTGTGATAGATCTTTCTTCGTGTGTTTGCAATTGGCAATTAAATTTCCACAAGAATTTAAGTAGAAGGATTTTGTATTTAACAGTGGCATATAATTGTTAGATCAAGAGAATCTAGGGAATACATAATTGTATTAAAATTTCTACATGGTATCAGAGCAAAGAAGATTACAATATTGAAGCAGTAGTTGATTTTGTTGGTGGAAACAATTCGAATTTGCTGCAATAATTTCTTGGTGCGACAGTTGAGTAAACATCGAAATGACTTTCAATGGTTTGCGGTTAGAGTATGCACTCGAGGACAGCTCAAACTACATTGCATGGAAGGATAGGATGGAGGCGGTGCTTGAAGATAATGGCTTGAAGGAATTCATCAACAGTGATGTTCGTAATCCCACTTCGACGAATGTTGCACTACTTGACACATGGCAAAAGAAAGTAGCGAACACGAGAAGGGTTCTGTTGGAAGGTGTGAGAGACTATATTGTCTCAAGCCTTCATGGGAAATCCACTCCATTTGCAATGTGGAAGGCTTTGACAAATCTTTTCCAAAGCAGCAGCGACCATAGGAAATTGGCGCTGAAGGATAAACTCATAAAGATCAAGATGGAGAAGGGCGACAATATTCCTAAGTATCTCACAAAGTTTGTCCAATGTTGGGATGAATTGGGAAGTGTGGGAATCACAGTTGTTGATGATGAGTTTGGCTCTCTTGGGACTTCCTGAGAGTTGGCACATTTATCAAGACTCTGTCAACGGACGGGAAAAACTGCTGGATTGGGAACGACTGTGGTCGGATCTAGTGCAGGAGGAGTTTAGGCGAAACACCAAAGATGGCTCTTCATCAAAGCATGATGATGAAGAGGATTGTGCTTTGGCTGCCAAGGCAAGGAAAGGGAAGGGGAAGAAATCCCATTCAAAATCCGAGTCTAAAGGCAAGAAGTTGGATTTGTCCAAGGCCAAGTGTTTTCACTGTCACGAACATGGGCATCTCGCCACTAACTACCCACAGAAAAAGAAGAACAAGAAGGTTGTTGGAGCTGCAACTAGTGAGGCCCCTACCTTGCAATTTGAACTTGATTTCTCTTTGATCGCATGTTTGGTTTCAAGCACAATGGGATCAATGTGGTATCTTGATAGTGGTGCTTCCTTCCACATGACGAGAGATAAGGAGCTTTTCAGTGACTTGGAGGAGAAAGATCTCCAAACGCATATAGAGATGGGCGACAATGGACGATACAATATCACTGGCATTGGTACCATTACCTTTGAGAGGTATTTCTGTTGAAAGATGTTATGCATGTTCCAGGTCTAAAGAAAAACTTGGTCTCAGTCGCAATGTTGGAGGACAGAGGTTATGACGTTGTTTTCAGCGATGGAAAAGCTTTTTCTGCGACATAAAACAACAGGTCAAACCAAGAGGATAGGGATTCGAATCAAGAATCTCTACGAGCTAGAGGTAGATGGTTGCGCTGCAATGGTGGGAAAAGAAGAAGAAGTGGTGAGCCGAGATGAGAGCGAATTATGGCACCCTGAAAATTTTGCAGCAGATTTCTACTGGACTTCCCAAGGGTACACTTGCGCAATTAGATCAGTGCAAGGGATGTACTATGGGTGAGTTTGTAAAGTCCACCTTTCACGAAAAGGAGAACCGTGCTTCGGTGATCCTGGAGAGAGTGCACACAGACGTGTGTGGACCATTCTCGGTTGCTTCAACAACAAAACACAGATATTATGTTATTTTTGTTGATGACTTTTCTCGTAAATGTTGGATCTTCTTCATGCAGAAGAAGGATCAAACATTCTCAAAGTTCTGTGAGTTTAAGGCCTTTGTTGAGAAAGAGTCGGGGAAGCAAGTGAAAGCTCTACAGAGCGATAATGGTGGAGAATACATCTCGAACGAATTCAAAGACTTCTATAGCAAAGAATGAATTTGAAGAGAACTCATAGCGCCTCATAACCCACAGCAAAATGGAGTCGCGGAAAGAAAGAACAGAAGATCATGGGTGTCGCACGAGCTATGTTGCATGATCAAGGCCTACCAATGCATTTGTGGGAAGAAGCATGCAACGCTGCGGTTTATGTGCAAACCGTTGTCCTCATAGAGTACTTGGCATGAGTACACCTGAAGAAGCTTTTACTGGTAAGAAACTAGATGTTTCTCACTTTAAGATTTTTGGCTCATCTATTTATGTGCATGTGACCAAGAACGTCAGGAAGAAGCTGGAGTCGACTGCTGAAGTTGGAATATTTGTGGGGTACACAGAAACACCCCATAATTATCGTGTGTATTTTCCAAACAGTCGAATCACTGTGGTGCGACAGGATATAAAATTCAATGAGGAGAAAGCCATGAAGTTGTCGCTTGAGAGGGAGCTAGACTCACATGCAGAGGAGGAACTTTTGGTTCCCAAAGATGAGTCTCTACATGTGGATTAGCCACAGGAGGAGGTTCATGGAGTGGAGAAGTCCACTCACGCAGAGCCAAACATCAGAACTAGCAGAAGGCGTACCAAAGAAGCTAAGAGGTTGAAGCTTGATGCGGCACAGAATGTAGGAGTCCCTACTTCACAGTGCAGACAAAGACAGTCTCCTGACCGATTCACTGGATACATGGCTCTCATGAGCAAATGTATTGTGACTGAGCCATCTTCCTTTCAGGAAGCAGTGCAGGAGCCCACATGGGTAGATGCAATGGTGGAGGAGTATGACTCCATTGTCAAAAACAGTGCTTGGGAAATTGTTCCAAGGTCGGTTGATAAATCAGTGGTAGGTTCAAGATGGATCTACAAGGTAAAGAAAACTGCTGATGGGAGTGTTGAGAAATACAAGGCCAGATTTGTGGCCTGGGGCTTCTCACAAATCGAGGGGATTGATTATGAAGAAACCTTTGCACCTGTCGCACGGTAATCTTCCATAAGGAACATCCTTGCTCTCTCAGCGCAGATAGCTTGGCACATTCATCAGATGGATGTGAAGACTGCATTCCTTAATGGGATCATTGAGGAAGTGTACATTGAGCAACCCGAAGGATTTGAGATCTTCAGCAGCGAGTCACATATGTGCAGACTTAAAAGAGCGTTGTATGGGTTGAAGCAAGCACCACGTGCTTGGTACACTCGGATCGACAACTATTTCACCGGACTTGGCTTCACCAAGTGTGAGGCGGATGCAAACCTATACCAGATTGTGGTGGAGGGTAAGCTTTTAATCATTGTTCCTTATGTTTATGATTTAATATCGACTGGTGATGAGCAGCTAATATACTCGTGCAAGGAGGACCTTGCAAAGGAGTTTGAGATGAAGGATATGGGCCTTCTTCATTAATTCCTTGGATTGGAAATATGGCAGCGAGAAGGTGAACTTTTTGTGTCTCAAGGCAAGTATGCAAGGGAGATACTCGATAAGTTTCACATGGAGGGCTGCAAACCCATGGATACTCCTCTTCCAGGAAACTGGAGGAAAGAGGACGCTACATCTAGAGAGGTAGTGGATGCTACTATCTATCGACAGTTGGTGGGTTCACTCATGTATTTAGTTAATACAAGATCGAACATATGCTATGCGGTGAACCAGCTTAGTCAAGCGAGGGTTAAGCCTTCCAAGCTCTTTTGGAAGGCGGGCAAGCATGTCCTGAGATATCCCAGAGGCACATTTGAGTATGGCTTATGGTACAGACAGACGGATGAAGTGAAGTTGCATGGCTTCACGGATGCAGATTAGGCAGGCATCCCAATGGACAGAAAGAGCACATCAGGAGGGGTCTTCAGTATCAGATCTACATCTTTTTCTTGGTACAGTAGGAAACAGAGATCCGTGGCGCTCAGTTTAGCGGAAGTGGAATACATGGCAGCAAGTCAAGCTACATGTGAGGCTATCTGGATGAGGAAGATCCTGGTCGGTTTGTTTGGTTCTCATTTAGATCCTACAGTGATTAATTGTGATAATCAGAGTTGCATTAAACTCTCGATTAATCATGTGTTTCATGATAGATCTAAGCATATAGATATCCGGTATCATCATATCAAAGATTGTGTGCAGCAGAAGATCATGTTGCTTCAGTACATTCCTACGGAAGATCAGGATGCAGATATTCTGACGAAGGCACTCACCAGGAGCAAATTCGAATACCATAGAGACAGGATCAGGGTGAAGGATAATCCCTTTCGTGTTGAGAGAGAGTGTTGAGATTTAACAAGATGATGATGCTAGTGAAAATTAAGCACCTACACTAGGTGGGGCCCGCAGGCTATTTTTAGGTGTATGTTTATTTTTAGAATGGTGAGCAAATTCTATTTATAGCGAGTCTATTTATAGATGGTTGAGAAAATTCTATTTATGGATGGAGTTCTATTTTTGGAATGCATGTGCGAAGTCTATTCGTAGATCACATGTCTAAAAATAGAATGCATGTCGATTATTATTATCTCTTAATAATAATTAGACAATAAATAATAATCTATTCTCTTGAAGCACTTGATTTCAGTTAACTGATGTGGCAAACTAGTTGACTGAAGGAATTACGAGTTCTAAGGTTGGTTGGTGGGACATGTAAGTGGACTTCGTTGTAACTGAGTGATACAAAGTTGTAACAGAGTTGGATGTGTAGTCATGTGAAAGTAGTTTAACTCAGTTAAGTGAGTTAAACTCAATTGTGCTAGTTGTAACTAGTTGTAACTAAAGATACACTAGTGAGAGATCAGTGAATTAAATATTAAATTAATTCACATGGAGTAATCTCACATGCAATTGAAGATTTACTACTGTTAACTACATGCATGTCAGATCCAGTGGAAACCCAATTGAGAGATAGGTGAAGGGGACAGTTTGACTATCAATTGTGACATTAGTGGGTGCACACATGCAACCAAACACACATTGGAGATGCCAATGAGGATTGCACAGTCAAGGCAAGGCAAGATCGAATTCATTCAAGGATTGTGATCAGCAGGGATTGCGCAATGGAGGCAAGCTGTTAGAAGGCAGTAAATTGGCGCATGTATTTGCCAATTTTTGTATGACAGTGTAAGACGATTGTATATTGTACTGAGACCTCTAGGATTAGAGTTTTGTATGAGATTGTTTCATGATTCATGATATATACATAATATATGATAGGGGGGATTTTAGCTTTATGCTTTCCCGGTAAAAACATTTGTGTTATGTGTGATTGATCTTTCTTCATGTGTTTGCAATTGGTGATTAAATTTCCACAAGAATTTAAGTAGAAGGATTTTGTATTTAACGGTGGCATATAATTGTTAGATCAGGAGAATCCAGGCAATACATAATTGTATTAAAATTTCTACAAACAATTTGGCTTTTTGGATGGCAGGAAGATTCATGAAGCCATGGGGGTGGCCTAAGAAACTATACATAGCATAAAGCAGTCAAAGAAAAAATGCTTGATAGTAAAAATTGATCTATCCAAAGCATATGACCAAATCAGTGGGCTATATCTGAGACTTTTGCTGACCAATCTGGGCTTCAAAATTGATTTTGAAACTAGATCATGGGTTGTATCTCAAATGTGTCCTTTGTAGTTCTAATTAATGGGGTTGTGTCCCCCTTTTTTCATAGTCAACGAGGACTTAGACAAGGATGCTCTCTCTCTCCTCTTTTATTCCTTTTAGCTATTGAAGGTCTAAGTCAACTTATTACTTTAGCCAAGAGAAGAGGAGAGCTAAAAGGTATTGAAGTTGCAACAAATTTGTTCACATCCCATTTGCTATTTGTGGATGATATATTGCTTTTCAGTAATGGGAATTGGGAGGATGTGTACCAGCTAAAAAGTATCTTGGATATGTTCTTAAAGGCTACATGCATGGTTATAAATATACAGAAGTCGTCTTTAACATATGAAGGCATCTCAAGACCAGATCTAGCTTGGATCTCGACTATCCTACCATTCTCACATCACCCGATGGGGGAATGCCTAAAATACTTGGGTTTCTATCTGAAACCAGATGCTTACAGAAAATAGGACTGGATATGGTTGTTATCAAAAACTGAGAATCCCATTAAATTTTGGAGCTACAAATGGCTATCCAGAGCTGGGAGGCCGGTAGTAGGTACTCATAAAATCGGTTTTGATGGCTATTCCGGTATATTGGATTGCCCTCTCTTGGGTTCCATAAGGTATTCTCAACAAAATTAGGAGAATTTGCAGTGGTTTTTTTATGGGCTGGAAAGAAAGAAAAGTCGGTTATCCCATGGGTGGCTTGGGATAAAATAGCAAGACTTAAGGAATGGGTTGGTTGGGGAATAAAGAATTTATTTTCTTTTTCCATATCCCTAGCTGCAAAATTGGGATGGAGGCTTTTGACTAAAGACAACCTCTGGACGGTTGTGGTCAAAAGAAAATACATTGATCTGACCCCTATGGAAGAATGGATTCGCCTACCTGAAAAAGGTTTCTCAAAAGCTTCAGTAATTTGGAAGGTTTCTATGTTATCATTCAGGTTAGTGGAAGAAGGTTTGGCTTGGCAGGTGGGAAACAGGGAAAAGTGTAGGATTGGGCTGGATCCATGGGTAGGTTGCAATGAGTTGTATACTCTTTCAAGAGGTTTGAATGATTTATTACACCAAAAAGGGATATTCTTCTTGTATCAGATTGCTAACCAGGACGATACCTCTATATGGAAACAAGCATGGAAATCAATTGAGGAAATCCAAATTGGTCCTCAATGGAGGAAGGAATGGCAAGATTACACTCAGGAACTAAAACGTACAAAGGTCAGGATAAAAAACTACCCAGACACGATCTGGTGGGTCCATGCAAAGTCTGATCAATATTCTCCAAAATTGGGTTAAGAACATTTGATGAAGGGAAGGGGGTGGAGTGCTCATGAATGGTGGTGCAAGCCGATATGGAAGTTGAATAGGCCTACAAAAACTAGACTATTCTTCTGGTGTATCTTAAGAAAAAAAGTGCCTACATGGGACTCTTTACAGATGAGACATTTTCATGGGCCTGGATGGTGTACACTACGTAAGGATGTGGAAGAAACCTTTGATCACTTATTTCTTGAATGTCAATTCACTAAAAAAGTTTGGGAATATACACAGTCCCTTTTAAATATCAACTCATCATGGAATGGTGCAAACTGTGGGGAGGCATGGCAAAAATGGTGGCTGGAAATCACTAATGAAAATAACAAAAACATATCGTTAATCATTTCGTGGGGCATTTGGCTGGCTCAAAATAAAGGGATCTTTCAGGACATTTCCACCTCTCCCTCTGTAATTGCATTTGAATGTGCTTCGATCTTTTCTTTCCTTCCTTCATCTGATCATATCAAGTTGCCTAGGAACATCAGCATTGAAAAAATAAACTATGACATCACGTGGGCTTATTTTGATGGGGCATCGGATGAACAGATGAGATGTGGCTCTGGTATGGTGATTCATACAAATCTGAACAATTCTTTATCAGCTTCAATGGACATTGGTAGTGGCACAAACAACTATTCTGAACTTTTTACTCTAAAACTACTATTGCGCTGGCTCATCCAACTGGGTATTGTCTCGGTTCAAATCTTTGGTGATTCCATGAATGTCATAAATTGGTTCAACAATGCACAGAGATGTCAAAATTATGTGTTGCTTCCTATCCTTGAAGATATACATTTATTAAAACTGTCTTTTGAACTCATTACTGTATGCCATATTTACATGGAACGGAACAGGGCAGCCTACTGTCTTTCTAAGGAGGGCTTACAATAGGATCTAGATGCATGGCTCATAACGGAAAAAGTTGATGAAGATGTCCGTGTGTCGGACATTAGACCTTATTGAATAGGGTCTATCCTTACTTAGCATGTTTTATTTTCTCCAAGACATGAAGTATGTGCTCTGGAGTTCTATGTACATAATTTTTTGGACAACTTTTTACTTTTGTTTATAATGGGACAGATGATATACTCTATATGGTATTATTTGGGCAGTTTTCCCATCGGGGAGGCCCAGTTGGTTTTGGATAGTTCTGTCTGATGGCTGATCTTTTAGCTGTTTTCAGTGACACTTCTGAGTGTTCATTTTTGTAAAATTGTGTTTATCAGCAGATTTTCTTGGACAGTTAAAAAAGTGGCCCTCAAGGGCGATGAAACAACATATGGAATGCATAGGCATATCCGATGTAACTTTTTATCAGATCAATAAAAATTTCACTTTTTTTCCAGGGAAAAGAAAACATTTCACATCTAATCCTTTGACATATTATAAATCTGTGGTAGCATCTCTTGGAATGATGTCTTTCAATGGTTAATATGAGACATTGTCTCTTATGCTGTCATACTTTTACAGTCATCTTATTGCTCTTACAAGCACCAAAAACTGTGCATATAAAACTGGGCACCATTACATTACTTGACTCATTTCTAAATATAAAGTTTGAATGGTAAATGTTTGCATTGAGAACAATGGTAACTTTCATTTAAGGTGACTCAAGTTAGTGGTTATGTGATGATGGTTCCTCATTATCTGAGCTTCATAAATAACAGAACCATATGTCGTATATCTTGGTGGCACGGTATGACTGCTTTAACACACTAACAAATGAGATTAAGGTGCACATGCTGATGTAAATCTTTGGTTTCAGAGCATTTTTTGCACATAAGTGATGCTTTAGAATCCATAGTGGCATTCTCATATTGTTCATCATTGTCCTCATCTTGGTTCTTTGATCAAGTTTTGCTATTTATGATGTTGTGGATGCCCTTTAAAATTGATCACAACTTATGGTATTTGGAAGGTCTTAATAAATGGTATGTGTTTGTTCCTAAGTTCTTCTGTCTTAAAACAGAATAACACATTCAGTACATGTGTTGGTTTCATGGTCTTGTTTGCAAATGTGACTGGTTATAATGCTTGATATAAACTGTTGTTCATGCAACAGTGTCACTCTTGTTTAATTTCTACTATCACAAAATATAGGGTCACCCTTTTCTTGACTTCATAATGATGATGAATAATGGTGCGCATAGTAACACATGAATCCCCATGCAAATGCAATCACTGGTTTTAATTCTCATTAAATTTTTTGGTGCAAATTGGACACTTGTGAATTGTTTATGGGCTGAGAATCACTTTCCATTTTCCAAGCATTCATATTTGAATAAGCATTTTTCTCTGAGTTGGACACATCTTGTGTTGAAGTTTGCAACAAGAAATAGTGAAGGAGGCATCCTGAAACATCATCCTTGATCCTAATTGGAAAATAATCACCTAAACTAGGGGGGGCCCACACAGTGTATTTTTAGGTGTATGTCTATTTTTAGACATGGTGAGCATATTCTATATGTAGCAGGAAGCTATTTGTAAATGGTTGGTCAAATGTGAAAAATAGATGAAATTCTATTTTTAGAAGATTGGGCGAAGTCTATTTATAGATCGCTGATCTAAAAATAGATGCATGTCGATTATTATTAGCCCTTAATAATAATCCGACAATAAACAACAACTTATTCTCTTGGAGCACTTTATTTCAGTGAACAAATTTATCAAATCAATGGGCCGAAGGAATTACGCAATTCCTAAGGGTTTACTGGAGTTCATGCATAGAGGACTCAACTAGAACTAATGTGGCAAAGTTATGAGAGAGTTGGAAGAGTAGTTCATGGAGTTGTATTCAGTTTAACTCAGTTAGACTCAGTTGAGCTAGTTGTATCTAATCTAACTGAATGATACACTAGTGAGAGTGGAGTGAATTAATTAGTTAATTAATTCACAAATAATAACTCATTAATCAACTGAACAATATAGCAGTTAACTACAGTGCATGTCAGTTCCAGTGGAAACCCAGTGGAGAGATAGGTGAAAGGGCAAGATGGACTATCTGTTGTGACCATAGTGATGCATGAATTGCATCTACATATACATTGGAGTTGCCAATGATAATAACGCAGTCAAGGAGAGTGGGATTACATCGAATTGGTCTTTGTAATCAGCTTGGATTGCGCAGTGGAGGCAGGCTAGCAGGAGGCAAAGATCGGTGCATGGATTTTCAAGATTGTTCCTGATTAGTGTGTGACAATTGTATTGTACTGAGAGCTTGATGTACTAAGCTTTGTATGAGATTGTTACATGATCTCCATGATACATAATATATGATAGTTGGGGTTTTTAGCTTCAGGCTTTCCCGTTAAACCACTGTGTTATGTGTGTTTTTATTGCTTTATGTGTTTTGCAATTGTTGATTAAAATTCCACAAGAATTATAGTGGAAGGATTCTTTATTTAGCAAGAAGATAAATATTGTTAGATCAGGAGAGTCTGGATATATACATGCATATTGTATATAATTTCTACATCTTGTTCTTGTTCATAATAAATTGACATACTATTCACACATGATTGAAGATTGCTTTATGTCCTCTGGAGTGGATAGTGTCGATGACAAAGTCTTTCTGTCAAGCCAATTTAGAAGAGCCTCCCTTCTTCACTACACGACCTAGCTTAGCTTGACCTTTAGGAACACCCTCCGTAGGTTACAAAGCCCCTTCTTTAGCCTTAAAGTTAGAGGCAAGGCCATTGAGGTGACAATGGGTGGCTTGCCTAAGAGTTGCCTCTTGGCCCTCCTGCTAGGGCTAGGGCTTTTCCCTTTAGGTGAGAGAGTTTGAGTCACAATAAGAGACATGCAATAAAAAGATAAATAATACTTAAACAAGAAATAAAAAAGAAGTCCATTTGGAGGACATGTAAACTATGGAAATTAAAAATGAAAAAAAGTACTTTCCATGAGGACACTTGGCATGTGTTAGGGGGTAAATATAAGGGGTTAGGAGAAGAAGAAAGGGGTCTTGACATTCTCATTGGGGAGATTTGAGGGAAGGAATGAGGGTATGTTGATGTAGTGAATATCACATTGGGATGCTTAGATTTCTCAGATTGTATGGGCATTTGCTTCTTTGCCGCCCCATGAGAATACAAAATCACTCAATTAGACATAAGAGAAGAAGGGTATCCTAGGCTAGCAAATAATTTTTGGTTCATGAGCTAAACAAGGAGAAAAAGACTAGATTCAATATGGCTATCAAATTGGACATCAACAAATATCTACAATGATGCATGTCCCTTGATATGTTGACATGTTAATTTAAATATATTCTTAATCTTTTCAATTTTTTTATTTTTTTTGGACTTAAATGGAGAATTAATATGAAGGTACAAAGTTACTTTAAATTTGTTGTGAGAATTAATCCATGTTTAAAATCACGGTGTGAAATTGCTCTACTCTTGTGTGTAAATTTATGTACCTAAGTTATAAAAAAAATCATTACAGATGAAAAGTCATGTGTTATTGCCCAATTTTCTGTTCACGAAAATGGAGGGCAATACACAATACACATAGATTTCAAGCTGTAGAATTCATTTACCTAAATTTGAGCAAGAAGAATTCCAAGGTGAAGGAAGGAAGCTAAAGACATATTAATATGGTCTTTTTATTATCTTACACTAGATTGGACGCGATTCTTTCAAGTTGGCTCTGTCCACATACATGAATACATGAATATCTATGCAATAGTCAATGCCAAAAATTTGAAGTTGTTTGAACCATCAATGCTTGATGAAGAGGATGACTCAAGATTGGTCCTTCCAACAATTGAAGATTTGATACTTGTTACTCAAGATGAACTACTCCATGACATAGCATGTAAAATAAGCTTCAGACTGTTACACAGCAATTTGTCACCGTCCCTGCAATCCCCGTCTCGCACATTGGAGGGCTCATTTTGTGACCTGTGAGCAGTGACATAACTTGAAAATACTTTCATGGCATTCCCCTGAACATGTACTTTCATCCCCCTGAAGAAATCTCCTGCTGGAAAACCCTAAAAACACCCCTTTTTGCATTGGCGCGGGCAGCCAGTTCAGTACCCGCGCCAATGGGGAAAATCCTTCAAAGAGGTAGCGCCAATTGGCACTCTGTCCTAGAGTCGCACTCGCGCCAGCCAATTTAAGGAGTGTTTTTTAAAAATAAATGGCGGAAGTTTCGTCCTAACCAATTCCTGGACTGCTATCTATCTTGAGTTGAGAGGTTTGGCTACGGATTTCCATAGAGAGGAAGTGGTTTGCCACGTCTCATGGAAGCTTCCTTGATGATAGGGCCAATCCCATGATTATAGGGATCCCAACTCCCCTTCCTCCATCTATAAAAGCTTGCCCATCTCCATGGCCAGCTAGTCTTCAAGTTCCCAAATTCCTAAGAGCCTTATGCTGCAAGAGCCTCCATAACTCCCTTAAGGCCAAATCCAAGCAAGGAGACTATTGTCAAGATCCGAAGAGAGAGGTTTGTCCCATCCTTGACAGGCTTTTCGAGACGTGTTTTGCTGGCGACCCTCTGAAGGAGAATTCAGCGTCAGGACTATGGTTGTATTCTTCCTTTGATTGATTAATAATAAACGACTATTGGTTATGGTTCCACTCTTGTTGTTGTTTATGATGATGAGTTATGTCCTTTCTGACTGACATATAGTTGCATCTACTGGATTTTACGCTTGTGTTTGTTTTGTTTCTCGCATGTGCAGGTGTCCATCACGGAGATCGTGGGGATCGTGATCTGCCAAGGCTGAGGAACGGGAGCGCTACCTCTTCTACAGGCAACAACGTTGGATTCCAGGTAAGCCTTCATCGCTGGTTGGTTTATTTGCAATTAGGAACCTGCACTGTAGCATGAATGATTGTTGCTAGACCCGGTCTGGGCTAGTAGGGATCGCCTCTGTCCGCAGAGGGGATTTACCTCCACAACAAATTGGCGACTCCGTTGGGGATCGTTAGCTTGTTGTTGTTCATTTTATGAGCTATAGACGGAGCCTGAAGTTGGCCAGATAGCCTTCGAAACGCTTTTGCTCTGCAATTGCAAAGTAGATCAAAGCTGCTTCAGTCAATCTCCGGTTTAGTTTGTAAACTGAACACTTAGAGCACTGTCTTGTCTCTTCGGTTGATTCTTGATTCTGCTTGCTTGATCAGCTCTTTTGGGCTGGTTCTTTCTGTGAATTTGGTTTTTTGAAACTCCAAACATCACTGGTTTGATCTTGGATTGCTTATTTTTTATTTTAGCATAGCAAACTTGACTGGCGTGACAGTCGCGCCAATTGGCGCTAGTTGTCCGTGTATTACCCGCGCCAATTCTGATATGGCGCTAGTTTCAGCCTGACAGTCGCGCCAGTGCTGGGGACTGCTAGGGTTTGCTTGATTTTGAGCTTTCTGAGCCTGATCTCTGATTTTGGTTGCCTTTTTTCGACTGCTTGAGTGTTTTGGAGCCTTGATTGACTAACTCTTACCTTCGTCCTTTGGTTGTTTGCCCATTTCCATCGATTTTGCATTCTAGCCCTAGGTCATCTAGGTGCTATGGTGTGTCGAGCCTTCCTTGGGAGTTTTTGGTTTCTATCGGTTCAGTCAACCTTGTGATTGCTTCCTTGCATTCGTTTGACAGTTGTTTATCGTTTTATTGCGCTATTTGAGTGATTGACTCCTCCTTCATTCGAGTTCCGCTTTGTCTCGTTTTGGGCCTAGATTACACAGCTCATTTGTGTCCTTGGGACTTTCTTGGTTTTGAGGGACTATTGGTCGATTTGAGGTGTGATTGTGTTTGCTATTGAGTGAAATTTGTTTGTTTTTTCTCTCTTATCATCATTTCTCGAATCGCCTTTGCATTAGTTTTCATTTTTTAGCGCACTTTGCTCTGAAATATTGAAAATATATTAAAAAAAATCGCTTTTGCTTTTCATTAGTTAATGTGAATTAGATCTTTTCGGTGTTATTAGTGATTGGTAACCTTGAACGAAAAGCTTTTTAGTTTTCATTAGCTGCATTAAAGGCGTCATTGGTTGTTTTCTGTTCATTTCGTTATTGTGTGAAAAGCTCTCAACTTTCTCATAAATAGCTTTCATCGAATGAAATGATATACTGTAGCATATAGAGTGCATTTAGGAGATTTTGAGACATTACATTCGCTAGGGCCTGAAAACTGAAACGTAATTGAAGATAAACTTTAAAATTTAATCAATTTACACTATGCGCATTGAAATCTAACGAAACACATTTAGAGGTCTAGGTTTAAGACGTGTTCCTAAGATTCCTAAAACCTAGTAGCTGTCGTAAGCCCCTTGGCTTTAGATAGCGCTAGTACGAACTTGTGCTCCCCGTATCGTCGCGTATATAAAGGGAGACCCCTCTAGGTTTTCAATCCTTTATCCACAGGAAGCCGAGTCTGCCGCCCTATACCCGTGATACACCGAACACAGCATTCGGGGAGACTACCTGCACGTACGGAAAGTCCTTGGTCGATTTCTATTTCATTATTGAAACCAAGGTGCATATTGCAGTTCACGGATATTTGGTACACCCTTTGTGCCTAGTATTACCTAAGCAGTCATTTGGTCTTTTCTGACTCCCTAAACTTGAAAAGACTGTCAAGCGCTTGTCCTTTCACGTTTGCTTCAACCTAAAGAGATAGAGTCTTTTATCCGTTTTCACTTTTTAAAAACATGAAATGAAGCCTTGTGCTTTAATGTGGTAAAAAATTAATCACCCGCGATCACACGCCCTGTTAGATTTTTCTTGTTGGCCGTTTGATTGTGTGTCTTGACTCTTTTTCAGCCCGTGTGTGTGTTTGATCTTTTTCTCTTATCGTTACTACCACAGTGGCGGAACCCTCGGTTTCGTCTATTGGTAGTCCTTATACGGACGATTCATTAGAGGCTTCACAATCCTCTGTTGAGCCTCAGCAGCCCATTGTTTCTGAGTTTCCTGACGGGGGACCGATTCTTGCTGAGCAGCCCTTTGGGGGACCAGTTGAGTTCAATTGGCCCTTTTCCGACCCTTGGTCTGAATTAAGAGTAGGGGCAAAGTTCCTTTCTCTTACATCGGGTTCGCCTTTTATAGCTGCTATTTTTCCTCCTAGTCCTCGCCGTCTATTACGAGATCTAGCGGCAGGCTCCATCATGAGTGAATCCAGCGAGGAAATCCCCACGTCCGGTGAGGATTACCAGTTATTTCCTCGGAGATTATTTCCAGGAGACAACCCTGAACCAGCTGTTATGTCATCACCCGGTCCCTCATTACCAGCGGGGTATAGATCCTTGGGTCAGATTATCGCCGCCGCAGCCTCTATGGGGGTATCAGCTCCTTCTACGAGGCCGGTGGTTCCTTCATTAGGGATGTCTCCTCAGACTCCCGTCACCTCTGTACCCGTTCGACCCACTGTCTGTGTGGCCGCGTCTGCACCCGCTGTTACGGCACCCTCCGCGAGGGCTGTGCCACCTCCCGAAGACGTCTACATAGTGACTGCTATGCCGGAGAACATCTCTCCGAAGGAGTATCGGTTGTCCCTACAACAGCCGAACCCCGAGGGTGGACAAACCTCTCAAGACCCCAACCGCTCTTATTTTTTGCATTATGCACAGGATGGTACACCTGTGTATGCTTTTCCAGATCAATACGATGAGCACGGGGACATGTTACGTTTACCTGCTCCAGAGGCTCACCTTCATGCTCAAGGTTTACCGTATGGCCAGGCTAGGCAGTATTACAACCCGCAAGGGCAACCTTTCCAAGGCCAACCTTCGGGCCAGCCTGGCTATCCTTATAACCCGCGGGGCCAGCCCATTCAAGACTATCCTGCAGGCCAGCAAGGGCTATCGTACGGTCCGCAAGGACAGTATTACAACCCTTCCGGTCAACCTATGCAGCCTCCGCCGGGGTACCAACCAGGGCCGGCATACGGTCCTGGGGGGCAAGTCCAACCTTCCCAACCCATGCAACCTCAGTATCCTGTTAATCCAAACGTTGCACACCAGCCAGGACCATCTTATGGTCCTGCTGCAGGTCAAACCGGTTACCAGCCACCACCTAGCTCTTTTCCTCCACTAGGCCAACCGGTCTATCCGGCACAACCTGGTGTTCCATCTCCAGGCCAACCGGTTCATCCGGTCCAACCTGGCGTCTCTCAACAGCCAGGTCAGCCTGCGCAACCGGCACAACCTGTTCACCCAGGTCAACCTGTTAACCCAGGGCAACCTGCTCAGCCAGGTCAGCCTGCTCAACCAGGCCAGCCTGCACATCCTATCAACCCTGCCCAGCAGCCGACTTATTCGATGCTGCAGCCAAATCAACCGCTGCACCCAAATTATCAAACTCCGCAGGGTTCCACCTATCAGCACCCCATTCAACCTCAAGGCAGCTACTATTCTCATGGTCAATACCGACCGAATTATAGCCAGCCACAAGGTCCTAACTATCGTCCTCAACAGCCCGGCTACACCTATACTCAGCAGCCAAATCCAAATGTTGCTTACACAGGGCCGACTCATAATCAGGGTCCATACTCTGGTTATCAACCCCCGTACGCTGGTTACTAGCAACCAAATCAGGCTGGTTATACCACCTACGCCCCCTACGGTCAGAATCCTGCTGGACAGAACCCATGGGGGCAAGGATATTCCCAACCAGCGTGGAGTACAGGTTCTGGTCCTTATCCAGGGCCAGGTATGCCGTCCAATCCGCCATTGTCGTTTCTAGCTACCTTGGAGTTACCAGATGTTTCGAAATTAACGAATGATCCAATTCTGCACAATCTTTATTGGCCTCCGGTTCCTACCAAGGTGCCCGGTGATTGCCCCAAGTTTGAGGGAAAAGCTGGAGAGGACCCCCAAGCTCATGTGATGACTTACCATCTTTGGTGTTCGTCCAACTCTTGGGTGGATAATTCAATCCGTCTGCGCCTCTTCCAGCGCACTTTGACTGGCGCTGCTGCTAAATGGTATATCGAATTATCCCGTGGCATCTTTCAAGATTTCAATACGTTAGCCATGGCTTTTCTGACTCATTTTCAGTTACCGGTTCGCTACGAAGCCGGGACGCATCTCCTGACTTCTTTGAAGCAGGACAAAGCCACCCACATTTCCGATCACATTCATGAGTGGCGACGTCGTCGTAGGCTGATCAAGTTTCGTATACCTGATCAGATACTAACTCATTGGTTCACCACCTCCTTTGTTAACAAAATCGCCCAAGATATTGCTATGTGAGCGTGTGTGACTAAAGAACAAGCCATAGCGCGTGCTCAATATCTGGATTTGGTATATTCACAATCCGGCACGCTGTATGATATATTGCCTGATGCTCCACGGTCTAGAACCTCTAAAGCCCCACCTACCCCGACGGTGGATGGTGTTATTGGTTTCGTCTCTCAGAATTCGAAGAAATCTTCGAATGGGAAGCAGAAGTCTAACTCATCTAATAATTTTGCTCCTCCCGCCCCTACCGATTCTGGCAAAACTGCGGAGGTTAATGCCGTTCAGGCCAATCCTACGGAGAAGGCCTCCAAAGGGAAGAAGAAGGGCAAAGGTAAATCCAAATCCGACGCCCCAAAGCCAGATTCCAAACCTCGGACCGAGGATGGTTCCCAACGCAAACCGAAGTACCCCTGCCTCATTTGTGAAGGAGATCATTATACTAAGGATTGTCCACGACGATCTGAGGTTAGTCAACTTCTAAAAGGCTCCAAAGGGACTCCAACAGTTCTTAAAGAACCGTTCCCGTCTCAGCAGACCCAGATGGTTGAACAGCCTTCACCATCTGCACCATTTGGGTCCCAAGTCTTTATGATGAATGGCGCTGCACCTATTTCTATCGCCACGCGTTCAAAGGATTACAACGAATCGCGTCAGGCACCAGGGAAGGCAGTTGCGGATGGTCCACCTCCCCCACCTGTCTCCAATTCGTTGGAAATTGAGAAGCCTACTGCTGAACCCGTTGTGAGGCCACCTTCTAAAGGTGTTCTACGAAAGTCTTCCTACAATCCGAACGCCCGTGCCGCTCAGCACTACAGTATTGTTGAGGATCTGGCACAAGCGTCGTCTGCCATGTCTTCTTTGGAAGTTCTTCAAAGTTGTCCTTCACAACGGAAAGCTTTATTATCTGCAATCAGTGGAATCGATCCCGCCGATTCTAGTCTTCTCACCTTTGACTTAGAAAATTTCACCCCCCGACTTCCACATCATATCGCTCTTGTTATTCAAGTCGGGATCAACGGTCTTAATATCCATAGGGCCGTTGTGGATGAAGGTGCTTCTACCTGCGTCATGCCGTCCGCTTGCTGGAAGGCCATTGGCTCTCCGGCCCTTTCATCCTCTCCCAATGCCCTAGAGGCATTTGATGGTCGGGAATCCAAACCCCTGGGTGTTCTCGAGAGTCTAGCGATTACTTTACAGGGGAAGACTATCAACGTAGAAGTAGAAGTGGTTGATGCTAAGCTCAACTACAATATACTTCTTGGCCGCAGCTGGACTCACGCCATGCTATGCGTGCCATCCACCCTCTTTCGACTTATTAAGTTCCCTCACGAGGGGAAAATCGTTACGGTGGATTAGTTGTCCTTCTTCACCTCCACCTCCGAGAACAACGTTCCGTACGTGGATCAGATCCCGAATCCCCCTGACAATGTGGGGCCCAGTCTCTTCAAAGACCCTGTCCTCATGGGTATTTTTCCCGCACCACCACCGCACACCGCTCAAGTTAACATGATCTCTAGGTCTGACGACCCATGGCTCATCCCTACGCCTGAGCAGGTGACTGAGTTTGGAGAATCGATGCCCTTAACTCCAGTAGAGATTAGCTACTGTGAAATTGTCGCCGCATCCGATCCTCCCCCTCCTCAGCATGCTCCTTTGAGCATGGCTTTAGACATCTATTCTCAATCCCCCTGGCTTGGTCAGGCCGATTCACCTGATCCTCTCAAAGAGATTTTTCCTTCTGATGAAGCCATTGTTGAAACAATGTCTCTTGAGGAGCTGCCTTGGAGCGATGGACATCATCGTTCCTCCTTTATGCCCTGCCTGGGGGCAATGTCAGATTGTCTAGAGCATTTTGCATCTCAGGTTCCCACTCCACCTCTCCAAACACCCATTTTGACGTACGAGGTTCTTTCGGAAGGAAACCTGAGTAATATCACTCAAACCATCCCTATCAACATCTCCGTTAAACCGGGGATCGTTGAGAATATACACGTGGGAGTGACTTGTTCTCCTGATGAGATTCAAGTCTATACTGATCTTTTTAAAGAATTCAGAGATGTGTTCACCTGGTCTTACGAGGAAATGCCTGGGATTGATCCCAGTATCGTAGTGCATGAGATTCCAACCTACCCTGGTGCGAAGCCCGTGCGCCAACGCTTACGCCCGGTGCATCCTCGCAAAGCCGCTGCAATTAAGGCAGAAGTTGAAAAACTTCTGAACGCGGCTTTATTTATCCCATCCCCCTCACAGAATGGGTTTCAAACATTGTCCCTGTCGATAAAAAGCAGGGTACTATTAGGGTCTGTGTTGATTACCGCAATATTAATCGCGCCTGTCCGAAGGATAACTATCCCACTCCGTTCATAGACCAAATCATCGACGAATGTGCCGGAAGTGAGATTTATTCCTTGATGGACGGCTTTTCCAGGTACAATCAGATAAACATTCTACCTGCTGATCAGCACAAGACTGCATTCATCTGTCCGTGGGATACTTTCGCTTATAAAAAGCTCCCGTTCGGCTTGAAGAACGCTGGAGCCACTTTCCAGCGGGCGATGTCTTACGCTTTTCATGACATACGCCATATCGTTCAGCCTTATCTGGACGACTTGCCAGCTCACTCAGCTAGGCGAGAGGACCACCCTGAACACCTCCGCCAGATTTTCCTTCGCTGTAGGCGCTACAATATTAGGCTTAATCCAAATAAATGCGTCTTTTGCGTGGATTATGGCCGTCTTTTGGGATTCATAGTCTCCAAAGACGGAATTCGCCTTGACCCTTTAAAGGTCGAGGCTATCATCAATCTCCCATCACCCTCCTCGTTATATCAGTTGCAAAGTCTGCAGGGAAAAGCTAACTTCCTTCGACGCTTTATCCCGAACTACGCAGAGGTGGCCAAAGGATTCACGCGTCTTCTAAAGCAGAACGTTCCCTTCCATTGGGACGACATTGCTCAAGAATCCTTTGAGAAGCTTAAGACATTATTGGTTAATGCTCCTTTGCTTCGTCCTCCTGATTATCACCGCGATTTCACTTTGTATCTCACCGCCACGTTTAGCACCATAGCTATGGTTCTGGTGCAGGATGACGATGATGGAAATGAACATGTCGTTTATTATTTGTCACGGAACCTTCTCGACACAGAAACACGTTATGCTCATGTCGAGAAGCTGGCGTTAGCCGCAGTACACACCGTGCAGCGTTTTCGCCACTACATCCTGCTGCGTACGATAACAGTGGTTTCGGATTTCAACCCCATGACGTATATTCTTTCTCGACAATTACTGGGGGGCAAATACTCCAAATGGATTGTTATCCTGCAGGAGTTTGACTTAGAGTTCACTACTGCTAAGTCAACCAAATCACTGGTTTTCGCGGATCTTATATGCTCACTCCCAACAGACTCCACTCCTTCGCACTCCGAGGATCATATCCCGGACGAAACTCTTTTCCTTATCAGTACTCGCGACCCTTGGTACGGCGACATAATTGTGTATCTTCAGACCTCCACATTTCGGTCTGAGTTGACTAAAGATGCCCGACGTCGGATTCGACATCAGTCTCAACCCTACCGCATCGTAGGAGATACCTTATACCGCGTTGGAGTAGATTCAGTGCTTCGTCGGTGCCTAACCTTGGAAGAGGCTGAAAAGGTCCTAAATGACTGCCACAGTGGCGCCTGTGGCGGTCATATGTCCGGATATGCCACTGCCCAGAAAATTCTGCGAGCAGGATACTTCTGGCCGTCAATATTCAAAGAATGTATTGTTGCAGTCCGTAAATGTCACGCGTGCCAGGTCTTTCAGCGTAAGATGCGCGCGCCGCCTCTCCCTTTGCATCCTGTTATTACCGTAGGCCCTTTTACGAAATGGGGCGTATATTTTATGACGTGTAACCCTCATTCGGCCGGGGGGCATGCGTATATAATTGTCGCCGTAGACTACTTTACGAAGTGGGCCGAAGCGATGCCTACACTAGCGGCCGACGGTAAGACAGTTGCCCAATTCATCTTCAACCACATCATTGCACGTTTCGGGGTCCCTCAGGCCATCGTTACCGACCATGGTACTCATTTCCGAGATTATATGATGGCCGAGCTGACTTCAAGATTGGGCTTACGCCACGATAGCTCAACGCCATATTACCCTCAGGCAAATGGCTAGGTTGAGGCTGTGAACAAGGTTTTGGTCACTATGCTTCAACGAACAGTTGGTATTCATAAATCCAATTGGCACCTCCAACTGTTCTCAGCTCTATGGGCCTACCGGATATCTGCAAAGAGTGCAACTGGACTCACACCATTTCAATTGGTGTATGGTCTGGAAGCAACTCTTCCGGTTGAATGCGAGATTCCTTCTTTGAAATTAGTTGTGGAACTTCTACCCGACACTTCTGCTGAGGAAGAGCGTCTTTTGTATCTGGAACGGTTAGATGAAACCCGTTGTTTGGCTGCTTTAGTCATTGAAACACAAAAGAAGCGGGTCAAAGCTCACTTTGATCGATCAATTTCTCCACGTTCCTTTGTCGAAGGGGACCTCGTCCTCTTATACGATCAAACGCATGACAAGCTTGGGCCCGGCAAGTTCCAACCTATGTGGCATGGGCCCTACATAGTAAAACGCGTTTTGAAGAATGGGGCCTATGAGCTTATAGATTATGAAGGAGTTTCGTTGGCGCAGCCCAGAAATGGGCTGTACCTAAAAAAATACTACGCTTGAAGTGATTTTTGGTGTGGTGTGTGTACATAGGTGTGTTATTTCATTTGTGTGCATCTGTGGTGTGGTGTGCGTTGTAAACATCTTTCTGTTGATCGAGTCTTCCTGATTGTGCAGATGTCCATCAATCCGTTTGTTGGTTTCGCGGATGGTGCCTCCCGCAGTACCAGGAATCTGTCTTCGGCAGCCTGGGTAATCTATGATCCTGCTGGTGAGTTGGTCAACTTGCAAGGTGTGTGTCTAGGAGGTACTACAAATAACATCGCGGAATATAGTGCTGTGTTAGAATTATTAACCGAGGCTGTAAACCTTGGTATCCGTGAATTACTTGTGTATCTAGACTCACAACTTGTAGTATTACAGCTCAATGGTCACTATTCAGTCAGAAATCCATCCATTTTACGTCTGTATCTGCGTATTCGTCTGCTGGAAAGAAACTTTGACTATATTACATATCAACATATACCCAGACATATGAATACATTAACGGATGCAGTAGCTAATTTGGTTTTAGATAGACATTTGCGCAATTTATAAACATAACATCATCACATGTGAAGAGATCCATCCAGAAATAGGTATGTATATATATATATATATCGAAATGTTTACATAGTGTGCATTACATAAATAAAAAATATACATGTTGGTCTTTCAGCTCTTTTCTGACTCTCTAAACATGAAAAGATTGCCGAGGCCCTTGTCGTTTCGATCTCGTTAAAGTGGCTGCAAAACGACATCTACCCAGTATACGTTTACCCCTTTTTTGGGCTGGGATAGATTATTTACGAAAAAGGAATACCCTAGCCTATCGCGACTAGGAGGCTTTCTCAGACATAGTTTTCTACCTTTTCGGTTTTCGGACTGAGGAACTATTTACTTAAAGGGACCGTTGAGTTTACTTTCAGCCATTTCTTTTTCAAACTCTTCAAAACATGAAAAGATCACTGTGTTCTTTCCTTTGTCGTGACTAAGTAAACCCTGATGACATTGGATTTAGTTGAAATGACGATATTCGAGTTCCTCCTTCCTAGGGCTCGATAAATGTACTAGGATGGGCTTATACAACAAGAATATGGTATCCTCTTCAAGATTGTGTAAAAATAAAGAGGTACTCACCAAAAATGGTGGGGAAAATGGAACCAAAATCATTGTCGTGTCGGCAGTATGTCACTCTTGAACATGGTACTTGTTTGCATTCGCACGGGTTGGGACATTCTATCCTGCTTACTTACCTCAATGGTATCCTTTGACCTCTATCTCGCTTCTTTGCCTGCCTCTATGACTCGATCTTTTGATGTCCCATACCTGCTCACTATCGTCGTCCATATGTTCAAGGGAATTTGACCGCAGTACCAACCTTCCTCTGATTCTCATCTGATCGTGATTCACAAAAACACTATGTTCCTCTGTCTCGCGTCGATGATGTGGGAAACATTATGGCCCACCTTCGATCAAGGTCACTTCTTGTCGACTTCAGCTCATTATCCAGGAAGCTGATCTAGAGACTCCCTTCTGGTGCCTTGGAGCCTGCATGCCTCGATGGCAGGTTCTACGCATTCGACGCGAGGTTTTCATCATTGGCCTCCGATCGAGTGATTCTATGGGTGTTCGACGCCAGCTCATTGATTCACATGCCGTAGATTGTACTTGTAGTACCTTGAGGGCCATTGTCATTATTGGTGGTACCTCTCGCGTCTGTTAACAACTGTCATCATTGGCTGGTAATCAGACGATGTTCTTGCATGTTCGACTTCAGCCCATTTATTCACATGCTTGGACTTGTACTGTGTCTGGGTCGAGATGGAGCGCAAGACCCTGGATTGTGTCTGTTGTAGTCCAGGCTGCGAGTTTGTAGATTATTATGATTATTTACATGACTCACTTACTGGATGGCTGCGACCATACTTGAGTTTATTCATCGATCCTCACAGGATGGCTGCGTCCATGCCTTGGATCTGAATTATTGTATACTCTGTTATGGATGGTTGCGCCCACACCACATATATATCATGTATTTGAGACATCAGTTGTACTTCTTCACGCAGGTTTTCCGATGGCAGAGTTCTCAGTTGGACACGTTCTCATAAAGCATTTCACCCCTCTCTCTCTCTCGGGCCTCATGCTTTAGGGGGCATCTGTTACACAGCAATTTGTCACCGTCCCTGCAATCCCCGTCTCGCACATTGGAGGGCTCATTTTAGACCAAGAGTAAGGACATACCCTGAAGTTACTTTCTATATTCCCCGAACATGGCTTTCTTTATCCCCCGAAGACATTTCTCCTGGCCGGGAAAACCCTAAAAAAGGCCCTTTTTGCATTGGCGCGGGCAGACGGTTCAGTACCCATGCCAATGGGGAAAATCCTTCAAAGAGGTCGCGCCAATTGGCACTTTGTCCCAGAGTCGCACTCGCACCAGCCAATTTAAGGAGTATTTTTTTAAAATAAATGGCGGAAGTTTCGTCCTAACCAATTCATGAACTGGTATCTATCTTGAGTTGGGAGGTTTGGCTACGGATTTCCATAGAGAGGAAGTGGTTTGCCACCTCTCATGGAAGCTTCCTTGATGATAGGGTCAATCCCATGATTATAGGGATCCCAACTCCCCTTCCTCCATCTATAAAAGCTTGCTCATCTCCTTTGCAAGCTAGTCTTCAAGTTCCCAAATTCCCAAGAGCCTTATGCTGCAAGAGCCTCCATAACTCCCTTAAGGCCAAATCCAAGCAAGGAGACTATTGTCAAGATCCGAAGAGAGAGGTTTGTCCCATCCTTGACAGGCTTTTCGAGACGTGTTCTGCTGGCGACCCTCCGAAGGAGAATTCAGCGTCAGAACTATGGTTGTATTCTTCCTTTGATTGATTAATAATAAGCGACTATTGGTTATGGTTCCACTCTTGTTGTTGTTTATGATGATGAGTTATGTCCTTTCTGACTGACATATAGTTGCATCTACTGGATTTTACGCTTGCGTTTGTTTTGTTTCTCGCATGTGCAAGTGTCCATCACGGAGATCGTGGGGATCGTGATCTGCCAAGGCTGAGGAATGGGAGCGCTACCTCTTCTACAGGCAACAGCGTTGGATTCCAGGTAAGCCTTCATCGCTGGTTGGTTTATTTGCAATTAGGAACCTGCACTGTAGCGTGAATGATTGTTGCTAGACCCGGTCTGGGCTACTAGGGATCGCCTCTGTCCGCAGAGGGGATTTACCTCCACAACACAGACGTATAAGAAGGGACAAATACAATACTTATATATTGTGCTGAAAGGAGAAGTTCAATTAAAGCCAAGTGGTACACATTGGAGAATGTGATGGAGAAATGTCCTCATCTTCAAAATTAGGGAAGGGTTTTGGGACCAAAACCCTTTTAAAGGGGAAGTTCTGATCTGTAAAGGATCAAGCATAAGAAGAAGAAGAAACAACATAATTAAAAAAAACAAGTGGAAATTCGACTTCAGAGGAAAATGTTGATTAGATAGAATAGATTTTCAAACTTCAACAACTTCCAATGTGGAGCAAAGATGAAAAAATCGCGAGTTTTTCGGGCTGCCGATTATATCGGCGATAATTTCGACGATTTTTTGAAATTATCGTTAGCGCGATATTATCGCGAAAATCACGAAAAAATCGCGATTATTTTGGTAAAAATCGTGGGCCCATCAAATAGCAACCCTATAAGTTCAAAAATCGATTTTTTTTTTTGTCATTTTTGCAGCCCTCTCATTTTCCTGACACACCCTGTTGGCCGTTCATGGTAATGTTAAATTCTTAAAGTAAAAGTGATATTTCCTTTATTTTTCATTTTCATCCTTTTACTTAAATTTTTAACATTACCATGAAATGACTCAGGATGTTTAAGAGTGGTTTTGACCTCATTGGATTTCATATGGAGAAACTAGAATTTTAGATTTCACTCAAAATTCAACAGACTTAATGGTTTTCAGGGTTTCATGGTTTGGGGATTTGCATTGTTTCCATTTGATTCTATTATGTGTAAGGGTATGAGATTGGCATTTGATCAAGAATATGAAGTCCTTTAAGAACCTTGATGTTGGTGGCATTGATTGTTGAACTTTGTTGATGTTGGTGGTATTGATTGTTGAACTCCCCTACTGTGGCCTTAACAAGAATGTACCCTTCACTCAAAGGAAAACAACTGGTTAGGCATGTTAATCTTTTTCTACTGCATTTTAAGGTTGAGCAATCCAAGTCTGAAGACTTTGAGTTAGATGATGTTTATGTATCTTTTGTTGATGATCCCATTTCTAGTAGCGATGAATCAATGATGAGTTTCATGAGGAGGAGGAGAAGGAGCAACAATAGGAGGAGGAGGAGCAACAATAGGAGGAGGAGGTGACACCACCTACCCCTGCTATCGGTAGAGGACGTGGTCTACCTCCTTTAGCTCCTAGTGCTTCAGGATCTGGAGCACAACAGAGTCCATTGCCAGCCCCGCCAACTTCTTCGTCTAGAGGGAAAGTTGTTACATTTTCTCGCAAGAGGGGCAAAGGAAATCAGTAGTATAGGTTATTTGGTGCATTCCTTTGTATATAACATTATGACTCATGATATGAGATACATTATTATATTTTTGGTTGATATTTTGAGGTTGAGTTGAGACTCAGGACTTAGTATTCAGGACAGGATTCAGTTTTATGTGTGATGTAGCACTAGACATGATATTACACATCTTATATATTAGTTTTTTTTTCATATTTATGTGTCAATGCATTTATTTTATGCTGTAGATGCTTTAGATATTAAAAAAATTGAAAAAAATTGAATATTTTTGTATGTGCCGATTTTTTCCCGATTTTTACGATTTTTTCCGATTTTTTCCCCTCGGCGATAATATCCCGATAGCAATTTTTTCATCTTTGATGTGGAGGCAATCTCAAACTTCAGAACTGATGTCGAATGAGTTGCAAAAACTTTCTAACATTGCCCCTTTCTAAACTCCAAAATGAATTCGAGCAGTCATGGAGAGTACCAAGTTCCAACAGTCCCTTTAGCCAAACAAGACAGAGGCTACAAACGAGTTGAAGTTAGTTTTTAAACAAGCGAAAATAGCATAAAAACAACTGATATGACTGTAGTTGCACTGGATGACAATAAGGATGTTGATGCATCTGGAGCTAAAAGATGGCTTCACATTGGCACAATAGTCAGACCAATGCACCAACCATTATTAGTCAACGATTTCCTGGGACCAAATGGTTGTATATTTAAGGCTAGTAGTGGAGGGGTCATAGACAATATAGAGGAAAAAAAAAGGTTGAGTGATCAAATCTAATTCCCAATGAAAAGGAAAGAAAGCTAGTTGGTGCAAAGGTTATCAACAGCCATATTTTTGCATTTCAGTGATAGGTAGAGTAGAAGTTGCCCAAACAACCACTTTGTAAGCTTGAAATTTAAAGCTCAATAGATAGTAGAGTTTGAATAGTCCATTGTAAGTTGTATTCATTTCCTTCGTTATTATGACTTAATGGTGGCCATGAATTTTTAAAAGTACACCGCTACATAGTGAAATCATTAAAGCGCAAAAAAAAATAGTAAACAATAAGGACACTGAATGTATTTTATTCCCTTGTCTAAGCTAAGATTCAGTTGGAATAACTATTAGTGGTTTCACGTTATAGTTCCAAATAATATATTATGTCATACATTTTAGATTACAGGGTAAAGCAAGTTTATTCCAAACAATAAATTTCTCATAACAAGCACTAACATTTTTAGTACAAAAATCCATAACTGGAGATGAATAAAATGAGGAAAACTCAACTATTTACTGTCACCTTTGTGTTCTTCTATATTAAAAGTTTTGCCCAACACGTTTGATGTCTCACATGGAAGGTGATTAATCTTTCAAGCTATTTTGAAAGATGAAATGGACTGCACATAAACAAATTCCATTAGCACCTACAAGATTAATGAACGTCATGGATTTAAAACAAAACATTCCACAACCTTAAACTTTCATATGAAATTTTGAAACATAGATTATCCATATCAACAATTAAGGTCTGAAAAATTGAACGCTTTGTTTCAATGTTCTATGCCTCACAATATAAGATGTGATCATGAGCAATTCCAAATAAGACAGAAACTAATATGTGAGTGCTAGAAGAACCAAGATTAGAGAAAGCATATGCAGAAAAAATAAAATGGTGTACAATAAAAGCCATTACCGAAATAAAAGTTCTGATAAAGGTATAAGTTTACCTTTTCAATCTTTGAGCCATATTTGTCAGCGTCATCTTCTAGATACTACAAGAGTAAACCCAAATTTTAAAGTATGTTGAACGTTAAACAAGCCATTGACCTCTAAATTTACATATGCCAAAATTGTAATCATGGTATTTTGGTTTCCTAACAACACAATGAAAATTATTTTATTATTTATATATATTAGATATGTATCTCTAAGAGGGATATGATTCTGGAAAACATTATTTAATTTAATATTTGTCTTATGTATTCATACATACAAGTATGGTCATATAGAAATTATCATTTTATCAATATTATCTTAAATTATTTTATATTTTATAACATTCTTGGAATGCATGTCATATTCATATATATATATATATATATATATATATATATAATTTATTATTTTCTAAAATTTGTATTGTAGGGTAAACAATTCAGAATCATTAAGTTCTATGCTTACTAGCTAGCTTGTTAAACTCTAAGCTCTACTAACTCATAAAAGAGACTTTGGATGGTGTTAATTTTTAGGGCTAGATTGTTCTCTATTGTAGATAATTGCATTTTCAAACCTTTTTCAACATTTTCATATAACATTCACCCCATAACATCATTTCATCATTAGCAATTATGTAGAGAGAACAATAACATCAATAATGCAGCAAAACAATAAAGGATCAGTAGAAGAAAAGCATGCACAATAGCGACACCAAGATTTAGGTTAGGGACCAGGGCAAAACCCCACAAGGGGGAAAACCCAACCAGATTCTTCTTCTATTAGATATTCATCAAATGTTTAGCTAAGATACAATGTACAATAAGTATGAGGCACATCTTCCATCATTCAATACATTAGGCCTCCTAGGCCAAACCTGGAAGCAGACAAGTATACAGAGTTCTCCATGTCATTGTTGTTGAGATTTTGTGTATTTGGGGTAGCATCAGTTGTGCTCTAGCTCCCAAATTTTGTGGAGGGACTAGAGTACACTTGATCTACAAGACCCAGAAAGGGATTTGGGAAATTTCATCTGGTTTGGGAGTTATTTAATTAATTAATTATTTTAATGTATTTCCTAAGTCTAAACTTAGGAAAATTAAATAATTAAAGTTAATTAAATTAAACATGTGATGAAATTGTCTTAAGTCACACGATCAAGCTTTCTTTTAATCTTAGCCATTGATTCAAGATCTGATCATGGCCGTTGGTTTCTCAACGAGAAAAGTATAAAGGAAAGGCTTGGGGTCATTTGTAAACACACACAGAGGCAAAGCACTGAAGCTGAGCTGAGATTCTAGGGCAGGTTTGCTAAGAATTCTCAAAAGTGTTTTAGCTGCAGAGAGGGGAGTTTAGACCAAGGGGATGATTTGATCCCAAGGTCTAGAATCAGCAAGAGACAAAGATCAGCTTAGAGAGGCAGTGCAGAGAAGCAGGAGACGCAGAGGCAGAGAGGGCAACAACTGCGCAGCATAGGGGCAGCTTCAGCTACGCAGGTGCTGCGAAGTCCCTCCCAGGGCAGCATGATTTAGCCAGAAACCCTCAGGGGTTACGCAGAGACCCTAAGGGGAAGCGTAAGGACTACGTCACCCAGTCTGGGGTAACACAGACTTTTCCAAGCCAACGCTAAGGGATGCAGAGGCTTCAGAGGCTGACGCAGGGGCTTCGGGGGAAGCGTTGGGGTTTCTACAGCCTAATTTTGGCTGAGTTCTGTAAATCTCGTTTGAGGGTGTGGATCAGTCATTATTGGCTTCAGAACAACCAATGAGTTGCAGATCTATTATTTCTCTATCGAGTTTTTCAGATTTGGAACCCAGATTTGTTGTATTCAAAAAACTCTTAATAATAAACCCTCCAGCAGCCAGCAGGCCAGTTTTCCTGCATTGGGTTTTTCCGGGGACTATTTGTCCAGAAAATCACTGTGTCACTTTGTCTATGTGTGCATGTACTTTTTCTAGATCTGAATTGGTGAAAGTATGTTATGTGTTTTGCTTCGATATTAATCTGAATTTCCAGCTTAATAACTTAATTAAGTAGGAGGAGCATAACCAGATCTAACAATAGATTTCTGCATAAGTGTAACATTCAGAAATTTTCACATGGTATTAGAGCAATTGCAGATCTAGGAGGGTCACCAGCAGAATACTGAAGGTTCTTGCTGCAAAAAGCAGCAGAAGGGCAGATCTAAAGGGACAACGCAGTTTTCAAAGAGGTAGAGTTACGTAGAGGGCAGGGTGACACAGTCTAACGCTGTCTCCCAGCAGGCCCACGCACTTACTGCGCAGAGGCAACATAGAGACAGAGTTGGGATTGTCTGAAGCCAGCCTGTGTGACGCAGATCTAAATCTGTTAGATCCAGAAGAATCTGAACCATAGCTGCAAAATTCAGAAGGTGTTGGTAGGGTTAAATTTTTTAAGCTTTCAGATTTTTAGCCTAAGCACAAGTGACAAAGAGCGGGAGGAGATCAGCTTGTCAGAGGGTTTCTAGCCAAAGAAACTTGCAGATTGATCAGAGGATCGAAGAGAGCTGAATCATTGTTGATTTGGCAGATTTCCAAGAAAGGAAATCAATTGTCAGAGGGAGCAGAAAGTGCCTGTTTCGCCAAGGGCCTTAGATCCAGTTCTCTAGCAAAGAGAAAGGGAAGCTTCGGCACATTTCTGAGTAGATGGCTCCTCATGGATTGCGTGATCAGGACAGATTGGATGGCCTTTCCAACTTCTCAGTTTGGAAGGCTAGGATCCTGGTAGTCCTAGAGGCATATCATCTAAGAGACCATGCAGAGCAAACTCTGGCCACACCGACCGATGCAGATCTCCTAAGGAAGCATAATGAAGTTGTTGGGCATGCAAAGCGGCCGATCATGGATAGAATTAAGGACCATATTGTTCCATGTATAGCTGAAAAGAAGACAACGAATGAGATGTGGAAGGCCTTAACTTCCCTATATGAGGGAAAGCCTGTCCAAAGGAAGATGTTGTTGGAGACTGAGATGAGGTCATTCATGATGACCAAGAGAGAAGACATGAAACATTTCCTCTTCAGATTGCAGTCGATCAGAGATCAGTTGACTGCAACAGGTGCTAAAGTGGAAGATGATGTGATGGTCAGGACTGCTCTCAATGCAGTCATAGATGAGTGGGAAACCTTTGTCCAAAGTATCTTGGGCAAAGCGGACCTCCCAGATTGGGACAGCTTGTGGGCAATTTTGCGTCAAGAAGAACTCCACAGAATCACCAAGAAGCAGTACAGCTCTGGATTGAGCAAAGTGAAGAAGGAAGATGAGGAAGATGCAGCCTTGGCATAAAAGAGGCAGCAAGGAAAGAAGAAGAAGGATCTGTCAAAGATTAAGTGCTTCCAGTGTGGTGAATTAGGACACTTTGCCAGCAATTGCCCTCAAAAGAAAAGGGACAAGGAAGTTTCTTCTTCCAAGGCTGTTGTGGCGAATGATGGGTCGGAAGATGATGCAGCCATGAGCGCTCATGAACCACGAAAGTGGGGCGACATGGATCTGTAGAGGAGCTACAGAATGTAAGGCAGGATCCTTAAGCAGCTCATCTCTTGGATCACATGCAAGCTACGACAGCCTTAAGAGAGTAGCGAGACAAGTAGAGCAGTGGGTGCATAGATCACAGATGAGGCAAAGGTAGATCTGAAGGCTGGAAGGAGCATCGCAGTGGAGATGCAGCAGCAGCGTAGAGGCAACAGCAACGTAGGGGTTAATGTATTTCCTAAGTCTAAACTTAGGAAAATGAAATAATTAAAGTTAATTAAATTAAACATGTGATGAAATTGTCTTAAGTCACACAAATCAAGCTTTATTTTAATCTTAGCCATTGATTCAAGATATAATCATGGTCGTTGGTTTCCCAACGAGAAAAGTATAAGGGAAAGGCTTGGGGTCATTTGTCAACACACACAGAGGCAGAGCACTGAAACTACGCTGAGATTTTAGGGCGGGTTTGCTAAGAATTCTCAGAAGTGTTTCAACTGCAGAGAGGGGAGTTTAGACCAAGGGGATGATCTGATCCCAGGGTCTAGAATCGGCAAGAGACAGAGATTAGCTCAAAGAGGCAGCGCAGAGAAGCAGTTCACACAGAGACAGAGAGGGCAGCAGCTGCGCAGCGTAGGGACAGCTTCAGCTACGCAGGTGTTGCGCAGTCCCTCCCAGGGTAGTGTGATTCAACCGGAAACCCTCAGGGGTTACGCAGAGACCCTAAGAGGCAGCGTAAGGACTACGTCACCCAGTCTGGGGTAACGCAGCCCTTTCCAGGCCAGCGCTGAGGGACACAAGGGCTTCAGGGGCAGCGCTGGGGTTTCTAGGGCCTAATTTTGGCTGAGTTCTCTAAATCCCGTTTGAGGGTGTGGATCAATCATTATTTTGGCTTCAGAACAGCCAGTGAGTTGCAAATCTATTATTTCTTTGTCGGGTTTTCCAAATCTGGAACCCAGATTTGTTGTATTCAAAAAACTCTTAATAATAAAACCCTCCAGCAGCCAGCAGATCGTTTTCCCGCATTGGATTTTTCCAGGGACTATTTGTCCAGAAAATAACTGTGTCACTTTGTCTATGTGTGCATGTACTTTTTCTAGATCTGAATTGGTGAAAATTTGTTATGTGTTTTGCTTCAATATTAATCTGAATTTTCAGCTTAATAACTTAATTAAGTAGGAGGAGCATAACCAGATCTAACAGAAGATTTCTGCATAAGTATAACATTTAGAAATTTTCACAATTGTCACAAGAATATTGTAGACATACAAATATCACTGTCATCAAGGTCATTGTTGTCATCAAGGAATGTCATCACTGTCATCAAGGTCACTGCTGTCATTAAGGAATGTCATCACTGTCCTCTAGGAAATCTCATCACTGTCATCAAGGAATGTCATCATTGTCATCAAGGTCATTGTTTTCACTAAGGAAATGTCATCACTGTCATCAAGGTCACTGAAGGTCACTGCCATATTTGTTACATAGATCATTGTCTCATGATTGTATAGATCATTGTTGTATAGATCATCGTTATTGCATCAAGGTAAATAGATTGTAGACATTGCGATCCACAAAAATTATGAATCAAGCTACAATGATAACAAATGCGGGCTACAGAACATTTCGAGCCATAAAAAAGGAGTATATGAGCCACTGTACTGTATCAAACCTCAGAGGTAGGGAGCCACAGTGATAATCAAATGTGAGCCTCAGAGCGAGCCACTGTGGTCATAAGTGTGAGCCTCAAATCAAATGCGAGTCACACAGTTATAATGCAAATCGCAGAGATGTCAACGAGCATAAAGAATGTAGTGCGAGCCATCAACTATCCACAGAGATATGTAATATGAGTCTCTATTAGATAGAATATGAGCTACAAATAAATGTGTGCCACTATAATAGAGGAGAGAGCCACAGAAAGATATAATGTGAGCCTTTGTAATTAGATGCAAGTCTCAAGAGAAGTTAGCCATAGATAAGTAACATAATCACAGATGCCAGCCATAGAAACCTTATGTGAACCACAAAACTTTCACCGAATTGATATGTCAAGTGGAGGAAGATAGACTCCAATTTATAGTTGATCGTTCAAATGAAGGGACACATCCCTTGGGGCAAGCCGACTTGAGGCCGACTTGTAATCTTTGGAGGGAAATTTGAATTTGCTCAAAAATAATATTAATATAATTTCCAAATACTTGCTCGCCCAAATTAAATTTGTCATGCCATACAATAATAGGAGTACCCACACATTAATAAATAATATTTACCTTTGTCCAATTTGAATTCTTCTTTGGGGGCTTTTGTTGGGGAAATTGGGTTCCTATGGGAAATTCGTCCCATAACTGCCCAAATTTCAACAGATGCTTGGTTTTCAAGGATTTGTAATACATCTTCATCCAATTCTTTTATAAAATTAATCCTTATTAACTTTTCTGATATGGAGACACAACATATACCATACCTTTTTCAATAACCTTTATAACTCGAATTCATCCTCTAGGCCATTTAATCTCCAATTGCGAGACATATAAAATAAAACAAATAATACATATCCTATTGATGGTGTTAGTCCAAACTCCAGACATTGTTACTTTTCTGAAGTTATAGGTTATTAGAAATAGAATGCAAATCAGATGGTCATAAATAGCCATGACCAAATACAACTCACTAAGCAAAGTGATAAAGGTAGAAAATGCTTGAGCTCCTTACATCAGAGATATAAGGACATAGCCAACTACTGCCAAAGGAGTAATTGTTTTAACCTTCCAATATAATGACAATACAATGATAGCCAAACCTGTTGAGAAGTGTGCCTTGGGAGGTACTCCAACAACCCTTGGTGTGTGGAGTTGACCACGAAAAAATGGTTTTGTGGGCAATGTAACCAAGTGGTGGACTTAGGACACATGTTGGTTGGCTAAAAATCCAAAAGAAATAGTAGTTTATTCTAATTATTGATGAGGAGACACCTTATTGGAGTTAATTATGAAAATTTATGAATGTTACTTATGCAGAAACCCTACTGTTAAATCTTGTTTACTTCTCCTACTTAATCAAGTTATTAATTTGAAATATTCAGCATTAACATCGAAGTAAACACATTAACAGTCTACACAGATATAGATCTAAACTTAATACATGCGCAATGACAAAGTGACACACAGGATTTTCTGGACAATTGTCCCAGGAAAAACCCAATGCAGGAAAACTAGTCTTCTAGCTGTTGGAGGGTTTATATTATTAAGTAGATTCTAAGTACAGCAAATTTGGGCACCTTACTGGTTAACCCAACAAAGAAAAGCAAAATCTGCAGCAATACCTCTGTTCTGGAGACAAAAACCTTACTGATTCACACCCTCAAACGAGATTTACAGAACTCAACCCTTTTCAGTCTTCAGAAACCCCAGCGTTGCTTTGAAGCCCTCTGCGTCAGCTCTGCTAGCCTGTGTCAGCCCCTGCGCTACTCAGGAAGGGCCTACGTCACCCCAGACTGGGTTACGCTGCCCTGGCTGGGCCTGCATCATCCCTGTTGGCCTCCTGCTGCTTCTGCGCTGCCCTTTCTGGGCCTACATAGCCTCTGCGTAGGACCTGAAGCCCTCTGCGCTACGTAGCTGCTGCTCCCTCTGTGATGCTCTATCTGCTGCTTCTCTGCCTCTTGCTGCACTCTTGGCCTAGGATTAGAACATCCCTCTTGCCAATACTACCCCTCGCTGTAGCTGAAACACTTCTGGAAATTCTTAGCAAACCATGCCCTAGAATTCCAGCTTAGTCTCAGTGCTCTGCCACTATGTGTGTTCTCCAACTGACCCCAAGCCTTTCCTTTATACTTTTCTCGTTGGGAAACCAACGACCGTGATATAATCTTGAATCGACGACTAAGATTAAAAGAAAGCTTGATCCGTGTAACTTAAGTCATTTCCATCACATGTTTAAATTAATTACCTTTAATCTTTTAATTTTCCTAAGTTAGACTTAGGGTCCTTAATTAAAAAGATTAATTAATTATTTTTCTCTTAAACAGGATGGAATTTCTCAAATCCCTTTCTGGGTCTTGGAGATCTCATGTACTCTAGTCCCTCCACAACGTTTGGGACAAGGTTACTTGGAAGCGGGAGCGCGGAGCGGGAGCGAAGCGCGGAGCGCCATTTTTAAAAGTTTCCGGGTCCGGAGCGTTTTCGGGAGCATTTTTATATATATATATATATATATATATATATATATATATATATTAATATTTTTAATATTTTTTATATTTTGATGCATATATGTCAACAAAAACATGTAGAATGATGAATTAGACATAAAAAACATAAAAACATAGATTGAATCATATAACATCAATCATCTAGAAGTTATAATCTTCATCAACCCCGCCCACGAGTTGGAAGCAGACAACATATTGACTCTTGAGTCTCGCAAATCATCAATCTGAAGGTTTCAAGCTTTCAAAATTCAATATATAACATTTATCATCATTGATATATAACATTTATCATCATTGATTTCAAATTTCAATATCTAACATTTATCATCATTGATTCATTGATTTCAAAATTCAATATACATTTATCATCATTGATATATAACATTTATAATCATTGATTCATTGATTTCAAAATTCAATATATAACATTTATCATCATTGATATTATATAACATTTATCATCATTGATTCATTGATCACCATATAACTTTCATGAAGCATCATATTCATAATTCATAACGACTTGTAAACAGTAAACTTATAAATGCCAACTTCAAAGTTTCACCTTTCAAATTCAAACTTCAAACTTAAATTGTCATTAAATATATGAAATCAGAAAGAGTCAAGTTTCAACTGTTCAACTGTCAACAACAAATAGAAAATAGTAAACAACAAATATATTTTATCTGGCTGGCCCCTTGCCACGCCCACGAGAAATGTCTAATTTCTGTGAGCCACGAGGAACTGTTGGTCTTCTAGTACTCTCTGGAGTACCATGACCACGACCAGAAGGTGGAGGCTGGATCTGCAAAGGAACAATAGTGTGATATCGAGGAGTGGCACTGGCACTGGCACCCGCACTGCTACCAGTAGATGGTGGGAGTGGCCCTGTGTGTGGCGGTGCTGTTGATGCTTCATCATCATCCCTATAAAGTTCTGCTTCCAATTCTTCCAGATGTAACGTGGCGTCCTCCAAATTATCATCCTCTGGGTTGTTGTCCCGATTTCATGTGATTGATCCTCATTTGCGGAATCTGAAATTTCGACAACTCAGAGTTTGATATGCACACATAAACCAAGCTTCCATTTCGGTTTTCATTCGGCTGTTTCTTCTCATTGTATATAAGCATGGTGTCTAACACCTCTACGAGAAGAAGTGTCTTTCACGGCATGAGAGAACTTTTTAGCCAACCTGGCAAAGTCCCATACGTAACATTGCTTTACAATGTAAAGACGTCCAATCATCACATCTTCCAGTGCATGGAAAGAACCAGGGTCTTGATCTGTGGAAGTATTTGCCTAATTCAAGGCGCAATCTAGCACACTCTTCCCTGTCAGGTACCAATTTGTCAAATGCCTTCATGTACCCTTCTTGTACCTCTGGATCTGTGTGAGGTTTCACCCTAACCCCACCTCCAGGTGCAGGTTGGCCCAACCAAGATGGAGAGTAATATTTTGGCGTAAGGATATATGCTAAAGCATGTAGTGGAACATTGAGTTTATTCCATCGTGCACACACACAGTCATGAATCATAGCATACAAGTTGGGATCATTATCCTTAACAATATCTTTTATTTGCCCCAAATAAAAAGATATATCATCATTGATATTATATAACATTTATCATCATTGATATTATATAACATTTATCATCATTGATTCATTGATCACCATATAACTTTCATGAAGCATCATATTCGCAGACTAACAATGACTTGTAAACAGTAAACTTATAAATGCTAGCCCCAAAGTTTCACTTTCAAATTCATTCTTCAAACTTAAGTGTCATTAACCCTTCAAATACTTATGAAATCGGAAAGTCAAGTTTCAAACATTTCAAAAAAGCTGTCGTATGAATAGAAGATAGTAAACCTTGATATATTATTTTATCTTTAGTGCATTTATGCCATCAGAAATGTCTAATTTTTGTGTTTTGCAGAATGTTGGTCTTCTAGTACTCTCGGAGTACCACGACCATCGACGGAAGGTGGAGGTCTTGGATCTAGGAACAATAGTGTGATATGTGGGGCATGTGGCACTGGCACTGCTACTAGTAGATGGTGGGACTGGCCCTGTGTGTGGCGGTGCTGCTGATGCTTCATCATCATCCCTATAAAGTTCTGCTTCCAATTCTTCTAGATGTAACGTGCCGTCCTCCAAATTATCATCCTCTGGGTTGTTGTCCCAGACTCTGTATGATTGATCCTCATTTGCCCGATCACATTAATGGCTCAACAACCTCAAGTTATAATGCACATAAACCAAGCTTTCAACTCGGTTTTCATTCAGCCTGTTTCTTCTCACATTGTGTATAAAGCTGTAGGTGCTCCAACACCTCTCTGCAGAAGAAGTGTTCACAACCTGTGAGAGAACTTTTTAGCCAACTTTGGCAAAAGTCCCATGCCGCCATATGCTTCCCACCATGTGAGAGCATCAAATCTGTCCCTGTCTTCCATTGCATGGAAAGAACCAAAGTTAGCAATGCAACTGAAGTATTTGCCTAATTCAAGGCGCAATCTAGCACACTCTTCCCTGTCAGGTACCAATTTGTCCAATGCCTTCATGTACCCCTCTTGTACCTTTGGATCTGTGTGAGGTTTCACCCTAACCCCACCTCCAGGTGCAGGTTGGCCCAACCAAGATGGAGAGTCATATTTTGGCGTAAGGATATATGCCAAAGCATGTAGTGGAACATTGAGTTTATTCCATCGTGCACACACACAGTCATGAATCATAGCATACAAGTTGGGATCATTATCCTTAACAATATCTTTTATTTGCCCCAACATGCTATCCATCTGCTCATAAACCTCTCCAATCACTGGTTTATCAGTATCTGCAAAGTGAATCATGTTATAAATGGGCTTGGTAAAACTCACAATTTCCCTCATACGTGCCCAAAACTGAGGGTCAAGGGCGGTCTCCTCCACATGTTCGAAACTTTGCCTGTCAACCACTGTTGCCGCCCTGTCCTTTAATACCTGCCAGTGTGGGCTTGATGCCATTGCAGCCAATGACTCTCTTACCTTCAAAAGGCGCCTGAAGGTGAGGTAATAGCTAGCAAATCTAGTCTTTGCTATCTTCAACAACTCCAATTTGAAGTGAGTACGGAAAAGCCCATGGGTATTGCTATGATTTGTAATAAATTTTATCATTTTTTTACCTCTTGTACAAATCACCAAGCCATTTGAATTGAGGTTGTTTGTTTTTGATGATATCATGCATCAAAAGGTTCATTGTGTGAACCAAACACCCAGACCAAAAAATGTTGAGGTATTTATCCTCAATAATTGCTCCTGCTGCCTTACAGTTAGCAGCATTATCAGTGATGACCTGTATGACATTGTATGGCCCAGTCTTTTCAATTATATCAAGTAATGGTTCTGCAATGTTAATGCGAGTTTTGAATTTATCCCGAATAATCACAAAATTGCCGGAAAGTTTGCACCACTAAACACGTGGCTGTTTATCAATGGTTTCCTTTTACATTAGTCCATCCATCATGCAATGGGCATTCATCCTCATTCCGAACTGTCATTCTAGCCAAGAATTATATATTTTGGCTTTTTTCATGATCAAGCCCACGGTTGGCCTTGTCATACCAGGCTTTGTATCGCTGGGGGCATCGTGGCCATGAGGAAACCATTTCATGCGATAAGGTGAGGCGAAGAACATTAGATAGCTTTGTACATATAGGAGCGGTAAACTTTTAGATCCACATCATTCCTACACCCTTCGTCTAGGAAATCAGATATGGTTCTACGCCTTAATCCAGTGCCACTGCTTCCGAAACCACTGGCATGGGTGGAAGTTGAACTTGTTTGTCCATGATGTGTTGGGCATGAATCAACGAAACCCCTAGATCTTTTAGATGATCTCTGTAGGGCAACCCCCTCTTCCTTCCTATATATCTCTCTCTGTGGTGCTGGCACATAAGTACAAACTTTGATTCCAAGATTTTTAGTTCCATCTCCTGGCATTATCCCACAAACGTGCCTTCTCAGACAGGTGTATGAACCATGGTATTGTTTATTGCAATGGGGGCAAATAAATTTAGTGGTTCCACCACCTTTCCCTCCTTCTTGTTTCTGAACATATTTCCACAAAGGATATTGGTCTTGTTTAGTTGGGGATTCTATGTTCTCAGGGTCTCCACTCCCCACTTCCTCCTCAGCATAATCCTCCTCCTCTTCGGGATTTTCTTCAGATCCACCATAACCCTCCTCTTCATCCTCCTCTTCTCTGATTTGCCTCTTTCTTCTAGCACTCTCCAACACCATTATCACAAAGAAAGGAACCAACATGAGGAAAATTCCTAGCCATATAGCCATGATGGAAACAAGTTTCAAGTTTCTAGCCTACAAAACAAATGGAAAAATGCCAAATGGGAATAGGAAATGCAACATAGGAAAAAACAATTCATTTTTAAAGTTTTAAATCCAATAAAATGCAACATTCAAGAAAAATTCAAGTTTTCATTTTCAAACAATTTAACAATCTACAAATTCATCCTAGAAAATACAAAATTGGATTAGAAGGCCTACCTCTCTCTTGCAATCCTCCTGTCAGCCTTGCTCCTTGCTCTCCTGTCAGCTTTGCTCCTTGCTCTCCTGATTCCTGTCAACCGGTCCTTGCGCTCTCGGCTCTCCTTCTCGCTCAATCTCAACTCAACAAACAATAGCAAACAATGAAATGAAAATTAAACCCCCCCCCCCCCACCTTTTAAAAAAATCGATTTTTTTCATAAAAAAATTTCCGCGCGGCGGGAAACGTTTTTTTTGCCGGGGAGCGTTCGGGAGCGAACGCTCCCCGAACGCTTCCCGCGTTTAAAAAACGCTCCCGAAGCGTTTTTTAAACGTCGGAAGCGCTCAGGGAGCGTTCGCTCCCGAGCGCTTCCTGAAATGCTCCCGCAAAAACAGGGAGCGTTTTTACAGGGTCGGAAACGCGCTCCCGAAAACGCTCCCGTCAGGAAGCGTTTTCGGGAGCGCGTTTCCGAGCGTTTCCGAAACGCTCTCGCATGGAGCGAGTTTCGGAAGCGGGAGCGAAGGGGGTTTGAAGCTTCCCCGCAACCCTGGTTTGGGAGCTAGAGCACATCCGATGCTACCCCAACACTCAAAAATCTCAACATTAATAGCCCCTAAGCTAATGATTGGAGAGAAGTATTAATATAGGATACCAAGTGAGGTCTCGACTCTCAACGCACAAGTGCAACTCATCTCAAGAAGCAAATCTAACGAGCTAAGGGAGCCGCAAACCTCAAGAGGAGCCGAGCTTGGAAGAGGAGCAAGTTTCTTGGTCTTTCTTGGTTAGAAGTGCTAGAAAGAGGGTTGAGTCTACTCTGTGACAAGGCTGACTTTTTTGTGGAGGGTTTGTGCCCTAGTTAGGACTTTGGATAGGTCGAAACTAGGAGAGAATAAGCACGAGTTCTGTGTGTTATTCTACCCTAGTGAATGTTTGTTTAGGCCAAATTTTAGCCTTAGAAATCTCTGTTGAGGTTTGTCTTTTGTTCAGCGTGTAAGGGAGTGAGACGAGCTCTAAAAGGTGGCTTGTTTAGCATTCGTCTAGTCTATAATGGTGGGTCGCAGACAGTATTATCGGAACCGAACCGGTTCTGAAAAACCGGCCGATCCAACCGCTTTGGAGGCAAAACCAATTTGAACCAGCGCTCCAAACCGGAAATGACCAATTCGGTACCGAACCGGCCAGTTCCATACCGGTCCGGTTCGGACCGATTTAGAGACCGGTTCCACCGGTTCACAAGCCTAGGCATTTTAAAAAAAAAAAAAAAATTCTTATTTTTTTTTTAAATTATTATTTTTCCTAGTTACCAACGCTACCCTAGCCCCCCCCAAGGCTACTTAAACACCCCCACCTCCTCTATTTCATTCACACTATTCATTCGAGTCTCTTGCAATTCTTGGGCTGAGTTCGGTGAGGAGAATTCAGAGAGTGTTTTGTAGGGTTGTTCTAAAGGAGATTTTTTGCAGATTTGAAGAGTTGATTGGAGTCTTGCAAAGTTGTTGGGTTGGCAGATTTTCGAGATACTTCAAAGATCTTTTTTTCCCCAAAATCTTTGGTTTTCTTCAGTGGTTTTTGCAACCATTGGAAGATTTTTTTTTTATTTTGTTGGGGTTGCTACATAGTTGATTTCAAAAGATTTTGGAGCTGATTTTCTCCAAAATTTTAGAGGGTAAATCAAGGGCCATGGGAATCAAGCCATAATCCCATTGTAGACTTGGATGCTACTCATTCTTCAGATGAGGATAAAGAGGATGATCAGGATGATGATTATGATGATGATTGATGATTGATGATTTGATCATTGATTTGTTGTAGTTGTAGCTTGTAGTATTGTAGGTTGTAGTATAATACTATGATCTATGATGTTATTTTGGACTATAAAGGCATTTTAGAGCCTGCTTCTTGATGTTTGTAACATTTTTGGTTCAACGATGTTTTGCACTAAGTGCTATTTTGGTTGTATGCACTATTACTTGCTATATAAATGAAAACTTTGACATATTTGTGTATAAATGGTTTTGATTCATATGGATGCACATGAATATATTTGTTTTTTCTTCAAAATATGAATATTTTATGTGATTTGGTAAAGCGGTTTTTTTCCGGTTCCGACCGGTTCCCAGTCCACAAGGTTTTCCGGGTCAATGACCGGCTCGGTTCCGATAACATTGGTCGCAGAGCCTAAAGAAGCAACCTTGGAATTTGTGGTTAGGCCAAGCTCTGAGGGAAGCCAAATATAGCTTCAATCCTAGAATAGGAGTGCAAGTTACCTCAGGTACAGAGAAGAAGCATAAGCGCAACTTGCGAGCTGATGTGCCAGAGAAGTTTGGGTTGCTAATTTGCTAGTTGAACACTGATATACAGTGACCTAATAAGGCTTAGGCACTATGAAAAGTTGAGGACAAGAGGGTTTCGTTTTACAGGGAATTCAAAGGAAAATTCATGGTGTGAGCAAACCTTGTTTTGGAGCCAAGTGAACAGTGATTTGGTGGGCAAGTTCACTGTAAGAAGGTTGATGTGTTGAAGCTGAGTATGCAAGTGATTTTGAAGGAGCAAAATCCTTGTGAGTAGCTGAGTACAGAAACATTGGAGTAGCAAGATCTCTGTGAGAAAGGGTGGCAAAGGACCTGCTAGGTACACCAAGATCAAAAGGACAGAACGGGTTGTAAGTACTGGTCACCTACAACAAGTCATTGAATTTGTATCTTGTTGTTTGGGAAGATTGAGGATCATAAGTTTTTGACCTCAAGCCCTAGTTATTCCTTATATCAGGGCTAATTGTTAGGGCCATGATCCTTGGTACAGGAGCCCTATGTTTGTCGTATTGAAGTTGTAATATAAACAAGTTTTGGGTCTGAAAATTTATTGTGTGCTTTGTTGATTCATTGTTGTTACATTTCGCTATGCAATGTGCTTAGAGTTGTGTATTTCAGTGTGTTTATGATTGTGATTAGACATAGACTTGATTCTGAAGTACTAAGGAAAATTCAACAAAACCTTAGTCTAACATACTTGACCAAGATTGACTAAGAGAACACTTCTAAAGTGGTCCCCTACCACTCCACCCAGTTTACCATTTGTTGCAACGACTATCTCCTTGAAGACTGCACAGGACCTCTAGAAGGGGTTTGAATTGTTTGAAGGATCAAGATGGATTACGTCGAGATTTTCACCTAGGCCACTTGGACGAGTTCTCTCTCTTTGGGATCACCTCCCATTTTTTTATTTAAAAGAGCCTTGGGCTCCTTCAGTGTAATCATGCTTAGACAAGCTATTGGGCTAGCAAAGCTCTGGCAAATTTTGTGCTATATTCTTTCATGATCTAATAAAGCAAAAGACTTCAGGGGTTATCTTATGTGGTGTTATTCTTCTGCTTTTGAGGTATAATTGTTGCAATTTATGCTTAATGCTCTACATGTGCTAAATCGATTTGTTATTTCCATTTTCCAAGCTTTGGATTAATTGAGGTAAGTTGTCTTGCGCTAATTTTTGAGCTAGAGGACCACTTTAGAGGGAGAAGCCTTAGAGAGTTTTTGGTTGAACCCCTAGCCTTCTTTTTCATTGTGTAGTCTAGTTCCTTGTGGATCTAACATTTTTTTGTCAAGTGTGTAGAAGATCTTTCTTGAAGCAAAGCTTGAGCGTGGGGTAAGTTTTTGGTTGAACAAACCCACTCCCAAGTCGAAGGGTGCAAGAACCCACATCGAATCTCCTCAAAGGCTGATCTAAAGAATAAAGAGGGAGTTCCATACCATAGCTAGCTAATATTATAAATTTGAATCTACTTGCTTGTCTTATGTGCTTTCATTGAATGATCTATCTTTATAGAGCTTATTCGAAGGGCTAGCCCCTTCTTGCTTGCATTTGTATTTCTAAGTGTACATTCTCACTATTTTGTGATTTAATTCTCTTGTATGTAATCTAATCTCCTTTTATGCTTGCGCAGTTTCTTGTGGAGATTTGAGGAGTGGGTTTTGAAGGGATCCATAGGTGGAGGCTTTAAGGATCAATAAATATACATATTTGAGACCTCTTCCTACCCTTGTCTATGGATAAAAAAAAAACTTCTATCCCTCTTTGGCGCAAATTTTCCTCCTAAAGATTTTGGAAGATGAGCCATCAAAATTAGATCCCTTGGAAGAACGGCGAGTTACCTCACGGTTCACCTGAGGAACTCTTTCATTGTATTATTGAAGCATTGTAATATTTTTCTTATTTCCATCTTGTATTTTGAGGAGGAGTATTTGCTCTTTGAACCCTTTGTTGTAAACTCTCCTCAAGACCTAAGTCCCTCATTTTTCTATAAGAGGGTATTTCTAATAATAATAAAAGTAAAATTTTGTTGAGGGAGCTTGGGGATTTCCCCTTGGTATCCCAATCTCCTCATTGGGTAGGAGAATCTATTGGTGATTGCTCTTAGTTTTGCATTTGTTAAGTTTCTCTTTCATTTTGCAGGTAGATCCTTCACTCATTTCGCTTTACTTTCATTTCTTGGACTAATACGCACTTGCTTCATTGAGTAGTTTCATTCGCTTCATTGATCATAAACATATGCTAATCTCATTTTGATTTCATCATTTGTGCTCACTTTACTAATGTGCCAATTTGATCATTGAATATGGAATGGTATTTTCTATTGATTTATCTAAGACATTTTACACCTGAAGCATCTCATTTTAATTGCCATATCTACATCTCATTTGAAGCACTTGTTCATCTTACTTTCATGCAAGTATAGTTCATCTTTAAATGTGGATAGACATCTTTGTTTAAGTCATTTTAAAGTATTTCACATCTTAAAGTGTTACTTTACTTGCAATTAACTTTACATCTCACTTACATTTACAATTTTGCTTCACTAAAATTCACCTCCAAGCATAAGTTTGGTCCATAGACTTTTAGGAAATCTTCTTCAATTTTCCCAAGATTTGAGTTTGGAGGAGAGGTAAAATGCATGACCTCCCAGTTCTCTTGCGTCGCTGAGTCCCTTGTTGGAATGAAGGCATGCAGGTTGTTTTGAAGAATTAGGTGGATATCGTTAATGAAGTCTTAGCTTCTCCATTTAAGTCTTCTTGCAACCACCTCGAGTCCTTACCAAGTTAAAGGAATTGAGAGGAAGTAACATCCTAGAATAGGCATTAATAAAACTAACCAAGACCACTTTACTTCACACACTCACCTACAACTTTGGTTCACCTTGCATGTAATTGGTTATTATTTAAGCTCTTTCTCAAATACATACAAGTTGGATTGTGAGCATCTACATTCACTTGCAAGCACTTCACTTGTTTGTTTCATTTACATGCTCATATTAAATTTCCTTTGATGCCATTATATCATATTTGAGCAATTTCACTTTCAAGTATAAGTTTTGTTCACTTGCAAGCTCTATTTTTAATTAATTGCTCATTTTCAAAGTTGTTTATAATCTCTTGCTATCGTAGTCTTGATATGATCCACTAACACTTGTTCGGTAGCTTCCCTACTCTATTGTACTTGTGTATCTTGAAAGCATTTCCATTTTCGCAAGTATTATCATTTACCTTTGAGCATATTTCCTACTATTTCTTTCAAGTTTATATTTAAAGGCACTGGTCTACTTACAATTTTCCTTGCAGGATACCATGTTGAATCTATTGGGTTTATTTACATTGTTGATGTTTATATGCTCATAAATATTTGTACTCGTTAATCAATTTCATTGTTTTTCAAGTTATATTTAAAGTTATTTCAATGGTGAATGCCTAATTGGTTTGCTAACTATCTCCTAGAACTTGTTAGATTTAACAAGCCTTCCTTAGAAATCTTCCTTAGGGTCTACCCCCAAGCTTAGCTAGGAGAGAGCATAGACGAAGAGAGTTGGGATTGGGTGACAGCCCCTTCTCTGAGCGTTGCCACAAACAACACACCTTGTGGGGTTGAGGATTTTTCCCACAGGATTTGGGTGTGTAATTACTAATTTGTGAATCCAACAAACCTCCAAGACTTCTTCTTCAGTGATGGGATGAGTTAATCTTTCAGTATCTTCTTGAGAGATTTTGGATGGCATGTGTTCCAACATGGCATCAATCTATTCTTGTTGCGCAAGACCTAGGTCTATGTAAAGTTCTTCATAATGGCAGGAAGTTGGTTCCTTAATTTTATCAAAGGATGTGATCACTTCTCCATCTTCAGCTCTGATCTCATTAAAGTTGTTTTTCCATTGTCTAGCTTTAGATTATCTGTGAAAAAATTGTGTTTCTATCTTCCCTCCTTGAGCTAGAGGTTTCTTGATTTGAGTCTCCATCTCTCTTATTTTTCCCTTAAATATTTTTGGTATCGTGAAAATGCTTCCTATTATTCCTGCATTACGTCCTGAGTATATTATTCTCTTATCATTTTGCTTTGAATATTGTCCATTTTTGTTTGAAGTTGGGAGATTTCGAACTCAAGGGAATGAAAGACAAATTTATCCCATTCTTTAAGGGCATATTTGATGGAATTCAACTTTTATTCCCAAATGAAAACAGAGGAAATGAAGATCTAGTGGCTCTAAGATGAGGAAACTGTTGAGATTTTGTGTAGTTGGGGTAGCATCGGGTGTGCTCTAGCCCTGAAATTTTGTGGAGGGGCTAAGACACACTTGATCTCCAAAAACCAGAAAGCGTTTGGGGAAATTTCAGCTGGTGTTCAAGTTATTCAAATAATTGATTATTTTAATGTATTTCCTAAGTCTAAACTTTAAAAAATTAAATAATTAAAGTGAATTAATTAACACATGCGCTGAAATGTTCTAAATGACGTGGATCAAGCAGTCTTTAAATATCAGCCGTTGATAAGTGTTTTAATCTCGGTCGTTGATGAGATCAATGAAAAAGTATAAGAGAAAGGCTTGAGGGTGAGTTGGAGAATCACACACAGATGCAGAGCTAAGAGATTGATCTCGAATTCTACGGCAGGGTTTGTTAAGAATTTCTAGAGGAGTTTTCTGCAACAAGGGGTAGTATTCGCAGAGGGGATGATGTGATCCCAGAGCCAAGAGTCAGCAAGAGACAGAGGAGCAGCTTTCAGGGACAGTGCAGAGGATCAAGGACAGCAATAGCAGCTACGCAACGCAGAGGCTTCAGTCGCTACGCATGCCCAGGAAGGGGCAGCGCTACAACTTTAGAGAGCTTCAAAGTTACACAGAGGCCTCCAAAGGCAGCATAAGGACTGCGTCACCCACTCTGGGGTTACGCAATCCCTCTCTGAGCAGTGCAGAGACACATAGAGCCTAGCAGGGCTGACGCTGGGGCTTCAAGGCCAGCGCTAGGGTTTCTAGTGCCAGATCCGGGTTGAGTCTTGAAAATCCCGTTTGAGGGTGTGGATCAATCAGAATTTTGGTCTCAGAATAGCAGGTTAGCTACAAATCTATTTTATTCTCTGTCGGGTGAACCAGATCTGGTGCCCAGATTTGTTGTACTCAGAATCTGCTTAATAATAATAAACCTTCATATATGTTGCACCAGTTTTCCCGCTTTGGGTTTTTCCAGGGACATATGTCCAAAAATCAGTGTCACTTTGTTTGAATGAGTGTAATATTCAGTAAATGATCCGCATGTGTAGGCTGTTAGTTGTGTTTACTTAGGTATTTTCTGAATCTTATTTCTGAAGATAACTTGTATAATTTAATCAAGTAGGAGAAGTAAACCATGATACTACAGTAGAATTTTCACATGGTATTAGAGCGATAGCAGATCAAGCTGAATCTCCAGCAAATCGGTTGAAGAATATTTTTTCTGCAAGACAGCAGCAGAAGCAGTAGAGATCCGGAAGGGGCAGCTTGGCAGCAGGAGGACGCAGACCCAGGAAGGGGTGGCGTTGTAGATTCAGAAGGCGATCAGGCTTATGCAGAGCCTTCCCAGGCCAGCGTAAGGACTACGTCACCCAGTCTAGGGTTACGCAGTCCACTTCTGAGCAACGCTGAGGCTACGTTGGGCCAGTCAATGAGATGCAGTCCAGTCATTCTTCCTGTTGCAGAGAAGTTTTGCCGAGATCGGAAAGCAGTGCTTCAGATCTTCAGCAGTGCTGGTGTGGTGGAGATTCTACCGGTGCAGAATTGTGCCTAGCTAAGTCATCAAAGGCAGGAGGAAGACAACTACTCAACAGATCTGAGCCAAACAGATCTGAGATTCGATCAGGAAGGTGACCGAAGAGTATTGTCTGATTGTGTTTGGGTGAAAGATTTCCAGGAGGGAAATCAGTGGTCAGAGGGAACAACTACTATAGAGGGTTTCTAATCACCAAGAAACCCAGATCCAACATTTTCTGTTGAGTGTTGCAACAGAAAGAGGGAGAGGAGTATCTGTTCTGACAGATCTGAGCAAGACGGCGCGATATGGACTAAGAGAACAGGATAGGTTGGATGGCATGTCCAACTTTGTTATCTGGAGGGCCAGAATCCTGTCAGTTCTGGATGAGTATGGTCTCAAAGATCATGCAGAGAAAGTTCTAGTTGTACCAACCAATGCAGATCCTCTATAAGTACAAAGAAAATCAAGCGCAAACTAAGCATTTGATCATGGACGGAGTCAAAGACCACGTCATACCTCATATTGCTTGAAAGAATACGGAAAATGAGATGTGGGTAGCCTTCGACACGATGTGTCAAGGAGGCTCTGTCCAACATAGGATGCTTATGGAGAACCAGATGTGGTTGTTCCAAATGATGAAGGGTGAAGAGATAGATCCATTCCTCTTCAGACTTCAGACCTTCTGGGATCAGCTGATTGCCATGGGTGCAAATCTGAATGAGGGGCTCCTAGTGAGGATGGCCCTAAATGCAGTCTCAGAAGAATGGGAAACGTTTGTCCAGAGCATTCTGGGAAGGGCAGCGTTACCATCATGGGCAGACATGTGGGCAATCCTCCGTCAGGAGGAAATCATGAGAATCACAAAGAGGCAAAGCAGTGGAAGCGAATCAACCAAAGTGAAGAAAGAAGAGAAGGATGATGCAGCCCTTGCATCAAAGGAAAGGAAGCAGCAAGGGAAGAAGAAGAGAGACCTTTCCAAGGTTCGGTGCTTTAACTGTGGCGAACTTGGACACTTCGCCAACACTTGTCCTAAGAAGAACAACAAAGGATCTTCTGGTTCCAAGGCTACAACAGCAAAGGATGATGGCTCTGATGATGATGTAGCCATGAATGCTCATGTGCCTTGAGAGAAGAAGTGGGGTGACATGGATTTGTAGAGCATCTACAGACAAGAGTGGCAGGATCCTTGAGTCAGCCCTACTCTTGGATCACATACGAGCTACGGGAGCCTGAAGACGGTAGCGGGATGAGTCGGGAGATGGTTGTAGAAGGTCACAGTGAAGCAAAGGGCAGTGATGGAGAATCTGGAGAGGGAGCAGCATAATGCAGAGGCAGCAGAAGCGTAGAGGCAACAGCGCAGAGGCTGATGGGACTCCAGCAGCGCAAAGAGGCTGAGCTCACACAGTGAAGTGTTGCAGCAACATAGTGGCTTCAGGAGGGCAATGTAAATTAGCAGCCAAGGGAGCTTTAGTGATGGGAGGCAGCCTGACTTATCTGTCAATGATTGGGCAGGATTCCTTCAATTGCTTACTTCTCGGCAACTGAGTTGCAGTGCAGCAATTAACAGTGGTAGTGCTATGGGAAGCATGATGCAGCAAGTTGAGAGGGAGCTGCAGTACAGATGTGGCAGTGTCAGTCGCAGTGACATGGGCAGCAGTATAGAGAGCAGCAGTGCAGTGGATGGAGGGTAGCAGGCCAAGCATCAGCAGCACAGAAACCAATTCCAAGATCTTGCAGTACATGGTGTAGATGTATTGCTAGAGCACACTCCGTGCTAAGAGGGAGTGTTGATATTTTGTGTAGTTGGGGTAGCATCGGGTGTGCTCTAGTCCTAAAATTTTGTGGAGGTGCTAAGACACACTTGACCTCCAAAACCCAAAAAGCGTTTGGGGAAATTTCAGCTGGTGTTCAAGTTATTCAAATAATTATTTATTTTAATGTATTTCCTAAGTCTAAACCAATGTTTTAAAAACCGGAACCGGTGACCGGACCGGTGGCCTAATGAACCGGGTTTCTAACCGGAACCGGTCTAACCGGGAGCGGTCAGATGCCAATGAACCGGTTTAAAAAAAATACATTAAATAATTATTTTTTTAATAAAAACAACTATTTTTAAGATTTGCAACCATGATTCCAAGCCAATAGAGACAAAATATGCAAAGTTTGCTCATTTATATACCATGCAAAGGTGAATATATCAAAATGGCACCGAGTGCAATACATATCATCGAAAAATACATAAGCAATGAGGCTCCAAATGGCCCATAAAGTCCAAAAACAATGCTACAAGCTATGAGGCCATTTGCCTAATACAAGACTACATATTAGTGATCAACAACATGATCACTCCTCATCATGATCAAAATCATCACCACTACTAGACAAGGGATCATCAACATGAGCTACATAAATAATATGGCTCAAAGTTTGAGGACTCCTAAAACTCCTCTACAACTTTAGTAGTAGTAGTAGTAGCAAAAATAGACATCAAAACTACAAATCACCGAGCAACATGGTCTCTCATGAAACTCATCATTGATTCATCGCTACTAGAAATGGGATCATCAACAAGAGATACATAAACATCATCTAGCTCAAAGTCTTCCGACTTGGATTGCTCAACCTTATAACATGATAGAAATTGAAAAAGTTTAACATGCCTAACCAATGATTTTGGTTTGAGTGAAGGGTTCATTTCCTCAACCTTAAAATGCGATAGAAAAAGATTAGCATGTCTAACTAGTTGTTTTCCTTTGATTGAAGGGTACATCAAGGTTCTTAAAGGATTCATGCTCTTGATCAAATGCCAATATCATACCCTTACACATGATAGAATCAAATGGAAACATTGCAAATTCCCAAACCATGAAACCCTGAAAACCATTAAGTCTGCTGAATTTTGAGTGAAACCTAAAATTCTAGTTTCTCCGTATGAAATCCAATGAGGTCGAAACCACTCTTAAACATCCCGAGTCATTTCATGGTAATGTTAAAAATTTAAGTAAAAGGATGAAAATGAAAAATAAAGGAAATGTCACTTTTACTTTAAGAATTTAACATTACCATGAAATGTCAATGCTTCCCTTACCTCCACATCAGCCCTAAAACTCATTTCTGGCCGTGCGTGGGTCCACATAGGGAAAGAGTAGCTAAATGAACCCTCCCATTGGCTCCAAATCAGCCCTAAAACATAATTGCCGCCGAAAATGTGGGTCCGCGGATGAGTTAGCACCTAACCGGCCGGTTCCGTTCCTAACCGGCCGGTTAGGTCCGGTTTTTTCAAAAAACAGGCGAAATGCCCTAGGTAGCCGGGTTGCCTGGCCGGTTTCGACCGGTGGGCTATCTAACCGGCCGGTTTGGCCAGTTACCGGTTCAAACCGGCCGGTTTTTAAAACACTGGTCTAAACTTAGGAAAATTAAATAATTAAAGTGAATTAATTAACGCGGATCAAGCAGTCTTTTAATCTCAGCTGTTGATAAGTGTTTTAATCTCAGTCGTTGATGAGATCAATGAAAAAGTATAAGAGAAAGGCTTGAGGGTCAGTTGGAGACACACACACAGATGCAGAGCTGAGAGACTGATCTGGAATTCTAAGGCTTGTGAAACCCATAATGGTAAAGAAGAGATGAATATTTCTTTCCACTTGGATTCAAGAATGAGTTCAGGAGACAGAGTGTGCAATCGATGTAAGAACTCATTAAAGTATTCATCAAAATGCTGCATATTATGGAGTTTCATAGCAACTAAAGTAATAGCAGTCAAATCATTATTGATTTGTGGGAAACCAATGAAATTCACAGTAATGCCATAAAGTAAACAACCAATCATGTTATTTACAGGAAGTGATGTGGTTGGATCCATATATACAGTGCCATCTGCATTCAGTACTTGTGAGTTTTCCCATGTGGTGAGCAGAGTAGGATCTTTTAAAGTTTCAGCTTTCAACCATGAATCTAAAGATCCTTCAAATCCTCCAATAATTCTTCGGGTAGAATTAATGGGTCCAATATCATCAGCTAAATATGTTCTGTAACAAACAAGCATGGAATGCATTACAGACAAAACTTCTGCTTCAGTGCAGTTATCAATATTCCATGAATAAGTGGAAGATGCAGACCAATCCTTATGATATTTAGATTTCATTAAATCCCTTCTATCTGGTGCAGGGGACCAGGTAGAATTCCATGTGGATCTGGATGTGGTCGCATGGACTATATTGTCTTCAGGGATGCCAAACTGAATTTTGTCCTGAGGAGAGAAATTATGTACATATTCCTCAAGTTTTTCTAAAGAAGGTTCTTCCTCTTCTATCTCTATCTTATGTAAACCTGTATCTTCTTTTTGCTTTTCATCATACCATTTTTCTAGTGACTCTTCTTCTTTTGCACTTTCTTCCTCTGCTTTTTGTTTCTTGATCCACTCAGTGAGAGAGGAACTAGTTGAAGAACTAGGTTTTGAGGAGGTTATGGGGTTTGATTTGAGATGACCAAAATAGATGGGGGCAGCAAAAAGACTATAAGGATAATAAGTTCCTGGTTTGGGAAATTCAATTTCTACAGGCTGCTTTATCAAACTTGATACAGAGCTAGATATGGTGTATGGCATCTGTGAAGAAGGCTCACTAAACAAGGTAGTGGACTTATATGAATAAGAGGAAGGCTTCTTTTTCAACGATTCAATGGAATTGGAAACATTTAAAACCTGTTTCTTGATAATATCAAGGCTGGAATTTACCTTAACAATTTCTTTCCCATGCACTACAGCTGCATCAATGATTTTTCTATCTGTGGATATTCTGAGTTTATCCAGACTTTCAGCTATATGCTTATCATTTTCTGCTAAGGTATTGATATTATCATTTAGACAAACCAAAGCATAATCCTGTTTCTGCAACATTCTACTCATCATGTCTTTTAGAATGTTATTCATTTCTTCTATGGATTTATGCCGATCTCTTAAGTATTTTTCCAAACTGGAAAGAGCAAGATTGGTCCAGTTTGTGGCAAGGACAGAGTCTTTTACAGAATCTTCTGTCTGGATTGGAAAAAGTTTTAAAAAATTTCCATCTTGTTTCCTGATGACAAAGTTTTTCCATGGAGGAAAATCATTGTCTGTCTCATAGATCTGTCCATCAAAAAGTTCCCATTTATGCTTTGCTGGGGAACTAGATCTAATCATATTTACATGCAAACAACTGCAGATATCTCTTATTAATTTTTCTCCTTTTGTCCTTATGGCCTGCAAATCTCTTGGCAGGTTAGGTTTGGATAGCATGTTCTGAATTTTAGGAGAAAATTCTGGAATCACAAGTGGAGATGGAATAGTGACAGGATTTTATTCCATCTTTTCTGCTACAAAATTATCAACATTTTGAATCCTTTTCTGTCTAGCCTGATTTAAGAAACTTTTCCTTAAGGATTCTTCTATCTGATTCGAAGAAGGATAATACCATTCATAAAAAGAAATCCATTGATTGTTGGACTTCATCCAATTTTTCCATTCCTCATTTTTCTGATTGTTGAAGATTTTTCTTTCTTCTTTAGGTAGCAGTCTAAGTTCTTCAACATACCTGTTTTCAGCTTTATGAGTGAAAATTTCCCAATTGAACATTTTCTTCTTCCATTGATCTTCAGGAACATATGGACTGATTCCTTTGTAGATTTTTAAAAATGCAATGATTTCACTATCTGAAGGAATCTCTACATGATTTGGAACTTTGTTTCTAGGATTCATTCTGTATGATGGGATTTCTGATCCATCAATAAATCCTAAACCCTGATGACTCTTTTGCTGTGTTGACTGGATAATTAATTCTTCATGGATATTGAAGAAACGTGTCCTTGTATATCCTTCTTTGGTCTTACTTTTGTCGGGAACAAAAGTAATCATATTTATTCTTCTTCTCTCTTCTTCAATATTGCCATGTGGATTTGGGGGTTGTGAAGAGAATTGACAGAAGGTTTTTGAACAGTGGGGATGGTCACAGACAGCAGCTAAAGGGTTGTTGGATGAAGCAATTTCACTCAAGACTAATCTTTTTACAATATCTACAAATATAGGATCTACTGAAAATGTGGGAGTAGTATTTACAGATGTGGAAATATTAACAGAAGGTCCACCACGCTTAGCGCGAGACTCTGGGAAAACAGTATGCACATTACCATCTCTGGTAGTAAAGATTGTAGAAGAATTTACTGGTGATGGTCAAGTAGGTTTTCTGATAGATTCCCATTTAGTAACCCATTCTATGGGGGGTTTGAGTGCAGATCTAGGAATCATCTGAGGGGCTATGAGATTCATACCATAATCATGGGTGATCAGGGTAGTAAACTCTGACTGGGATGATACAGATTTAACCGTGGAAGGAGTGGTCTTTTTATAGAATTTGACGACAGAGGACCACCAGATGGCTATATTCTTACTGTCATCATCAAAATCATCATAACCATGAGTCTGCAATCCTAGCATTAAAGCATTGATAGCATTGGGATCTGTTAATGCTATAGAGAAATCAGGAAAGCAGGACCATGAAGCAGGACCATAGGCAAGGGTGCCTTGACATCCACCAATGAGAGCTTTAGGGAAAGTTCTCCATCTTCTATCAAAAACACATGAAAAGAATGCAACGTCCTGACCTTTTCTATGCAGAGGCTGAATACCGATTTGGACATGGCCAAAATGAGCAAAATTGTAACCAGCTTTTCGGGCAGCATCAAACTCACGCTGGTTTATAATGTTTAAAGAATAAAGGATGTTATTATTAGAGGTAGTTTTCAGAACTTCCTCTTTCACCTTATATCGCTAGAACTGGATAGAATCCAGTAATCCTAGATTCTTATAAACATTTTTGGGGTCAATTTTTGGAAGTGTCCAAGAATCAGAAGCAACAAGTTCTGAGAATAAATTAATAGACCGATCAAGAACTACAGACTCTATAACATTAGAGTTTCTTCGTTCTATGTTTGCTTCTTCTTGTTCCTTTAAGAGTTCATCAAATGATTTGTCTCCAAACTCATGACAAGAACTAGATGCAGATAATGATTCCATGATACTTAAAGAAATATAGATATAGCGGAAGACTTTTAAACAAGAGATGCAGTTTCAGAGTAAAGACAGAATATTATCAAAATGTTGTGTACCAGTTTTATCAGCAACACGATCGCAAACAGAGCAGTGTTTCGCTCTATTACTGAATGAAACTGGATGGTAATACACAACAATAACAGGACTCGATCTTCACTGAGATAGACTGCTGTGGCATTTAACAGATAAATATCCTTGCATGGAAAGAGAAATCTGTAGGCTACCTGGCACACAAAGCAGACTCAGTCCGAAGATTAACCAAGACTCAAATCCTATTACTGAATTTGAATATTGTCAAAATGCTATGTACCAGTTTTATCAGCAACACGATCGCAAACAGTGCAGTGTTTCGCTCTATTACTAAATGAAACTGCTCCTCCATTGCCGGATTTTATGCATGGAATGACAGGTTTGGTGATAGACATTGAATTGAATGAAATCATGATGATGTTGACTGAAGTGATGATGATGACCTTACAATGATGATACACTCAGTTGAGTGATGACAAGGACCGACATGTGAAAATTTTGGAAGGAGTGGAAATAGTCCTAAACACACCATCTAGTGACCAAATTTTTACTTGAAGACCTAATGAAATGACAAAAATTTGTCTTTGAAAACCTAACAAGACATGATAAGAGTCCATTTGATCACTGGTGACAGGCTGTACAGACTGACACTAACACAACCCTTCATACAGACCTACGGCCTCCTTAAAACAATGTTGAAGCCTCCTCAAAATAGTGTTGCGGCCCTTCTCACAGGTCTGCGGCCTCCTCAAAATAGTGTTGTAGCCCTTCACACAGGGCTCGCGACCTCCTCAAAACAGTGTTGTGGCCCTTCACACAGGCCTGCGTCAAGCCACATACTTGCACGCCTTCAGCCTTGTCCTTTAGGCCACAGTCTACTCCTACCTCAGAGCTCCACTCCTTCTCTTTGGTGGCACGCCTTGCAACACAACTCAAATGATGACTCCTCACTTTATTTATACCTTTCCAAGGGTGTGTCTCTTGGCCTTGCTGACCAACCTTAGCCGACTTACAATTAAATTTAAAATATTTCTTGTGCCATTTAATTATTCTCACATGCCCAACACAAAATCCATGTGAGAAATACCTCTTGATGCTACCAAATTTCAACAGGGGTCCCTGACTGAACTCCCCCAACCCCCATCTTTTCTTTTTGAGAGAGACATGTGTTAAAGTCACTAGTGATGATGAGTTTATACCTAGCATTGCTCTCCCTTAAGTCCATCAAAGAAGTCCATCAAAGAATGCCAACAAGTAATTTTATCTTGATATGCTACTGGCATCTAAACATTAACTATTTGAATGGAAATACCTGAGCTAAGATGAGTAAGAAATATCAGAATCCAATTAGTGAAGAGGTTGTCGATAAGCTCAAAAGTGCTTGGGTTCCACAAGCTACAAAGACCCCCTGAAGCTCCCCAAGAGCTTACAGCTTTCACTTTGCTTAGATGCCATAATATTGTGTTTTCTTGAAGGATCTCAGTATCCTTCAGTTTTGTCTCTTGGAGCAAGAGGGTTTATAGGTTCTTAGGTTTAACCATTTTTTTTACCATGTCCATCTTATCCCTGCTTCCCAAACCTTTGTAGTTCCATGATATGATCATCATCATTTAAGTTTGGCTTTGCGAGACCCCCATTTAGGAGGGTTGGAGCCTATCTAAGATGTCACATCCTTTCCTTCTCTTATTACTACATGATCAAGGGTGGATCAGGTACCCAAGTTTTTCTCTTTGTCTATTGTTACTTCCCTCTTGTATTTGTTCGACTTTTTTCCTGATTTATTGACTAGTTTATCTTGAGTAACCTCTCTGTCAATCTCGTCATCTAAGGATCCCAATTGAGTCTTCTTCCGATATGATGAAGAGGGAGGGATCGAAAAAGATAGTTTTGGGGGAAAATGGAACATTTTCTTGGATACAGAGGGAGTGGGTTTCCAAGGTGGGCTCCATGAGTGAAGGGGAGAGGGACATGGACAAACCCTAATTGGGGGTAAGGAACTGCATTTGTATCAGAGGAACATCCAAATTTAGGAGGTGGTCATACCTGTTGTTGGGTTGTTTCTTGCCCTCCGTAGGATTTCCACTAGATTTGGATGGAGATGTCGGCCTATGCATGCCAAATCCTAGATCTTTCTAAGATGGATCTGAAGAGTTGATTGCTTGCTGAGATGAGGCTCCTTGATTGGCCGGGGGGCACTTCTCTTCTTTGGTTGCTGCCACTATTTGGTCTCATCCACTGGTTATTGATCAGGGACAAGCTTTGGACAATGCTTGGTAAAATGTCCACATTGATGGCACCCTTTGCATTTAGAAAGGAATTGTTCATAGTCCAGCTGAATACATGATCAGCTGTCCAGAGTGAGTTGAATGGCTTCTAGGATGCCCTTTTTGAGGTTCACTTCCCCACAGACACAAGCATAAGCTTTTAATATGTCCTTATGATCTGCTCAGTCAATAAATTTCCCCAAGGTGTTGTTGATATTGCGAACTGTATTGTCTGTCCAGCAATGGAGAGGGAGGTGAGGGAGGTGCACCCAAGCAAGAACTGTAGAGGGGATACCATGCTCCGGGTTAAAATCCAACATCCATCTGTTGAGGTACCTTCTGCAGGAGCCCATGAAGTATGGACCACTTCGGAAGATGAGGTCTGTATCTTCCTTTTCCTCGAATAAGAAAGCGAAAAAAACCTTTGCAGCAAAGGGTAAAGGAGAGTTGTCCCTTGATAAGGGACTTCCATTCTAAACCCAAACAACAAGAGATTTAAGGGAAGGATCGAAAGCAGGTAACGTTCCCATCAGACCCCTATCAGAAAAGCGGAGGGAAACATTGTGAGAGGAAGTCAGGGGCATAGGGAAATTGGGAATTTCATCAAGCTTTTTGACAAATTTTGAAGGAGGCTTAGTGGATCTGCTGATAGAGGCCACCAGATCGCAAAAAGCCAGAATGTCTGGGGAGAGTGAGGGAGAGCCCCCTCCAAATGCTGAAGCCATGGGAGGACCCAAGGCAGAAGGTCAGGGTTCGCAGCTGAAGCAGACGGGACCCCTCGAAGTGGATGTCTTTTGGAAGTGCCTGATTTTTCAAATTTGTTACCAGCTACTTAAGGTTGTGATTTTCAAACTCAACCTCCACATTTCTGCATTATGAGGTAGTGGACTGAGAATGGAGTAGGCTATTTTCAGACTCGAATTTCTCTAATCTAATCAGGATGGTTTCAGATGAAACATCCAATCCAATATGTCCATGGGGGATAGATAATTGAACTCCACGGCCATTATAACTGCTGTATTCTTTTTAGGTTCCTCAGCATGATTATTATTTGTAGTTCCTTGTGCTGTAGACATCTGGTAGCCAAAACGAGATAAAATGAAAAACAAAAGACAAAAAATGCAGCATGATGGAGGCTATCTTCATCAGCTTCAAATAATAGGGGTTTGGCAGTTATGAGGGGGAATGGCAGTTAATAGATCAGTCAAAGGACAAGAACAAAAGAATAGACTCAGCATCAAGTATAAAATTAATCAACTGTTCACATCATTAGTTGACTGGGGTTAGGATTCTAAAGACATTCAAGGTCTTCACCCCCTCTAATATTTTGTTCATATGGATATAAAGCCCATAATAAAGTTGTTTCAATTCATGGAATACATTTTATGTGCATATAAGAGGTGCAAAAGACATTCCAAAACTTTGCTTAGGGTGAACCTCATGTCCTCTCATCTTGAACAATCCTCGATAGTTGTATGAATTTTTAAGAAGTCAAAAAGCTGGAGTCTTGCACTCTAGAGTCAAGCTGAAAAACTGGCACACATGGATGTGGCATTGCACAATATATAAGTTGAAAGAATTTCTCAGTCTAGGTAGTGTTAATCCAAGTTGTCATTGATGGCAACAGGTTGATGAAGGTTGAAAGACTTAATGATAACATGGAAGATATCATTTGAAGTTCTCCTAATGATGCTACACTACTATTGAATACATGATGCTATACCTTCATGACCTTGCGGGGTACTATCATGATGACATAGATATCCTACATAATGATGCTATGACCTTATGATTGATAAGCAAAACAATGGAGAAGGCAAATGAAGGAGAAGCCAAGCAATGGAGAAGGCATTCTGTCCTATGCACTTTCTGCACACAAAAATTAAGGAAAGTTACAAAGAAAAAACGAATTTTGGCATCTTGGAGGCAGCCAATCACAATGAGCCCTAGACCATCTTGAAGAGGATTTTTTCCTCTTTCTAACAAGCCCTCACTTGCCCTAAAACTCCCAGTGGTTGATGAGATACTGAAATTTTAATTTAAAAAAAATATTAATTAATTGTGAGCCGACCTACACTCACACTCTCATGTCGGCCCTTTTTCCCCAACAGTCACGTCCTTTCAAAGATGACAAACCACTATAAATATAAAGGTAAAATCATTTGTTTCAGTCAAGAATTTCAGTGATTATCTCAGCAAATATAAGGAGTGCGACTCGGTAAAGTGTGAAGCACAGAGAAAGGGAACAGGTTCACATCTCGTGAACCTTTAAGGGAAGAACAGCCCAGTTTTCAAGCACAACAAATGCTACAGGACTGCGGATCAATATAAAGGCTCAGTATTGTGAAACTTCAGAACAGACGCATGTACCAAAGCTCGATTCATTGAAGAAGATAATTGGCTACAGGACTTTGGATCAGTGATACAGAGCTTCGGACCTATTCTCTTTGGACTGTCACAGACCTGTGTTAAGGCTCAGATAACCCAAAACTTCAAACTTGTGGAAATAAGTCAACAAACAGTTCAGACTTATTGTGTGATATCTGTAACACCCTTGGAGGCTCAAACCAGGCTTGTAGCTTGGTACTTGGACCAGAACTTGTTGTTGGGAAGAACTCGGACTTGTTTTGTGGAAGATCATCTCTTGTGGCTTGGATTTATGAACAGACCTACAGTTAACACCTTCCTCGGATCTGTGTTATCCTATTGAAGCTCGGACTTTTGGTGTCTAGTCAAGAACAGTTCAAACTTCATACCTCTTTCCAATGGGTAAATCTGTAATCATATAAACAATGAGCTCGGTGTTGGACAATGAAGAAATTATGAAGAATTGAAGATTAAACAGTGAAGAATTGTGCCAAGGATGTTCAAGTAAACACTATTCACATTCTCTATTAAAAGAAGAAAAAAGGATTGGTGTCCTTGGAGTTGGTGCTCCTAAACACAAGGTTGGTGCCTTGAGAAGATAGGGTTAAAGCGCTAGAGGTTGGAGCCTCATCAAAGTCCAAGTTGGTGCTTGGCAACAGGTTGGTGCCTGTTTCATTAAAAGGGTTGGTGCTCTCACTCATCTATTGTATACTATTATTTAAAAAGGGGATTGAAGTTCTTATTAATCCTTAATATTATTATTATACACCTCTATGTCTTTAATTGTGAAGAATCTAACTAAATAACAATTGAAAAGAAATATTGATTCACCCCCCTCTCAGTATTTCCAACAAATGGTTTTAGAGCCAACTTCTTCATTATCAGCCTAACAGCTGGAAGAAGGATTCTTAGGCACAATGAAGAACATGAAAGCAACAGGGAAACTGCCTATCTTTGATGGAACGAATTTAATTTTTGGAAAAAGAGGATGTCCTACTATCTAATGTCTCTTGGCCCTGAAGTATGGCACTCTGTTTTGGATGGGTACAAAGCTCCCTCCAGTCTTCCAACTGATCCAAACGAAAGAAAAGCCTACATTGCTAATGCCAAAGCTTTAAATTCCATCACTAGTGGAATTACCGATTCCGAATTTACGAAAGTCATGAATTGTGACTCAGCCAAAGAAGTATGGGATAAGTTGGTTTCTCTATATGATGGGGACTCCAAAGTTAAGAAGGCAAAGCTTCAAACCCATATAAGACAATTCGAGAGTCTGAAAATGGATGATGAAGAATATATTGCATCATACTTCCTCTGAGTAGCTGAAGTGGTTAACTCTCTTAAAGGACTAGGAGAAAATGTTGAAGAAAGCACCATTGTTCAAAAAATCCTGAGATCGCTTCCTGACAAATTTGACTCCAAAGTAAGTGCCATGGAAGAAATGAAGGACCTAGATACTCTCAATATGGATGAACTTCATGGAATTCTCATTGCCTGTGAGATGAGGAAAGGGAGTCCAAATTTCAAAGAAGCGGCCTTCAAAGCCTCAAGATCTACAAAAGAAGGAAAATGATGGAATTGCAACAGCGATGAATCTGATACTGAAAACGAATTAGCTCGATTTGTACGAAGACTAAAAAGGGGATCTAAGCTAAAAGGTAAGTACCCTCTTATTTGTTTCAATTGTGGAAGAATAGGTCATTACGCTGCAAAATGTCCTCATAAACATGATAGTGATGATGAAAAGGACTCTAAAAGGATGATGTATAAAAAGAAAGGGTTTAATAAGAAGAAATTTTTCTCCAAACAAGATGAGTCTGATGAAGATGAATTCGTAGTCATCAAAAAGAAATCAACTAGAAATATGCGTCATCACAAAGGAAGTGATGATGAATCAGATGAGGAAAGTAATTATGTTGGAAGCAAAGAAACATTATTCATGGCATTTACAAATGATGATGACTCAGAATTGGAAGATGAAAGAAACATGGATAGTTTGCTAATGGGTGCCATTGAAGAAAATGAGAATCTACAAAAGAAGATAATTTTCCTCAAAATAGAAAAAGAGGAAGCAAAAATAAGGGAAGACTTCTTGAACATGAAGCTAAAAGAGAAGGATGATATTTGTGAAAAACGTGAAGCTGAAATAGTATCTCTAAGAAAGGAATTAGAGCAAGTCAAAAGGAGTTGGCAAACCTCTCTAGCTCTTGACAACATTCTTAACACTCAAAAACCTCAACATGATAAGTCTGGAATTGGTTTCAAAGGAGAATTATCAAGTACAAAGAATAATGCTAGAAGTTATGCTGACGTACTCTCTTGCCATCCAAAAGAAGAAAAGTCATCTCGTCAGGAACAAATTCCCATCTCAAAACCAAGAATTGAAGAAAGAGCAACTCCAAGAAAGAATATTGGTTCAAGCTATGGATACTACAACAGGTATCAAACTATTTTTCTTGGATATTGTTACTATTGTAAAAACTTTGGGCATCAAGCTAAGCATTGCAAGGCTCATAAGAATGAAGCACCAAGATTGAACAATCAAACAAACCAACTACGTGGTCCTAAAGAGCAAGGAAAAATCAAAACTTACAATTCCTTTGATCCTTTGGCTAAGTTTGATCTGTCTTGCTCATTATGTGATAATTATGATCATAATGAACAAAATTGCCCTCTCAAAAAGGAAAAAACTAAAAGCGTAAATCTCAAAACTGATAAATGTGGCCTAGCTTTGTGTTCTCATAGCAAAGAAAATCACTGGTTCGTGGATAGTGGATGCTCAAGACATATGACAGGTGACCAAAAGAAGTTTATCTCATTGAACAAGAAAAATGGAAATGTATCCTTCGGAAGTGGATCCGCTAAAATCACTGGAAAAGGAACTGCTACCCTTGTCAATGGACAAGGAAAGGCTCAAAATAACTTGTTGGTAGAAGGGCTCAAACACAATCTCTTAAGTGTTAGCCAGATTTGTGACCAAGGACATAATGTTGTCTTTAGTGCAAAAAATTGTGAAATAAGAGACTCATCCTTAGGAGAACTTGTGGTGAAAGGAGTAAGAACACCAGATAATGTTTACATTCTCAATAAAATCCAAGAAGATAAATGTTATTTAAGTCAAATAGATGAAAGTTGGTTATGGCACAAGCGATTGGGGCATACAAGTTTTGATAACCTAGTCAACATCAGCAAAATTAAAGCAGTAAGGGACATTCCTAAAATGTGCAAGCCAAATCAAGTTGTATGCGGCCCATGCCAACATGGAAAGAAAACCAGAACTAGCCACAAAACTAAGGAGTTCTCAACATCAAAACCTTTGGAAATCATTCATGCAGATTTGTGTGGGCCAACTAGAACTCCAGCTCTTCAAGGTGAAAGGTACTTTGCTCTATTTGTTGATGACTATACTAGAATGATGTGGATATATTTCATAAAAAATAAATCCGAAGCATTTGAATGTTTTAAGAATCTTAAGGCTCTCATTGAGAATGAAAAAGATTCTAAGATTAAATGTCTTAGAATGGATAGAGGAGGAGAATTCACCTCAAAAAAATTTGATGAATTCTGTAAAGAGCATGGAACCGAAAGAGAACTCTCTACTGCTAGGACACCCCAACAAAATGGAGTAGTTGAAAGAAGGAACCAAACCATTCAAGAAATGGCAAGGACAATGCTACTAGCAACTGATTTGCAACCAAAATTTTGGAGAGAAGCAGTTGGAACCGCAGTATATACCTTAAATCGAACTCAACTAAGACCAAATAATGAAAAGACTCCTTATGAATTATGGAAAGGAAGACCTGCTTCAGTAAAATATTTCAGGGTTTTTGGAAGCAAATGCTTCATAAAAATAAATGATGACTCACCAAGTAAATTTGATTCTAGAGTTGACGAAGGAATATTTCTTGGGTAATCCACTAGGAGCAAAGCTTACAAATGTTACAACAATCGTCTACGAAGAATAGTGGAAAGCATTGATGTGAAGATTGATGAAGGCCTTCCAGAAAAGAGAATTGAAGATCATGAAGTTGAGCCTTTCTTTGAACAAAGTGAAGAAGAAGAACTTGAAAAAGAAGAGGAGAATGGAGAACTTCAAAGTAAATTTCAAAGTGAATCTTCACAAACTCCCTCTAAGATCAAGTTTATTCAAAGACATCATCCGGAAGAACAGGTCATCAGAAATATAGATGAAGGAATTCAAACTCGAAGAAGGATGATAAGCACCCCAAGAAAAGATGATGTGGCTCTATTATCTTTAATAGAACCTGAAAAATTTTCTCAAGCAAGCAAAGATCCTTATTGGATAAAGGCCATGGAAGAAGAAATGTCTCAAATCGAAAAAAATGAGACTTGGGAACTGGTACCTCGCCCAAAAGATAAAAATATAATTGGAACAAAATGGGTATTCAAAAACAAGATGAATGAAGATGGACAAATCATCAGAAATAAAGCCAGACTTGTCTGCAAAGGATACTCGCAAATCGAAGGAATTGACTCCGAAGAAACCTTTGCACCAGTGGCTCGAATGGAAGCCATAAGAATGTTTTTAGTGTTTACTTGCTCAAAAGGATTCAAGGTTTATCAAATGGATGTAAAATCAGCATTCCTGAATCGAGATCTCAAGGAGGAAGTTTACATGGAGCAACCAGAAGGATTTGATCTTGCTGAAGGAAAAGACCTTGTATACAAACTAAAAAAGGCCTTGTATGGATTAAAACAAGCCCCTAGAGCATGGTATGCAAAGTTAGATCACTATCTACAACAAGAAGGTTTCAAAAAGGGAGTGGCAGGTAGCAATCTCTACATGAAGATGGACAAGGAAAAACTTCTGATCACTCTTGTTTACGTTGATGATCTAATCTTTGCTAGCAATGATGAAGAAATGAGACATGAATTTGCTCTAAATATGTCCAAAAAATTCGAGATGTCAATGATTGGTGAGTTGTCTTACTTTCTTGGGCTACAAATATTTCAAACCTTTGCAGGCATGTTTATATCTCAAGCAAAATATCTTAAAGACATGCTCAAAAGATATGGGATGGAAGATTGTGCACCTATGAGCACACCGATGACCACAGATTGTAAATTAAGCAAAGATGATGATACCCCTCTCATAGATGCAACTCTTTACAGGTCAATAATTGGAGCTCTCCTATACTTAACTACTACAAGACCAGATATTATGCAAGCAGTAGGAATGGTAGCAAGATTTCAGTCAAGTCCTAAACAATCCCATCTAGCAGTTGTGAAGAGAATTCTCAGATATTTGAAAGGAACGATTGATTTCGGTCTTTGGTATCCTAAGAGTTCAACTTTTATTGTGACAGCTTACTCTGATGCTGATTGGGCCGGAAGCGTGGATGATCGAAAAAGTACCAGTGGAAATGCATTCTTTATGGGAGATTATCTTGTATCTTGGCTCAGCAAAAAGCAATCATCTATATCCCTTTCTACAGCCGAAGCCGAATATATAGCTGCTGCTGATTGTTGTACACAAATTCTATGGATGAAGGAAGCCTTGAAGGATGTCAACATAGAAACTAAGCAACCAATTACTATTTTTTGTGACAATACTAGCGCCATCAGTCTTTCAAAGAATCCAGTGATGCACTCAAGGTCCAAACATATTCCAATCAAATACCACTTTCTCCGTGAACAAGTTGCTGAACACAATATCAAGTTGGAATACGTCAATACAAAAGAGCAAATTGCAGATATCTTTACAAAACCCCTTCCACAAGAAGCATTTGAGTATCTTCGCTAAAAGATGGGGGCCATTGCTCTTGCATCACATTAAATCAAGCAGCATGTCAAGGGTGCAGTATGTTAGGGGGAGCAGCATGACAAGGGGAGCAATTTGGCACCCCATTGCCATTGATGTCAAAGGGGGAGAGAAGAAAAATATTGCCACCCAATGACAAAGGGGGAGATTGTTAATCCAAGTTGTCATTGATGGCAACAGGTTGATGAAGGTTGAAAGACTTAATGATAACATGGAAGATATCATTTGAAGTTCTCCTAATGATGTTGCACTACTATTGAATACATGATGCTATACCTTCATGACCTTGCTGGGTACTATCATGATGACATAGATGTCCTACATAATGATGCTATGACCCTATGATTGATAAGCCAAAGAATGGAGAAGACAAATGAAGGAGAAGCCAAGCAATGGAGAAGGCATTCTGTCCTATGCACTTTCTGCACACAAAAATTAAGGACAGTTACAAAGAAAAAATGAATTTTGGCATCTTGGAGGCAGCCAATCACAATGAGCCCTAGACCATATTGAAGAGGGTTTTTTCCTCTTTCTAACAAGCCCTCACTTACCCTAAAGCTCCCAGTGGTTGATGAGATACTGAATTTTTAAGTTAAAAAAAATATTAATTAATTGTGAGCCGACCTACACTCACACTCTCATGTCGGCCCTTTTTCCCCAACAATCACGTCCTTTCAAAGATGACAAACCACTATAAATATAAAGGTAAAATCATTTGTTTCAGTCAAGAATTTCGGTGATTATCTCAACAAATATAAGGACTGCGGCTTGGTAAAGTGTGAAGCACAGAGAAAGGGAACAGGTTCACATCTCATGAACCTTTAACGGAAGAATAGCCCAATTTTCAAGCACAGCAAATGCTATAGGACTGCGGATCAATATAAAGGCTCAGTATTGTGAAACTTCAGAAGAGATGCATGTACCAAAGCTCGATTCATTGAAGAAGATAATTGGCTACAGGACTTTGGATCAGTGATACAGAGCTTCGGACCTATTCTCTTTGGACTGTCACAGACCTGTGTTAAGGCTCAGATAACCAAAACTTCAGACTTGTGGAAATAAGTCAACAAACAGTTCAAACTTATTGTGTGATATCTGTAACACCCTTGGAGGCTCAAAGTAGGCTTGTAGCTTGGTACTTGGACCAGAACTTGTTGTTGGGAAGAACTCAGACTTGTTTTGTGGAAGATCATCTCTTGTGGCTCGGATTTATGAACAGACCTACAGTTAACACCTTCCTCGGATCTGTGTTATCCTATTGAAGCTCGAACTTTTGGTGCCTAGTCAAGAACAGTTCATACCTCTTTCCAATGGGTACATCTGTAATCATATAAACAATGAGCTTGGTGTTAGACAATGAAGAAATTATGAAGAATTGAAGATTAAACAGTGAAGAATTGTGTCAAGGATGTTCAAGTAAACACTATTCACATTCTCTATTAAAAGAAGACAAAAGGATTGGTGTCCTTGGAGTTAGTGCTCCTAAACACAAGGTTGGTGCCTTGAGAAGATAGGGTTAAAGCGCTAGAGGTTGGAGCCTCATCAAAGTCCAAGTTGGTGCTTGGCAACAGGTTGGTGCCTGTTTCATTAAAAGGGTTGGTGCCCTCACTCATCTATTGTATACTATTATTTAAAAATGGGATTGAAGTTCTTATTAATCCTTAATATTATTATTATACACCTCTCTGTCTTTAATTGTGAAGAATCTAACTGGCAATAAATAACAATTGAAAAGAAATACTGATTCACCCCCCTCTCAGTATTTCCAACAGGTAGTCATAGTATTGCAGTACCGAGATGTAATAATTATGTTGATCAAGTAAAGGTCAATTCAGTAATGATATCTTTCTTCGATAAAAGTCTATTTACTCTAAAAGAAATTTAACTTCAGGTTGAAACAGATGCACCTAAACAACTGACAAGAGGTAGCTCCAAACAAGACTGAAAACAACAAAATTTCATGTAGATATATTACAAGAACCCATTTAATAAGAAATGATTTTAATCAGCATTGAACAAACTTCTACATTAGCTTCTGAGGCCGAAAACTTAAAAGTCTGCAATTTACATGAGTGCGAGGAGGGGGCAATGCAAATTCAGACTTGGGAAAACTGTAAACAAGCATATGACCTGGCTTAGAGTAAAACGGACTCAATTTACCTGCCCAGTTACAGTGTAAAGCCTGTTGTACCAACCATTCATTGCCATTCCAACCACGGAGAGAAGACGGATCTTACTTTCCCCAGGCTTTTGCAATGAATACTCTACATAATACATGCCTGCAGAAAAATATTTTTAACGCTTCTGTCCAATTAAAAAGGAAAATCATCTAGTACAAAAACCAAAAATACTAAATTGCAAACATCAAATAAATCATTTAATTAAGAGCTTACTATCAACCTTGATTCAGAAAACAAAAGTAAAAATTATCCAGCAGTAACAAAGAGTTACATATTGTTAGGAGAAGAAACAAACCTGGAAAAGTACAAGTTAAAAAAGGTCACTTCCATAATGAGCTCCAATAATAAATGATAAGAGTCTATACAACATATAACAACTTGGAACACATTTAGCATTTATGATTTATCAGGTAATGGCCAACCTCTCTTTAAAGACTTTGGTTCAGATTGCATTTTCTATGGCATAATCAAGCAGAATTTAAAGCTTTCAAATAAATGAAATTAAATTAAAATTTATTATTATCCACTTATAACCACTAATGGTTATATAGGATAGTGGAAGTTATACATCTCTATTAAAGACAAGGGAGTGCTTCAAGCAATTCCACTATAACATAAGAGAAAAGGGAATTTGCTCTTATATGTTCTCTGAATTTGGTATACAAGATGTGAACCCAAGAGGAATGAACGGTCATGCTAGCTAAGCTATGCCATCAGTGTCCAGTCCTAAAATCCAAGATCAAGAAGGTGGTGAAAAAAGTTTTGAGGTTTGAGATGTTGATGTTACAGATAATGGTCTATTTAGAAGTTAGACATATTTATGACTTACACGTATAATAAAGGTCCCATTGATAAAGTGATGTAATAATGAGGGATTTAAGGTATTAATATAGTAGTTAAAGGGAGGGTTTATGAGGGTTTGGTGTTTGGGAGTTACGCAATACACTCCTTTTCTCCTACTATGTAATAAGACATTGTATCATCTACTTAAAGAATGAAACCATTCTTTTTCATTCTAATGTGTATCAAAGCCATAGTTAGGAAGCTGTGGAAGTGGGTGATGGAACCAAGCGACTGTTGGGGTCAGAGAAGGCATTGAGGAACATCTCACACACAAATGGATAGATGATTACATGGATAAGTTTGTAATCTAATATTTGTTCACAGTCATGGAGTTGGAGAATTTTTATCGAGTTGTGTGGTAAAAGACCATTGAGGGCTAAGTCAAAGCCATTGAAAAGGAAAGCTAGTTCAAAGATTATCAAAGCCACCATGAGAATTCAGTGAAGTGCAAAGAAAAATATGTTTTTAGCCACCATCCAAGAAAAGGGTGCCCACATGGGCCCACTAGTCCAACAAGTAGGAAGAGCCACCACTCAGAAGAAGTCATTGGGTGATTGGATATCGTGAAAATTCCTAAAACTGGAATCCTATTGCATCAACTGGTGTTATTTCTCCTAATTGTTAATTATTTAACAATTTTTTTGCTACGGCAAATATCGAAATAAACACACTACAACCTTCACAAATAAAATTCTGTGGAAAATAAATAGTGTTGGAAGCTGAAAAATTACTAGTACACACATATAAAATTTGACACAATTATTTTTGGACAAATGTCCCCAGAAAAACCCAACTTGGGAAAACCGGTGCAGCATTGAGGGTTTTTATTATCATGCAGCAGTGAGAAAATTCTGAGTACAATTTGGATGCCGAAATCTGGCTATCCTACAAAGAAAAATACTGGCAAAAATACTAGAGGGAATTTTACCCTTGCTCCGGGCAATCCCGGCATTGGACTGCCTCTGAAAAGCAAGTCATCCAACTGGACATGCGCATGCTCTGCGTCACTGTGCAGCTACCTTACCCAAACTAACTGCTAATCAAGTCATCTTGCCTATTGTTGGCTGGAAAAATTCTTCTTCGACACTCTAGGACTCCTTCACGGCCTCTGGAACTGAAGACGTCTTCCCCTCTCAGCTAATCGAACTGCCTTCTGAGGCTTTTGCACTACCTCTGCACAGCCTCCTGGAGAAATCTCGGTCTCTCTGCAAATGCACTCGCGGGATCTGGAAATCTTCCTCCAACCTCACTGTCACTACCCCTCACTCACTGCTTCGATCTCTAGCTCTCTCCGGCAACTGATTGTTGCTACTCTGGAAATCGATCTGCCAAGGAAATCAAACGACTCAATTTCTAGTGTGTCTCTTCTCTAAGTGCCCATCGACTTCCTCTTATAATCCACTGTTGGAGCACCAACAACCAAGATTAAAACTTAATCAATGGCTAGGATAATCTTGGAGTCGATCCGTGTGTGTTTCTAGATGAATCTCACCTTGACTTAATTCATTTTGATTAATTAACCATATTCCCAAAGCTTAGACTTAGGAAATATTTAAAAACTGGCTAATAATCTAATTAAACCATCTCTAGGTGGAATTTCCAGAAACGATTTCTGGGTTTTGGAGATCTCATATGTTCTAGCCTCTCCACCAAATTTCGTGGCTAGAACACATCCTATGCTACAAAAACTAACACTCCCTCTTAGCGAGGATTGTGTTCTCTCTCTAGTGATGCATACTCTGCTACAACACCCTGTCTTTGTATCATCTCCTGTCTCGTTGCTGATGTCTGGCCATTGCTGCCCACAAACTACTACACAACTCTGATGTTGCATCTGTGATGTTGCTGAACCTATTGTACTGCTTCCAAAACTGCATCTGCATCGCAACTCCCTCTCATCTATTGTTGCCGCAACTACAAGGGGGGTGAGCCAATTTCTGAGGTCAAAACTAGGACAAACCCTTTCTGGGTTTTTCTGGGTTTATCGAGGAGAGGCCAAGATTAATTTGGTAGAATTTTATGGGTAGAATTAAGAGGCCAAACAAGGATCCCAACTCAGCCAACAGCTAGAGGAGTTGGGGGAAAATTGGGCAAAAATTCCGAGGTCAATATTTGGCCAATTCCTTCGCGGGTTATTGTGAATTTCTTGAGTAGAGTCTGTGGTTAAAATCCCAGAATTTCCTGAGCAATGTAGCAGGCCCTAGTAGCATTTCATTCGGAGCAGCAGCAGTATTTCTGGCAAGTGACTGGGCGGAGTAGCGCAGAGCTACAACCACGAAGTGTACATTTCAGGGGATATTTCAGGCTTGTTCCGAGACTATCTTCAGTTTGCCTTGAGCAAGCCCAGGTGCCTTCATTCCAGCACCTCTGTTGTACACATTTTAGCAATATTAATTAAATGACTTAGCAGTATTTTATGGCTCTAATGGTGTATTGATATCAGTTTTTGTTTTGTTGTCTCCTTAATATCTTTTAGCCTATTATTACTATTATTTTCCCATTTGGGATATTACAGTGGTATCAGAGCCATGATCTTGGCTAGCTGTGGGGTAAGCAATTAGATCAGGGAAGATTTGTGCATGTATACACAGTGATGGGTTAAACCATAGACAAACCATGGTACAACGAGGATTTAATTACCGCAAACTCTTGACCGAGTTGATGAAGGTGTCAGACTAGACCCATCCACTTCCTTGCAGGAGAGACACTCTAGTTGCACAGGCTGTGGGGGTGCAACCATGTACATAGGATCATGGGGAGCAAGTGGATACACCTAATATGATGCAGCGGTCACCCGTGTTGGAGACTTCCTTGACCGTGTCGGTTGACATCTTAGTGGAGAGAATAGAGCCTACCTCAGTAGTGCCATCCATTGAGGTGATGACCGAGGTAGTGTTCGAGTTGTTGGGTGATAGCAACACGCAACAGATGGGTGTGGTGCCAAGAGATGTATCCACCCTTGATGAGGCGTCAGGAGATATAGAGGTATTGGAAGATGATCGCACATACCAATGTCAGCAGCTTCAGGCCGACCTTCTAGCTTTGAAGGGGAAGGCCACATCAGTAAGAGATGTTATTCTGCTACAGAACGAGGAACTGGAGGGCATGAGGGTGGTTTGTGTCAAGTCAGCGACCAAGTTGGCCCACATTGGGGAACGATTGGATTCCCTTATGGTACAGCTAGAGGGCACACTGGAGCTTCGGAGCAGCACCCTTCAGGCATACATAGACGAGGCTAGCAGCACTGTTGGGTCACCTATGCCCATTGGGGAGAGAGAGACAGAGCCACCTAATCAGATCTCATATGCTGACCTAGATAGCAAAATGAGACAATCGGACTTGCACAGGGTGCAGTATCCGCATGTCGGGGTTGGGTGGCGAGAGATTTTGAGTTGGTACCCAGTGGAGTGGGTTAAGGAGATGGTGGTGGACCCGGGTATAGTTATACAGGATTTTCCAGGCACTAGGAATACCGGAAGCCCAGACTGTTGCTGGGATCCAGGTGAGATTTCCCATCACATCATAGAGTCAGTGGGTGATGGTAGTAGCTGCGCGATGGGTATGATGTTTGGATGCATACACATTTGCAGATCTCCATTAGAGCCCTGGAAAACACTAGTGACAGGATGGTTCGAGAGGGAAGAAGACAAATTTCATGAGTTGTCATGGCACATTTACTATGCATGGGGTCACAGGGTGATTAGCCTACTGTGGCAGGAGTTAATAGGAGGAGGTGGCATCGGCAAGCCACCAGACAGGGTGTTACAGGGAGACGGTGCTCTCTCATTGGCATATCGGATGCCGAAGCTATTAAGGATATGCACAGTAGTGTCATTTATGTTGGCATGTGAGGCGTCGGGCCGCTCAGGTCTTTTAGAGCAGATGGGGAGGTGTAGACCACATCCTGGAGGGTTTACTAGCAGAGTGGTGGATGTTCGGGCAGATGCAGGATACTGTATGTTACAGGGTGGTACGACAGTGAGAAATGGTACACAAGACTACACAGAGTTATGTCAAAGGGTCCATTGTCATGTAGGGGAACGCAAACTGATGCGTACAGACCCAATGTTAGGTCATAGAATCCAAGGGTGTGCAGGGCTATGCAGCAAGGAAAAGTGGCCAGCAGAGGAGCATGGAGATGCAGGTTGGTGGGTTGTAGCATGTTGGTTTACACTATGGAGTAGGAGGGGTAGCTCACATCGCATTGAGTACCTGTCGAAGGTGTCAAGTACAGTGACACAGGTAAGACACGAGGTGATATAGGATGGGATAACAATAGCAGGAGGTATCCAGCGATGTACAACAATAGGTCGCGGTGTACAGTGGCATGTCCAAGAGTACAGGGATGATCCGTATGCGAGAGTGTATGGTATTGCTTAGTGGGGTCTTGGAATGCCGCCTCCAGGGAGACTCATGGAAGGAGACACCGAGCATACCTTTGGGCATAGTTCTCCCAGGATCGACAGAGATGCAGATCGGCGATACTTGATGGTATCCATGGGGACTCACACGCCAGACCCTCTTCTACATCACTTATGGGCATAGTCATTTTGGGTGTTTTCCTTTGGCACTCTTGGCATGAGCAGCCAGGGATGAGGATCTCACCCAAGATATTTGGATGACACTCAGCACACTAGGAGAGAGACTTCTCAGCAGTGGTATTGGTTCGGTGCGCTAGTTGACAGCCACAAGTTGGTGGATGAGATGATCATCTGCAGGGGTGGCATGTCATTCATCACTAAGCCTATGCCTGGGGAGCAGGTCACGAGGGAGACATGTATCACTCTTTTCTCAGGGCATGTCGGGACCATGCATGAGCAGAGGATACTAGGCATGGCCGAGGTAGCATCCCACTATGTACCCGAGCTCCAGACATTGTATTTGCACATTATCAAAAGGGCTGATGGCAAACCCAGTGGAGATGGTTGGCAGGGACAAGATGAATTCACATACCCTGAGTCGGTTGTGAGTATTGGTTACCCATCTATTGGTTGCATTCAGGGGGTACATGTGGCTTCCAACGATCATCAGTACTACACGGTGGCAGGCACGGGGCAGATTAGCATGCATCAGATTATCCCATGAGATGAGGCACAGAGGGATTCCTGCAGTTGTCTGAGCTATGTTGCAGCATATCCAACTATGGGATGCAGAGATTCAGTTGAATAATAGATCATTATGTCTCGTGATAGTCGGAGTCATGACAGAGAGTGATCTAGTTCACTATTGGGTTGGCACATAGGGGTACACAGAGGCCTTCACTGGATGGCGAGGCACGCTTTCTCTGTTGCTGCATAGGTTCGGAGTTAGATTTGGAGGGGTAGATATTGCCATCATGATGATGCCTGGGCAGGATGAGCTTGGCTCTCACAGATCTTCTGCCACTAGGCCTCAGGAGAGGAGTATACAGTCTACAAACGGTGGGGAGTATGTCATAATCAAAGTAGCGCAACATCAGCAGGGTGGCACCACTTTGAGTTGGCAAGGGACCTTATCATCACCGCTCTTTACAGCTCAATAACCCTTAGGGATGAGTTGGCTACCATAGGGGGAGATCATGCAGATCTTCCATTGGGCTTTAGCGGATCCCTGATGGCGTGGAGAACTTCAGTAGCTTGGCAAGTGGGCTAGCCACATGATATTCGGAGAAGCTCACGTGAGCAAGGCACTATCTCTGCAGGGATTAGGTGTTGAGATTTTGTGTATTGGGGTAGCATCGGGTGTGCTCTAGCCCTGAAATTTTGTGGAGGAGCTAAGAAACACATCACCTCCAAAACTCGGAAAGCGTTTGGAGAAATTTCATCTAGTGTTGAAGTTATTCAAATAATTGATTTTTTAATTAGAACCCTAAGTCTAAACTTAGGAAATTAGAAAAATTAAAGTGAATTAATTAAACACATGTGATGAAATGTTTTAAGTGTCGCGGATCAAGCAATCTTTTAATCTTAACCGTCGATTAGAGATTAAATCACGGTCGTTGATGTGTTCAAAGAAAAAGTATAAGAGAAAGGCTTGAGGGTCAGTTGCAGACACACACACGGAGGCAGAGCTGAGAGACTAAGCTAGAATTCTAGGGCAGGGTTTGCTAAGAATGTCCGGAAGAGTTTTCTATAGCGAGGGGTAGTATTGGCTGAGGGGATGATCTGATCCCGGAGCCAAAAGTCAGCAAGAGGAAGAGGAGCAGCAATCAAGGTCAGCGCAGAGGATCAAGGGCAGCAGCAGCAGCTGCGCAGCACAGAGGCTTCAGCCACTACGCAGGTGCTACGCAAGCCCAGGAGGGGCAGCGCTGCAACTTCAGAGGGCTTCCAGAGTTACGCAGAGGCCTCCAGAGGCAGCATAAAGAATGCGTCACCCAGTATAGGGTTACGCAGTCCCCTTCTGAGCAACGCAGAGGCATGCAGAGCCTAGCAGAGCTGACGTTGGGGCTTCAAGGGCAGTGTTGGGGTTTCTAGGGCCAGAATCTAGCTGAGTTTTGTAAATCCCGTTTGAGGGTGTGGATCAGTTAACTTTTGGTCTTAGAACAGCAGGTATTGTTGCAGTTCTATTATTTTCTCTGTCGGGTTAACCAGTTGGGTGCCCAGATTTGCTGTACTCAAATTCTACATAATAATAATAAACCCTCATATATGCTGCACCGATTTTCCCGCATTGGGTTTTTCCGGGGACTATTGTCCGAAAAATCTGTCACTTTGTTTGAATGAGCATATTATTCAGTAAATGATCTGCATATGTGTACGATGTTAGTAGTGTTTACTTTGGTAGTTTCTGAATATTTTCTACAAATAACTTGTATAATTTAATCACAAGTAGGAGAAGTAAACCAAGATACTACAGTAGGACTTATCCATTAATGTATTCAGAAATTTTCACATTAGGTGGTATCTTCGAGGATTTACTCTTGAAGTACATGAGATGGACTACTTGGTAGGGAAATTTCATGAGGTGATGGGCATAGTGCCATATTATCATGATTCCCTACTCATTGATGGTGTGCGGAGGGCTTCTGCTACTTATCCCTGGCAGGATGGTGAGGGGAAAAGGGGGAGCTTCATGTTGGATAGGATGTCTTGGGATCTTGGTATTGAGGGATCCCTTCATATCAGGGCGATGCAGAGGTCAGGTATGATTCAGTGGAGCATCTGGGACCTTGGCACATTTTTGCAGCAACCATGGGGAGCGTCAGCTAGAGAGGATGCTTGTTCAGGCATTGCTTGAGGACAAGCAATTTTTGGCAGGGAGCACTGTAATATTCCTAATTAGCAATTCCGCTAATTAGAATATTAATTTTTGATATTTTGCTACCTTTTACGTTTTGACTATGAGGATGTGGGTTTGGGGACCCACAATTAGACTTAGGAAACTATAGAGATCAAAACATTACACCAAGGCAAATATTGCAGTTGTAGTGGAGGACGGGGGCCCAATGAGGAGAGACTGCGTCCCACATGTGGCAGTGCAACTCATTAGTACGAGCTAGAGGCAACGCAGTTTTGAGGTGCAGCCCAAGGGGACGTTGTGCAGACTTAGTTAAAAGGAAGCAAGCTGCTCATTTTGGTCATTCATTCAATCATCCATTTCGACTTTGTCTTTGACAGAGAGCATGATTGAGCAGGAAGCCAAGTCTGCAAGTGTTGTTTAGCACACGAGATTTTCAAGTGAAGATCTCAACCTCTGCCTCGGGGGACTTTGAGTGCCCGCTCAAGAGAGGAGATTTACCATTTTGGAGGAGAATTTTACAACATAGATTACAGGAGGAGCGTTTCACTTTAGGGACTGCGTAGAGGACACAGTGACTGCGCAGGGGAGGACGTAGTTTAATTGGGACGTTGTTCCGAGAGGTGAGAAGTGAGAAGAGATTTTGGAGGAAACTTCGTGTGGAGGCTTAGAGCTTCCTAACAGGGGTTCTCCAGGTATTTTGGTGGCCTCCGGCGGCAGAATTTCGAGGAGGGCCAAATTTCCCAACAGTTGAGTGAGCCAAGCCCAAGAGGGGACCAATTTCCGAAGTCAAAACTAGGACAAACCCTTTCTGGGTTTATTGAGGAGAGGCCAAGATTAATTTGGCAGAATTTTCTAGGTAGAATTAAGAGGCCAAACAAAGATCCCAAATCAGCCAGCAGCTAGAGGAGCTAGGGAAAAATTGGGCAAAAATTTTGAGGTCAATATTTGGCCAATTCCTTCGCGGGTTATTGTGGGTGTCTTGTGGGTTTCTTGAGTAGAGTCCGTGATTAAAATTCTAGAATTTTCTGAGCAACGTAGCAGGCCCTAGCAACATTTCATTTGGAGCAGCAACAGTGTTTCTGGCAAGTGACTGGGCAGAGCAGCGCAGAGCTACAACCACAAAGTGTACATTTCTGGGGGAGATTTCAGGCTTGTTCTGAGACTATCTTCAACTTGCCTTGAGCAAGCCCGGGTTCCTTCATTCCAGCACCTCTGTTGTACACATGTTAGCGATATTAATAAAATGACTCAGCAATATTTTATGGCTCCATTGGTGTATTGATATCAGTTTTTGTTTTGTTGTCTCCTTAATATCTTTTAGCCTGTTATTATTGTTATTTTCCCATTTGGGATATTACGGAGCGGAGTCGGACTCACACTCCTCAGATATGACAGATCTACAACTCTTGTGCATAGATTTGTATATATTTTGTATAGATCTGGTTTTTTGCTAACTTGGGACTGGGTTTCATTTTTAGATTTTTGTATGTGTTGAGTTTCTGGGTTTTGGTTTCTAGTTTTGTGCAGGTGATATTTGAGGGTTTTTAGAGAAATATTTTTGGATCTGAGACAGATCTAAGCCCTGGACGGTAAGATCTGATCTCAAGATCAGAATTTTGCAAGGATATTCAAACACAATTTTTAAATCTGAGTTTATTAGGTGAATTAAATTGCTGGGCCAAGAGAAAAATTTGAGAAAAAAAATTTAAGTGCACCAGTGTGCTTGCGCTTTTTTAGGGCTGCCCTCATTTGATACTCCTCCCTGCAAATCCATCCTGCAGGTTCTCCCTCCTCTCTGTTGCCGCACCTCCTGCGCGTCTATCTTTGCGTGCCTCCATTTCCCTCACCCTTGACCTTTTCCTTTTCCTCAATTCGCTTGCTCCTCTCCCACCTGTGCTGCCCTATCCCTCACGCATTCATCCGTCGGCCCTCATGCGCGTCCATCCTTCTCCTGTCGTCCCCATCCTCTCTTCCATCGACTTGCCCTTGGCCTCCTATCTGCGCGTTCCCTGCCTCCTCGCGTGCTTCCATCCTCGTTGCACCAGCCAGTCTTCCCCATCAGCTGCCTCCTCCCACTCAAATTCCATTCCTTTCGACTCTCCTTCACAATCTAAAATCAAAGCATGGATCACTTCATTTCGTTTTTCATTTTTTAAATTGTATAAGGTTTGAGGTTTTTAATTTTTATTAACATTTCAAATCTTTTAATTTTCATTAACCTTCAAATTTTGTAAAAAAATTAAAAAGTCTCAAAATTTTAATTAAATTCTAACTTAAAAAAAAAAAAACTATGATAGCTGACGCCATCATACCTGAAGAATGAGTTTTCCAAGCATGATCTGCTGAAAAATCCATTTTCGGGATATTACATCAAAAAATAAATTTTTATTTTTTAATTAACTTTTAACCTTTAAAAAATTAAAAAATTAAAAAAATTTCTTATTAACTTTCAACTTTTGTAAAATTTTTCATTAACTTGTAATTTTTTAAATTTATTTTTCCTTTTGTATGATATATTTGAGGGTCATATAGATATATTGATCAACTAAGGGAATCAACGGGAGCTTGGGAGGAACCCTAGTGATGGTGGAACACTGGTAAGAAACCCTAGTCGACGGCTTCCTGCTGTTGTGAATGGCAGTTCTTGATAGGGTTATACACGGTTTTGGCGCGTTTGGGAGATGACTGTCACAGGCAGTTTTAGTGAGCCGACTGGCAGGTGGGTGCTCACGACTTTCTCACATTCCGACAACCCAACATATGGGTTAAGCTCTGGACCCCAGCAGTGGAGGCAAGCGATTACAGGCTCAGGGAGTCTTTCTCGAAACCATCCTAGGCGTTCACAGGATTTTAGTGCGGTTTCAACTGGAAACGATAGCGAAAAGCTTGGAATGCTGTGATGGAGGAGGTAGAAATCGCCTATTCCTTCGATACAATGGAGTCATCGCAGATTTGGACAGGCTACCTACATCAGCAGACAGTTGGGCATCCTCCGGTAGAAGCTCAAGGCTCGAAGGAACAGGTGGACCACCAGTATATGGACATGGAAGTTGGTGACTCATCACATGCACAGCTAGGGTTTAGGGATACTAATCCGGCAATTATGGCGAGTTACACCAATATAACCTCGGAGGCGCTGGCTACGCCTTCTTTCTCCATTCCATCTCCATCGGTACTGAGGCTGTGGGAACAACAACCACAGACAACCCTGGAGGTGTTGGGACCAGTCACTGTGGGTACCCCCCATATGTAGTGCCCCTGACGAGACTTTTGGGCTTGAACAACTCGGTTTAAACCCTGCTAAATACATTATCAACTTGGATGACATTGTGAGGAGTCCTCCTGTCGTTATTGCCTCGGGTTGTTTTGAGGGTATTACCCAGTCGATTCCCCTGTCGGAAGATAACAGGGCATCTGATTCTGACGACACTCTACCTGAGGGAGAAGGACTCACTCGCGATAAACAACCTCACAGGTCTGGAAAGACGAAGACCAAGTGTACCAAGAGCCGTGAACAGGGCAGAATATTGGTTTTTGGCGAAGGCATTGGTATGAATCGAGTGGAGGAAACTGCACAAACGGTATTACTTGGACAAGTTCGAGGCAGGAACTACACCTTGGCCAGGCTAAAGAAATGGACATCGAAGATTTGGGAGAACATCTTGGACCAGCTCCAAGCAGTACTCACCATGAACAAAGGGTGGTTCGCACTCATTTTCCCTCACCTGGATATGGCTAATTGGGTTCTCACGAAAAACTAGCACATTGAGATGACCCCTGTACTGCTCAAGCGTTGGACTCCTCTATTCGACCCTGACAGGAAAAAAATGGGGGTTGGTCCCATATGGGTGCGTTTGCCTGGCTTGCCTCTACAATTTTGGACAGAGGAGGCACTACGGTATATAGGGGAAGACCTGGGTATCTACCTGGATCATGGCAGGTCTTACATGGAGACAAGGAACATCTCTATGGCGAGGATATTGGTGCATCCGGAATCTGGATACCCATGAGGGTCTGGTGGAAAGTTATCGCCTACAATACAAGGATGTCACAAGATGGAAAAAACTAGATTACGAGGGTGTGCCCTTCAAATGTCGTCGCTACCATGAGGTCAATCACTTATATAAGGAATGTCCTCTTATCAGTGCGGCCAACATGGAACCCTCCAAGGTTCTGGTGCACGTGGGGGCACAAACTCATGAGGTTATTGGCTCAATTCCATCAGAGGATATGCCTACTACGGTATCAAGACCTCCGAGAGACTCCAGGCAGACGCCTCCCCCGTCATCATCTCAGGCTACTCCAGCTAGGGTCACTCGTTCTCATACTGCGGGATCTGGGTTGATTCTGGCTACTTCTATCTCTCCCCCTTCTCCCTTTACTTCTGAATTTAATCTTGCTGAATATCCTATATTATCTCTTATTGCTTCTAGAGCGAATTTAAATAATTGTAACCTCAAACCAATTATCTGTCCTGTTGCAACTGGTCCTCCATCCTCCTCAAGACCAGATCCTCACACCCTTGTAGGTATCTCTTGCACCTCGGCCCTGTCTAAGCATTCGGGCAATAGCTCTTTTCATAGATACAACCTTAGATCCTCGACTAAGGCCATATCCACCACCTCTTCTGGTCTAGGCGATGATCCCATCTACAATCATTCAAAATCCGCCAGGGGCAGACCTTCCTTGCTCTCAAAAGAAATCCTTCGTGTTGGAATAAAGGTGGCCTCTAGAAAACAATCCTCAATCGATCAAGTTCTTAGAGCAAAGGATAACCCTGACATGGGTGACCCATGATCTGCCTTTCCTTTAACTGCAGAGGTTTAGCCAGCCCCGACAAAAAGGTGGCTCTTAGGAGATCGTTGGCGTTAGAGAAAGTGGATGTAATATTACTTCAAGAAACATTGGGTGGTGGGGAGGCTACACACAATCTGTTATCCTCCTTGCTCCCGGACTGGTGCTTTCAGACACTGGATGTGAGAGGGTGATCTAGAGGATTTGTTGTTGGTTTCAACCACCAAACCATTAAGGTGGAAAACATGTGGGGGAGGGATGGGGTACTAGGTGCTGACATAATAGCATCTAAGCTTGATATTCCCATTTGAATGATAAATGTTTACGGTCCATGCCACAATCGCATTGCATTCTGGAATAAGTTGATGGCCTTATCGATCATGCAGGAGGATCATATCATTATTGGCAGAAATTTAAATTTCTCCATAGGGCAAGCCGAATCTTCGGGACCCAATGCTCTTCCGGATTCCTTGACTGATTATTTTGAGCATATGATAGATGATTCCGATCTGCTAGACTTGGATATGCCTAAAAAACTCCCTACATGGCGCAACAGAAGGATCGAGGATGCTGCCCTCGCGCGCAGATTGGACCATTTTGTCATCAAATCCAAGCTAGCAGACAGGGTGGACAGGGCTAGACAATGAGTGGGAGTGGGAGTCATCTCCGACCATTCCCCCATTTATTTCGAAATTCTCGATGAGAATAGAAAACCACACTCTCCCTTCAAGTTCAACTCCACCTGGCTGGAGGAACCCGCATTCCATCTAATTGTCAAGGATTCTTGGACCCATTGTCATCAGGATCAAGGTACTGTGCCGACAAGAGTTATATCTAATAATCTGACCAAGATCAAAGACAGAACAATAAAATGGGCAAGGGAAAAAAGTATACAGGATGATGAATCATTGAAGAAGATTGAAAAAGAAATTGAAGGACTGACTAGATCAGATTGCTTAGGGTTTCAATCCTCAGAGACAAAGAACCATCTAATCCATTTGGAAACCGAAAAAATCAAACTATTAAGGCAACAAAAGGAAACAAGGAGACTCGAAAGTAGGGCCACTTGGCTCAAGGCGGGCGATGACAACAAAAAGTTCTTTCAACAACGTGCGAAGGGCAGGAAGAGCATCAACACCATTTGGGAGTTGAAGGATCAAGCAGGCAGAGTGGCCAAAAATCAAAACCAGCTCGCAAACATGGGTATTAGACATTTCTCCCACATTTACAGAGATCCCTTGGTGGCCAATATTTCAGAGGTGCTCAAGATTGCCAGGACTATGCTGAGGTATGTGGAGGAGGATGATATTGAAAACCTCAATGTTGTTGTTACATTAGGGGTAATTGAAGCGGTATTAAAATGGTTCAAAAAAGACAAGAGCCCTGGACCGGATGGATGGCCTATCAAATTCTATCTAATCTTTTTCGAGGACATGGGCAAGGACCTCCTTTAGGTCATTGAGGAGTGTAGAACTTCTAGCCAAATGTATGATGGTTTCAACGCCACTTTCATTGCCCTCATCCCTAAAATTGACAAGCCCCTGTCCTTTAACGATTACAAGCCTATTTCCTTATGTAATTGCATCTACAAGATCATAGCCAAAATCATAGCCAACTGTATCAAGCCAATATTATCTCAGCACATATCCAAGGAACAATTTGCTTTCCTCCATCAAAGGCAAATCCATGAAGCCATTGGCATTGCTCAAGAAACCCTGCACTCGATCAAGCTCAAAAGTATTAAAAGCACCATCTTGAAGATTGACCTTGCCTAGGCTTTTGATTGCACTTGTTGGACCTTCATTCAGCTCATACTCACCCACACTGGTTTCCCTCACTCCATAAATTGGATTATGAGCTGCATCACAAATGCATCTTTCAGCATTCTCATTAATGGTGCAGCACCTGATTTTTTTCATGCGGGTAGAGGGCTCCAACAAGGATGCCCACTATCCCCATTACTCTTCCTGTTGATCATGGAAGGGCTGACCAAGCTCATTGCTTTTACCAGGGCAGAGGGGTCATTAATGTTGAAATTTTGTGTATTTGGGCTAGCATCAGTTGTGCTCTAACTCCCAAACTTTGTGGAGGGACTAGAGTACACTTGATCTACAAGACCCGAAAATTGATTTGAGAAATTTCATCTGGTTTAAGAGATATTAGATTAATTATTTTAATGTATTTCCTAAGTTAAAACTTACGGAACTTAAATAATTAAAGTGAATTTAATTAAACATGTGATGAAATTGTCTTAAGTCACACAGATCAAGCTTTCTTTTAATCTTAGCCATTGATTTAAGACATGATCATGGTCGTTGGTTTCCCAACGAGAAAAGTATAAGGAAAGGCTTGGGGTCATTTGTAAAAACACACAGACGCAGAGCACTGAAGCTAAGATGAGATTCTAGGGCAGGGTTTGCTAAGAATACTCAGAAGTGTTTCAGCTGCAGAGAGGGGAATTTAGGCCAAGGGGATGATCTGATCCCGGGGTCTAGAATACACAAGAGGTAGAGATCATCTCAAGGACAGCGCAGAAGAAGAGAGCAACAACAGCAACAAGGACAGCTCAGTCCCTCCAAGGACAGTGTGATTTTCAGCAGGAAACCCTCAGAGGGTTACGCAGAGACCTTAAGGAGCAGCGTAGTGACTGCGTCACCCGGTCTGGGGTAACACAGTCTCTTCCGAAGCAGCACTGAGGGTTTGAGGGGATTTAGAGGCTGACGCAGAGGCTTTCAGGGACAAGCTGGGGTTTCTAGGCCCTAATCTTGGCTGAGTTCTGTAAATCCCATTTGAGGGTGTGGATTAATCAATATTTTGGCCCTAGACCAGCCAGTGAGCTGTAGATCTAGTATTATCTTTGTCGGATTTTCCAGATCTGGAACCCAAGCTTGTTGTATTCAGGAAATTCTTAATAATAAAACCCTCCAGCAGCCAGAGATTGGCTTTCCCGCATTGGGTTTTTCTGGGGACTATTTGTCCAAAAATAACTGTGTCACTTTGTCTATGTGTTCTAGATCTGAATTGGTGGAGATCTGTTATGTGTTTTGCTTCGATTTTAACTTGAATTTATTAAGTTAATAACTTGTCTAAGTAGGAGGAGCATAACCAGATTAACAGTAATAATTTCTGCATAAAGTGTAAAGATTCAGAAATTTCTACATGGTATCAGAGCAATTGCAGATCTAGGAGGGTCACCAGCAGAAGAGACTGAAGGTTCTAGCTACAGGAAGCAGCTGGAAAAGCAGCAGAAACGCAAATCTGAAGGGACAGCGCAGTTTTCAGAGGCAGATACACGCAGAAGGAAGGGTAACGTTGACTAACGCTATCTCCTAGCAAGCCCATGCAATTACTGCGCAGAGCAACGTTGCACGAAGCGGGGACGTTTTTTGGAAGCGGGGACGCGGAAGCGTCATTTCCAAAAAATCTAGGAAGCGAAGCGTCTCGGAAGCGTTTACTATATATATATATATTTTTATTTTTATTTTTTTGCATTTATACTAAAAAAACATCCAAAATACCAAATTAATTGTAGAAGATATGGAAGCATGCATATTTGTACATAAATCAAGATAGATATGACATCTATTGTACATTAATGATTAATTATTTGAGCATCAACCATCTAGATGCATCAACCATCTATAATCTAGATTCTTCTCCTCTTGTCTAGCCTTTGCCTCTACCTCGATTATCTCGGGACATTGGTCAAAATTGCCCAATTTTGATCAAACTACCTAATGTAAGCCTTAAAATATGGTAGAAAGAACTTAACATGCTTCATCGATGATTTTGAGTTGATTGAAATGTAATTTTTTGCTAACGACATGACAAAGGAGTTCAACAATTAACACCACCAACACTAGGGTACATATAGGGCTTGGTGCTCTTGATTAAATGCTAATCACATACCCTCATACATGATATAATCTAATGAAATGCCACCATACCATTGATCCTGAATTTCTGAAAATTGTTAAGTCTGCTGAATTTTGAATAGGATATGAAATTCTATTTTATGCATATGAAGTCCAATCAGGCTGGAACCACTGTCAAACATCCTGAGTCATTTCATGGTAATGTTAAAAATTGAAGTAACATCTAAGGAGGTGAAAGAGAGCTTATATCTTTTTCATCCTATCCCTAACTCAACACTAACCCACCCTCTAACCCAACTAAAGTTAAAAATTTAAAATAAAATAAAAAGTCATTTTTTTTAGCTGCGCTAGTCGAATCTGTACAGCTCTGTACAGAACCGCTTGCGATCTGTACAGGAAGCGCGACGCTTCCGTACAACGATCCGTTGTACGAAACGCGGATCCGCTGTACGGAAACACGGATCTGATCGTATGGTTCCAAAAAACCAGGAAGTGTAATTTTTTTTCCGAAAAGCGTTTCGAGGGGCGGATCCCGTATGGTTCCGTACGAACCGCGTTTCGGGGGTTGGAGCCCGGGGGGGGGGGACATTTCCTGCAACATTGGCGCAGAGGCAGCTCAGAAACGGCAGTGGTTTGGTCTGAAGCCAGCCAGTGTGATTCAGACTGAATCTGTCAAATCCAAAAAAGTCTACAGAAATTCAGAAGATGTTGGTGGGGTTAATTTTCTGAAGTTTTCAGATTTTTAGCCTTAGCACAAGTGACAAAGAGCGGGAGGAGATCAACTTCTCAGAGAGTTTCTAGCCAAAGGAAACTTGCAGTTTGATCAGAGAATCAAAGAAGAAGTTGCTTCATAGTTGATTTGGTAGATTTCCAAGGAGGGAAATCAGCTGTCATAGGGAGCAGAAGGTGTCTGTTTCACCAAGGGCCTTAGATCCATATCTCTAGCAAAGAGAAAAGGAAGTTCCGACACATTCTGAGGAGATGGCTCCTCATGGACTGTGTGATCAGGATAGGTTGGATGGCCTCTCAAACTTTTCAGTTTGGAAGGTGGAAGGCAAGGATCCTGATAGCTCTTGAGGCATACAATCTTAGAGACCACGCAGAGCAAACTCTAGCCACACCAACAGATCTGGATCTCCTTCGGAAGCATAAGGAGGCTGTTGGGCATGCCAAGCAACTGATTATGGATGGTATCAAGGACTATATTGTACCACACGTAGCTGAGAAGAAGACAGCTAACGAGATGTGGACGACCTTGACTTCCCTATATGAGAGAAATTTTGTCCAAAGAAAAATGTTGTTGGAGACTCAGATGAGGTCATTCATGATGACCAAGGGAGAAGACATGGAGCATTTTCTCTTCAAATTGCAGTCAATCAGAGATCAATTGACTACAACGGGTGCAACGGTAGATGATGATGTGATAGTCAGGAATGCCCTCAATGCAGTCACAGATGAGTGGGAAACCTTTGTCCAAACTATCTTGGGCAGAGCAGACCTCCCAAATTGGGACAGCTTGTGGTCAATTCTGCATCAAGAAGAACTCTGCAGAATCACCAAGAGGCAGCACAGCCCTACATTGAGCAAAGTGAAGAAGATGCAGCCTTGGCATCAAAGAAGCAGCCAAAGAAGAAGAAGGATCTTTCAAAGATCAAGTGCTTTCAGTGTGGTGAAATGGGACATTTTGCCAGCAATTGTCCTGAGAAGAAAAGGGACAAGAAAGCATCTTCTTCCAAAGACGCTGTGGCAGATGATGGGTCAGGAGATGATGCAGCCATGAGTGCTCATGAACCACGGAGGTGGGGTGACATGGATATGTAGAGGAGCTACATAGATGCAAGCGGGATCCTTGAGTAGCTCATCTCTTGGATCACATGCGAGCTACGACAGCCTTAAGACAGTAGCGGGACAAGTGGAGCAGTGGATGCATAGATCACAGATGAAGCAAGCAGAGGCAGATCTAAAAACTGGAAGGAGCAGTGCTGAGCAAAAGCAGCAACAGCATAGAAGCAACAACGCAGAGGCTGATGTGACTTCAGTAGCGCAGAGCAGAGCTACTTACGCAGTGCAGAGTTGTAGCAATGCAGAAGGCTTCAAAGGGATAGCGCAGTGCAGCAGCAGCGTGATAGACTTCAGCACAAGGGACTGATGTGACTTCAGTAGTGCGAGTCTGATTACACAAGTAAAGCTGTAGTTGTGCATCATTCTTTGGATGCCAACACAGATCTGTAGCCTATGGAGCTTTAGTGATGAGGATGCAACCCATCTGACTTGTCTGTCAAAGATTGGGCAGGAGATTCAGTTTTTTCTCTCAACAACTGAAGTTGCAGTGCAGCAGATCAGCAATGGCAATGCTATGAGCAGCGCAAATGCAGCATATTGAGAGGGAGTTGCAGTGGCAGTGGCAGAGTCATGCGCAGCAGTACAAAATGGCAGCAGCAGTGCAGAGTTGAGTGGCAACAGGCCAAGCATCAGCAGCACAGAACCAGTGCCCAAAATCTTGTAATGCATAGTGTGATGTATTACTAGAGCACACCCTTGATGCTAAGAGGGAGTGTTGAGATTTTGTGTATTTCGGGTAGCATCAGTTGTGCTCTAGCTCCCAAACTTTGTGGAGGGACTAGAGTACACTTGATCTACAAGACCCAGAAATTGATTTGGGAAATTTCATCTGGTTTAGGAGATATTAAATTAATTAATTATATTAATGTATTTCCTAAGTTAAAAATTAGGGAACTTAAATAATTTAAGTGAATTTAATTAAACATGTGATGAAATCGTCTTAAGTCACACGAATCAAGCTTTCTTTTAATATTAGCCATTGATTCAAGATTTGATCATGGCCGTTGGTTTCCCAACGAGAAAATTATAAATGAAAGGCTTGTAGTCATTTGTAAAGACACACAGAGGCAGAGCACTAAAGCTCAGCTGAGATTCTAGGGAAAGGTTTGCTAAGAATACTCAGAAGTGTTTCAGTTGCAGAGAGAGGAATTTAGGCCAAGGGGATGATCTGATCCCGGGGTATAGAATACACAAGAGGCAGAGATCAACTCAAGGACAGCGCAGAAGAAGAGAGCAGCAGCAGCAGCGAGGACAGCGCAGTCCCTCCAAGGACAGCGTGATTTTCAACAGGAAACCCTGAAAGGGTTATGCAGAGACCCTAAGGGGCAGCGTAGTGACTGCGTCACCCATTCTGGGGTAACACAATCTCTTCCGGAGTAGCGCCGAGGGTTTGAGGGGCTTTAGAGGCTGACGCAGAGGCTTTCAGGGGCAGCGTTGGGGTTTCTAGGCCCTAATCTTGGCTGAGTTCTGTAAATCTCGTTTGAGGGTGTGGATCAGTGATTATTTTGGCCCTAGATCAGCCAGTGAGTTGTAGATCTAGTATTATCTCCGTCAGTTTTTCCAGATCTGGAACCCAGGCTTGTTGTATTCAAGAAATTCTTAATAATAAAACCCTCCAGCCAGAGACCGGTTTTCTCGCATTGGGTTTTTCCGGGGACTATTTGTCCAGAAATAACTGTGTCACTTTGTCTATGTGTGCATGAACTTGTTCTAGATCTGAATTGGTGGAGATCTGTTATGTGTTTTGCTTCGATTTTAACTTGAATTTATTCAGTTAATAACTTGTCTAAGTAGGAGCATAACCAAATTAACAGTAATAATTTCTGCATAAAGTGTAAAGATTCAAAAAAAATTACAATTAATTGGGATCAAAATTATAGATTTTATCTACCTGACTCACCTTTTATTCGTTGATGATGTGCTACTCTTTCTTGATGGTACTATCCAGGGTTCCAATAGCTTCAAGAGCATTCTGACTGTCTTTATGTATAGCTACTGGAATGATGCCCAACCTCATCAAATCTACTATTACGATGGTCAGATGCTCCATCCAAGAGCGTAGACATGCCCTCCTTCAGTTTCAATTTGGTCATCAGGATATTGAGGATGGCATCAAATGTCTGGGTTTCAGTCTCAAGCCTAATCATTATAGAATTACAGACTGGAACTAGCTCATTGCAAAAGTGGAAAGGAGGGTAAATATCTGGCAGCAAAGATGGCTATCAAGAGCGGGGACATTAGTCCTAATCAAGTTGGTACTGGAGGCCATTCCAGTATACTAGATGGCACTTGCCTGGATCCCCAAGGGTGTAACAGCTAGATTTCAGCAAATTTGTCGAAGGTTCCTTTGGAGGGGGAAGCAAGGAGAGCAAGACTTTCGCTTGGGTTGGCTGGGACAGGATTGCAAAGCCTAAACAGTGGGGTGGTTGAGGACTAAAAGATTTAAATATTTTTGCCACTGCTTTGGCTGCTAAAATGGGGTGGCAACTTTTAAATTCAAACAGCCTATAGCAAGAGGTTAGATACTTCAAATACATCGCCCCATTGACCACTGTTGAATGGATCAGAGGACCCAATAGAAGCATATTCGGCTCCTCCATTGTCTGGCGCGCCATTACAAGATGCATATCTGTCATCAAATGTGGCCTCGCTTGGAGTATTGGATCGGGTGCTCGGGTTCGAATAGGCATGGATGCCTGGTTTGGTTGTGGATAGGAGCACCTCCTACCCTTGGCAATAAGGCAGTCACTTATGGGTTAAGGGATCCACACACTATCTCAAATAGCAGATGAGGCCAATACAACCTAGCTCTCGCAGGCTTGGAAGTCTTCACAGGAGATGGGCATATTGGATATTTGGCAGGCATAGTGGAACAGATATCTCAGAGCACTTCGGGCTTCTAATATCAAATTAACTGAGCAAGATGACGAGATGATATGGGAAATATCCCCTTGTGGCATGTATGCACCAAAAGAAGGTTATGTTTCACTTATTTCGGTTCAAGAACTCCATGAACTGCAGTGGTGGTGGAGGCATCTCTGGAAGCTGAAGGCACACCCAAAGGCTAGATTATTTACGTGGTGTTTGCTCACTAACTGTGCTCCTACGGAAGATAACCTTACCAGGCGATCTATTCATGGTCCCTCTAGATGATGCCTGCGCAAAGAGAAAAGTGGGAACATAGATCACATTTTCCTTTCCTGCCCCTCTACCAGAAAGGTTGGGCAACTGTCCACTTCTGCTCTGGGCATTGCGATCAATTGGCATGGCGATTCTATCTCTGAGGCGTGGCAGAACTGGTGGCATTCGGCATCATCCATGAAAGATAGGAATCTCCCTCTATTGGTTTCCTGGGGTATCTGGTTGGCTCGTAACCACAGCATCTTCCAAGATGCAACGATTAACTGGCTCCTCATTTGCAACTCCATTACTGCATTATTCCTCTCACTCCCTGCTGATGAGACCAGGACACTGTGCATGGTGCTTATTCTTGAATCAATTGATAAATCCTACCCTTGGGCTTACTTTGATGGGGCTGCTAGCATTGTTGATTGTGGTGGTGGGGCAATTCTTAATCATTCAGATACTCACCATTATAAGATCAAATGGGTCTAGGCCTGGGCACAAAGAACTACTATGAACTCAATTGTCTCAGACTTCTACTTATCTTTGCCCTTAAGAAAAGTTGCAACATGATTCAGATTTTTGGTGACTCCAATATTGTAATTAATTGGTTCAACAATGAGGTCTGATGTCACGTGCACACACTCAGAGGATTGTTGGACAAGGTTATGGCTCTCAAAACACATTTTGACACCATTACTGCCGCTCATATTTACAGGGAAAGGAACCAGGTGGCTGACCACCTTTCCAAGGAAGTCGCGCAATTAACATGGGGCCTTTGGTTAATTAATGAACAGGATGGATCAGAGGAGTACTAGTACTACCACAGGTTTTTCATAGAAGATGCAGATATTATTGGGGTCATCTAATCTGTCTGATCAGCAGCGGTTTTTGTTGGCTTATCCGAGTTGCCTTTGTTGATTTTTGTAGCATCGGAAAGTGTTCCAAGTCTCAAAATTTGTGGGGAGGCTTGGACATCAGTATTCCAAAGAACCCAAAAACCGTTTGTGGAAACTAAATAATTAATTATTTTAATGGAGACCCTAAGTCTAAACTTAGGGAAACTAAATAATTAATGGGTTTTAATAAGAAAGAGTGTGCCTCGGATGCAGGTGTTTAATTTGAACGTGGACGTGGAGGCTCCTCAGCGCGGCATCTGGCCTGCCCACATGGCCACACACGGCTCTCGTCCGTTCGCTCTTAAATTCTCCAGTTTTCCCTCATCTGTTGCACCAGTTTTCCCACATTGGGTTTTTTCCAGGGACAATTGTCCAAAAATAATTGTGTTTATGTGATTGATTCTTATGCTTGTATTTCTTACTGTTTTATTCTCTGCATATACTTAAGTGAATGCTGCAGTGGTATTTCTTTCGAAATTTACTGAAGAACTCTGTAAATAACTTATCAGAAAAAATAAGTAGGAGAAATAAATCTATCACTGCAGAAGTAATTTCTGGATTGAAATTTTCATAGCCTTTTTGTTATGTAGCTATTTATTTTGACTTGCTCAGTACTGTGTAACTATTTATTTCTTTGCTTTTACTGAACTTATTTGACAGAAGGTTTGATCATAGTTTTTGCATAGGCTCTTATGCAAATGATACAACATGTAATTTTCCTTTTATCAATGAAAATTACAATTTTTTCCTGGGAAAAAAAAAGATATATTTGAGGGCCGTTATTTGCAATCTTAAGGTTTGGGCCATTGTTAAAGTATTAGGGTCTTGGGCGTCAAAAGAAATTTTTTGGTTTTATAGTCAAAGGGAAAATTAAATTTTTAACATATCTAAAGTTTAACTATAGGGAAATTTTAAATTTTCTAGATTGGAATACTTAAGAATATCATTTAAATTCGGAATTGCTTAACATTTAAATTTCATTGTTCTTTCATGGTAATTGCTTTCGAAATTTAAAGTACTTAAGTTGCGCATTGGATTTTGAATAATTTCTTGCTTGACATCTATTGATATTGATCGTCGTTTAAATTATTTGAATTGGTATTTATTACATATTAAACTTTGAAGAGCTTTTCAAGTAGTGGAATTGTGGTAAATTGCATAGGGTTCATTTCCTGATTCGAGTATCTTTAACGCATTATCTTGAAGATGATGTTGAAGAATTGTGAATGAATTTTGTTCTCTTTGAGCTATAATTGCATTGGAATGACAAGCTTGTGATTTAATAGGACATCATATTGTGATAATTTAAGAAGTTTATCTTTCAATTTAGCGAATTGAATATTTATTTGGGCGATCAAGGACTTTGGTGTACATTGCATAAGTAATCGTCATAGAAGCACTCTCATATCGCTCTGTCTTCTAATCATACTCCTGCATTTGTATTCTAAGTTAGACTTGCATGATTAAAATTTACTTCCAAGCATAAGCTTGGTCGATAGAGAGATAGGTACCCATCCATATTTCATTGAGAAGCCTGGTTTTAATAGTACTTAAAACGGTGACCTTGTAGTCATCAGAGCCCAACTCTCTGCAACGCCAGAGGCACCGAGTACGTTAGATTTTTCAGGAGAGGTATCGTTAATCACACCTTAGTGTGTTTCACCTTAACTTCTCTCTGCCAATTACTACGAAACCAGGCTCAATATAGAAAGGATCGAAGGGTCCAAACTCAGAATAGGCATTTAATTAAAATTAACCAAGATTCATGCACTTCATGTTAGTCTTAGGATCTGCATTACATATAGGATAGTCATTCATCCAGACAACAGTTTCTCATCAAGTACTTGGTTCTAATTTCCTTAGCAAGATAGTTGACTCCATAAGGCATTGATATCTGTTGTCACACAAAATGTCTAGGCACCGCGACAATGGCTCAGATCAGGGGCTGTCACCCTAATCCCCATCTCTCTGTTTAAGTTGTATCCTTATAGCAGACTAAGGGGGGAATACCCTATGGAAATGGAATGAAGGAGAACTAGTTGGGAACCAACCAGTTCAGGAGACATAATTAAACGACCAAATACTTGTGAAATATATAGCAAGATTAAATGATTTGATTAAATTTGAATAATTGATACCAGTGCCTTATGGAGTCAACTATCCTGCTAAGGAAATTAGGCCCAAGTACTTGATGAGAAACTGCTGCTATGCAATGCTAACTTAGAATGAAAAATTCAAAGAAAATGATTTGAAGAAGAAGCGAGATGAAGCAAGCTTCGAAGATGAGAGGTGATGTTAAAAGCCTAAAGCACTTAGATTACAAATAATTTGATCTAACCACTAAGTACTTAAGTGAGTGTCAATTATGAAGATGCCAAAAATTATTCAATTAAAAGATCCACAATAGATCTCTAAAAAATATCGATCACTATTACTTGAAAAGGTTTCCCAAACATTAATATTCAATAAACATCCAATATTTCAAGTAAATGAGACAAGAGTTAATTACACGATAGGCGATTTTAATCGATAGAAAACATTTAAAAATTCAGATGCCAATGATCATCAAACTCAGCTGAAGCATATGAAAGTAACTAGCACTTAAATCTCAAGTACACAATCAAGAGATCTAATGAAAAATCAGACTGACACTGACCTCTAATTTATAGGTGAAATCTCCAACAGCTAGTTCGCTTGATCCCCGTCAAAGTAATCTCGACCGTAAAAAATGATTTGATTATCTTTTAATCTCGTCCGTCGAAAATAAATCTCAAGTACACAATCAAGAGATCTAATGAAAAATCAGACTGACACTGACCTCTAATTTATAGGTGAAATCTCCAACAGCTAGTTCGCTTGATCCCCGTCAAAGTAATCTCGACCGTAAAAAATGATTTGATTATCTTTTAATCTCGTCCGTCGAAAATATTATTTTTTGAGGAATTTCGAATTTTTCAATTAATTCCCCTTTAATTAACTCAAAAATATTAATTTTGAGTTAATTACCTCAAAAAATTGACTTTGACTTAACTATCAAGGCCCAAGGGTCTAAAATCTCTCAATATTTCCAATATTCCCTTGGCCCGGGACCTTTAAAAATTTATTTTTTAGAGACCCACGAATTTTGCCTTTGAAGAATTTAATTTTACCTAGGACATAAAATTAATTAAATTTTTGGCTTAGGATTTTTTATTTAATTTGGCCAGAAAATTTAATTAATTGACTCAAGAGGGGATATTATTTTTCCACCCCTCTTTACATAAGATTAATACATTAAACCCATGAGCGGAACACCTGTTCGTAACAGACCCTCAATAATCTACCCAATTCTGTGACTCAAAATCTGATCTAGTAGACCTAGAAATATGTAATAAAATGAACTAGCCAATTAGCTAAGATCATTCCCAGATTACTTTTATAAAGACTCGATAAAAAACACCAGGACTCACTTAATATCTTGACGACAAAATCCACCCTCGTGTTGGGGTGAGGTTGGAGGGGAAAAACTCTGCCAATCATTTGTGTCTAGAGACAGATGAATCAGTGAGACAAAAAACCTCCTAGGATAGAAATCGTCACCAAAATTCTAGGCTTGCCTAGGTTATTACATACATGATGGTCTTATTGAGATCATTTACATTATAGATTTGCATAATGGGTTTACATCTTTTACAAAATTGTCGACTAAATGATGAAATATGAATGGCACGAACACTCGAATATGATAGATCCCTTTTGCGAAAAAAGGGGTGTATAGCTATGGCATCGTTGACAAAGAGTGGTCAACAATATCAATCATTCAAATCTAATCAAATCCTTTAATCTTTCTAGACCTAATACAAGTATTTGGTCGCTTCACTGTGTCTCCCGAACTGATTGGTTCCCAACTAGTTCTCCTTCATTCCATTTCCATAGGGTCTACCCCCCTTAGTCTGCTATAGGGAGACAGCTTAAACGGAAAGCTTGGGGATCAAGGTGATAGCCCCCGATCTGAGTCGTTGTCGCGGTGCCTAGACATTCTATGCCACAACATTTTTTTGGCGCCGTTGTCGGGGAACATCTTGTTTTCGGCGTGTCAACGACATTTTTCTAATCTTCTAATCATTTTCACCATTTGTTAGCCCGTCACACGGCATAACATTTTCTAGTGTCGTTGTCAGGGACCAATTTATTGGACCTTGGCTTTGCGACATTCATCTTCATCGCATTCATTTTTCAATCTCTTATCATTTTTTGTCCCATCAACACCATATTTTCTGGTGCCATTTCATCTCACTAATCCTTTCATCTGCACCTTTAGCACCTGGACATTTTGGTTGATTTCCTATTTGGGCGGCGAGTCCACTTATTCATCCATTTACTCCCAGACAAGAATCCCTCCCTAATATCCATCTGCTTCTCACGACTGACCTTTTGGTTTTTGTCTTTGGAATCTTAAAGTTAGATTCATGCTCAAGTGGCAACTCCATTTCTTTCATTTCTTACAAGAGTGTTTGCTAGAAGCTCGCTTCTTGTGGATCTTTTGATTTTTCTTGAGCATAGATCTATCTCTCTAGCATCCACTTGGCCCCTCCTATCCCTTTGAACAAGACATCATGGACTTGTTCACCCCTTGTAACTTTGCTAACATTCAAGGTTATCCAAATGGCCTTCCTAACCATGGCATGGAGTTGTTGCCTTCTTTCCAAGGAAATTATGCAGTTAGTGCTATGGCTCATATAAAAGCATTTAGCTTTTGGTTGGGTAAATATGCTAGAGGCTTTGACTGTAATCATGAGAATGTGAAGATGAGCCTCTTTTTTCTTTCCTTAAAGGAAGATGCTTTGGATTGGTTTACAAATAAACCTAATAATTCGTTTAATTCATTACAATCGATTACTAATGCTTTTAAGGACAAGTATGGAGACGAGAGAAGAAAAGCATCTGGTTAGAGATATCAGCATCATAGAGAAGAAAGAAATTGAAACAGTAGAGGAATTCAATAAGAGGTTTAATGGTATTATTAAAGAATTACCTCAAGATTATAGACCTCCTACCAGGTTCCTTTTCGATTGTTAAATTGATGCCTTTGTTCCCGATACTTCTTATGAGTTGAGGCGAGCTAAAGTTAATGATTATAAGGTTGGCCAAGTTTTAGCTGAAGAAATTGAAAAGGGTAAGAAAGCATCTGGAATGTCTAAAATTCCAGATTTTGATAGGGTTCTGAGTAAATTGACAGAATCTAAGGGAAAAGAAATTAAAGAATCTGATGATGACCCTATGCAAAAATTGATGCAGAAATTTGAAAGCATGGAACTTGATCAGGAAAAGTTAATATCTAATCATTCTGAAGAAATAAGTGTCGTACAGGCTAAGTTGGTCCAAATGGAAGGATCTCAAGCACAAAATTTCCAACCTAGAAATAATAAAAATCGAAATAATAATGCTTGGCAGAAGAGAGGCCCATCTAATGAGCAGAGACCACCAAATCAACTTGAGTCTGCCAATCTTGTAGATGAAGCTCTGCCTTATTGTAGAGTCTGTAATGCACTTCATGAAGAGGTTACTTGCCACGTTGTCAAAAGAATCATAGACAGTAGAATGGCAGGGACAAGCCATCAAATTAATGTTGTTGGTAAGGAATATCACATGCCTATAGAAGATTATGAACATCCTGTTAAGGAATCAACTCAAATGATTAAGGATATGCAACCCAATTATACACAAATGATTCAGAACATGGAAGCTAACCAGATCAACCTTCAAAATAGGATAAAAGCCATGGAAGCGAGTCATGCACAGGTAATAAAGGACATAAAAGAAAACCAAGCACAATTTGTAATAAATACGGAGGAAAAGCATGCAAAGGAAATCAATGCTATAAAGGTTAAGCATTCTAATCAAATGATTGTTATTCAGAATAAGTTGGAAAGATCAAAAATATAAAATTTCCAACCCAATTCAAAATTGTCAACAAATCATAAGCCTCCCAGTTTGCTGAAGCAAGCTCCATCCTATTATGAGGAAACCATTCTTCCATTGAAAAGTGGTTGATTGAATGTGACCCTGATAAAAGGAAAACTGAAGGGAATCAGGTTAATACATGTAAAGTTAATCCATCACCCTTGACAGAGCAGATACAGAATGAAGAGAGGCATGTCACACATATCTTGAATACTTTGTCTGAAAGTTCTCAAGCACAATGTTACACATCATCAACAATATAGCCTGCCACGAAGAAAAGCCTGAAGCGAAAAAGAAAAAGAATAAGGAAACAGTTTGATGCATCTGATGGCCGCAAGCAGCTCAATTTTCGGATAAGACAAAGTCCTACCGTAAGCAGGATGGGACACGACACATCTGAAAAATAGCCCACAGATTTGCCTAAAAACAGGCAAATGCTCAGTATGCACTATATGAAACACATCTGATGCCACAGGGCATCCTTTGTATTGTATTTCTAACCCTACACCTTGTTATTTCAGCATTTCATTTTGTAGTTAGAGTAGATTTACATTTCATGTTAGTAAAATAGTTAATAAATGAAGAGCTTTTATTTTCATGTGCTTAATGGTATATGATGAATTTTGGATGGACGTTACTTATATAATCGTGTGTGTTGCTTGGATGCAAATTCTGGATTCTCACATTCCTCCAATGAAGCAACGTGTCCCCAAGTAGAGCCAGATGTTGACCACTTTGTGTCAACGACCCCATAGCAGTGCACCCATTTTTTCACAAAAGGGATCCATCATGTTCGAGTGTCCGTGCCTCTCAGATTTCATCATCGGTCGACAATTTGTAAATGATGTAAACCCATTCTGCATGTTTATAATGTAAATGATCCTAGTAAGACCATCATGTATGTAACAACCTAAGTAAGCCTAGTATTTTGGTGACGATTTCTATCCTAGGAGGTTTTTCGTCTCACTAATTCATCTATGTCTCTAGACACAAATGATTGGCAGAGTTTTTCCCCTCCAGCCTCACCCCAAACCTAGGGTGGATTTTGTCGTCAAGATATTAAGTGAGTCCTAGTGTTTTTTATCGAGTCTATGTAAAAGTAATTTGGGAATGATCCTAGCAAATTGGCTAGATCATTTTATTATAGATTGTTGGGTCTACTAGATCATATTTTGAGTTGCAGAATTGGGTAGATTGTTGAGGGTCTATTACGAACGGGTGTTCCCCCTCATGGGTTTAAAATTTAATGTATTAATCTTATGTAAAGAGAGTTGGAAAAATGATTAATCCCCTCATAAGTCAATTAATTAAATTTTTTGGCCAAATTAAATTAAAAATCCTAAGCCAAAAATTTAATTAATTTAATGTCCTAGGTAAATTTAAATTCTTCAAAGGCGAAATTCGTGGGTCTCTAAAAAACAAATTTTTAAAGGTCCCGAGCCAAGGGAATATTGAAAATTTTGAGAAATTTTGGACCCTTGGGCCTTGGTAGTTAATTCAAAGTCAATGTTTTGAGGTAATTAACTCAAATTTATTATTTTCGAGTTAATTGAAAAGGAATTAAATGAAAATTTCAAAATTCCTCAAAAAATAAATAATTTCGACAGACGAGATTAAAAGATAATCAAATCTTTTTTGACAATGGAGATTACTTTGATGGGGATCAAGCGAACTAGCTGTTGGAGAATTTATCTATAAATCAGAGGTCGAGGTCAGTCTATGGTTTCATGCGATCTTTTGATTGTGTACTAAGCTCTCAAGCTCTCTTGTATATTTTCTGAAATAAATGCAAAGTTTTTGGGGTTTCAACTTGCGGTGGTGTTCCTCTTCATGAATTTACGATAAACTTGTTTTAATTTCTGCATTTATTATTTGAAGATCGCGAATGTAATATCCCCAAAGGGAAATAACCAGTAACAAACAGAAATATACCAGACAGATATAGAAGATACAATGCTGAACCAGATCATGGAACAATTACACATAGAATACCAGAAAACTGAGCCATTTTATTAATCTGAAAGTACATAGAGAGGAGTACAAGATAATCAGAATGAGTGCACCTATCCTTGCCCTAGGCAAGTGGAGACCCTCTCAGAAAAATGAGAAATGGCTGCTACAGAAACTGCATCCCAGCTGCTGGGAGAAACTGCCGTAAACTGCTGCTGCTGGAATGAACTGAAGCTAGGGGCTGATCCCCTTGCCGGAATGAGCTAAAAATCCACAGATCACCTATACTCGCTGCTCCGGACAAAACCCAGAAACCGTGAAGCAAATGGACCACCTCCGAAAATCGCCCCCAGAAACCCTCCTCCTACAAAAGCGTTGTGCCTTCAGGAACAGCTCAGAAGCTCGGGGAAACACGAGGAAGAGGGAGTGAATCTGACGCCACACGTCCTCGGATAAGGCAACCAGCTCCTCGGTACGGAAACAGAAAAGCAGCGCAAAAACCCACACAAAGGCCCTACTCATCGGATCTGCCGTCCTCCTGTCGGTCTGGCTGGATCGGAGTCATACAAAAATTTGGATGCTGCTATCTCTCAGTCTGAGTCAAATAAGCAGCCGGATGCTACTATCTCTCAGGATACTGCATCCTACAAGGCTAGATCTGCTAGCTCTGAGTATCTGCTGCTAGCTCTTCAGATCTATGCTAGATCTGCCAATATCTCCTCAGATCTGCAACCTCAAAGGCTGGATCTGATGTTATCTCTTCAGATCTAGGCTGGATCTGCCAATATCTCCTCAAATCTGCAATCTCCCAAGTTGGATCTAGTGCTACCCCTCCAGATCTGCAACCTACAGAACCAGATCTGCAAATATCTGCTCAGATCTACAATCTCCAAGGCTGGATCTATCACTGTGCCTTCAGATCTGCGTCCTTCCTCTTCCTGCTGAAACAGCGTTTCTCCTGCTAGATCTGCGCAGTCACTAGAGGGCTTCTTCCTCTCCGAATCTCCACCTGAAACTGATACTGAAACTGAAGAATGAAACTCAGAAATTAACCTTACTAGGGTGGGCACTCGAAGTCCCCCGAAGCTAAGGGTGAACCCAGAAATAACCTTACCAGGGCAGGCACTCGAAGTCCCCCGAGGCTAAGGGTGAGATCTCCGACCGGAGACACTCGTGCACTAAACAGTGCTGCAGACCGACTAAACAACCGGCGTGCTGAAGCAGACCAAAGTCTAGCTCTCAATATCAATATCAAAATATGCATGATCCAAATGAGGTGAGAACCTCTCCTTTTATAATGCCAAACTCCCTCCAAAACTTAACTCTCCTTTGACCTGTGCAGTTTACTTTGGGTCAGCCTGATGCCTCCCCCATCATACTCATGTGGACCCCCAAGGCCCCCTCTCTTAAGTTACAACGTCAATCTACTAGGAAAAGAACACTTTATTATAAAGTGAGGTGACTAAAGTGAGGTGACCCCTCTTATTTCTTACTTTATTTATTATGTCTAACTAAAGCGGCAAAATAAAGCAAAAATGAAATATTCCAATTAGCAAGGCTAATTGGGAATATTACAGTCTCCCCCGGCAAAACGTTGCTTGTCCTCAAGCAACTGAAGTGATGGATGCTGTAAAGTCTGCTCGCTCTCCCCAGTGGCATCCTCATCCGGCAAAAATTGCTTGTTCTCAAGCAATGCTTGAACAAGCCTACTCTCTAGCTGATGCTCCCCGCCGATACTGCAAAATGTGCCTGGGTCCCACTGAAACCTCTCTGTCTCCTGCATCACCCTGACATGAAGGGATATCTCAATGCCAGGATCCCAAACTGGCCTCTCATGGTACCAACCAATCAATAGTCCTCCCGGATCCCATCGCCACTGTGGCCAATAATCGTACAAGCCCCATGGCTCGGACTGCTCACTGCCTCTAGCTATGACTGAAGACCCTGACCGCTGCTGCTCTGCATCTATGGCTGTGTAAGTTGTCCCATCGACTGTGCACCAGCTCATCATCTCTCTCCCATCAAGGCATGGAGTCGAAAATATAATGAGGAATATCTCCCTCCTGTGGATCCTCCATCTCCAAGCAATCATCCAGACCAAATGAGCCACCTCCCCACAAGGCAACTCCCAAAAATCTCCTTCCACCTCAAGCTCTGGTAATGAAGGTGGGCTGAAAATATGAACTTGGCAAGCATCATAGCTTACCTCATGCTGTCCTTCTCTCCACTCATGACAAGTGTAGAGTCTATGCTGATCCTGGGCTGCAAAATCATTGCCCTCAAATGGCAAAGTGAAAAACAATCCACCATAGAAGGTTCCTCCATCGATGAAGAACAAGCTGGCCCAAAACAAACCATAGTGCAGTCTCATCCACTACAACCTCAGAAAATCACATGGCAAGCAATGTACAAGATCCAACACATCTACTAATGGATAGCAAATGGCTGAATATGACAACAACATAGGTCCAAACACTTGCCCATGGCTGTAAATATCAATCTCATGGCCCACATCAAAAGAGAACGCATACATAGTAGTGGTGGCCATGCCTCTTCCCATGCTCCCATTAGAACATGTAGTGCAGAAATTGTGAGAATTTTTCCCACTCACGGACACATCCAACTCATGTGTCTCCCTCATAATCAAGCCTCCCATACAAATCTGATATATATCAGCAAATGAAGACATGATCAGCAGCAAAATGAAGGAAATGCCGAAGGTCTCATGGGGTGCAAGAAGATAATCCTCCTTATGCTTGGAAACCCAAGTCAAGAAGAATAGGCCATAGATGTCTCTATCATCATTACTTCTTGTAAGTGCAACAAATATGAAGTGATCCTGGGACCTATGGGTTATAGATCCACCATATCTCTGCTGCGCATACTTCCTCCATAATGTTCTACTCCAAGGTGACAACGCTGTGAGCTCATGCAAATGAGTTCCTGTCAGTACAAGACTCTGTTCTTTGTCATGCTCCTTGTCAAAGACTCCTCTAATAATGTTGCAATAAATATGGAATACCTCCCAAGGTGGAAGTGCTTCCCAATCAAAGACCATGGAGATTGTGCCATCTCCTTCTCCGACAACATCATACAAAGTGTGAGAGCAAATCTGCCCTTGCTCTCCTAGGAACAACCCAAGCAACAAGACATTGTGTTGCCTCTCCATACCTCCATCAAACAACTCATGTGATGAAGACACAATGAATGATATGAGTAACACATCAACACCATGCATCCATACTCCATGCTGCTCCATGATGCAAGTATCCATCCATATTTTCCCCATCCTCCTACTCTTAGGAAGAGTGTTTGCCAAGTGATGGCCAAACTCTTTCAAGAGTAACCAGCGCAGCCAAGCCTCCTGCTGCCTGGTGTCATAGATCTGCAAATAGCCTCCTAGCTCCTTGCTCATCAACCACATCCACTCAATACATTGTGGATGCCTCCTTCTCCTCATCCTGGTACTCCTCCCATGAGGGCTACCATCCTCCCAAATCAAATTTCTGATTTTGCACTTCATGGGATTTTGAAGTATAAGCTTCCCAAGGATCAATGAGACCCTATCAAGAATCAAATAGGTGGTAGGCAAAAACCTCCCATCATGATGTGTATGGCTCAAGGGATGTCCAACACAAGCATGAGAGATGTTATCCATCCGAAGATGTCCCCCATCTTCTGTCTGCTCTTGTGAGAAGGGAAGAAAGTCATTGCACCCCTTGGTGTGTCGAAGTGCATCTCCAGTGAGATCTCTCCTTGAGACCTCCCCTTCATCCATAGTCTGCTCCACCGAGTACCAACTCAAAATCTCTCGCCATCCAATCTCAACACGTGGCTGCTGTACCCTGTGCAACTCTGATCGTCTCATACCACTATCCAAGTCAACATGTGAGACCTGACTAGGTGGCTCTGCCTCTCTCTCTCCAACGGGAAGAGATGACCCCACAATACTGCTAGTCCCATCCATGCATACCTGAAGGGAAATGATCTGATGCTGCAATGTGCTCTCGGGTTGTACCATCAGGGAATCCAGTTGTTCCCCAATGCGGACCAACTTGGCCGCCGACTTGGCACAAGTCGCTCTCATACCCTCCAGCTCCTGGTCCTGCAACAAAACGGTCTCCCGTACTGACGCGGCCTTCTCCCTCAAAACTCGAAGGTCCGTCCGAAGCCGATGATACCGCTGTCTGTGATCATCGTCCAATACCTCTGTATCTCCTAGTGCCTCATCGATAGTGGATATATCTCCTGATACCTCACCCATCTGTCGTGTGCCGCTACCACCCGAAGACTCGGACATGGCTCCAGTCATCACCTTAGTGGATGGCTCTACCGGGGTAGGATCTACCTCCTCCACTACGATATCAACCGGCACGGTCAAGGAAGTCTCTAATGATGGTGAGTCCTGTGTCTCACTAGGTGTATCCTCGAACTCCCTGCAATCCTGTGTTCCCTCATCCTCTTCCCCACTGCTCTCGGAGAAGACCTCAATGAAGTGTGCCTTCCCTGCCGCACACCTGTGTCCTGGTGCCCATGGCTCCCGGCAAGTGAAGCACACCCGCTTCCTCCTCAGCTCTCTCCTGTCCTCATCATCAAACTGCCCTCGTCCAGGATTCGCCTTGGGAGGCGGAGTTCTCGTGTCCTTACCCTTAGGCTGGAAGGCCTGTCTCTGGGGATAAGGCGTCCGATTCCTGGGTAAGACATCCTGTAAGTCCCGAGTCCTGTTGATGGCATCCTGAAGGGTAGCCGGTCTGTTCGACCGGACTAGGCCACGAAGTGGCTCGGACAGCCCCTCCACAAACATGTAACCCATCCAAGCTGCAGATAAGTCAGGTACCAACCCCGAAATCCTCAAGAAGTCTGAAATGTATGTCTCTGCACTCCCAGTCTGTTTGAGCTTGATCAGCTCAACAAAATACTGATCAGGATCCCTCCTGCCAAAACGCTCTACCACCCTCCGTGTAAACTCGGCATATGTCGTCACTGTAGAGTGCCCGAGTGTCACCATCCCATGGAACCACCAATCCCGGGCCTCACCATCCAGATGCAATGTTGCCACCTTAATGGCCTTCTTCTCTGACATCTGGTTAAGCTGAAAATAGATGTCCAGTTTCTCCATCCAAGACTTTGCCGTAGTCTTCTGTGAACCATCAAACATTGGCAAATGGAATTTACTCGCTGCACAGTGACTATCACGGTGGGATCCACGTCCCTTGTGTTGGTCCTGCTCATGGGCCTTGCCGCCACATCGGAACTGGATATATTGATTAAAAGGGAAAGCATCCATGAATTCCTGTCCCATGCTTCGCCAATCTGCAAACATAGCCGCATGTTGAGCTGGACTCACATCTCCTGCCATTGGTATTTTCTGCTAGGTGCCTACAGGCTCCTCAGAAACTGCACGGCTGCTTAACTTCAACCTCCGATTTACCCACTGAAAACTATTCAGAAAATTCCAGGAATTTGGGAAAGTGATCCTCGTCCAAAACCCAGAAAAACCCCAGAAAACGTTTTTCCTAATTCCAAACTTCAAAATTTGACCCTTTTTATTTTGGCCCTTTTTCCAAGTTTGCGTTTTACGGTATTCTGTGCTATTTTACTCTGTATGAAATCTATTTTACGTTAATGAATACAGTGAGCAGTATACTACGTACGCATAATATCCCCAAAGCCAAATATCGATAACAAACGAGCAAGAGACAGACAGATATAGAAGATACAATGCTGAACTAGATCATGGAACAATTACACATAGAATGCCAGAAAACTGAGCCATTTTATTAATCTGAAAGTACATAGATAGGAGTACAAGAAAATCAGAATGAGGGCACCTATCCTTGCTCAAGGCAAGTGAAGAATCCTCTCAGAAAATAGGAAATGGCTACTACAGAAACTGCATCCCAGCTGCTGGAAGAAACTGCCGTAAACTGCTGCTGCTGGAGTGAACTGAAGCTAGGGGCTGATCTCCTTGCCGGAATGAGCTAAAAATCTACAGATCACCTATACTCGCTGCTCCGGACAAAACCCAGAAACCGTGAAGCAAATGGACCACCTCCGAAAATCGCCCCCAGAAACCCTCCTCCTACAAAAACGCTGTGCCTTAAGGAACAGCACAGAAGCTCAGGAAACACGCTGAGAAGAGGGGCTGAATCTAACCACAAATCCTCCAGATAAGATAACCAACTCCTCAGGGCTGGAAACACTGAAAAACGTTGCCAAAACCCCACACAAAGGCCCTACTCATCAGATCTGCGTCCTCCCTGTCCAGATCTGCTGGATCTGAGTCATACAAGGCTGGATCTGCTGCTATCTCTCCAGATCTGAGTCATACAAGGCTGGATCTGCTACTATCTCTCCAGATCTGCGTCCTACAAGGCTAGATCTGCTGCTAGCTCTTCAGATCTATGCTAGATCTGCCAATATCTCCTCAGATCTGCAACCTCAAGTTTTTCCTGCGTCTTTATCTCTTGGATTTAGGTGCTGGATCGAAGCGATATCTCCTGAGACCTTGCAATCTCTCCCAAGGGCTGGATCTAGTGCTACTCGGATCACGGCCTACGGAGCCAGGATGAAGATAGCTCGGAGAGATCTACAATCTCAAGGCGGATCTATCTTTGTGCGGCCAGGATACCGTCCTTCCTCCTTCTGCCCGAAACGGCGTTTCCTCACCTTAGAGAAACTTGATCACTAGAGGAGCTTGAGGAGCTTCTTCCTCTCAGTCTCCACAGCCCGATGCGGCCCGAAGATTGAAACTGATCAACCCTTCAATAGGGTGGGCACTCGAAGTCCCCCGAAGCTAAGGGTGGAACCAGAAATAACCTTACCAGGGCAGGCACTCGAAGTCCCCCGAGGCTAAGGGTGAGATCTCCGACCGGAGACACTCGGTTGCACTAAACAGTGCTGCAGACTGACTAAACAACCGGCGTGCTGAAGCAGACAGAAGTCTAGCTCTCAATAATAATATCAAATCATGAATGATCCAAATGAGGTGAGAACCTCTCCTTTTATAATGCCAAACTCCCTCCAAAACTTAACTCTCCTTTGACCTGCGCAGTTTACTTTGGGTCAGCCTGATGCCTCCCCCATCATACTCATGTGGACCCCAGATCGGACCTCTCTTAAGTTATGAAACTCAATCTACTAGGAAAAGAACACTTTATTATAAAGTGAGGTGACCCCTCTTATTTCTCACTTTATTTATTATGTCTAGCTAAAGCGGCAAAATAAAGCAAAAATGAAATATTCCAATTAGCAAGGCTAATTGGGAATATTACAGCGAATCAATAGCTCTCCTAGAATAATCTGAATACAGGTATCTTATTCAGTTTGTTGGATCTAGGGTAACGTTTTTAATTTTTCTTGAAGTAGCAAGTATCTCTACTTCTTAAAGATTTTATCGTTATGCTATTTCTCTACTTGGTTTAACGATTGATCTAATGTTTGTAGAAGATCTTTAAGGTTTCGTTGAGCATTTGGGGATAGTCCTCAGTTGGACCAGCCGACTCTCAACATATATTTTCTGAAGAGCCTACTTCATAACAATCTCAAGATTTATCTAAAGGCTATTTTTTTTTATGCGGGAAGTTTTGGGCTAGTACCTCACAAAAAACTAAAAATATTTTAATATTTTGTGGAAAAATTGTTAGATATGCCTAGTAAGAGCCTTTGATCTTCATATCTAGGAGTCGAGTCGGATTCATACTCCTCAAATATGACAGATCTGCAACTCTTGTGCATAGATCTGTATATATTTTGTATAGATCTAGTTTTTTGCTAACTTGGGACTGGGATTCATTTTTAGATTTTTGTATATGTGTTGGGTTTCTGGTTTTGTGCAGGTGATATTTGAGGGTTTTCAGAGAAAGTTTTTTGGATCTAACACAAATCTAGGTCATGGAGGGTAAGATCTAATCTCAAAATCAGAATTTTGCAGGGATATTCAAACACAATTTTTAAATTTGAGTTTATTGGATGAATTAAATTGTTGGGCAAACGGAAAAATTCGGAATTTTTTTTTTAAGTGCACCAGTGTGCTTGCGTTTTTTGGGGCTGCCCTCATTTGTTGCTCCTCCCTGCAAATCCGTCTTCCAGGTTCTCCCTCCTCTTTGTTGACACACCTCCTACACGTCTATCTTTGCGTACCTCCATTTCCCTCACCCTCAACCTTTTCCTTTTCCTCAATCTGCTTGCTCCTCTCCCATCTGCACTGCCCGATCCCTCATGCATTCATTCGTCGACCCTCCTACACATCCATCCTTCTCCCGTCGTCCCCATCCTCTCTTCCAACGACTTTCCCTTGGCCTCCTATCTGTGCGTTCCCTGCCTCCTTGCGTGCTTCCATCCTCGCTGCACCAGCTAGTCTTCCCCGCCGACTGCCTCCTCTCGCTCGAATTCCATTCCTTTCAACTCTACTTCAAAAAATAAAATCAAAGCACGCATCACTTCATTTCGTTTTTCTTTTTTTTTAAATTGTACAAGGTTTGGGGCTTTTAATTTTTATTAACATTTAAAATATTTTAATTTTCATTAACCTTTAAATTTTGTAAAAAAATCAAAAAGTCTCAAAATTTTAAATAAATTCGAACTTAAAAAAAAAATAACAAAAAAATTCAAAAATAATTTTTTTTTGAATTAACTTTTAACCTTTAAATATTTAAAAAATCAAATTTTTTGCTTATTAACTTTCAGCTTTTGTAAAAATTTTCATTAACTTGTAATTTTTTAAATTTATTTTTCCTTTGGTATGATATATTTGAGGGCGTTTATTTGCAATCTTAGGGTTTTGGGCCATTGTTAAAGTACTAGGGTCTTAGGTGTCAAAAAAAAAAAAATTTGTTTCTACAGTCAAAGGGAAAATTAAATTTTTAACATATCTAAAGTTTGACTATAGGGAAATTTTAAATTTTCTAAATTGGAATACTTAAGAATATCATTTAAAGTCGGAATTGCTTAGAATTTAAATTTCATTGTTCTTTTATGGTAACCGCTTTCGAAATTTAGAGTGCTTAAGTTGCGCATTGAGTTTTGAATAATTTCCTGCTTGACATCTATTGAGATTGATCGTCGTTTAAATTACTTGAATTGGTATTTATTACATATTAAACTTTGAAGAGCTTTTCAAGTAATGGAATTGTGGTAAATTGCTGTAATATCCCGAAGGGAAATAAACAGTAATATAAAGCACACAAACAAGGTATACAGCAACTAGAGACAAACCACGAGACAAAATACACAATATGGAGAACGCTGAGCCATTTTATTAATACTGAGAAATAAGAAAAGTACAGAGGTGATCAGAATGATGGCACCTCGACTTGCTCAAGGCAAGTGTAGAAATACTCTCAGAACAATGCGTGGAATGGTTGCTCCCTCTATCAACTGCATAATCTCCAAGTTGCTGGAAAACACTGCCGTGCTGCTGCAACTGCTGGAATGAAATGAGTCTTTGGGGCTGCTCCCCAACTCGGAAAAAGCTGAAACTCTGGGAATGGCCTCCTCTCCCAATACCCAGAAAAGCCCAAAGAGCTTTTCAAGAATGGCTGACCCCAGAAAATACCTCCTTTGAGGCACTATGCTATCCCTCAAGGGAAAACGCTAACCCTGAAGGCAACACTGCAAAATATGGCCTCTCCCTCTGCAAAATGTCTCCAATAGGTAAGGGCTGATCCCTTCCCTATTTCTCCGGTCTGAATCCACCCAAATAATCTCAATCCGGAACCTCCCCCAACTGGAACTGCGTCCTCCCTCTGCAAGACTGCGTTATCCCTCCAAGGAATGCTCCTCAATGACTGAAGCTCTGATCTCCCCCTGCAAAATATGGTAGGACTCCTCACCCAAGCAAGCACTCGAAGTCTCCCGGGGCTGAGGTTGGGATCTCCGCACGGAGACACCCGGTGTACTGAACAGTACGTGCAAACTAGCTAAACAGCAAGCGTGCTCAATGTCTAGAGACAATCTCCAAAATGCATAATCATCAATAATAGAAATGAGGTAGCCTCCCCTCTATTTATCTTTGGTGAGCCTCCCTCTCTCCTTGGCCCCACCATGCTTACGCTACCTCTCTTTGGCCCACGTTGCCAACTCATCTGCGCTGGCTGGGCCCACGCTGTCTAAGTGTGTCACCCCCTTCGTTGTCACTTGGCCCCCTTGGCCCCACCTTGACCACAACGTTATGTCTCCTAGGTGACTTTAGGGAGTGTGTTTTATCCTAAGTGAGTTACATTCTCATTTACCCACTTTATTTATATTTTAACTATATAAGGCAAAATTAATCAAAATTAATATTTCCAATTAGCTATCGCTAATTGGGAATATTACAGTCTCCCCCGGCAAAATGTTGCTTGTCCTCAAGCAACTGTAATGATGGATGATGTAAGATCTGCTCACTCTCCCAAGTGGCATCCTCATCCGGCAAATCCCTCCACCTCACTAGGAACTCCCGGACTGTCCTGCTCCGCAGCTGTCTCTCCCTGGTGTCAATAATGGCCTCCAGCTATAACACCAAGTGCCCCTCATCATCTGTAGGTGGAAGCTCTTCTGTCACCGTCACCTGCTGTCCCAGTGCCTTCTTCAGGCATGATACGTGAAAAATATTATGAATCTTGTTGCCCTGGGGTAGCTCCAACTCATAAGCAACCTGTCCTACTCTGCGTGTCACCCTGTATGGACCGTAGAAGCGTGGCTTGAGCTTCTTAGCCCCCTTCTTCTTCAGCGTGGACTGTCGATACCGCTGTAAGCGAAGGTAGACCAAATCCCCTACCTCAAAATGCCTCTCTACCCAACCCCTGTCTGCATACAGCTTCTGCTGGTTCTGTGTTGTAGCCATGTTGTCCTTGAGAGCTCGGAGGATGTCCTGACTCTCTTGGATCCAATCCTTGGCTCTAGGAGCCTTGCTGGCACCAAACATCATGTCAACAAAAGATAAAGCATGATATCCATACAATGCATAAAATGGAGACATACCGATAGACATGTGATGAGTGTTGTTGTAACAGTACTCCCCTAAGTGCAGCCACTTCAACCAAGCCCGCTGCTGCCCACTGACATAGTTGCGCAAGTAGCCCTCTAGCCACTTGTTCACTATCTCGGTCTGTTCGTCTGTCTGAGGATGGTAGCTAGTGCTCGGTGTCAACTCTGTGCCCACCAAACGGAAAAGCTCCTGCCAAAATCCGCCCATGAAGCGGCTGTCCCTGTCACTAACGATGGTCTTTGGGAGACCATGCAACCTGAAAATGTCCCGAAAGAATAGCTCCGCCACCTGTGCTGCTGTGTAATGTGCGGATATAGCAAAGAAGTGAGCATATTTTGTCAGTCAATCAACGACTGCAAATATGCAGTCCTTGCCCTGCATCGTGGGCAACCCTGTGATGAAGTCCATCGAAATGCTCTCCCATTTCCCCTCTGGTATGGGAAGGGGTTGCAATAAACCTGCCGGATGGTTCATCTCCCCTTTGTTGCGCTGGAAAACCTTGCACTCCCTAACATGCTGGAGTACGTCCTCCTTGAGGCCCTTCCAAGAGAACCTCTCCCTGATGGCCCTGTAGGTTTTGGTAAACCCCTGATGGCTTGATAGTGGAGAATCGTGAGAAGCCTGCAATATCTTCTTCTTGAGCTAAGAGCCCTCAATCAAGAAGATCATGTCCCTGTAATAGATGATCTCATCCATCACCCTGTACCTGTCATCCGTCACCTGCCCATCCAAAATCTCACAGGCAAAACGGTCCTTGGAGTACTCCACCAACAATCGAGCCCTCAAATCCGTGTCTAAGCTCATTAGGGACAAAGTTGTTGGTCTGCGTGAGAGCGCATCAGCTACCACATTGTTCTTCCCTTTGATATACTCAATGTCAAAATCGTAAGCCTGGATCTTACTGACTCACTTCTACTGCCTCTCCTGCAACTGCTTCTGCTCTATGAAAAATCTGAGGCTGTTGTGGTCTGTCCTCACCCTGAACCTGCTGCCCACCAGGTACTGCCAGAATTTGGCCAATGCATGCATGATGGCCAACATCTCCTTGTCGTATATGGCATACAACTGCTCATGGGGTAGAAGCTTCCAGCTCTCAAAAGCTATGGGGTGGCCTCCCTGCATCAAAACCGCGCCTATCCCCTCTCCCGACACATCACACTCCAAAACAAAGGGCTGCGTGAAGTCTGGCAATGCTAACACTGGACACCTGCTCATCACCTCCTTAAGCCTGTCAAAATCCCTCTGCGCTATATCCGTCCAACCAAATGCCCCTTTTTGGTCAAATCCGTAAGGGGTGCAACAAGTTGGGAAAATCCCTTGACGAACTTCCTGTAGTAGGTGCAAATGCCTACAAATCCTCGAAGTTCCGTCACGTTCTTCGGCTCTGGCCAATCCCTGATGACCCTGATCTTCTCCTCGTGGACCCTCACTCCGTCCACTCCAATGATGTGCCCCAAATAGAGCATCTCTAACAAACCAAACTCGCACTTGGAGAGCTTAGCATAGAACTGCTGCTCCTCCAGAATGCGCAATATCGCCTCTATGGGTTGGAGATGCTCCTCCCATGTCCTGCTGTATATCAATATGTCGTCAAAGAATCCCAGTACACACTTCCTCAAATGACTGCGGAAGATGTGGTTCATACATGACTGGAAGGTGGCGGGTGCATTGGTTAGCCCAAAGGGCATCACCAGAAACTCAAAATGGCCATAGTGACATCTGAAAGTGGTCTTGGGAATGTCCTACTCCCTCACGCGAATCTGGTGGTACCCGGATCTCAAATCAATCTTCGAGAAGAACTGTGCCCCCCTCAACTCATCCATCAGCTCATCAATCCGTGGGATAGGGTACCTGTTCTTCATTGTTTTCTTGTTCAGGGCCCTGTAGTCAATGCACATCCTCAATGTGTCGTCCTTCTTCTTCACCAATACTACTGAAGAAGCGAAAGGACTGGCGCTGGGCTGAATATGTCCAAGAGCCAGCAACTCAAGGATAGCCCGCTCAATCTCGTCCCGATAGGCCTTGGGGTGCCTATAGGGTGTAGTGATGACAGCGTGTATGCCCTGCTCCAACTCGATTGTGTGCTCAAATCCCCGATCCGGTGGCTGTCCTGGCGGTATCTCCCCAAATACCGTAGCATACCTGTCAAGGAGGGTCTGCACCTCTGGGTGTACGGCCTGCCCTGTAGATCCTGCCTTTGAGGCACGCAGTGCTACTGCCCACTCTATATCTCCCTTCCGGAAGTCTGCCTCCATCCGGTGAGCTGAGACTGTCTGAGGTGGGTACGTATGCATGCCCCGTATCTTCTCGTGCTTCCCTGTCTTCTTATCATCCCACTCCATCTCCAAGGCCTCCCAGTCCGTGGTGACCTTGCCTAAAGTGAGCAACCATTGCACTCCCAATATCACGTTGGTGTCCGAAATGTTCACCACGAAGAAGTGGTCGGTCAGTGTGTAAGTGCCCATCATCACTGCCAACGCTGGGACGTATCTGGCACACTGCATGGTCTGGTCCCCTGGAACCAACACTGAAAACCCGTCAAAACTCTCCGTCGGAATGCCTCTCCGCTCTACCATCTATGCATCAATGAAGTTGTGGGTTGCCCCACTGTCTACTAGTACTGACACTCGCTGCCCTCGCACCATTCGCACAGTACCTCGGACACGTAGCATCAAATACTTGGGAACTCCTCGCAAGGCTGCAAGGGCTCCTCCGATAGGTGCGAAAGATGCACCCCCTGCCCCTGGTGGTGGGGGCGGTAGATGATCCTCCCTCTGCGCTGCATGGCTCCCCCCCGCACCTATGTCATCGTACCCATCCTCTTCTCCACTGCTCTCAGAGAAGACCTCAATATAATGTGCCTTGCCTGCGGCACAACGGTGTCCTGGTGCCCATGGCTCCTGGCAGGTGAAACACAGTCTCTTCCTCCTTGGATCCCTCCTGGTCTCATCATCTATCGGTCCTCTGCTCTAGTTCTCCTTTGGAGGCGGAGCCCTCACGTCCCTCCCCTTGGGTTGGAATGTCGTCCTCTGAGGGTAAGGTGATCTAGTCTGGGGTAAAGCATCTTGTAAATCTCTAGTCCTGCCAACTACATCATGAAGTGTGGTTGGCCTAGTGGACCGGACTAATCCCCGAAGAGGCTCTGCTAACCCGTCAATAAACATGTAGAGCATCCGTGCTGCCAATAAATCTAGCACCATCACTGAGAGTCTCAGGAAATCTGAGATGTATGTGTCCGGATTCCCGGTCTGCTTGAGCTTTGTCAGCTCAACAAAGTGCTCCTCCGGATCCCTCCGATCAAACCTCTCTATCAATCTCCGGGTGAACTCGGCATAAGCTGTCACTATCGAGTGCCCGAGTGTAACCATCCCGTGGAACCACCAATCTTGGGCCTCGCCATCTAGATGCAACGCTGCCACCTTGATGGCCTCCGTCTCCGCCATCTGGTTGAGCTGGAAATATATATCCAGCTTCTCTACCCATGCCTTTGTCGAACTGCTTGACGAACCGTCAAAAGTTGGCAAGTGAAACCTGCCCATAGTACGATGCATATCTCCGTCCTAAGAATGTTTGTTCCCCCTGTGATGATGGTGGGGTCTACTGTCCCGCTTGAGCAAGACAAAATCGTGAAATGTGAGTGCATCTCTGAACTCCTGTCCATAGGCCTGGTACTCGGCAAAGTAGTCACCCATGTGGGCTGGCTCCTGCTCCTGCTATGCTCCCACCCCTGTATCTGCTGCCAGAAAAGTGGGCATCGTGGAACGTGGGGGTGTATGGGATGCCACCTACTGTGCTGCGTAGTGCCCCTGCAAATGATGGGACGTACCCGGTCCCTCTCCAATATGGAAACCCCTCGGGGTTTCATGCTGTCTGGGCTCTGCGGCCGTGAATCTCTACCCCATCTCCTCTATCCGCCTTGACAGGTCCTGTACTGACTTGAGGAGCATTTCCCCAAATTCCTTCGCGGCACTATCATCTGACATCAATTCCTCTTGCTCTGCGTCCACTACTGGAGCGCAGTCACCCTCTCCGTAGGTGATTTGCAACCTACGCTCTCGATCATGGTACTTCCTACCCCTGTAGCAAATGTATGGCTTCTCGTTCGGTGTCATAGACGACTTGCTCCACAAGCTGAGCCAGGTCTATGAGCTCTGATACCACTGTAATATCCCGAAGGGAAATAAACAGTAATATAAAGCACACAAACAAGGTATACAGCAACTAGAGACAAACCACGAGACAAAATACACAATATGGAGAACGCTGAGCCATTTTATTAATACTGAGAAATAAGAAAAGTACAGAGGTGATCAGAATGATGGCACCTCGACTTTCTCAAGGCAAGTGTAGAAATACTCTCAGAACAATGCGTTGAATGGCTGCTCCCTCTATCAACTGCGTAATCTCCAAGCTGCTGGAAAATGCTACCGTGCTGCTGCAACTGCTGGAATGAAATGAGTCTTTGGGGCTGCTCCCCAACTCGGAAAATGCTGAAACTCTGGGAATGGCCTCCTCTCCCAATACCCAGAAAAGCCCAGAGAGCTTTTCAAGAATGGCTGACCCCGGAAAATACCTCCTTTGAGGCACTACGCTATCGCTCAAGGGAAAACGCTAACCCTGAAGGCAATACTGCAAAATATGGCCTCTCCCTCTGCAAAATGTCTCCAATAGGTAAGGGCTGATCCCTTCCCTATTCCTCCGGTCTGAATCCACCCAAATAATCTCAATCCGGAACCTCCCCCAACTGGAACTGCGTCCTCCCTCTACAAGACTGCGCTGTCCCTCCATGGAATGCTCCTCAATGACTGAAGCTCTGATCTCCCCCTGCAAAATATGGTAGGACTCCTCACCCGAGCAAGCACTCGAAGTCTCCCGGGGCTGAGGTTGGGATCTCCGCACGGAGACACCCGGTGTACTGAATAGTACGTGCAGACTAGCTAAACAGCAAGCGTGCTCAATGTCTAGAGACAATCTCCAAAATGCATAATCATCAATAATAGAAATGAGGTAGCCTCCCCTCTATTTATCTTTGGTAAGCCTCCCTCTCTCCTTGGCCCCACCATGTCTGTTTGCCCTCTCACAGCCCTCTTTATGCAACTCATCTGCCCATTTGGTGGGCCACCATTTGTAAGCGTGTCACCCCCTTCGTTGTCCTTGGCCCCCTTGCCCCACCTTGACCACAACGTTATGTCCTAGGTGACTTTAGGGAGTGCGTTTTATCCTAAGTGAGTTACATTCTCCTTTTACCCACTTTATTTATATTTTAACTATATAAGGCAAAATTAATCAAAATTAATATTTCCAATTAGCTATCGCTAATTGGGAATATTAAAATTGCATAGGGTTCATTTCCTAATTCGAGTATCTTTAACGCATTATCTTGAAGACGATATTGAAGAATTGTGAATGAATTGTGTTCTCTTTGAGCTATAATTGCATTGGAATGGTAAGCTTGTGATTTAATAGGACATCATATTGTGATATTTTAAGAAGTTTATCTTTCAATCTAGCGAATTGAATATTTATTTGGGCGACTAAGGACTTTGGTGTACATCTCATAAGTAATCGTCATATAAGCACTCTCATCTCGCTTTGTCTTTTGATCATACTCCTGCATTTGTATTCTAAGTTAGACTTGCATAATTAAAATTTACTTCCAAGCATAAGCTTGGTTGATAGAGAGATACGATGACCGGGTATGTTAGATGTTCAGGAGAGGTATCGTTAATCACACCTTAGTGTGCTTCACCTTAACTTATCTCTGCGACTTACTACGAAATCAGGCTCAATATAGAAAGGATCGAAGGGTCTAAACTTAGAATAGGCATTTAATTAAAATTAACCAAGATTTTGCACTTCACATTAGTCTTAGGATCGGCATTACATATAGGATAGTCATTCATCCAGGAGCAGTTTCTCATCAACTACTTGGTTCTAATTTCCTTAGCAAGATAGTTGACTTCATAAGGCACTGGTATCAATCATTCAAATCGAATCGAATCCTTTAATCTTGCTAGACCTAATACAAGTATTTGATCGCTTAATTGTGTCTCCCGAACTGGTTGGTGTCTCTAAGTCTCAAACTTTGTGGAGAGGCTTAGACACATGTATTCCACATAACCTAGAAATTGTTTGGCGAAATTCCACCGGGAGACAGTTTTATTTGATAAAATAATTATTTTTAATGAGACCTGTTGTCGCACAGAATGTCTAGGCACCGCAACAACGGCTCAGATCGGGGGCTGTCACCCTGATCCCCAATCTCTCTATCTAAGTTGTCTCCTTGCAGAGTAAGGGAGGTAGACCCTAACAAAAAATGAAGAAGTAGAACTGGTTGGAAACCAATCAATTCAGGAGACACAGTTAGATGACCAAGTACTTGTTAAGATTAACGAGATTTTATAGATTCAATTAGATTTGAAGTTTAAAACCAGTGCTTTGTGGAGTCAAAATATCTCGTTATGAAATTACAATCAAGTAATTGATAGATAACTGCTGCTATGAAAAATGATGATATTTGATAAAACACCTTCGTAGTCATGCATTAACAATGTGCGATAAAGACATGCGATTTATCATCACTTGAAATATTCTCAAATTTGACTAAAGCAATCAATCACCAATTCCAAGCAATTTAAAACCACAATTAAAGCTCATTAAAAGATCATCAACCACAACTAAGCATGAAAACACTTCGAACCGACCATTTAAAATTCGAAACAAAAATGTTATCATGAGAGAACCATCGAACTTAAATGCTAGGCATTTCCAACATTTCCAAATTTGATTGATATTCTAAATAATTTCAATTTCAAAAATCTATAGTCAAACTTTAAATAGAAAGAAATTTAAAGCTCACCTTGACTATGTAAAATTTTTAAATTTTTTTTGAAAAATTTAAAACTTTTTGGGCCTTTTTATTTTTTTTATATCTTTAAAATTTCAAAAACTCTAAAAAAACTAAAAAAAAAAGTTAAATCCTAGAAATAAATTAAACTTTTACGCTAACTATACAAACTCAATCAAAATAAAAAATTTCAAAACTAAAACTATGGAAAATTTTAAAAAATCTTAAATCTTAAATCTAAGTTTAAAACCAAACTAAAAAAAATCGAAAACTTAAAAAAAACTAAGATTTAAAACTAAAGCCCAAAACTTTAAAAAAAATAAAATTAAAATCTAAAATTAGAACTAAAAAAAAATGAAATCTAATGTTTAAAACTAAGACTAAATCAAAAATAAATAAATAAATCTGAAAGCTAAATTTTAAAAATTTAAAACCAAAATCGAAAAATCTGAAATTGAAAACAAAAATAAGGATTTGCCGTAAGTTTTTTATTTTTGTGCTTGTGCAGGTACAGACAGCATACGGGCGGCAGGGAGGATGGCTGAGTGCGGATGTACGTACGGCATACGGACAGAGTGAGGAGGAGTTGGACACAGAGAAAATTTATCCACAGCAAATTAAAGGGACGGCTTGCCAGATTCGAGCAGCTACAATGGATGGACGGCAAGAATGAGGGACGCATGAGAGATCAGCGTGGAGAATGACAGTCGCAGGTGGAAATGCAGATTTATATGCGTGAGGGATAGCAGAGAGCTAGATATGGCAAAGAGTTGGATGATTTTGACGCAGCAAGGGTTCACGTAGAGCAGACAGAACAGAAAGATAAAAAATTGTAGGCACCCTGATGCATAAATAATTTTGAATTTCTCCCTTTTCCTAGTAGATTTTAATTCTTCAAATTGAAAGAGAAACACCTACAAATATTTAATTTTTAAAACGAGATATTACCCAGATCTGTAATCCAAAATGACTCTGAGGTCGGATCTGTAATCTAAAATGACTCTGAGGCCAGATCTTACCCACCAGGGCCTAGATCTGGCTCAAATCTGCAAATTTTTTCTGAGAATCCACCAGTATAACCTGCACAAAACCAGAAACGAAAAACCCAAAAACCCAATATACGCATAAAATAAAAATCCCAAAAATCTCGGTGAAATAAATAAAAATAAGCGAGATTTATAGTGCTATTTTACAGATCAAAGGCCCTCATGGCCAGATTTAAAACCATTTTTGCACAATTAATAAAAAGAGGAATTAAAAGAGGCACAAGCCCAAGAAGACCCTGCAAAAACAAAAATTCGTAAGATAACTTTGGGAATTAGGAAACAATGAGTTTTTTCAGATTTTCTGATATCTAAGAGTCGGCTGGTCTAACTGAAGACTTCTCCAAACGCTCAAATCTTGAAAAAGGTTCTCTGCACACTTAGATCTGAATTTTAAATTGATAGAGGTTTAAAAAATAAACATGAGACTTTTCAAAAAAATAGATAACTAATATTTCCGTTAAATCAAAATGCAATTTTAGAAACCCTGAAAACTGCACAAGATACCTGTATGCAGATTAATCCATAAAGGCCATCAACCATCAAATGCCAATAGAAGTAGCAGAGTTTAGAGACAATATCACCACATAGATCTGGAAAAGGAACACCAAAGTTTGTAACCCCAAAGTCTTTATGCTTTATTCATCAAAAAATTACAAGAGCTTCCAAGAACAAGTGCACGATTCCAAGATCGGATGCAAATGACATACAAAGACCTCTAATTTATAAAATAAAATCTCCAACGGCTAGTTCAATTGATCCTTGTCAAAATAATCACGACCGTCGAAAAGATTTAATTATCTTTTAATCTGGACCGTCGAAATTATAATTTTGAGGAAATTCGAATTTATCATTTAATTCCATTTTAATTAACTCAAAAATAATATTTTTGAGTCAATTACCTCAAAATTTTGACTTTGACTTAACCACCAAGGCCCAAGGGTCCAAAATTTCTTGAAATTCTCAATATTCCCTTGGCCTGGGACCTTTAAAAAATTATTTTTTAAGGACCCACGAATTTTGCCTTTGAAGAATTTTAACTCACTTAGGACTTAAAATTAATTAAATTTTTGGCTTAGGATTTTTAATTAATTTGGCCAGAAAATTTAATTAATTAACTGAGAGGGGATTTAATTATTTTTTCCAACCCTCTTTACATAAGATAAATACATTTAGACACATAAAGAGGGAATACCCATTCATATAGACCCTCAAATAACTACCCAATTCTGCGACTCAAAACATGATCTAGTAGACCACGCAACTTGTAATAAAATAATCTAGCCAATTAGCTAGGATTATTCCCAAACTACTTTTACAAAGACTCGATAGAAAACACAAGGACTCACTTAGCATCTTGATGACAAAATCCACCCTAGCTTTGGGGTGAAGCTGGAGGGGAAAACTCTGCCGATCACTTGTGTCGAAAAACACAAATGAATCAGTGAGACAAAAAACCTCCTAGGATAGAGATCATCACCAAAATACTAGGCTTACCTAGGTTGTTACATACATGGTGGTCTTACTTAGATCGTTTACATCATAAACATGCAGAATGGGTTTACATCATTTATAAAATGGTCGTCTGTCAATGAAATCTGAATGGCGTGAACACGTTGAACATAATGAGTCCCATTTGCAAAAATAGGGATGTACTGCTATAGGGTCATTGACACAGAGTGGTCAACAAGACCCTAAGTCTAAACTTAGGAAAATAAAATAATTAATGGGTAATAATCTAAACTGTGGGTGAAACTTCTAGAAAAAACAGATCAAGTCAAAATGTAATCTTAACAGTTGATTGGAGATTTAATCTCGGACATTGAAGTCTCAACGAGAAGACTATAAAGAAGACTTGAGGGTCATTTGGAAAGACGCACCGAGAGATCAAGAGATCGAATTTTTTGAAGTGAGCAATGCTCAGAGGAAAACTTTGATCGAGAGATTCTCACGCAGATGAGGGGCAGAGACAATTTTGGTCGGAGGATCTTCTCCAGGGCCAAGAATACTTAGTAGAGAGGCAGAGGAAGACGCAGAGGAGGCAGCACAGTGCCCAAAGAGGGTGACGCAGAGGAGGCAGCGTAATGCCCAAAGAGGGTGACGCAGGGCCACGAAGGCCACATGCAAAGGCAGCGCAGTATTCGAAGCAGAAGTCTGAGTTTCAGCTGGAGATCGAAGTTCTGAGCTGGGAGGGTTGGAAATGAGATTTATAAGGGTTGAACGATTCAAAAGAGGAGGTGACGCAGCCCATCAGAGGCCCCCACGCAAGCCTATGCAATTACTGCGCAGAGGCAGCGCAGAGGGTGTTGGGGTTTCATCAGTTCAGCTACTAGATCAGTTGGGACTTGCAAAGTGAGGTAATATCACAATTTGTCTTTCTTCTGCCAAGTGATATTATTTGTATTAGATTGCCAGCAAGGCATCCAAAGATTGTATTAAGATATAATTGTTGCTTAATAATAAAACCCTCAGATCTCCTGCACCGGTTTTCCCGCATTAGGTTTTTCCAGGGACATTTTTCCAAAAACAATGGTGTCTTGTGTGATGTTTTTCTTTTGCTCAATTCCTTGTTTCACATATTAATTTAATTAAGTGAAGGTTGCTTCAGTATTTACAAAAGAAATTTGTCAATAACTTGTTAATGTAATTTACAAGTAGGAGAAGTTAATTCAGTTTGCAGCAGTAGGATTCCAGATCTAGGACTTGGAATTTTCACATGGTATCAAAGTGTTGCAGGTGAAACAAGAAGAGCAAAGCCAGCGCTGAGCAGGAGGTTGAATAGCTGCAAAAGGCAGCAATTCGAATCCCCATATGGATTGTGCAGTCCAGGCCAGAAGGGCTGAAGTTTCGTTGAAAGTCTCTCTTTGAGTGAGTCGACAAAGAGGTATGACTTCCAGATCGAGATTTTGCCGAGCCAGAGGGAGCAGCGCAGATCTGGTGGGACGCAGTTTTTCTGCAGGCAATTTTTGCTTGGCAGAAAGTCGTCAAAAGAGAAAGAAGAAGCCCAGTGAGGGGATTTTCTTCCTCAGGTTGTTCCTAGCCGGGGAATTCCATTTTTCCGTGATCTAAGCAGCAAATCCGAGTGGCAGATCTACAAGCTCTAGCAAGGAGTGTGTAAGCCACTCTAGTGTTGTGCAGAAGAGGAAGAAGAGGGAGCAGATTCGACATTCTTGATGGCCATGGCAGCTCATGGGCTTCGAGATCAAGACCGATTGGAGGGAGCCTTCAACTATGTAATCTGGAAGGTGAGAATTACATGCCTTCTAGATGAATACGATCTCAAGCTTTTCCTGAAAAGTACGGTAGTTGTCCCTGCAGATCCAGATCCACTAAAGAAGTACACACCTGATATGGCAAAGACGAAAAGGCTACTCCTTGATGGAGTCAAATATCACATAGTGTCCCACATAACCAGCAAGGGGACAGCTACGCAGATGTGGGAAACCTTAGCAGCTCTATATGAAGGATCTTCTGAACAGCGGAAGATGTACTTAGAGTAGAAACTGAGGATGATGCAAATGCAGAAAGGGGAGCGCATAGATCCGTTTCTCTCGAAGTGTCAGGAAATCCATGATCAACTAGCAGACGTGGGGTCCACACCTCAGCCTACCGCAATGGTAAGGTTGGCCCTCAACGCAGTCACAGAAGAATGGCAGGTTTTTATCCAGAGCATCCTAGGCAGAGCAACCTTGCCAAGCTGGGAAGAGATGTGGGTTGCTCTTTAGCAAGAAGAGCAAAAAAGGGACCTAGTCAACTGTAAACTTGACGGCAGCAGTAGTAGTGGGTCGAAGAAAAAGGAGGAGGAAAATGTAGCCCTTCCATTCAAGGGGCAGCAGGAGCAGCGGAGATGGAAGAAGGACGTCTTGAAGATAAAATGCTTCAGGTATGGTGAATTAGGTCACTACGCAATGCAATGTCCTTTGAAGAAAAAGGACAAGGACGAGAATCATGATCTGAAGGTTGCGTCCACAAAGATCGAGGAGGATGAGTATGCCATGAGTGCCCACGCATCTCTAGGAGGGAAATGGGACGATATTGAACTGTAAGTTCGCAAGAACTTCAGTTGGGCGGGATCCTTGAGGAGTCCACCTCTTGGATGATGGATCATGACCTTGCTACGAGTGCCCAAAGATCAAAGTAGCAGGCTAGAGGAGTTTTCAGTTGGTGCATAGGAGTGTTGGAGCGACAGATGCAATAGTTAGCAGCGCAGAGCAGAGTTGCAGTGGCGCAGAGGGATGCAGTGCAGGAGAAACAACAGTGCAGTGCTTCAGAGGGACAGCGTGGGACTAGCAGCAGTCAAAGTTTCAACATCGAGATGCATCCTGAACACTTGTTCAACTTCATGGATGTTTTTCAGTTGCTTCTCTCAGTAACTGAGTTGCAGTGCAGAGTTAGCAATGGCAGTGCTATTAGCAGATGCAGCATTTGAGAGGGAGTTGCAGTATGGATGCAGTGTTGATCGTGGCAGGGTCAGCAACAATACAGTTGCAGCAGTAGCGCAATAGTTTATGGACAGCATGTCAGACATCAGCAACGCGGAGGGAAATGATTCAGTGTCAGAGCAGTGTGTAGCAGGGCATATTTGCTAGAGCACATTCCTCGCTAAGAGGGAGTGTTGATTTGTGGTAGCATCGGATGTGGTCTAAGTCTCAAACTTTGTGAAGAGGCTTAGACACGTGTAACCCAGAAATTGTTTGGGGAAATTCCACCTGGAGACAATTTTATTTGATAAAATTATTTTTAATGAGACCCTAAGTCTAAACTTAGGAAAATAAAATAATTAATGGGTATTAATCTAAACTGTAGGTGAAACTTCTAGAAAAAGCAGATCAAGTCAAAATGTAACCTTAACCGAGAGATCAAGAGATAGAATTTTCTGAAGTGATCAGTGCTCTGAGGAAAACTTTGATCGAGAGATTCTCACACAGTTGAGGGGCAGAGACAGTTTTGGTCGAAGGATCTTCTCCGAGGCCAAGAATACTTAGCAGAGAGGCGGAGAAAGATGCGGAGGAGGCAGCGCAGTGCCCAGAGAGGGCGACGCAGGGCCACGAAGGCCACACGCAGAGGCAGCACAGTATTCCGAGTAGAAGTCTAAGTTTCAGCAAGGAGATCGAATTTGATGAGCCGAGAGGCCTGGAATCGAGATTTTTGAGGGTTGAACAATTCAGCAGAGGAGGTGACGTAGTCCATCAGAGGTCCCCACGTAGGCCTACGCAATTACTGCACAGAGGCAGTGTAGAGGGTGTTGGGGTTTCGTTAGTTCAGCTACCAGATCAACTGAGACTTGCAAAGTGAGGTAATCTCACAATTTGTCTTTGTTCTGCCAAGTGATATTCTTTGTACTGGATTGCCAGCAAGGCATCCAGAGATTGTATTCAGATATAACTGTTGCTTAATAATAAAACCTTTAGATCTGTTGCACCAATTTTCCTGCATTGGGTTTTTCCGGGGACATTTGTCCAAAAAAAATGGTGTCCTGTGTGATGTTTTTATTTTGCTCAATTCCTTGTTTCACATATTAATTTAATTTAGTGACGGTTGCTTCAATAATTGCTTCAGTATTTACAGAGGAAATTTGCAAATAACTTGTTAATGTAATTTACAAGTAGGAGAAGTTAATTCAGTTTGTTGCAGTAGGATTCCAGATCTAGGACTTGGAATTTTCACACAAACCCTTCATGGGTTATTTTGGGTTTATTGAGTAGAGGCTGAGATTAATTTCTCGGAATTTTCTGAACAGCGTAGCAGGCCTTAGTAGCAGACCTTTGGAGGCAAGTCGACGTGCATTCATTCCAGCAGTTAATTTTGTACACTTCCTCACATTAATAAAATGGCTCAGCACAGTTTTTATGGTCCCATGGTGTTCTAAATTGTGTGTTTATTTTGTTGTGCATGTTTATGTCTTTGTATGCCTGTTTATTGTTGTAAATTATCTCTAGGGATATTACAGTAGGGGTTGTCAACTATTACCTACTCACTCTATTTAAGCTCTCTCCTAAACAAGCTATGGGGGGTTGTCCCTAAAGGTAACCGAAAGAGGAAAATTTGTTGGAACAACAAGTGGTAGGAGACTAAGGGCAAGGCAGTCACTCCTCTAGGCAACTTGATTTAAAGTTAATTGGCAAGTGAATTATTATTATTGAGCAATGTGAATTATTAGAGATAGATTTGATTAAATTGATATGACACTTAACAAGATAAACATTGATGAGACCAGTGCCTTAATGATAATGCTTAAATACAAATTCAAGTACTTGCACAAAATAACTATATCTCAAATTACAAGAGAAGCAATGTTGCAAGACAAAGTTAGTACGAGAGATCAAAAGATTACAACAATTGGATATATGAGCAATAAGAAATAGACTTGCAGTACATATATGACTTGTACTTCAAGTAAAGATAATATTTAGGCAATGATAAACTTGGAAATGACAAGTGTAACAATATAAGCTTCGCAAGTAAACAAACTGAGCTCACGATTCCAATTATAGATAATCAATTGAAATGAAAAATGAAGATGCAAGATCTACATATGTGAGAGGCAAGATCTTGGTTGATTTTAATTATATTCCTATTCTAAAGTGAAAGCCTTCCCCTCAATTACTTTGAAAGAAGTCTTAGAACAAGGTTGTTGGGAGAACTATTGGGGAAGGAGGCTAAGGCGTCATTAACGATACTTACCCAAGAGATATAGCAACCTAAGTGCCTCCATTCCTACAAGGAACGCGGCCACGGGAGAACTGCAAGGTCACTCGTTTTAACTGTTGCTTAAGGGTCAAGCTTCTCAAATTGGAAATGAAGAAGGTTGTCCTATCTCTCTATCAACCAAGCTTATGCTTGGAGATAAATTTAAGATGCAAATTAGATCTATGATGCAAATGCAAATATTCCAATGAGATTTAATAACAAGATCCTTCAATAGAGGAAAGAGCTAATTCACTTATAATCAAGATTCACTTATGAGCACAAGATGATTAGCTTACAACAATGATTAATGAAGCAAATTAAATGTTACTCAATGAAACAATAGAAATGCAATTAGATTAGATGTTAGACCAATATCCCAAATGCATTTAATAATAAACACTTCTTAAGATGACTTTACTTATATGAGACAATTGAAACAAGTAAAGTTTTACAATGAAAGCATATGTGAATGATGGCAAATAAGATTAGAAAGAGATTAATTAAAACCTCCAACTTGCAAATGAAACCAAAGACAAGATCAATTCCAAATGCAATAGATCAAGTAGCTAATGAATGCAACTATAAGATCAGATCCAAACTATGAAACTACCAAAGCAAGAGAAACAAGTTAGTGATCTAGATCTAAGAGAAAAGGAAAAGAGAAGAATGCCTCCCTCTTAAAGGAGGAGGCGGGATACCATGGGATTGAGATCCCAAGCTCCCTCAAAACAAGATTTTATTATAATATTACAAGAGAAGAAGTCATTTTGACAAAGGGAAAGGACTCTTCAAGCTCAAGGAGAATTACAACGATGAAAGAGAACCTCACAACCCAATCTCCTCAAGATGCAAATATGAATCAGATCAGCTACCAATTATAACTCAAAACACCTCAAACAAGGTTGATCCAACCCTCAAGGGCACTCGGCCTTCAACAAAACATCACAAGAGAGTCAACGGCTTGAGGAGGAAAGCCTCCAAAAACCTTACGGCCAGCCCAAAGAATTAATGAAAAAAAATTATTTAAATTTTGTTAATTTTTTTATGATGATTCTCTTAAGATCAAGGCTCAAATTCACTTCAAAAAATTTGGCTCCTCCCATACCTTACGGCCCTTTGCTTCAGTAAAGGAAAAGAATCCTAGGTCTTGGAAAAATAGGCCTAAAAAGTATGTGCCTTCCCTAAAAAAAATTGTAAATGATTTCAAGCCTTTGAAATCGATTTTATACCAAAAATATGTGGAGAATCCCTCAAAAATTTTGTTGAAGCACCTGCAAAGGCAAGGGTTAGCAAATAAAATTCAATGGCAAAAGAAATAAATCCCTAGAGGCTTGCGGCCTACAAGAAAGAGCCTTAAAAAAATTTATGAGCCACAAAAATGATACCCAAACCCTCCTTGATGCCAAGAATAACCCTTCAAGGCTAGCGGCTAGATCAAAGACTGAGATCTAAAGAAAATAATAGCCAAAACCCCAAGAGAAACCCTTGAAAAAAATTGCAAAAAAATTATAGAGGTGAAATCCCTTGAGAAATTCGGTCTTGAGGCCAAAAAAATCCTCAAAACCCTGGCGGCCTTCCAGAAAAGGCTAGGCGACCCTTAAAAATAATTCATTGACCTCCAAAGCCCTAGCCATCTAGGCTAGGAGGCTAACCTTAGCCTCCAAAATTGATATTCTTCAAAATCTTGATAGGATCAAACCTGTAAGCAATATAATTATATATACAAATAGATCCAAGCCCAAATCAATGCCTTCCTTTAGATTTGCAATAGAGATTCAATAAAACCCAACAATATATACAAATAGATGGAAATATATACACAAGATCTATTCACAAATTTAATAATACGAGCTCTTTAAGTAGTAGATCTATTCATCAAACTCTAAAATAATTTTAAAAAGATTTTGAAAATATTTTAAATTTAGATCTAGAGCAAATGGTAAGGAAAACCCCTTTTATTATTCAAATGATAAGTCTTCAAGTGACCCACTATGGTTTCTTCAGCTTCTATACATGGCTAGTTGGTTAATTCAACCGAGAATGTCCCCAAGTATCCAAGATCTTATCAACAAACAATATTTCTACACACTTGAAAGATAATTGTTAGATCCACAGAGATTTGGATAGCACGGCGATAGAGGAGTTTGAGGGTTTAACCGAAAACCAATAGATCTGCTCCACCTAGTGTGTTTCTCCAAATCTAAACAATGATGCAAGGTATCTACACACAAATTAATCTTCAAGAGCTAAAGGAAATAACAATGTGAATCACTAGTAGAACATTAAACACAAGAGATTAGAGAGATTATACCATATCACTAAAGAATAACACCATAATTTTGCCCCAAAGACTTCTATTTTATTACCCAGAAAATATATTACAAAGTAACAGAGCTTTTCTTGACCAAGAGCTCAAGATTACATGATGATACAAGGAGGAGCCTAGAACTTCCTTATATAGAAAAATGAGAGCATGAGATCCTCCAAGTGGAAAAAACGGCTAGTTGACCTGATCCATGGCTTGATCTATAATATTCCTAATTTGTGACAGCAAATTGGAATATTCTATTTTGTTTATTTTTCCACCTATAGTTTGCAAATAAATAAAAAAAGTGAGTAAAGAGGGTCTAAACTCACTTAAATAAAATAAGACATCCACCTAGTAGCACAACGTTGTGACTTAAGTGGGAGTCAAGGGGGGACCCAACACCACGTGGAGGAGGGGGCCTATGTACACTCTAGAAGCTTCTCCAAGCTTCTGCGCAGATAAGGATGAGGATGTGGAGGAGAGAGAGAGGCTACATTTGGTTTTGGAGGGAAACCAACACTATAAAAGATGGAGGAGCCTCCTCATTTGGGACATGCTTAGATGCTTGGATTCTTGGATTATTGATTATTGAGTGAGACATATTGTCTTCTCTGGCACGCTGGCTGTTTAGCCCGTCTGCTGCATTGTTTAGTGCACCGAGTGTCTCCGTGCGGAGATCTCACCCTTAGCCCTGGGGGACTTCGAGTGCCTACTCGGGCAAGGTTATTTTCTTAGCATCATCCTCCAGGACAAAGTTATTGCTGCAGCAGCGTAATACTGTGTTGTAGGGTGTTGCCGTGGTGACTTTACGACACCACCTCCTTCTCTTGTTTTTCAGAGGGAGAGTCTTTCTTCCCTTTGGAGGATTAGATTGGGATATTTTGGAGCTGATTTGCAGATCTTGGTGTTTGTCCAAAGTATTTTATCCCACTACTGCGCAGTCCCTCTCAGTTTCTGCATTACTTTCATGGTATATCTGCAGTGAGGGTTTGCCGGTTGGTTTGAGGGGAAGATCTCAAGTGTAAGGATCAGCCTTCCACTTTGGAGATCTATTGGAGGAGGTCTATTTCAGTTGCTCATCATCTTCAGCCTTCTCTATTTGGTTTCAGTTTGGAGTTGCAGTAGCTGCCCAGCAACTCTGGCATTTTTGTCGTATTGTGTATTTTAGCCAATCCCTTGGAGGATTGAGTTATTCTTGCTTATAAGGGTTAGAGCTTTGCTCCCCTATTGTATTTGAGCTATATATTGTCATATCTATGTATTGGAGCAGCATTCTATCTTAGACTACGTTTTTCATAGCCTGGGGTTTATGCAAAAATAGCAGTGCTTTTCATGTTTATGTACATGTGTTGTGGAGGCTGGCATTTCTTCTCTTGAGAGGTTGTTTCCTCAACATTTGTACTCTCTCTTGTTGCTATATATATTATTGGCTATATATTCATCTTCTTGTCTCATATCTTCTGAAGAAAACGCTGAAAGGGTTTCTGCATCAATCTTTGTCTTGCGGCACCTCTATTTTGAGGGGTTTTTCTATATAAACTGCTGTTTAACCTTGCTGAAATCCTATGCCTTGTTCTCAAACTCATTATCTGATTATTTATAGTGTTATACATCATATTCCTTCAGAAAATACGCTGCCCTTGCTTTAGCAAATTTCTGCATATTCAAAGTCTTGGGAAATCAGGTTTTTTATTGACTAGTCGGGAAGGAGGAACTTTTTAACATAGCAAAACGCCTTTGCTTGAGCTGAAATTCGACATGGAAGTCCCTATTGACCTATTCTAACATATTCCAGAACCTTGACCCGTCATTTTACGCAGATTTCCTTATTCACTCATTTTAGTGCCAAAATCCTCACTTTTCCCCACCTTTTTGCCCTTAAAAGCTGAGTAAAGGTTGCTGCTGCTATTTATTTTGGTTGCTGAACATTTTCAGAGATATGATATGATAGCTGAAGCCCTCATACCTGAAGAATGCGTTTTTCAGGCATGATCTGCTGAAGAATCCATTATTGGGATATTACAGTGGTATCAAAGCATAATTCTGGCTCAGCCTGTGGAGCTAACTATCTATGGAAAATATGAGGATCTCACATCAGCGTGGTCATGTACCCTTTGGAGATTATCTCCGAGAATGGAAGTCCATGGGGGAAGACTTCAAAGCAGCTTTGCCTTTCAAAGATTACTGTGAGCTCAGACTGGATGAAGGAGGAAGGTACTATGGTAACAGAGGAGTTTCTAGCATGCAGAGTTCAGATTTGCAGCGTACTACTGGGAGATCACCTCTTCCCATGCATGAGGGATCCACTAGTCCCTATGAATCTAAGCCCAAGAAGACCGGAACGGTGAAAAAGGAGAGTTTATTCTTTTTCAGATCCAGAAAAGATGCATCCACTGTTGAGGAGGTCAAGAAGGTTGAAGAAAAAGAAGAGGAAGTACCATGCGCTTCCAATTCTAATCGAGAAGAAGAGAGAACATCACCTCTTGAGGAGGCTTGTGAAAACGCTGTCACACTCATGGAGGAGCAACCACATGCATCAACAGTTGGGGCAGCCAACACTTTTGAGGATGGGACTCTTGTAGCCCTACAAGAAGTTCCAAATGCACATCAAGGCATGAAAATATTTCCACATTCCATTGTTGTAGCAAATTCTTCTGATCAATGTGGAGATCTACTTTTGCAAGACCAAGGGTCAAATCTCAGTGCTACTATAGAGCAGCTTGGTTGCACTGCGCTGTGCAACATGGAAACACTCAAGAAGGAATCAAACACTCATTCTCATGAGCCATTGTTGGATTGTACATCACATTGGAGATTGGGGTTTGAAGACTTGAAGGTTGATGGTAGACATCTTGGAGTAAGAAACCTTTTCTCCCTTCAAGACGACACTTTCTCGATGAGCTCTTCTCAGCTCAAAGAGGAACTTCTACTTTCAGATCCAAGACCTCATTGGTTTTGGAAGACTATGGATGAAAGGGAGGTCTCAAGGAGAGATCTCGTTGGGGATGCACTTCGACACACCATGGAATGCAATGATCTTCTTCCCTTCTCACGAGAGCAGATAGAAGATGGAGGACATCTTAGGATGGATAACATCTCTCATGCTTGTGTTGGACATCCCTTGAGCCATACACATCATGATGGGAGGTTTTTGCCTACCACCTATTTGATTCTTGACAGGGTCTCATTGATCCTTGAGAAGTTTATATTTCAAAATCCCATGAAGTGCAAGATCAGTAATTTGATTTGGGAGGATGGTAGCCCTCATGGGAGGAGTACCACGATGAGGAGAAGAAGGAGGCATCCACAAGTGATTGAGTGGATGGGGATGATGAGCAAGGAGCTAGGAGGCTACTTGCATATCTGTGATACCAGGCAGCAGGAGGCTTGGCTGCGCTGGTTACTCTTGAGGGAGTTTGGCCATCACTTGTACTTGCAGATCTATGATACCAGGCAGCAGGAGGGTTGGCTGCGCTAGTTACTCTTGAAAGAGTTTGGCCATCACTAGGCAAACACTCTTCCTAAGAGTCGGAGGATGAAGGAACGATGGCTGAATACTTGCATCATTGAGCAGCATAGAGTATGGATGCATGGTGTTGATATGATACTCATATCATTCATTGTGTCTTCATCACATGATTTGTATGATGGAAGTATGGGGAAGCAAAATACTTTGTTGCTTTGCTTGGGAGAGCAAGGTCAGAGTTGCTCTCACACTTTGTGATGTTGGGGAGGGAGGAGATGGCATTTGTCTCCTTGATGTGATGGCTTGGAGGCACTTCCATCAAAATTGTTCTGCTTTGGTTGCAACATTGTTAGAAGAGTCTTTGACAAGGAGCATGTCAAAGAACAGAGCTTTGTATTGACAAGAGCTTATTTGCATGAGCTCACAGCGCTGTCACCTGGGAGCAGAGATTTATGGATGAAGTGTGCCCAGCAGAGATATGGTGGATCTATAACCCATAGGTCCCAGGATCACTTCATATTTATTGCACTTAGAGGAGGTAAGGATGAGAGAGATATCTATGGCATATCCTTCTTGACTTGGATTTCTAAGCATCAGGAGGATTATCTTTTTGTAGCACATGGTTCATTCTTCTTCATAGCATGCCAACACATTATGCAGAACTCATTCATGGATCCATGTACCATCTTACTTCTGGCATATGGTGAGGAGTTTTTTTACACATTCATTGATTTGCATACTCTTACCATTCTTATGCAGTGCATTGCTTCACAAGAGGGCAAGCTTGTCATATTGCTCCATGAGTTTTATTGGGCCAATCTACATGATGGAGGCAGCCATCTCTTTTGTGGCCTTAGGCAAATGTTTTATCATTACATGTATGCTCATTTGCTGCACTATAGCATGTATCATATGGAGACATGCATGATTAACTATGTAAGAAGAAATATTTTGCCTTGTACTTTCATCAAGCAGCAACTTGTAAAACTGCGTTGTACTTGTTTGGGAAGCTGTTGGTACCTTCTTGCACCACATGAAACCTTCAACATTCTCTTCATATTATTGCTGATCATGTCTTCATTTGCTGATATAGATCAGATTTGTATGGGAGGCTTGATTATGAGAGAGACACATGAGCTGGATGTGTCCGTGAGTGGGAAACATTCTCACATTTTCTACACTACATGTTCTAATGGGAGCATGGGAGGAGGCATGGCCACCACTACTATATATGCGTTCTCTTTTGATGTGGGCCATGAGATTCATAGTCATCCATTGTACAACCATGGGCAAGTGTTTGGTCTTATGTTGTTGTCATATTCAGCCATTTACTATCCATTAGTAGATGTGATGAATCTTGTAAATTGCTTGCCATGTAATTTTCTGAAGTTGCAGTGGATGAGACTGCATTGTATCCTTGTGAGAGATTGTTTGCATCATGTATCATCATGTAAAACCTTCAGCAAACCTCTCATTCAGGTGTTCCATGATGACCATGTCCTATTCTTCATGGATGGTTTGTTTTGGGCCAACTTGTTCTTCATTGATGGAGGAACCTTCTCTGGAGGATTGTTCTTCACTTTGCCATTGGAGGGCAATGATTTTGCAGCCCAGGATCAGCATACGCTCTACACTTGTCATGAGTGGAGAGAAGGACAGCATGGGGTAAGCTATGATGCTTGCCAAGGTCAGATTCTCAGCCCACCTTCATTACCGGAGCTGGAGGTGGAAGGAGATTTTCAGGAGTTGCCTTGTTGGGAGGTGGCTCATTTTGTTTGGATGATTGCTTGGAGACGGAGGATCCACATGAGGGAGATATTCCTCATCATATTCCAGACTCCATGCCTTGAGTGGAGAGAGGAGATGAGTTGGTACACAGTCGATGGGACAGCTTACACCGTGACAGATACAGCACAGCAGGGGTCATGGTCTTCATTGGTTGGCTGGTACCATGAGAGATCAGTTTGGGATCTTGGCATTGAGAGATCCCTTCATATCAGGATGATGCAGAGTACAGGGGAGATTCAGTGGCGCATCTGGGACCCAGGCATATTTTGCAGTATCGGTGGAGAGCATCCGCTAGGAGGAGACTTGCTCAGGCAGTTGCTTGAGGGCAAGCAACATTTTGCTGGGGGGGACTGTAATATTCCTAATTTACGACAACAAATTGGAATATTCTATTTTGTTTATTTTGCCACCTATAGTTTGTAAGTAAATAAAAAGTGAGTAAAGAGGGTCTAAACTCACTTAAATGAAATAAGACATCCACTTAGTAGCACAACGTTGTGACTTAAGTGGGAGTCAAGGGGGGACCCAACACCACGTGGAGGAGGGGGCCTATGTACACTCTAGAAGTTTCTCCAAGCTTCTGCGTAGATAAGGATGAGAATGTGGATAAGGATGAGGATGTGGAGGACAGAGAGAGGCTACATTGGGTTTTGGAGGGAAACCAACACTATAAAAGATGGAGGAGCCTCCTCATTTGGGGATGCTTGGATTCTTGGATTATTGATTATTGAGTGAGACATTTGTCTTTCTTTGGCACGCTGGCTGTTTAGCCCGTCTGCTGCACTGTTTAGTGCACCGAGTGTCTCCGTGCGGAGATCTCACCCTTAGCCCCGGGGGATTTCGAGTGCCTGCTCGGGAAAGGTTATTTTCTTAGCATCATCCTCCAGGACAGCGTTATTGCTGCAGTAGCGTAATACTGTGTTGTAGGGTGTTGCCGTGGTGACTTTACGACACCACTTCCTTCTCTTGTTTTTCAGAGGGAGAGTTGCTCTTTCCTTTGGATGATTAGATTGGGAGATATTGGAGCTGATTTGTATATCTTGGCATTAGGCCAATAGTTATTCTGCCTCTACTGCGCAGTCCCTCTTAGTATCTGCGTTATCTTCATGGTATATTTGCAGTGAGGGTTTGCAGGTTCGTTTGTGAGTAAGATCTCAAGTGTAAGGATCAGCCTTCCACTTTGGAGATCTATTGGAGGAGGTCTATTTCAGTTTCTCATCATCTTCAGCCTTCTCTATTTGGTTTCAGTTTGGAGTTGCAGTAGCTGCCCAGCAACTCCGGCATTTTTGTCGTATTGTGTATTTCAGCCAATCCCTTGGAGGATTGAGTTCTTCTTGCTTATAAGGGTTAGAGCTTTGCTCCCCTATTGTATTTGAGCTATATATTGTCATATCTATGTATTGGAGAAGCATTCTATCTTAGACTGCGTTTTTCATAGCCCGGGGTTTATGCAGAAATAGCAGTGATTTTCATGTTCATGTACATGTGTTGTGGAGGCTTGCATTTCTTCTCTTGAGAGGTTGTTTCCTCAATATTTGTACTCTCTCTTGCTGCTATATATATTATTGGCTATATATTCATCTTCTTGTCTCACATCTTCTGGAGAAAACGCTGAAAGGGTTTCTGCATCAATCTTTGTCTTGCGGCACCTCTATTTTGAGGGGTTTTTCTATATAAAATGTTGTTTAACCTTGCTGAAAGCCTATGCCTTGTTCTCAAACTCATTATCTGATTATTTATAGTGTTATACAACATATTCCTTCAGAAAATACGCTGCCCTTGCTTCAGCAAATTTCTGCATATTCAAAGTCTTGGGAAATCAGGGTTTTTATTGACTAGTCGGGAAGGAGGAACTGTTTAACATAGCAAAACACCTTTTTTTGAGCTGAAATTCGACATGGAAGTCCCTCTTGACCTATTCTAACATATTCTAGAACCTTGACCCGTCATTTTACACAGATTTCCTTATTCACTCATTTTAGGGCCAAAATCCTCACTTTTCCCCACCTTTTTGCCCTTAAAAGCTGAGTAAAAGTTGTCGCTGCTATTTATTTTGGTTGCTGAACATTTTCAGAGATATTATATGATAGCTGAAGCCCTCATACCTGAAGAATGCGTTTTTCAGGCATGATCTGCTGAAGAATCCATTATTGGGATATTACATGATCCTTGTCAAAAAAATTCAAACCCTTGATTATTGTTGCACAGATCTACATAAAAATGTGACTTCCTTGATGGATGAGTTGGATGGACCAATCTTTGACCCTGGAGTGGTTTTGGACCACTGGAATATCTTCAAAATATATTTTCATGAAATTCCCTCATTCAAGATAACCACCTGGACCAAAAAATTCGATTTCCCTTGAAGAAATATTTTCCTTCTGGCCCAACAAACTTTTTGTGGGTCTTTTCTGCCTTGGAAATGAGACTTTTTTCCATTTTGAATTTGATCCCTTTTTTGGAAAGTGCACATTCCCTTTTTAATTATTTTTCCACTTGGAGAAAATTTTATTTTCTCTCATTTTTATTTTTAGACTAATTTCTGGCTAATTATTTTGCCATTTTTTTGCCAGAAAATAATAATAATGACTCTAGAGGGGATTATATGTTAGGATATTTCGACACATAGGAAATAGTTAAGAATAACTTGGTCTAGCGTAGAGTTAGGTAAAGTGTGTTTTTGTACTATGTACATTTATAACTTATAATCCGACGGTCACGATATGTAGTGATCCAACAGTTCATTCTCTTCTCGGTATTACCGATACTTGATCTGTGGCTTAACACCCGATTGGTCCATGATCTCTATTTAAAGAGAATGGAGGGTCATTTGTCCGGCAACCATTTATGAGAGAAGCTTATGTAAATTTTCTTTCTTTATATTAATAAATTGCCTGAAGTGGCCACGTTGGCTCAAGTCGTGGACTATTTCCCTCTTTGAGGGTTTTAACCACATCAAATACTGGTGTACTAATCTGTGATCTGTTTGTGAGCGGTGACCTTTGGTGTTTGATCTAAGGAACTTACCCTGTAAATTTCTACATGGTATCAGAGCTGTTTTGAGGGCCGCATCCGTTGTTGATCCAAATCTGAAGCCGATTTGACTTCATGCGACTGTCGTTTTCTAGATCTACTCTTTCTGACCACTTTCGGATCGAAAGAACTGCTCTATTGTGTCTGGAGCCTCTGTTACAGTGAGGAACCCCTTCGTTTCATGCGAAAAGGTTTCCGATTGCCCAAGTTATGTCATTTTAGATCTGGAAGTATAAAGCATTGTTTTTTGCAGTTATATTTATTAATCCCTCTATTTATTTCGGTTTATAGTTTTCTTTTATTACCGGATCTATACCCTCTTCTTTGCGTATGCTCTTTGCTCTGCGCTGTGTGCGATCTGGCAAATCAGAAACAGGAAGACGGGATTTTTCTGCTACGTATGCTCTTTCCTCGTGACTTTGTACGATCTCGGGAAATCAGAAATAGCGAGAAAAATATATAGTTGTCGGATGGACTAATCGGAAATCTAACGCTTTTCCGTAAGGCTTGTGTTTTTTGTTGTTGTTTTGTGCACGGTTGCATAAAATCCTTTTACTAACTCACTTGGTGTAAAGTTACTTTATGAGAATAGAGGTCTTGGGTTCAAGTCTCTTTGTCAAGCTTCTTTTTCTAAAAATATTTTTGTCAAGTTATTTTTTCTTAAAAATCTTTTTGGCAAGTTGGTTTTTTTTTTTTAAAGGGTTACTCTCACTTATTTACAAAAGTGGGTCACATAAAATAGTATTTTTTTAAAAGTGAGCTTATTATATTAAGTTTGGACAAGGGGGGGGGGGGGATTTTTTTTTGAAGTACAATTTCATCATCAACTTTCAACCTATCACGTAACTACACGGCATCAACTCCAACTTTTCTTCAAAAAGGCATAACTTCTTCATCCAGAAGCCATTTTCAGAACCATTTTTTTTTTAACCAGTGTAATTTTTCGAGAGCTTTCCATTGGAGCAGTTAATTTCAACATTTTTAGCTTCAGTTTTTAAAAATAGAAAGTGCATGCCCAGTTATTCTTAACAACACCAATTATTTCCAATGGCTATCCTACATGGTAGACTTACTTAGAAGTACAGGGCTTTATAAAATAGCCACAGGACAAGAATCTAAACCTACTGATGGAGATAAAAAGGATAAATGGAAAAATAAACAAGATCAAGCACGAGGGTTGATAGGAATGTCCATTGCTCAAGATCTTAAATTTCATATCCAAGAAATTGACTCCCCTCATGAAGCTATGAAAAAACTAAATATTGTTTTTGGCATTCAAAATGAAATCAGAGCCCACCAGCTTCAAAATAAGTTGCTTACTTTGGACCCCAATAATTTCTCCTCTATTGAAGATTTTTTTGTCCAAATTCAAGACCCTTAGACTTTTTTAGAAGGTTGTAAAGTCAAAAAGGAAGACGGTAGTCTTATCTATTCCATTCTTGCTAAGCTAGGCCCTGCATACTCTGCATTTGTTTCCACCTTCCATTCCACTGGAGAAGCCCTCATTTGTCAAGGGACAACCTACAAGTCCCCCTCTTTTGATGCATTTTGCGATTCTCTGATAAGAGAACAAGAAAAACTCTTACACCTTGGTCTTATTAATACTGGAAACTTTTCTAAGAAAGCCTTAGCAGCCCAGCAGCAACCATATCCAAAGAATCCTAAGAAGCAGCATCCTAAAAAGAATGGTCCTAAACCAAACAAGGTTCTTAAGCAATTTCAACCGCAAACTGAAAAGCAACTCAACAAACTGATAAGGCAACTAAAAACAAAAGGAAGAAGACAAATAGACATTACAAATTTTGTAATCGTGATGGCCACATAGAGTCAAAATGTTTTAAGAAGATGGAAGCCTTGGAAGCAGCAATGAAGAAGCACAACATCCATTTGGAGAATTCTTCAACTTCATCTTCGAGAATGGCACTTTCTGCATGTGGTTGTCAAGCATCAAGATCTGGTTATGCATTGAATGTATCTTCTTCTTCTCATTCTCATGAGTGGCTCCTTGATTCTGGAGCCTCTTACCACATGGCCAAAAATAAAGCCATGTTTTCTTCTTTAAATGATTGTAACACCAAAAATATTTATGTTGGTGATGATAGATCTCTTACTGTTGTAGGGTCTAGAACTATTCATCTAGATAAAAGTCAATTTAATGATGTATTATGTGTTCCTACCTTATCCTGCAACCTTCTATCTGTTTATCAGATAACTCATTCAGGTGAAGCGAAAACCGTAGAATTCTCGCCTCATGATGTTGTAATTAAGGACCTAAGAGATCCTAGACATGTTTTAGCTACTGGCATTGTTGATGATTCCACAAGGTTGTATAAGTTGGACAACTTTGGGTCATCATTCCTTCCCTCTGTTTTTGTTGCTCATAATGATGAAGTGAGCAAACTTTGGCATGAGCGATTTGGTCACTTAAACTATCGCTCTCTTCAAAGTTTCAAACTCTATGTAAAGAAAATATGGTGACAGGTATTCCCATGGTATCTTGCCTGAGATGGTGTTTGTTCCGGTTGTGTACTCGGAAAACATCATTGGGACAGTTTTGACAAACGTGCATCTTGGCACGCTTCAGCCCCTTTGCAGCTTGTGCGCAGTGATTTATGTGGTCCACTTCTAGTTGTTTCTTTTTCTGGCTACAAGTACTTCTTAACCTTCATTGATAATTTTTCCAGATGCACTTGGGTATACTTCTTAAAACTCAAGAGCGAAGTTTTTAACATGTTCTTGGCCTTTAAGGCCTTTGTTGAAAAACAATCTGGACATCAAATTTTTAAGTTAAGATATGACAATGGAGGAGAATATGTTAACAACAAATTTATCAACTTTTGCACTGAGTGTGGTATTCAATTGCAACATACTGTTCCATATACTCCACAACAAAATGGTGTAGTTGAAAGGAAGAATCGCACTCTAAAAGAAATGGCTAATTGTATGCTTCAATCTAAAGGACTTAGTCTTAATTTTTGGGCAGAAGCAATTAACTGTGCAAATTACATAGTAAATCGCACTCCTACTAAGGTTTTAAGGAATATAACTCCAGAAGAAGCCTGGAGCTCAATCAAACCAAATGTAAGTCACTTTCGTGTTTTTGGAAGTGAAGCATGGACCCAGATTGCAGATGAGAAACATAAAGCCTTAGAACCTAAGAGTGAAAAATGCATTTTTGTTGGATATTCTGAAGATGTCAAAGGATATAGACTTCAACAACCCAAATCCAAAAATGTAATCATTAGAAGAGATGTAAAATTTGATGAAAAGTTATCATTAAGGAGGGATAGGCTCTAATGGTGTAGCTGAAAGGAAGAATCACACTCTAAAGAAACGGCTAATTGTATGCTTCAATCTAAAGGAATTAGTCTTAATTTTTGGGCAGAAGTAATTAACTGTGCAAATTACATAGTAAATCGCACTCCTACTAAGGTTTTAAGGAATATAACTCCAGAAGAAGTCTGGAGCTCAATCAAACCAAATGTAAGTCACTTTCTTGTTTTTGGAAGTGAAGCTTGGGCCCATATTGCAAATGAGAAACATAAAGCCTTAGAACCTAAGAGTGAAAAATGCATTTTTGTTGGATATTCTGAAGATGTCAAAGGATATAGACTTCTTCAACCCAAATCCAAAAATGAAATCATTAGAAGAGATGTAAAATTTGATGAAAAGTTATCATTAAGGGGGGATAGACTCTAATGCCTCCTTCCTTCTCCTATTGTGTCACCTTTGGCTTGCGAGCCTGATTCGGCATATGTGCCACCTCTCTCTATCTCTTCTACTTTTGACAGCATTCCTTCTAGTTTGGATGATGATAGCGAGGATGACATTCCTCCTCCACCTCCTCAAGATCTTCCTTCAGCTCCACAACTTCCAAAATGGGTCCGCTCTACTCGAGATGCAGCAAGTTCTCTTACAGGTGACCCTGCAGATCAATGTCGTACACCTTCTCAGTTCGATAGAGCCTCTTCCTTATTGGCTCAAGTTCTAGAAAATCCTGATCCAGACACCTTCGAAGAAGCTTTAGGTCATCCAGATTGGGATGCAGCTATGAATGAAGAATATTGTTCCTTATTGGCAAATAATACTTGGGATCTTGTTCCTCTTCCAAAGGGAAGAAAACTTATCAGATGCAAATGGGTTTATAGAACAAATTTGGACCAGATGGAAAAGTGGATAAACATAAAGCTCGTCTCGTTGCTAAAGGATTTTCATAAGTTAAAGGCATTGACTATACTGAAACCTTCTCCCCTGTTGCCAAAATGAATTATATCCGCCTTGTTCTTTCCCTTGCTGCATCCTTTAAATGGGAAGCCCATCAAATGGATGTTAAATCTGTCTTCTTACATGGGGATTTACATGAAGAAATCTACAGGGAACAACCCCCTGGCTTTATCCAAAACGACTCTAGCCTTGTTCGTCGCATTAGGAAGTCTCTTTATGGTCTCAAACAAGCCCCTCGGGCTTGGTATGAAAAAATGGATAGCTTTCTCTTAGATAATGGCTTTTCTAGATGTCATTCCGACAACACTGTCTACACAAAGAAAGTGGGAAATTCCTTAATCATCCTTGTTCTTTATGTTGATGATATTATCCTTACTGGTAGTGATCCCAACCATATAAACCATGTGAATTCTAGCCTCAAAAATAAGTTTGAAATGACAGACTTATGACACTTGCATTATTTCCTTGGTCTTCAAGTCTTGCAATCCAAAGAAGGTATTACCCTTTCTCAGTCCAAGTATGCCTGTGATCTTCTATGTCACTTTCACATGGAAGATTGTAAGCCAACCCCTTCTCCCTTTTAGTCTGGAGTCAAGCTTTCAGTCACTTGTACTTCCCCTGAAGTTGATGCTACCTTATACCGTCAACTTGTTGGTAAACTTCTTGTATCTAACCCATGCCCATCCTGACCTTTCCTTTGTCGTTGGTCTTTTTGCTCGATTTATGCACAAACCTCATGAAAGTCACTCGAAAGCAGCTAAAAGAATACTTCGATATATTCGAGGTACAGTTCAGTTCGGGATTCATTACAGTGCAGGAGCATCTCCATTGTTGATTGGTTTCACTGATTCTGATTGGGCTGGTGACCCTGATGATCGGAAGTCTACTGCAGGTTATGTATTCACTCTTGGTTCAGGACCTATTACATGGTCTTGTAAGAAACAAAGTGCCATCTCTCTTTCTTCAGCAAAAGCAGAGTATCGTGGTGCAGTTGAAGCCAACAAGGAAGCCCTGTGGCTTCGTCAGATCATGTATGAATTTGGTCTTCATCAGCAGCATCCAACTACACTTTGGTGTGATAATCAGAGTGCCATTCAGCTATGCAAAGATCCAGTTCAGCATCAGTGCATGAAACACATTGAGTTACACATACACGTCATCAGAAAGCTCATTCATGATCGTGTTCTTGAAGTGCAATATTGTTCAACCAATGATCAAGTTGTTGATATCTTTACAAAGGCTCTCACAGAAGCGAAGTTTACCAAACTTCGATCGATGCTTGGAGTTCAGGAAAGTTATCATTAAGGGGGGATAGGCTCTAATGCCTCCTTCCTTCTCCTATTGTGTCACCTTTGTAAATCCTTCAATCCTATCCCAAGTTGTTCTTAAGGGGGGATTTTAGGATATTCCGACACATAGGAAATAGTTAAGTATAATTTGGTCTAGCGTAGAGTTAGGTAAAATGTGTTTCTGTACTATGTACATTTGTAACTTATAATCCGATGGTCACGATATGGAGTGATTCGACGGTTCATTCTCTCATTGGTATTACCGACACTTGATCCGTGGCTTAACACCCGATTGGTCCATGATCTCTATTTAAAGAGCATGGAGGGTCATTTGTCCAGTGACCGTTTATGAGAGAAGCTTATGTAAATTTTATTTCTTTATATTAATAAATTGCCTGAAGTAGCCGCGTTGGCTCAGGCCATGGACTGTTTCCCTCTTTGAGGGTTTTAACCACGTCAAATACTGGTGTACTGAATTGTGATCTGTTTGTGAGCGGTGACCTTTGGTATTTGATCTAAGGAACTTACCCTGTAAATTCCTACATTAAACATATTTTTCCACCCTCAAAGTGTGTCTAGATAGAAAGTTTAGGAGTTGAGGTGTAAAATTAAGTACTCATACCCCCTAGAACCTCTATAGACAACACTTGTTACATCAAATATTACATAGACATCCCATATAGAAGGGGAATTTCGACAATAAAAACATGACCTCTAGACTCAACCAAATTCTGCAACACTTTATAGATGATCTAGTATGACAAATTACATAGATTCGATACACTAGGACTCACCTAAGACCTTGCCATCGAGTCCCACTCTAGCTTTGGGGCATAGCTTGGGAGAAAAACTTTTTACCAATTATAAATGTTTAAAAACACAAATAATTGGCGGAGGGTAAAAAACTCCCTAGAGTGAAACTCTCTGGTAAAAAATCATAGTCTTACCTACATGTTTTACATGGCTTTATAAATATACTAGAACCATTTTTACATCAAGGCCCACAGGGCAACAGAATTTGGATTACATATAAAGACCAGAAACTGTATTATGATGACGTATCTGAAAAAAAATTCACTGCTCCGCATTGTACTCTGCTCAAGGGGTACTTGACACATGAGTGGTCAACAGAGCTGATCTAAATTATTCAATTATAGCAGCAGAAACTTCTCCAATTTAACCCAACTCACCTTGTAGACACCAAATCCTCCTAGCTAGAAATCACTCATAACCAAAGTTCGGTGATCCTGCAATATTTTCCTTGGGAAAAAAATAAAGTATATCAAAGGTAGACTGCATTTTGGGCTTGCATTTGAAAATAATGTGGATTTATAATTTTATAGTTGCAGACTCTGCAGAAGTGGTTGATGACAGAAGGCAACATTCAATTATTCTTTCAGCCTTTGGCGAGGTGGAATTTCCTGGATAAGAAAATAACTATGTTTTGTTGGACTCTCATTAACATAAGAAAAATACAGAGCAGCAGATGGAGAGACTTGCAAAGGAGTTTGGCTCTGCAGGATATTAAGTGAACTAAAGATGGAACATATCCAGCCAACAACTTTGCCTTTTGACAGTCAAATTACGATAAAGATGATGATAATCCAATTTTTTGCACATGAACAAAACACATATAGGTGTACCACCATTATACCAGGGAACAAGTGCAGAATAAAGAGAGAATAATGATTTTTGCAGGCCACAGAACCAAGTTGCACATATTTTCATGAAAGCATTCAGCAAAGAAGAGTTCATGAACTTATTGGGAGGCATGGAGTCCTAGGAAGTCATGAATATATATTTTAGGACAAAGTTGTCAATGATGTAATAAAATCATCAATGGTGACATAATTAGGTGAGACATGCTTTATGAGGAAACCAGAACGAGGGTCTTTCATATACATGCAAATGCACTCAATGTGTGAAGCACGAAGCACTTGTAAAGTATATCATCAAATTTTCCATCATCTCTCTGTTTGTGAGTCTACATCAATTTCTAACATGAAAATCAGTACCATTCTTGGATTTTGCAGTAAGCAGCTTTGCTGCTTGTCCTCGAGGTCTTTTCCAGCTTCTATCTAGAGAATTAACCTGATAAACAATCAAAGAAATCAACACAAAAAAACAATTCCATTAAAAGATATATTTAAAAAAATGATCATGTTAAAAACTGCATTGCTCTATAACAGAGTGCTGAAATTTTTGTATGATAAGCAGCAAAATCTATACCAGGGTCTCAGCAAATGCATCAACATTGCCAAATGATTCCATTCTTGTATAGTCAGCAGAAAGTCCTGTTATTATTACACTCACTGTAGAAGTCCAAAAGGTGATTATTTTATACCAGACTTCTAATCATGATAACTATTCAGGAAAGTAAGCCAAATCATGAAACAAGCATACCATTAGAAACTGGGCTGCTTTCAGGATAAAAGGCAGTCACTGATCTCTGTCCATCTGCTTTTCCTTCACCCTTAATCCAGTCTGCACATTAATGACAGCAAAAACATTCTAAGGATCTGCATCTGTAATGGCATTGCTTTCCCTCTTCTTATTTATTTGTCTCTATAGTTGACTGCTGAAGCTATGTTGTTTCGAAGCTCAAAATACATGAATAAGTTACTTGGTTACTATAAATTTGGGGTCTTATGTGGATGAAGTCTGATGCAATGTTTTCCCTGTGACTGCTTGTCATATAACTTCCAGAAGGCCACGATTGATATGAGAAAACTCACGTGGACATTAAATGACTGATATGAGCAAACTCACGTGGACATGAAAGTTGTAGAGGAGAATAATTCAGCATATTAGAATTCTTCTCTACATTCGAACTGATGGAGTACAAGATGATCAAAATCAGCTTAATAGTTAGGGAAAATTACATTATCCCCTAAAGATCGTACTGTATAGAAGGAAAATCAAAAAATTATCAAACTGTGAAAAATAGAATAAGATTTCAAAAAGTGATTATATCTCTTCATTTCCTCCCTGCTGACAGGAAATTGTCCCTAATTTCTGCTTAAGGTGGGGAAGCTGTGCTCAAGAGCAAGCTCCCTTTCCAACTGTTACCATGAAAAGAACCTAAAGACAAACAAATCTGAGTGACCACTGTAGGCAGTTTAGCCCTGTCACTCTCTCCGTTCAGGCTGATGCTTTTACAAACACAGTTGGGTGTCTCCCCAAAGGGGTTACTGCTGTCTTTCCGATTTAAAAACTGTGCAAAACTCAGAAATAAATCAGCAGATAAGGCTGCCTTCAAAGTGCCCTAAGAGTAAGAACGGAATAAAAGCTTATAAAATAAAATGTAGAATTTGGGACTTGTTACCTCACAAACTAGCACCTTTAGATTAAATCTCCGTTACCCACCAAAAAGTGGGTAACCCCATAGAAGAAAAAATTTCTCGTTTGGACAGCCAACCAGCTAGCCGCCCTACATTGCTCAGTACATGATGATATGCCATATTCCTCCGCTATTTGCACCGGTCAAACACCTCTCACCATCCGGTTTTCCTCTTGAAGGAAGGTGGGCCATCATTCAGCAGGAACTTTAACCATTTTGCAATCATGTGCTTTTACTTAATGTTTTGGGCATTCTAACATGGATTAAGAGGTGATCTAGATAATTGACTGATCTTGATTGTAAATATGTTATTTCACTTTACCAGAGAGGTTAATTTTTGACCCTAGTCCAATGGGACCTCCTCTGAGGCCTTAGGGTTATAGGAGGGGCAGTACTTGGGAGACTTGGATTATGTAGTGTGTCCATGATATTTCCATACTTAACATTTTCCACCATTCCCCAGATTTCGTCTCCATTCTTCAGACTTGTGGTCATTGGTTTATTGGGATTGGCACCCTCATATCCTCATCCTTGAGTCTAGGCCGAAAACTTTGCCCTAGAGGTTGATGCAGCTAAAATAACGATAAAAGCATAGAATGGACACAATGAAAAAAAAGGAAAGTTGAAATGCAAAATATGGTCGGGACATTAATTAGTGCATGGGCAAAAGCCTAGCATGAGCTCTACCCCCCTCATTAGCTATCACCCAGTTCCAGACACTTGATGTGAGATCACATAATAAAGGAAACCTTGCATGTCCCAACTCCGATGAGCAAGAAACTGACTCATCATTAAGGAATAAAAAAATGCTAAATCATTAAAAGCAAGCTTCGACACTTAAGCTATGCTCTCTGTTGCCACAAAATCTAGCAAGCCTTGGAGAGGGAAAACCTACAAGGTATAAACTAGATAATGGGACAACAATGGGGTAAAGGCCCAATGTCACTTCAGCCAAAACCCCCTGCTCTTTACGGATTTTCATCGATGGAAGGAGTCCCGGTAAAAGAAGAATCACTTAAAATAGATAGGCTAATGATAAAGTACAAAGTAACCCTACAAAAGCTCATTCAAGGAGAGGCACAATAATGGTACGATCGCTTCAAAGAAGCAAATCGCTCTCCAAGAAAATCCCTAGAAAAGCAAGGCTCAAGACCTAGGGTTTTGAGGTTTTCGATGGTGATAGTTATTCACAAGGTCAAGGCCCAAAGGAAAGGGTTTCTTACAATGATATTAGCTAATACAAGGCACATAAAACCCTCAAGACAGTCCTCAAGTTGAGGGGAAAAGAACCTAGGGTTTCCCTCTTAGAGAAACACCTAGGGCAAGAGATTTTATGGATGAAATTTGAGTGGATGTCACCAAATTTCTGGGTTAGGTAGCCTAGTCCTATCTCTTGATGTTTAGGATCTCAAATCACCAAAAATGCTCCTCCATAAAATTTCGCTCCAAGCCCTAGATTTTCACCCTAGCTTTAAAAAGACCGAATTAAAAGGAGGAGAAAATGGAAAAAAAGTTAGAATGATCACCAAAGACTTGGACTAGTGTCTTGTCCCTTAGGTATATGGAGTCATGGATATCAAAGGATAGCCAATCTTGCTCTTAAGGAGGCTGAAAATTGATGTCCTAGCTCAATTTCCAAGCATTTACCCACTCAAGGAAATGGAGTTTATGGGAAGAGCTTCAAAGAGTTTCACCACTAGGATACTTTTTACAATCTCATGAATGAATAATGCATGCAATTTTCTTCTAAATAGCATTCAATAGATAATTAGCAACAATTAGGGCACAATTTAGCATAGATTAGAACCAATGTTGTAGGAATCGTCCCCCCCCCCCGGCGCGGCTCCAACCCCTGAAATGCGTACCGTACAGAACCATACGTGATTCGTCGTACGAAACGCGTTTCGCAAAAAAAATTGTGCTTCCTAGAAATTCGGATCCGTACAACCAGATCCGTGTTTTGTACGGCGAATCAACATACGGAAGCAGCGCGCTTCTGAGGCGGATCCGTACGGATCGTGACCGCTTCCGTACAACACCGTACAGATCCGACTCGCGCAGCAAAAAAGGCGACTTTTTTTTATTTATTTTTTTAATTTTTAACTTTAGTTGGGTTAGAGGGTGGGTTAGTGTTGGTTAGGGATAGGATGAAAAATATATAAGCTCTCTTTCACCTCTCATTTGCTCACTTGTGTTTTTGGAGAGCTTGGAGAAGAGAGAGTTGAGGAGAGCTTGGAGGAGTGAAGGAGGAGGAGCTTGGAGGAGTAAAGAAGGGCTTCCATCTACAAGAGCTAAAGAGGTAAGTGCAAACCCCAAACTTTCTCATTTTTTTTCTCTCCTCGCTCTCCTACATTTTCCTTTCTTTCTTATTGCTCATTTATTTGTAGGTTGTCCACCACCTATATTCATATTCAAAGATGATGCTTTTTTGGCTTCTATCTATCATTCCACTCATTCCACTCTTGGTTTCCATGATGGCAAGGTGGAGTAGAAATATAAGAGAAGAACAAGAAGAAGAAGAACATAGTGGTCCCCATATGAGTGACCCAATGTATGATGAGGAGGAAGGGTTTGAAGAGAAAGGGGATGATTTTGATGACAACATTGAAACACTAGAGGGGAAAGCTGCATTGACACCCTTGTGGTATTATGTGACCAAACTTGAAGGGGGAAAAGGTGGTGGAAGCTACAAGTTTTTGTGCCCTCATGGTTGTCATGGAGGAAAACCATATAGTGGTTCATATACCTGTGTGAGGAGACATCTTTGTGAGGTGATGGATAGTGATGAAAAAAAGGGTGCCGGGGGGATGGCAATTTTCCCAAAGGTTTCAAATCAACAAAGAAGAAAATACATCCAAATAGAGGAGGCTGCACTGCACAACAAAAAAACAAGAAACAAAAAACTCAATTTGAATCAAGTGCAACCTCTAGATTTGGTAGCTCATCTCCTCATGGTATTTCGAGTATCTACAAGCTTTGGAGTTTAAAAAACAATAGGGGATTTCCTTAATGTTGCTGGGAGGGATGATGTGGATGGAAAGATAGTCTGATTTCTTTGGGCTTGCGGTGTACCATTCAATGTGCTTCACTCTCCCTATTGGCATGAAATGGTAAAGGCCATCAATGAAGCCCCAAAAGGATACAAGTCCCCCAACTATGAGAAAGCTAGAACAATGTTATTAGAAAGTGAAAAAGGAAAGGTTCAAATAGCTTTGACACATTTTACAAATGAGTGGGTGGATTGTGGGGTATCCATTGTATCAGATGGGTGGACAAATATCAGAAACCAACATTTAATAAATGTTCTTGGTGGTTCTGCTAGTGGTGCTGTATTCATTACATGTTATGACTCCTCTATTAGTGACACTTCCCAAAACATTGCATATCTCCAATTGCAATCCATCGAAGATGTTGGTCCTAGTAAAGTGGTTCAAGTGATCACAGATAATGCAACAAATTGTAAGGGAGCAGAAAAAGTTATTGAGTGTACTCATCCACACATATTTTGGTCTGGGTGCTTGGTGCACACATTGAACGATTTGATGCATGATATTGTGAAGCATAAAGAATGTGGGTGGATTAATGAGCGTTAGAAGTGAGGGACGCAACTCAGTAAATTTATCACAGGGCATACAAGGGTAAACTACTTCTATGGCACTTACTCCAAGCTGCAGTTGCTTGAACTTGCGAAAACAAGATTTGCAAGGTATTACCTCACCTTTAGGCGGCTAGTGAAGGTGAGACAAGCTTTAACTAATATGGTCACCACTGAATGATGGGAGGAGATTAACACTGATAGAGATGGTGCTAATGTAGCCACGGACACTATTCTTGACATGTACTTTTGGTCACAGGTTAAATATGTTTTGCAATTCACCAAACTAATTTATTACATGATCAAGTTTGCAGATTTTGTTCGGTCAGTAATTGGGGAGGTTTATGAGAAAATGAATAACATGTTGGGGTAGATTAAAGACATTGTTGAGCCTAGAGATATCACCTTGTATAGTTATATTCGTGCAGAGGTGGAAAGACGATGGGATATGCTAAATGTTCCATTGCATGCATTAGCATATGTTTTGACACCTAAATACTCTCATCCATCATCGCTTTCAACACCAACACCTGGGGGGGGGGAGCAGGAGAAAACCACACCTAGATCCAGAGGTTCTAGAAAAGTATTTGATCGCATTGACTAGATTAATCCCAAATGAGGAGGAGGCTGCCTTGGTACGGAAACAGTTGAGCAACTATACACATTGCATTGGTCCATTTGGGAGCATGCATGCAATTAGAGATCGAGATAATTTTTCTTCTATTGAGTGGTGGAACATGCATGCGGGTGCTACTCCAATTCTATAGACTTTGGCATTGCGGGCGTTATCACAGGTTGTAAACACTTCTTCGACAGAGAGGTGTTGGAGCTCTTATTCTTTCATCCACAATGTTAAAAGGAACAGGTTGCTCTTTAGGCCGGGCATAGAGCTTGGTTTATGTGCATTACAACTTGCAATTGTTGTCCCATTACTGTGATGATGCAAAGAGTAATAAAGACCTTAAGGTTTGGGACATGTATCCAAATGAGGCCAATTTGGAGGATGGAGTGTTGCGATAAGAGCAATTAGAGGATGCTCTTATCCATGATGATGATGATCGAGTTGACATGCCACCCCCATTTGGTCCCTTGCTTCCTAGGTTTCATGGCTCAACACCAACAATAGTGGCTTCCTAGGTTCCATGGTTCAACACCAACAATAGTGGCTTTGTCTTCATCAATTGCAGTGCCACAACTTCCACAACCGCCATCGCCTTCATTGTCATCACGTGGAGGCCCACCGCCACGTACTCTTCGTGGTGGAAGGAGGAGAGATTAGTAGATATATTCACAATTTACTGTTTTTTTCATAGATTAGACTTGTAGGCTTGTTGTGAATTTGAACTTTTTTGTCTTGGTGGTGGCCAAGTGTCCTATTTTGTAAACATTATTATCTGAATTTTGGACATGACTAATGTTGACTATTGCTCACTTGTTAGATAATATGCTTTATGTTTGATAATATGGTTAAATGTTTTATGTTTTATAATATGCAACATGCTTAAATGTTTTATGTTTTATGTTTTATAGTATTAACTAAATGCTTTAAATGTTTTATGTTTTATAGTATACGGCGGCATGCTTAAATGTTTTATCATGCTTAAAAATTTGATGTATGTTTGTAATTGCTAGGATCTAGATTCTAGATGGTTGATGCTCAAATAATTAATTATTGATGTACAATGGAATCATGGATGTCATATCTATCTTGCTTTATGTAAAAATATGCATGTTTTCATGTCTTCTACAACTAATATGGTATTTGGGATGTTTGTTTTGAATATAAGCGCAAAAAAATATATAAAAATATATATATACACTAGACGCTTCCAAAATGCTTCGCTTCCTAATTTTTTTGAAAATGACGCTTACGCGTCCCCGCTTCGTGCAATGTTGATTAGAACTACTCACTCCATACATTAGACATAAAAAGAAAGATATTCAAAAATAGAGCACTTACAAGACAATCTAGCAAGAAAATCCATCCATTATGCCAATAATAGCTCCAAAAGATGTCCAAAAATCAGCTCCAAATATCAAAATGCATCTAATAGTCCAAGAAAAAAACAAGTGTGAGTCTCTCTAAGGAGGCCAAAATCATAAGTGTGATAATGATGAGAGATGAAATGCCATCTCTCTAATATATATGAGGTCTAACATAACCTATTTTGCCTACAAGCCCCTAAAATCATAAAATAATGGGCAAGAAAAGCCTCTACGTCACAGGTTGACCTAGTAACCAATGTGCAAATCAAAATACATCCCTAAAAGAGGGCCAAAATGATGATGACATGCATTCGTAGGCCTCTAGAGGGCATCCATTGAGGCCTTCTTGTGCCAAGTGAAGTGTAGACTCTAGAGTGTTGAGATTTTGTATAGTTGGTGTAGCATCGAGTGTGCTCTAGCCCTGAAATTTTGTGGAGGGGCTAGGACACACTTGATCTCCAAAACCCAGAAAGGGATTTGAGAAATTTTAGTTGGTGTTCAAGTTATTCAAATAATTAATTATTTTAATGGATTTCCTAAGTCTAAACTTAGGAGAATTAAATAATTAAAGTGAATTAATTAACACATGTGTTGGAATTGTCTTAAGTCACATGGATCAAGCAGTCTTTTAATCTCAGCGGTTGATCAATGATTTAATCTCGACCATTGAAGGGTTCAACGAAAAGTATAAGAGAAAGGCTTGAGGGTCAGTTGCAGAGGACACACAGTTGCAGAGCTGAGGAATAGATTTGGAATTCTAGGGCAGGTTTGCTTAGAATTTATGGAGGAATTTCCTGCAGCGAGGGGTAGTATTGGCCAAGGGAATGATCTGATTCCGGGGCGAAGAGTCAGTAAGAGGCAGAGGAGCAGCAACAAGGACAACGCAGAGAAGCAGAGCAACAACTACGCAGGTGCTGTGCAGTCGCTACGCAAGTGCGATGTAGGACAATGTAGGACAACACAGAGGCTCTAGAGGGTTTTAGAATTATGCAGGAGGGCTTTAGGGCCAACGTAAGGCCTACGTCACCCTTACAGGGGTTACACAGTCCCTCTCTGGGTAGCGCATTGGCATTTTGAGGCTAGCAGGGCTGATGCTGGGGCTTCAGGGGCAGCGCTGAGGGTTTCTAGGGCCGAGATCGAAAGGTGAGTTCGTAAATCTGGATTTCGAAGTGTCAGATCAATCGGATATTTGGTACTAGAACTTCGGGTTAATTTTGATTTCTTTTATTCTGCGTCGAGTTTTCCAGATCCTAGAGGGAACCTAGATTTCACATGCTCGAGTACTTAAAAATAAACCCTCATGCTCTGCTGTATCGGTTTTCCCGCTTTTGGTTTTTTAAGGGGACTTGTGTCTTAAAATCCATGTGTCACTTTGTTGCATGAGCATATTATTCAGCAAATGATCTGCATGTGTAGGTTGTAGTTGTGTTTATTTTCAATATTTTCTGAATCTAATTTATGGAAATAACTTGTATTAATTAAATAAAGTAGGAGAAAATAAACCAATACATTGCAGTAGAATTTTCACATGGTATTAGAGTGATAGCAGATCAAGCTGAATCTCCAGCAATCAACTGAAGAAATATTTTTCTGCAGGGTGGGTAGAGAGAGACGACGGTCCGGCGACGGCATAACGGCGACAGAAACGTTCTGCAGGAGGAGGACGGCGTTGAGCCTACAAGAAGGCCTTCAGATTACACGGACCCTTCCCGGCGGCCTGGGGGCTGGCGTCACCCGCTGGCTAGTCGAATCGGACCACTTCTAGCTAGCATGAGACGGCTAACGGCGGGCCCGGCCAAGAAGACGCAGTCCAGTCATTTCTCCAGTTGCAGAAGAATTTTGCCAAGATTCGGAAGTAGTGCTTCAAATATTCAACAGCGCTGGTGGGGTGGAGATTCTGCAGGTGCAGAATTGTGCCTAGCTAAGGCAACAAAGGCGGGAGGAAGATAGTTACTTAGCAGATCTGAGCCAAACATATCTAAGATTCGATCAGGAGGATCAAAGAGTGCTGTCTGGTTGTGTTTTGGTGGAAGATTTCCAGGAGGGAAATCAGTCTTCAGCGAAAGCAGCTACTAGAGGGTTTCTAGTCACCAAGAAACCCAGATCCAGACGGAGAAGTACTGTTTCTGTCAGATCTGAGCAAAGATGGCTCGATGTGGACTGTGAGGGATCAAGATAGATTGGAAGACATGTCCAACTATGTTATCTGGAGGGCTAGAATCCTCTCAGTTATGGATGAGTATGCTCTTAAAGAGCATGCAGAGAAGGTTCTTGTTGTACCAACCGATGTAGATCCTCTCAAGAAGTATGAAGAAAATCAAGCGCGGACGAAGCGTTTGATCATAGACGGAGTCAACGACCACGTGATTCCTCATATTGCTGGTAAAACTACAACAAATGACATGTGGGTAGCCTTGGACACGATGTACCAAGGAGGCTCCGTCCAGAGAAGAATGCTTCTGGAGAACCAGATGCGGTTGTTCCAAATGATGAAGGGTGAAGAGATAGATCCACTCCTCTTCAGGCTTCAAGCCATTCGAGATCAACTGGTTGGCATTGGTGCTACTCCAGATGAGTGGCTCTTAGTGAGGACTGCTCTGAATGTAGTCACAGAAGATTGGGAAATGTTTGTCCAGAGTATTCTGGGAAGGGCAGCATTACCATCTTGGGCTGACATGTGGGCTATCCTTCGCCAAGAGGAGATCAGGAGGGTCACCAAGCGGCAGAATATCAGTGGAGGAAGCAGAAAGGCCAAAGTCAAGGAAGAGGAGGAGGATGTAGCCCTTGCATCAAGGGAAAAGAAACAACAAGGGAAGAAGAAGAAGGACCTTTCCAAGGTCAGATGCTTTAATTGTGGTGATCTTGGACATTTCGCGAGCAGTTCTCCTAAGAAGAAGGACAAAGGCTCTTCTGATTCCAAGGGTGTGGCAACAAAGGATGATGGCTTTGATGATGATGTAGCCATGACTGCTAATGTGCCTCGAGAGAAGAGGTGGGGTGACATGGATTCATAGAGCATCTACAGACATTGGCAGGATGCTTGAGTTAGCCCTACTCTTGCATCACATATGATCTACGAGAGCCTTAAGACGGTAGTGGGATGAGTCGGGAGATGGTTGCAGAAGGCCACATTGAAGCGGAAGAGGGAGCTGAAGAGCTGAAGAGGGAGCAACGTAATGCAGAGGTAACAGCAGCAGGGAGGCAACAACGTAGAGGGGCTGATGGGACTTCTGCAGTGCAGAGAAGCTGTGCTCATGCAGTGCAATGTTGCAGCATGATAGTGTCTCCAGGAGGACAGTGTGAATCAACATCCAGGGAGCTTTAGTGGTGGAAGGCAACTTGACTTATTTGTCAAACAGTTGGGCAGAGTACTTCAGTTGCTTACTTCTCAACAATTGAGTTGCGGTGCAACAGTTAGCAGTGGTGCTATGGGTAGCATGATCCAACAATTTGAGAGGGAGCTGCAGTACAGATGTGGCAATGTCAGTGGCAGTGGCAGTGCTATGGCAGCATGATGCAACAATTTGAGAGGGAGCTGCAGTACAGATGTGGCAGTGTCAGTGGTAGTGGCATGGGCAACAGTACAGAGAGCAACAGTGTGGTGGATGGAGAGAAGCAGGCCAAGCATCAACAACACATAATCCAGCTTCAAGATCTTGTAGTGCATGGTGTGGATGCATTGCTAGAGTACACTTTCCTAGAGCACACTCCGTGCTAAGAGGGAGTGTTGAGATTTTTTATAGTTGGTGTAGCATCGGGAGTGCTCTAGCCCTGAAATTTTGTGGAGGGGCTAGGACACACTTGATCTCCAAAACCCAGAAAGGGATTTGAGAAATTTCAGTTGGTGTTCAAGTTATTCAAATAATTAATTATTTTTAATGGATTTCCTAAGTCTAACTTAGGAAAATAAAATAATTAAAGTGAATTAATTAACACATGTGTTGAAATTGTCTTAAGTCACATGGATCAAGCAGTCTCTTAATCTCAGTCATTGATGGATGATTTAATCTCGGTCGTTGAAGGGTTCAACGAAAAGTATGAAGGCTAGGTCGGTTGGAGGAGACACACGGTTGGGCGAGGGGCTAGATGCAGATTCTGGGGCGGGTTTGCTAAGAATTTCGGAGGAATTTCTGCCGGTGAGGGGTAGTGGCCAAGGGAATGATCGATTCGGGGCCAAGAGTCGATAAGAGCGGAAGGGCAGCAACCAAGGACGGCGCGGGGAAGCGGAGGCGGTAGCTACGCGAGGTCTTTGCGCGGCGCTACGCAAGCCGGCCCGAGGCTCCCGAGAGGGTTTCAAAATTACGCGAGATGGGCTTCCGGAGCCGGCGTAAGGCTGCGTCATTCTTTCGGGGTTGCGGGTCCCTCTGCGAGGCAATGCGGTGGCATTCTAAGGCTAACGGGGCTGACGTTGGGACTTTAGGGGCAGCGGCGGGGGTTTCTAGGGTCAGATCCGAGCGGAGTCCTGTAAATCCCGTTTGAGAGTGTGGATCAGTTAGATATTTGGCACTAGATCTTCAGGTTATCTACAGATTTGATATCTTTTATTCTCTATTGGGCTTTCCAGATCTGGAACCCATATTTGCTGTACTCAGAACTACTTAATAATAAACCCTCATATCTGCTGCATTGGTTTTCCCGCTTTGGGTTTTTTCAGGGACTTATGTCCAACAATCCATGTGTCACTTTGTTACATGAGTGTATTATTCAGTAAATGATCTGCATGTGTAGGCTGTAGTTGTGTTTATTTTCGGTATTTTCTTAATCTAATTTTTGAAAATAACTTGTATTAATTAAATCAAGTAGGAGAAATAAACCAATACACTGTAGTAGAATTTTCACATAGAGGGCCTCTAAAATCACGATGGAGAGGTTGTCTCGTTTGCCTCAATGCAAATCATCTTGTGGACCCCCAAATGTGTTTTGGGGGCACAAACTGAGTCTCATGGGTCTCCATGTGGCCGAATATCTGTCTTTGCTCCAACGTTGAGGGTATTGATGATGGTGCAAGCCCTCCCATGTATCAATGAAGGAAAACCTCATATGGGCCTTCTGTGTAATTTCCTTAATTGCAGTTACCAAAATTTATTCTTCTATCTTATGCAGATTATTAGTCTTCAAAAATTAATCACGACAAATAAAGAATAAATCACTACTGCAATTTTCACAAATAATAACAAGAACTAAAAAATAATGCACACACAAAATAGTTAACACCAATATTTTTGGACAATAGTCCCTAGAAGAACCCCAATGTAGGGAAAACCAGTTCAGCAAATGAGGGTTTTATTATTAAACTTTAGCAAAAATTGAGAATTACAATCTGCTTTCCTCTCACTGGCAAAGCTTCGACAAATATTTTTCTCTTCATCAAATCGATCTAGAAATCACAAAGTCTCCCTCTACAAGACAAATTGACCCTTTTCAACAATTTGCTTGGCTATCCCGCAAATCGCTCTCCCTGCAATTCACACTTCTTGTAATTACAAGAATATTCCCTTTCTTGTAATCCGCCTTTCCCGTAATCCTCCTACAGGGATTCACACTTCCAAAAATTACACAAACTTTCTGCAATTCACTCTTGCAACTGGAAACTCGATCTTGGCTATTTGCCCTGCCTCTGGAAATGCGTTCTGGCAATTCACACTACTAAAATCGGCCTGGCAGCTGCTGATGAAATCAATCTCCTTCCTCTCACTGGAAACTGGAAATTTCTAAGAAATTCCTTCAGAAATTTTCTCCCCAATCTTCTTTGTTGAAACCCTTTGCCGATGTCTCTCTTGCTCAAACGACGCCCTTGCTATCTCTACAACTGGGTAATTCGAACCCCTTGTGATGATGTCTCAAGCTAACCCATCGATTTGCTCTTATAATCTCTCTTTGAGCAATCAACGGCCAAGATCTAATCACAATCAATGGCTAAGATAATCTTGACTCCATCAAATGACTTTTTCGAAAGTCTCTAGAGCAAAATCGATTTGCCTCAATTAATATGATTTGCTTAACCAGTTTTCCAAAGTTAGACTTAAGAATATATTTAATAATTGGTTAATTAATCTAATTAAGACATTTTCCTTAGAAATTTTTTCTGGGTCTTCGAGATAAATATCCTCCTATGTTCCTTAGCCTCTTAGACACCAATAAAGATAAGAACACATGTCTGAGCTACCAAAAACTAACACTCCCTCTTAGCGAGGAAGGTGTTCTCCATGTTAGTTTTTGTAGCACCGAATGTGTTCTAGCCATGAAACTTTGTGGAGAGGCTAGAATACATGAGATCTCCAAGGCACATAAATCGTTTATAGAAATTCCACCTAAAAGTGACTTAATTAGATTATTAACCAATTTTTTAATGTTTCCTAAGTCTAAACTTAGGTGAAGCAATGGACTTAATCGATAAGTAAGTCAAATGTGAAACCATCTAAAAACTCACACGGATCTATTCCAAGATGATCCTAGCCATCGATTAAGTTTTAATCTTGGTCGTTGGAGCTCCAACAGTGGATTATACGATTAATTAGCCAATACTTAATAATTGGCTAATTAATCTAATTAAGACATTTTCCTTAGAAATTATTTCTGGGTCTTGGAGATAAATATCCTCCTATGTTCCTTAGCCTCTTAGACACCATAGATACTAGAATACATGTCTCAAAAACTAACACTCCCTCTTAGTGAAGATGGTGTTCTCTATGTTAGTTTTTGTAGCATCGAATGTGTTCTAGCCACGAAACTTTGTGGAGCGGCTAGAATACATGAGATCTCCAAGACACAGAAATCGTTTATGGAAATTCCACCTAAAAGTGACTTAATTAGATTATTAACCAATCTTTTAATGTTTCCTAAGTCTAAACTGAGGAAAACTGGTTAATTAATAAGTATTAATTAAGCCAAAGTGAGAATCATCTAGAAACTCACACGAATCAATTTCAAGATGATCCTAGCCATCGATTAAGTTTTAATCTTGGTCATTGGAGCTCCAACAGTGCATTATAAGAGGGAGTCGATGGGTACTTGGAGAATACACTTGACACTTAAGCAGTTCAATTTCTTAGCAGATCGATTTCTATAGTAGCAGTAGTCAGTTGCTGGAGAGAGCCAGAGATCGAAGCAGTGAGAGAGGGGCAGAGAGAGTGAGATTGGAGGAAGTATTCCAGATCCAGTGAGTGCATTTGCAGAGAGGCAGAAAAGCCACAAAGAAGCTAACGCGGGGACTGCGTAGTAGCTTCTAGAGGCAAGTTCGATTTTCTGAGAGGGAAAGACGTCTTCATTTCCAGAGGCTAGGAAGGAGTCCCAGAGTGTCGAAGAAGCATTTTCCCAGCCAGCGGAAGGCAGAACGACTTCATCAAAGACCAGTCAGAGGCTTGGCGTCAAGCAGATTACGGAGTGCAGCGCAAAGGCTAACGCAGAGGGTCAAAGGGTCGAGTTTTCTGAAGGCAAGTTGTGTCAGGGTTTGCCTGTGGAGTGAGGAAAATTCCTCACTAGATTTTTGCCAGTATTTTTCTCTGTAGGATTTCCAGATTTTGGCATCCAGTTGTACTCAAAATTTCACTGTTGCATAATAATAAAAACCCTCAGTTGTTGCACCGGTTTTCCTGCATTGGGTATTTCCTGGGACTTTTGTCCAAAAATAATTATGTTATATTTTATGTGTGTGTGCTAGCATTTCTCAGCTTCCAGCATTTTATTTTTCCGCAGTTTTATTTGTGAAGGTTACGGTGTGATTAATTCGATATTTGCTGTAGCAAATTGTAATATTCCAAATTAGCAGTCAGCTAATTGGAATATTAAGTTTGTCAAATTTTGTCTTTTGTTCAAAGAAAATAAAGTGGGTAAGGGTGACCCACAAATAAACTATATGATTAGATCACTTTCCTAAAGTCGCTAAGGCAAAAATTAGAGCTGGAGTGGGGCCCATGAGGCCAGCCTCACGTAGAATATAGCAACCTAGTGGCAGCGTAGGCAGTGCAGTGAAAGCGTGGGGGCAGCAACTGCGCAGTGATTGGTTGGCAGAGGTGGCAGTGCAGTCCAGTGGGGCCCAAGGAAACATTGGGGGCTCAACTACGTAAAAGAGGATGAGAGCAGCTCATTCCTCATTCATTCATCCACTGATTTTTCTGTCTGATAGACTAAAAGCACGCTTGAGTTGTTTAGCTGAGTTTGCAGTGTTGTTTAGTACAGATATTTCCAAGCCAAGATCTCAACCTCATCCTCGAGGGACTTCGAGTGCGCGCTCAAGAGAGGAGCCACATCCAGTTTTGAGATAGGAGACACGGCTACGCATTCAGGCATAAGCAGTCCCTGCAGGACAGCGCAGAGGCCATGCAGGTAGTAACGAAGTTACGCAGTTCGGTGAGGAGCAATACTTGGGAGAAGAGGAGAAAGAGAAAATTGCTGCTGGGAATTTGTGAGGTTAGACACTTCCCAGCAGAGTTCTTGGGCAGATTTACAGCAGCTTCTTCCAGTAGTTCAGCCAGAAAACCAGAGTTCCCAGCAGAACAGCGTGCCAAGCCCAAAGGGGTGAATTTCCGGGGTCGGGATTTCTGGAAACCCTTCGTGGGTTTTTTTGGGTTTGTTGAGGAGATTCCAGTGTAAAATTCCCAGAATTTTCTGAGCAGCAGAGCAGCCTCAACACGCAGTGCCTTTTTCAGCTAGTAGCAGCAGTTTCAGCTAGGACTGCTAGAGGAGGAGCCACGCAGAGCAACAGCATAGCAGAGATTTTTGAGCAGGGTTGAGGAGTGTTTCAACCTGTATTGTGCAGGCCAAGGTGCCATCTTTCTAAGCACCTTCTTGTACCTTTTCCCCATTAGAGATTTAATAAATGGCTCAGATGTTTTTCGCTGTATCATGGTGTTTTTAATGGCTATTTTTTGTTTGCTCTAGTTTTAGTCTTTGTATGCTTCATATAATTGTTTGTTCCCAATTTGGGTTATTACAGTGGTATCAAAGCTCATAGACTTGGCTCAGCCTGTGGATCACGCGGTCTATGACACCGGAGGATAGGCAGAACATCACATACCAAAGGCAGCGGTATAGAAGCAAGGAAAGGGAGCTTGAAATCACGCCAGATCAAGTAGACAGCGTTCCGGAGGAAGAGGAGAAGGGAAAAGCACCAATGGCCGAGGAAAGAAAGGATGGAAAGGAGTTTGCTAGCCTCCTTCTAAAATCGATACAGGAGCTCATGAAGAGGATAGAGGAGATGGGGCAGAAGATTGTCGAAGAAAACAAGCAGCGGGAAATTCCAAGGGAATTCCAGATCGGAGAGGGATCTGACACTTCCCATGACCCACCTGAGCCTAACATTGCACAGCAAGTGGTGCCACGCACTCCACCACACTCTACCATGCCCACATTTCTGGCTTCGGGAGCAGGAGTAGGAGGGCCACAAGAACCGAAGGTGGTTCACTATGGAGAGTACTTTGTGGAGTATCAGTCTTATGGGTTGGATTTCAGAGATGCTCTCACCTTCAACGAGTTCTGTCAATTGAAGAACAACAGCAGACCACGAGGCCAGACCAGAGGAGGAGGGTACACGTAGGGCAATGACCTGCAACGTACTGTAGGCAGACTTTTCTTGCCTACTTTCGATGGGTCATCAAAATGTTCAGCCAAAGCTTGGCTGGAGAAGCTGGACATTTATTTCCAACTTAACCAGGTGGCGGAGGTAGAGGCCATCAAAGTGGCAGCGCTGCATCTTGAGGGAGAAGCCCATGACTGGTGGTTCCATGGGATGGCTACGTTGGATCACGCAGCAGTGACAGCGTATGGTGAGTTCACCCGAAGGATGATAGAAAGGTTTGATCAAAAATACCCGGATGAACATTTTGTTGAGCTAACCAAGCTCAAATAGACAGGGAACTCGGAAACCTACATTTTTGAGTTTCTGAGGCTTTCAGTGATGGTTCTCGATCTGTTCGTGCTCAGGAGAGTGTACATGCTCATTGACGGACTGGCTGAACCCTTGCGTGGGCTAGTGAGGTCCACTCGGCCCACTACGCTGCAGGACGCAATAGGGAGAACCAGAGATTTGCAGGACTCTTTGTCGAGGACGAGGGCTCCCTTGCCCAATAGACCAGCGTTCCAGCAGAAGGGGAAGGACGTGAGAGCCCCACCACTGAGAGGGAACCAGGGTCTAGGGCCTTTTAATGATGATACCTAGAGAGATTTGAGACGGAGGAAGCTTTGCTTCACTTGTCAGGAGCCATGGGCACTAGGTCACAGATGTGCCGGAGGGAAGACACACTACAATGAGGTTTTCTCCGACAGTGAAGGAGAAGAGGAGGCATATGAGGAGTTGGGAGGAGATGGCGACACCGGAGCACCAGGAGGGGATTAGCCACCACCACCTCCCCCAGCCGCAGGAGGGTCAGCGTTTGCACCTACAGTAGGGGTCCTTGCATCCTTGCGGGGAGTTCCCAAGTACCTCACGCTGAGGGTCCGAGGGACAGTCCAGGGGCAACGTGTCTCAGTGTTGGTGGACAGAGGGGCCACCCACAACTTCATTGATGCCCAGTTAGTTCAAAGGAGGGGCATACAGATAGAAAACTTTGATGGGTTTTTTGTGTTGGTTCCAGGGGCCAAGACCATGCAGTGCATGCGTTATGTCTCGGCACTAACATTGACCATGGGGACATATACATTGATAGATCACTTCTTCATGATCAATATTCCAGACACCAATGTAGTGTTGGGTGTTCAGTGGCTTATCACCCTTGGGAAGGTCACTACAAACTGGGAGACACTAGAGATGGAGTGGATGGACAAAAAGAGTGGGAAGCACGTGATGCTCAGGGGCATGCACACATACCCTCCACAGACAGTTTTTGCACATCGGATGGAGGCAAATTTCCGAAAGGGAGACATAGAGTGGGCAGTGGAGCTGAGGATTTCAGAGGCAAGTGTCTCGGGTCAGCCTATGCACCCGGATGTGCAAGCCATCCTAGACCATTACTCCACGGTTTTTGGGGACATCCCACCAGGACAACCACCGGATCGCAGGTTTGAGCACACCAATGAGCTGGAGCAGGGCATCCAAGTAGTGATCACCACACCCTACTGGCACCCCAAGGCCTATAGGGATGAGATTGAGAGGGCCATACATGAGCTCTTGGCATTAGGACATATCAGACCCAGCACGAGCCCATTTGCTTCTTCAATGGTTCTGGTGAAGAAGAAGGACGACACACTGCGGATGTGCATAGATTACAGGGACCTGAACAATAAAACCATGAAGAACCGTTACCCTATCCCCAGGATCGATGAGCTGATGGATGAGTTGAGGGGAGCACAGTTCTTCTCCAAGATCCATTTGAGATCGCAGTACCATCAGATTAGGGTGAGGGACCAGGACGTCCCCAAGACTGCATTTTGCGGTCACTATGGCCATTTTGAGTTTTTGGTGACGCCCTTTGGGCTGACCAACGCTCTGGCTACATTCCAGTCTTGCATGAACTACATCTTTCGTGGTCAGTTGAGAAAATTTGTGTTGGTGTTCTTTGACAACATTCTCATTTACAGTCGCACATGGGAAGAGCATTTGCAGCACATAGAGGTTGTATTTCGTATCTCGGAGGAGCAACATTTCTATGCCAAGTTGTCCAAGTGTGAGTTTGGGCTGACATAGATGCTCTACTTGGGGCATATCAGCGGGTTGGACGGAGTAAGTGTCCACGAGGAGAAGATCAGGGCCATCCGGGATTGGCCGGAATCGTAGGATGTGAAAGAACTCCGGGGGTTTGTGGGGATTTGCACCTACTACCGGAAGTTCGTCAAGGGATTTTCACAGCTGGCAGCACCCCTCACAGACCTCACCAAAAAGGGGCCTTTCAATTGGATAGAGATTGCGCAGACGGCCTTTGACAGGCTCAAGGAGGTGATGAGCAGCTGTCCGGTTTTGGCACTCCCCGACTTCACGCAACCTTTTGTGCTGGAGTGTGATGCTTCAGGAGAGGGGGTAGGCGCAGTATTGATGCAAGGGGGGCATCCCATAGCTTTCAAGAGTCGGAAGCTACTGCCACATGAGTAGTTGTACCCCATCTATGACAAGGAAATGCTGGCAATCATGCATCCGTTAGCCAAATTCCGACAGTATCTTGTGGGGAACAGGTTCCGGGTGAGGACCGACCACAATAGCCTTAGATTCTTCCTTGAGCAGAAATAGCTGCAGGAAAGGCAGCAGAAATGGGTCAGCAAGATCCAAGCATGTGACTTCGACATCGAGTATGTCAAGGGGAAGAACAACGTGGTTGCAGATGCGTTGTCCCGGAGACTTGCAACGTTGTCCTTGATGAGCATTGACATAGATTGGAGGGCCCAGCTGTTGGTGGAGTACTCCAAAGATCGGTTTGCATGCAAGATTCTAGATGGGCAGGTGATGGATGACCGATACAGGGTGATGGATGAGGTCATCTACTACCGTGACCGGATCTTTTTGACAGGCAGCTCCCAACTAAGGGAGAATATTTTGCACGCAACCCATGACTCGCCGCTTTCAGGCCATAAGGGAGAGGTTCTCTTGGAAGGGCCTCAAGGAGGTCGTACTCCGACATGTCTAGGAGTGCGTAGTTTGCCAGCAAAATAAGGGGTAGTTGAATCATCCGGCGGGTTTGTTACAGCCACTTCTCATCCCTGAGGGGAAATGGGAAAGCATCTCCATAGACTTCATCACTGGATTGTCCATGGTGCAAGGCAAGAATTGCATTTTTGTAGTGGTTGACTGGTTGACGAAGTATGCTCACTTCTTTGCCATTTCAGCTCGGCACACTGCTTCACAGGTGGTTGAGCTTTTCCGAGATATCTTCAGACTTCATGGTCTTCCAAAGACCATAGTCAGTGACAGGGACAGCCAGTTCATGGGAGGTTTATGGAAGAAGTTGTTTCGTTTGGTGGGCACAGAGTTAACACCTAGCACCAGCTACCACCCACAGACAGATGAGCAGACCGAGATCGTGAACAAGTGGTTGGAGGGCTACTTGAGGAACTATGTCATGGGACAGCATAAGGCTTGGCTACGCTGGCTTCACTTGGGAGAGTCCTACTACAACATGACATTCCACAAGTCGATCGGTATGTCTCAATTTTATGCTTTGTATGGTTAGAATACTTTGACCTTTGCTGATGTGATGTTTGGAGCTAGCAAGGCCCCCAAGGCCAAAGACTAGATCCAAGAGAGCCAAGACATACTCCGGGCTCTCAAAGATAACTTAGCCACAGCCCAAAACCAGCAAAAGTTGTACGCAGATAGGGGCCGCGTGGAGAGGCAGTGTGAGGTGGATGACTTGGTGTACCTCCGCCTTCAGTCGTACAAGCAGTCCACGCTGAAGCAGAAAGGCACTGAGAAGCTCAAGCCATGCTTGTATGGACCATACAGGGAGATCAGGCAGGTTGGAGAGGTAGCATATGAGTTGGAGCTGCCATCAGGGAGCCGAATTCACAACATTTTCCATGTCTCATGCCTAAAGAAGGCTTTGGGACAACAGGTGACAGCAATTATGGAGCTTCCACCTATTGATGATGAGGGGCATTTGGTGCTACAGTCGAAGGCCATCTTGGACACTTGGGAGAGGAATTTGAGGAGCAGAGTGGTAAGAGAATATCTGATCAGGTGGAGGAACCTTCCAGATGAGAATGCCACTTGGGAGGGGGAGAAGATCCTGCAGCATCCATCTTTGCAGTTGCTTGAGGACAAGCAACGTTTTGGCGGGGAGGACTATAATATTCCAAATTAGCAGTCAGCTAATTGGAATATTAATTTTGTCAAATTTTGCCTTTTCTAATATTAATAGAAAATAAAGTGGGTAAGGGTGACCCACAAATAAACTTTATGATTAGATTACTTTCCTAAAGTCACTAAGGCAAAAATTAGAGCTGGAGTGGGGCCCATGAGGCCAGCCTCATGCAGAATACAACAACCTAGTGGTAGCGCAGGAGAGGCAGCAGCGTAGGCGGTGCAGTGACAGCGTGGGGGCAGCAGCAACGCAGTGGCTGCACAGTGATTGGTTGGCAGAGGTGGTAGCGCAGTCCAGTGGGGCCCAAGGGAACGTTGGGGGCTCATATAGGTAAAAGAGGATGAGAGCAACTCATTCCTCATTCAATCATCCACTGATTTTTCTGTCTAATAGACTGAAAGCAAGCTTGAGCTGTTTAGCCGAGTCTGCAGTGTTGTTTAGCACAGAGATTTCCGAGCGGAGATCTCAACCTCACCCTCGGGGGACTTCGAGTGCCCGCTCAAAAGAGGAGCCACATCCAGTTTTGAGATAGGAGACATAACTACACATTCAGGCATACGCAGTCCCTCCAGGACAGTGCAGAGGCCATGCAGGTAGCAAGGGAGTTATGCAGTTCGGTGAGAAGCAGTACTTGGGAGAAGAGGAGAAAGAGCATATTGCAGCAGGGAGTTTGTGAGGAGGTTAGACACTTCCCAACATAGTTCTTGGGCAGATTTCCAGCAGTTCAGCCAGAAAACCAGAGTGCCTAGCAGAACAACATGCCAAGCCCAAAGGGGTGAATTTCCGGGGTCGTGATTTCTGGAAACCCTTCACGGGTTTTTCTGGGTTTGTTGAGGAAATTCTGGTGTCTAATTTCCGGAATTTTCTAAGCTGCGGAGCAGCCTCAACACGCAGTGCCTTTTCAGCCAGCAGCAGCAGTTTTAGGCTTTAGCTAGGACTGCGTAGAGGAGCCACGCAGAGCAGCAGCATAGCAAAGATTTCTTAGCAAGGCTGAGCAGTGTTTTAGCCTGTCTTCTGCAGGCCAAGGTGCCATCTTTCTAAGCACCTACTTGTACCTTTTTCCCATCAGAGATATAATAAAATGGCTCAGAGGTTTTTGGTGGTATCATGGTGTTTTTAATGGCTATTTTCTGTTTGTTGTAGTTTTGGTCTTTGTATGCTTTATATTACTGTTTGTTCCCAATTTGGGATATTACACAAATAAATCGTTAAATTAATTAACAATTAGGAGAATTAATTCCAGTTGCTGCAATAGGATTCCAGTGTAGAAATTTTCACATGGTATCAAAGCGCAGTTAATTAGCCGGAGAGCTCAAAAACGAAGGAAAGGAATTTTGTTGCTCAACAAGGACAGCAGGCCGAAATTCCCAGGGGCAGCACAGTGTTTTTTCCAAGAGGTCGAGTTGCTTGAGGCTTGATTTTCTGAGTGAGGGGAAGAAAAATTCGATATTTCCAGATCGAGTGATTCCAGAGGCAGAGGAAGTAGCTCAGTGTTTTCGTTGGGCAAATCTCTAGCTAGACGCAGAGGATTTTGCAGCAGATTGCTAGTACAAAACCAACATCGAGTGGAAGAGAGAAGAGCGCACACAAAGGGAAAATTCCTCTCAGGGAAATTCTAGTCTCAAGAAGTTTGATTTTTCCGTGCAGTAGTTGTGAGAAGATCCTCTCACTTCAGAAAGGAGTGCGAGTAGCATAGCAGCAGCTGAGCAGAAGGAAAGAGGGAGTTTTCCATAGTTCGTTGACATGGCCACTGTTGGGATACATGATCAGGATAGGTTAGATGGAGCATCCAAATATGTCATATGGAAGGCTAGGATGTCCTTCCTTCTACATGAATATGACCTGAAAGCCTACATTAATAATGTAGTGGCAGTTCCTCAGGATGCGGATCAGCTGAAAGAGTATAGAAAGGAGATGGCGCGGGCGAAGCAGTTGATCCTAGACGGAGTCAGGGATCATATATACTCGCATATAGTTGGCAAAGATACTGCCAAGCAGATGTGGGATGCTCTCACCACGTTATATCAGGGTATTTCCGAGTAGCGAAAGATGTACCTCAAGGAGAAGTTGAGGCTCATCCAGATGCAGGAAGGGGAAGGCATAGACCCCTACCTCACTGGGATTCAGGAGGTCTGGGATCAGTTGTCAGTTGTTGGGCCAATGCCTCAACCCACGAGGCTAGTGAGATTAGCACTCAACAGTGTCTCGAAGGACTAGCAGGTCTTTGTCCAAAGCATATTGGGCAGAGACAAGCTACCAGAGTGGGACAGGATGTGGGCTGACTTGCAGCAGGAGGAATTGAGGCAAGCTCTGTTAAAAACAGAGCTCCATCAGTGGCAGCAGTAGTAGCAGACAGAGGATGGTGAAGGAGGAGGAGAATGTGGCCCTCGCATCTTAAGGGTCCCAATCAAAGATAGGGGGAGCAGAGGAAGAAGAAGGACCTGTCAAATGTCAAATGCTTCAGATGTGGTGAGCTCGATCACTACAGTACCCAGTGTCCTCTCAGGAAGAAGGACAAGGAGGGGAAGCAGGACCAACAAGCATCATCTGCAAAGATCGATAGGCTTTCCTCCAGGATGGAGGAAGACTTCGCTATGTTTGTCGATATACCTCCAAGAGTGAGGTGGGGTGACCTGGTGTTATAGACCGAAAGAACTATAGTTAGGAAGGATCCTTGAGGAGTCCACCTCTTGGATCAATACCTAGCTACGAGGGCCCACAGTATGCAGTAGCAAGATGGATCAGTGGCAGTGGAAGCAGTCAAATGCCAGAGTGACAGTTGCAAAGACTAGTAGCAATCAGATGTTGGGGAGCGCAGAAGCAGAGTTGGCAACAATGCAGATGGAACAAGGTAGAGTCGACAGCAACGCAAATTCCTCGGTGACAGTGCAGATGCTAGTAGTAGTCGGGACTCAGGTGACAGATGCATCATATTGAACATAGTTGGTTCAGTATTTTGGATGTTTTTCAGTTGCAGATGTTGCAGTTGCAACAGCAACAGAGTTGCAGTGCCGATGCAGTGTTGGCAGCAGTACAGCAGCAACACAAATGCGGCGGATATCAGATTTGCACAGTAGTTGGTGGGCAGCAAAAACCAGACCAGCAACGTGACAAGAGATGATGCAGAGACAGGGTGTTGTTGCAGGATGTGCAGCATTAGAACACATTCCTCGCTAAGAGGGAGTGTTAGTTTTTGTAGCATCGGATGTGTTCTAGCCACAAAACTTTGTGGATAGGCTAGAATACATGAGATCTCCACGACCCATAAATCATTTCTGGAAATTCCACCTAGAAGTGACTTAATTAGATTATTAAACAATTTTTTAATTTTCCTAAGTCTAAACTTGGGAAAACTGGTTAATTAATCAGTATTAATTAAATCAAGGTGAGACTCATCTAGAAACTCACACGAATCGATTAAAAGATGATCCTAGCCATCGATTAAGTTTTAATCTTGGTTGTTGGAGCTCCAACAGTGAATTATAAGAGGAATTTGATGGGCACTTGGAGAATACACTTGACACTTGAGCAATTCAATTTCTTAGCAAATCGATTTCCAGAGTAGCAGCAATCAATTGTCGAAGAGAGCCAGAGATCGAAGCAGTGAGAGAGGGGCAAATACAATGAGGTTGGAGGAAGTATTCCAGTTCTAGTGAGTGCATTTACGAAGAGGCAGAAGAGCCATAGAGAAGCTGACGCAGGGACTACACAGTAGCTTCTAGAGGCAAGTTCGATTTGCTGAGAGGGAAAGACGTCTTCAGTTCCAGACGCTGGGAAGGAATCCCAGATGTTGATTGTTTGTAGCATCGGAAGTGCTCTAAGTCTCAAAATTTGTGGAGAAGCTTAGGCACATGTATTCCAGAGAACCCAAAAATCGTTTGTGAAAATTCCACTCGGAATATGTTCTATTAAAATAATTAATTATTTTAATGGAGACACTAAGTCTAAAAATAGGGAAATTAAATAATTAAAGGGTTTAATGGATCCCAAAAATGATATCTAAAATAATTAAAGGGTATTAATAAAACAAAGTGTGAACCTTCTAGAGAACATGGATCAAGTCAAGTTATAATCTTAGCCGTTGATTAGAGATCTAATATCGACCATTGATATCTCAACGAGAAGACTATAAAGGAAGGCTTCAGGGTCATTTGGAAGATACACCAATGCAGATACACAGTTACCCAAGTAAATCGATTTTCTCAGTGGCTGAAGTTCGTCAAGAGAAAATCGATCCAGAGGGAGAGTTACAGGTGGAGGAGAAACAGAGAGGGTTTAGCATCAATTCAGGGTGCAAGAGTAGGTGAAGCGGTGAAAGGAAGAGGCAGCGCAGAGGCAGGAAGGGAACAACGCAAAAGGGTGAGGCAATTCTACGCAGTGCCCACGCAGAGCCAGCGCAGTGGTGACGCAGGAGGCCAAGGAGGGTCCTTCAGGGGTCATTTCTCATCAGGAAATTTGTGAGAAATTTCTCCAGTGTTATCATAGAGAATTTCTCTTCATTACTGCTGATTGTAAATTGTACAAGAAGATTTTTGCTGAAGAATAATAGAAACCCTCATCTACTGCACCAATTTTCCCGCATTGGGTTTTTCCAAGGACAATTGTCCAAAAATCTCTCTTGTGCTAGTATTTCCTTCTATTTTGCTCAGTAATTGTATGGTGAAGTCTGCATTTGAATTTGTTTCAATATTTACTGAAGAGATTTCTGTAAATAACTTATTTCTGAATAATAAGTAGGTTTAATAATATCAGATATTGCAATAGGATTTCAAGTCGAAATTTTCACATGGTAACAGAGCAAGGTAGGGCAAGATAGCAGGAGGATCTACGCTAAAGGGAACTTGTGGTACTGCTCTAACAGCAAATCGTACTCCTGAGGGCTTACGCATTCCTTCTGCCAAAGCTGCTAGGAAAAGGAAAAGTGCGAAGAAGATTGAAGATAGCGTTATTTCAGAATTGGCCTCAAGGTTGGAAAAATAATGTGCGTGTTTATCTAGCTCTGCATCATCAGATGATTGGTATATTGATAGCGGGGCTTCAGCTCAGATGACTGGAGAAAGAGATCATTTCTCCAGCTATCAAGAGGAAAGGATGGACTTCCAAATTACTATGGGAAACAAGACAAAGTGCACCGCTGTAGGAAAAGGGACTGTAGCATTTCAGACAAAAGTAGAAGACAGTCTCTGAGCCAAAAAAGTGTTGCATGTGCCAGGTATGGGAATGAATTTACTTTCAATGTCTCAATTGCAGGACAAGGAATATGATGTTTACTTTATCGGAAGGAAATTCTATGTCAAGCATCCAAGCTGGAAGAAGAAGGCTCAGATTGGAACTCGAAGCAACAGGCTATACAAGTTGTAGCTCGAGTCTCCATCTGAATGAGCTATGGCATAGACGAATGGGGCATCTACAACATGGAACTCTAACAATGCTCAGAGAAATTGTTACGGGAGTTCCAGTCCTGAGCACCAAGCATGATGATGTGTGCAAAGGGTGCGTACTAGGGAAATATGTTAAAGCAGCATATTCCAAAAGCAACAATAGGGCGAAAAGTGTATTGGGACTAATACACTCAGATATCTGCAAACCAATGTCCACTACCACTCTTGGTGGAGGTAAGTACTTTATCACCTTCATTGATGACCATTCCTGGAAGACTTGGATTTACTTCTTAAAGACCAAGGATGAGGTCTTTGATCGGTTCAGGGAATTTAAAGCTCTGGTAGAAAACTTGACCAGGAAGAAAATCAAAGTGTTGCATTCAGATAACGGTGGAAAATATACTGATAAAGAATTCACAAATTTCTGCGCAAGGGAGGGCATCAGGTGAGAATGGACCGCTCCTTATAATCCGAAGCAGAATGGAGTTGCAAAACGGAAGAACAGGATTGTTGTTGGGGCAGCAAAGGCAATATTGTATGACCAAGATCTGCCTAGATTTCTGTGGGCATAAGCATTCAACACAACGGTATATATCCAGAATAGGACCCATCAAAGAGTATTGGGCAAGACAACGCCCGAAAGTGTCTTCACAGGGATGAAGCCGGAGGTAAGTCACTTCAAGATTTTTGGGAGTGTGGCATATTGTCATGTTCCAGATGAGAAACGAAGCAAACTATATCAAACTGCTGAGCAAGGGTATCTTGTAGGATATAGCGAGACATCTAAGGCATACAGAATCTACATTCCGGGTAATAGGAAAGTTGTAGTAAGGAGGGATGTGAATTTCATGGAGGATCGAACCTATAGAAAATCCCGAGAAATGCCTACTGAAGATCAGTATGAGGATGTACCTCTTGTCCAGCGGCAGCTAGGAGAAGATCCATCAGATGGACAGCCATCAGGGTCTAGCATTATGACCAGTACTAGTATTTATTCAAGAGAAGAAAATCCAGATAGCTCGCAGTAGATGGGACAGTAGAAAGAAGAAATGATTGAGCCACCCACCACCAGTGGCAGAATTAAAAGAGAAGTACGACATACACTTAGGGACGCAGAGGAGTTTGTTGGGGCTCCTAGAATCAGGAAAAGGCAGCGTAGACAGCCTGACAGATACCAAGCATTGGTAGCACAGGTTGAAGAACCCTCTAGCATTCAAGAGGCCGTACAGCATCAAGTTTGGGTGGATGCCATGGTAGAGGAGTACAACTCTATCATGACTAATGATGTTTGGGAAGTTGTACCTAGACCACAGGACAGATCAGTTGTAGGTTCCAGGTGGATCTACAAGATCAAGTACGTTAAGTACGTTGTAGATGGCAGTATAGAGAAGTACAAGGCCAGGTTCGTGGCTAAGGGATATGCTCAGAAGGAAGGGATAAACTACGAAGAAACCTTCGCCCCTGTAGCCAGATATACCTCTATCAGATCCATTATAACCCTTGCAGCACAGATGGGATGGGAAATTCACCAAATGGAAGTCAAGACTGCATTCTTGAACGAGGTGATAGAAGAAGAGGTTTACATCAAACAACCAGAAGGCTTCGAAACACATGAGAAGAAATCTCCTGTATGCAGGCTAAAGAAAGCCTTGTATGGGCTTAAACAGGCACCTAGAGCATGGTATGGTCGAATAGATGGTTACTTACAGCAAATGGGATTTGTCAAGAGTGACGTTAATCCCAATCTCTACTATCTCACAACAAAGAATGAGCCTCTGATTTTGGTTTTGTATGTAGATGATTTGTTTTTGACATGATCATATAGGCTCATGATTCATCAAAGACTGCAAGAAAAATCTAGCAGAAGAATTGACATGAAGGAATTGGGGCTGATGCACTATTTTTTGGGATTGGAAGTTTAGCAGCAGAAGCAAGAAATCTTCCTTGGGCAAGGAAGATACGCTACAAAAATTCTAAAGAGATTTAGAATGCAGGATTGTAGACCCATGGCGACTCCAATGATTATCAATTGGAAGAAAATAGATGCATCTGAAGATAAAGAAGTGGACCCCACCTTGTACAGGCAGCTCATAGGGTCTCTCATGTATCTGGTCAACAACAAGCTAGACATTTGCTACGTTGTTAATTTCCTCAGTTAGTTCATGGCAGAACCAAAGAGGGCGCACTGGCCAGCTACTAAGCACGTTCTCCGATATGTGCAAGGAACAATTGGATATGGATTAATATACACCCAAGGCGATGATATCAGACTGCGTGGATTCACAGATGCAGATTGGGCTAGAAGTTCGGTAATTCAGAAAAGTACCATAAAGTACTGTTTCAATATTAGATCAGGAATGACCTCCTGGTGCAGTAGGAAGCAGAAGTTCGTAGCACTGAGCACAGTTGAAGCTGAATATATGACTGCTAGCACAGCTTCATGTGAGGCCATATGGCTTAGAAAATTGCTCGTGAATTTATTCAAAAGGAAGATGGAGGCGACCAACATTCTATGTGATAATCAGAGTTGCATTAAGCTCTCTGAGAACCCTGTTTTTCATGATCGGTTGAAGCAATCGACCTTAGGTGTCATTTTATTAGACACTGTGTTCAGCGGGGGGCAATACAGTTGCAGTAAATTCCCACAAGAGATCAGGTAGCAGACATTCTCACCAAGGCCCTAGGGAGAACAAAGTTTGTTCAATTCAGGGAAAAGATGGGGATGATTGAAAATCCGTTTCAGTAGCAGAAACGGATGAGGCAACGCTTGAGAGGGAGTTGTAGTACAGATCAGTAGTGGCAGTGGCAGTGTCATGGGCAGCAGTATAGTTGCAGCAGCAGCGCAGTGGTTGGTGGACAGCTTTTCAAACATCAGCAGCGTAGAGGATGCTTCGAGATCAGAGCAGTATGCAGCAGGCATGTTGTTAGAGCATTTTCCTCGCTAAGAGGGGGTGTTGATTTTTGGTAGCATCAGAAATGCTCTAAGTCTCAAAATTTGTGGAGAGGCTTAGGCACATGTATTCCAGAGAACCCATAAATTATTTGTGAAAATTCTACTCAGAATATGTTTTATTAAAATAATTAATTATTTTAATGGAGACCCTAAGTCTACACTTAGGGAAATTAAATAATTAAAGGAAATTAATAAAACAGAGTGTGAACCTTCTAGAGAACATGGATCAAGTCAAGTTATAATCTTGGCAGTTCATTAGAGATCTAATCTTGGTCGTTGATATCTCAACGAGAAGACTATAAAGGAAGGCTTAAGGGTCATTTGGAAGATACACCAGTGCAGATACTTAGTTGCCCAAGTAAATCGATTTTCTCAGTGGCTGAAGTTCGTCAAGAGAAAATCGATCTAGAGGGAGAGTTGCAGGTGGAGGAGAAACAGAGAGGGTTCAGCATCAATTTGGGGTGCAAGAACAGGTGACGCAGTGAAAGGAAAAGGCAACGAAGAGGCAGGAAGGGAACAGCATAGAAGGGTGACATAGTTTTGCGCAGTGCCCACGCAGAGCCAGCACAGTGGTGACGCAGGAGGCCAAGGAGGGTCCTTCAAGGGTCATTTCTCATCAGGAAATTTGTGAGAAATTTCTCCAGTGTTATCATAGAGAATTTCTCTTCATTACTGCTGACTGTAAATTGTACAAGAAGATTTTTGCTGAAGAATAATAGAAACCCTCATCTGCTGCACCGATTTTCCCGCATTGGGTTTTTCCGGGGACAATTGTCCAAAAATCTTCATGGCATTCTTGTGCTAGTATTTCCTTGTATTTTGCTCAGTAATTGTATGGTGAAGTCTACATTTGAATTGTTTCAATATTTACTGAAGAGATTTTCGTAAATAACTTATTTATGAATAATAAGTAGGAGAAATAATATCAGATATTGCAGTAGGATTTCAAGTTGAAATTTTCACACCAAAGTGTTGAAGAAGAATTTTCCCAGCCAACAGAAGGTAGAACGACTTCATCAGAGACGACTCAGAGGCTTGACGTCAAGCAAACTCCGCAGTGCAGCGCAGAGGCTGACGCAGAGGGTCAAAGGGGCGAGTTTTCTGAAGGAAACTTTTGTCGAGGTTTGCCTGTGGAGTGAGGAATTCCTCACTAGATTTTTGCCAGTATTTTTCTTTGCAGAATTGCCAGATTTTGTGTAATATTCCCAATTAGCTTCTGTTTATTACTGCTTATTTCCCCTTTGGGGATATTACATTTTGGCATCCATTTGTACTCAGAATTTCTCACTGCTATATAATAATAAAACCCCTCAATTGTTGCATCGGTTTTCCCGCATTGGGTTTTTCCAAGGACTTTTGTCCAAAAATAATTGTGTTATATTTTATGTGTATGTGCCAGCATTTCTCAGCTTCCAGCGTTTTATTTTTCCGCAGTTTTATTTGTGAAGGTTGCAATGTGATTAATTCAATATTTGTCGGAGCAATTAAATTGTTAAATTAATTAACAATTAGAAGAATTAATTCTAGTTGATGCAATAGGATTCCAATGAAGGAATTTTCACACTGTACTACTCCCAACTTATCCCTAAAGTAGACAAAATTTGCCTTACCCAAGGGCTTTATGAGAATATTTGCAACATGTTGATCCGTGGGATCTTACTATAACCGAACTAATCCACATTGTACACAATCTTTGATAGTGGTATCTGATGTTGATATGTTTCAACCTATCATGGAACACTGGATACTCAGAGAGCTTGATGCAACTTTGATTATGACAGTAGATAGTGGTCAAATCCAACCGCTGACCAAACAATCCAACTAGCAGCTTCCAAAGACAAATAGCTTCACATGTGGCCATGCCCGTTGCCATGTATTATGACTCTGCAGAACTCAATGCTACAGACTTCTGCTTCCTGCTGCACCAAGAAACAACCCCTGATCCAATACTGAAGCAACACCTTGAGGTGTTTTCTCGATCCACTAAATAGCCTGCCCAGTCTGCATCTGTATATCCCATCAAACTGACACCATCACCTCGAGCATATCTCAACCCATACTCAATTGTACCTCGTGGATATCTAAGTACATGTCTCGTCGTTGTCCAATGTACTCTCTTTGGCTCCACCATGAACTGACTGAGATTATTGACCACAAAACAAATGCCTGGCCTTGTGTTGGACAAATACATGAGAGATTCAATGAGCTTCCTATACAAATTTGGGTCCACTATTGTGTCCTTTGATGCGTCTATCTTCCTCCAGTTGGTAATCATAGGCATAGACATGAGTCTATAGTCCTGCATCCTGAACCTCTTCAAGATCTCCAAAGTATATCTCCCTTGGCCAAGGAAGATCTCCCCATCTGTCTGCCATACCTTCACTCTTAGGAAATAATGCATCAATCCCAAGTCCTTCATCTCGAACTCAGCTACCAAGTCCCTCTTGCAATCCTCTATGAGCCCTGATGACCTTGTCAGAAATAGATCATCCACATATGGTACAAGAATGAGCGACTTGCCTCCAACCATCAAATAGTAGAGTTTAGAATTTGCCTCACACTTCACGAAGCCCATCTGCTACAAGTAGTTGTCAATCTGGCCATACCATGCCCTAGGAGCTTGCTTGAGTCCGTATAGCACCATCTTCAACCTGAAAACATGAGTATCCCTCCCGTGTGTCTCAAATCCTTCTGGTTGTTCGATATAAACCTATTTTATCACCCCTTTCAAAAAAATTGTCTTGACGTCCATCTAGTGAATCTACCATCCCATCTGCGTTGCAAATGAGATCACGACATTGATAGAAGTGTATATGGCTACTGAGAGAAGGTCTCCTCATAGCCTATGCCTTCCTTCTGAGCAAAACCCTTGGCCACGAACCTAGCCGTATATTTCTCCACACTGCCATCTGCAACATACTTGACCTTGTAGACCGACCAAGAGCCAACTACTAACCTATCCACTGGTCTAGGCACGACCTCCCATATACATCATTGAGCATGATGGAGTTATACTTCACCATAGCATCCTACCACACTTTTTGTTGTGCAGACTCCTAATAGTTGGAAGGCTCTTTTTCAATGACCTCTATCACCAACGCCTTATACCTATTTAATTGTTTGCGCTCTCAAGTGCTATCCCTAGGAACTCCCATAAACTCCTGCGCATCCTTCAATGTCTGAAGTGTTGAGATTTTGGGGTAGCATCGGGTGTGCTCTAGCTCTGAAACTTTGTGGAGGGGATAAGACACATGAGATCTCCAAGACCCACAAAGCGTTTCGAGAAATTTCATCCGGTGTAATAGTTATTCAAATAATTAATTTTTTTAATGGGGACCCTAACTCTTAGGGAAATTGAAAAATCAAAGTGAATTAAATTACACATATGATGAAATGTTCTAAGTGACGTGGATCAAGCTTTCTTTTAATCTCAGCCGTTGATAAGAGATTAGATCACAGTCGTTGGTTTCCCAACGAGAAAATAATAAAGTAAGGGTTGGGGTCAGTTGGAGAACACACACACATTGCAGAGCACTGAAGCTAAGTCGAATTTCTGGGGCGGGGTTTGCTGAGAAATTTGAAGCAAGTTTGCAGTGCAGTGAGGGGCAGAGATCGGCAAGGGATGATCTGATCCGACGCCGAGAATACAACAGCAGAGAGGCAACTTGTACCAGGCAGCGCAGAGGCCAGCGATAGGGATGTAGTCCAACCAAGACCACACAGAAGACTGCGTAGAGGTTGCGTAAGCCCAGTCAAGGTGATGCAGGCCCAGCCAGCGCATCACAGGGAAAGCGCGGCACCAGCCAGGGCAGCGCAACACCAGTCAGGGTGACACAGTGGGAACGATGGCCAATAGGGGCTGACGCAGAGGCTGCAGAGGCAGCGCTGAGGGCTCCAATGGGCCAGAAAGGGCTCGAATTCGTAATTCCCCGGAGAGGGTTGGATCAGCCATATTTTTTGTCTCTGAGTGAAAGGTAACTGCCGTGTAATTTCTCTGTAGGGAAGACCGTTTTTGGTGCCCATATCACTGTATTCAGATTCTGCATAATAATAAAACCCTCTAGAGTTGCTGCATTGGTTTTCTCGCATTGGGTTTTTCCAGGAACATTTGTCTGAAAAATCTGTGTAATTTTGTCACATGTGCGTGTTGTTCAGTAAATGATCTGTAAATGTGTAGGCTGCAATTTGTATTTGCTTTAATGTTTTTCTGAATAATTCAAATTAATTACTTGTAAATTCATCATACAAGTAGGCGAAGTAGATCAAGATATTGCAGTAAGGTTTATGTTTTAAAACTTTCACATCGTATCAGAGCATTGCAGATCAAGTTGATCCACCAACAGAGCGGTTGAAGATAATTGTTGCAGGAAGAGCAGCTGAAGCAGCAGAGATCTAGAAGAAGTCAGCACAGCACCAGGAGGGACGCAAAGCCATCTGAGTGATGTAGAGGCAGCGTTGTGCCTTCCAGAGTGACGCAGGGGCAGTCTGTGCTGTGCTGAGCTAGTTTGCTCACGCAGAGGCTGACGCATCACCAGGAGGGTGACGCAGTCCGTGTGGAGAATTGCTATGCAGTTTTCCAAAGTCTAAAAGTGCAGCTTCTGATCTTCAGAAGTTGCTGGTGTGGCACAGGTTTTGTCGGTGCAGAACAGTGCCTAGCAAAGGTGACAAAAGCGGGAAGAGTCGCTCAGTAGATTTGTGCCAAACAAATCTGAGATTCGATCAAGAGGGTGATCGTAGAGGACTGATTCAGGTGATTTGGCAAAGGATTTCCGGGAGGGAAATCAGTTGTCAGAGGGAGCAGCTACTTTAGAAGGTTTCTATCGACAAGAAACCCAAATCTAGTCTCTTGTTGAGTGTTGTAGCAGGAAGAGGGAGAGGAGTACTTGTTTCGACAGATTTGAGCTAGATGGCCCTGTACGGACTGCGTGATCAGGATAGGTTGGATGGTGTGTCCAACTTTGCGATCTGGAAGGCCAAAATCCTATCAGTCCTGGAGGAGTACAGCATCAGGGAACAAGCAGAAAATGTCGTAGCTGTGCCGACCGATGCAAACACTCCGCAGAAGTTTAACGAGAATCAGGAGCGGGCAAAGCACTTGATCATGGATGGGGTGAAGGATCATGTGGTCCCACACATTGCCGAGAAGAAGACGGCAAACAACTTTGACCACGCTGTATCAGGAAAGCTCCGTCCAACATAAGATGCTTCTGGAGAACCAGATGAAGATGTTCCAGATGCACAAAGGGGAAGAGATCCATCCATTCCTCTCCAAGTTGCAGACTATCCGGGATCAGCTAATTGCCATGGGGGCAACTCCAAATGAAGGACTCTTAGTAAGAACAAACCTGAATGCTTTCACTGATGAGTGGTAGACCTTTGTCCAAAGCATTTTGGGCAGAGCACAACTCCCTTATTGTGGTGAAATGTAGGCCATCCTTCGACAAGAGGAGATCCGACGGATGACCAAGAGGGAATTCAGCACCAAAAGTAGCAAAGTGAAGAAGGAGGAGGAAGAGGATGCAGCCCTTGCATCAAAGGAAAGACGACAGCAAGGGAAGAAGAAGAGGGACCTATCAAAGGTCCGGTGCTTTAAATGTGGCGAACTTGGACACTTCGCCAGCACTTGTCCTAAGAGGAAGGACAAGGAATCCTCTGATTCCAAGGCAGCGGCAACTAGAGGGGACAGTGGTAGTGAGGATGATGTGGCTATGAACGCTCGTGCACTTCGAGAGAAGAGGTGGAGCAACATTGATCTGTAGAGCAGCTACAGATGTTGGCAGGATCCTTGAGGTGTCAAGACTCTTGGATCACATACGAGCTACGGGAGCCTTAAGACGATAGCAAGATAACCGGAGTAGTGGGTGGAGAAGATCACAGTGAAGCAGAGGCAGAGCTGGGATGCTGAAGTCTGGAGCAGCACAGACGAGACGCAACAGCAGCGTGGAAGTAGCAGCGCAAACGCAGTGCAGTGCAGTAGACAGCGCAGTGCTTCAAAGAGACAGCGCAGAGCAGCAGCAGAAGGTGCTTCTGTGATGAGATGAAGGCCAACTGACTTGTCTGTCAGTGTTTGGGTGATGGTCCTTCAGTTGCTTACTTCTCAGCATCTGAGTTGCAATACCGCAGTTAGCAGTGGCAGTGCTATGGGCAGCATGATGCAGCAATTTGAGAGGGAGCTGCAGTATAGATGTGGCAGTGTTAGTGGCAATCACATGGACAGCAGTACAGTGGCAGAAATGCAGTGGATGGAGGGCAGCAGGCCAAGCATCAGCATCATGGACAACAATGCCGAGATCAAGGCAATGCTTCAGTGTGGAAGTATTGCTAGAGCACACTCCTCGCTAAGAGGGAGTGCTGAGATTTTGGGGTAGCATCAGGTGTGCTCTAGCACCGAAACTTAGTGGAGGGGCTAAGGCACACGAGATCTCCAAGACCCAGAAGGAGTTTGGAGAAATTTCATCCAATGTAATAGTTATTCAAATAATTAAATTTTTTAATGGGGACCCTAAGTCTAACTTAGGGAAATTGAAAATTTTAAATGAATTAAATTACACATGATTAAATGTTCTAAGTGGCATGGATCAAAATTTCTTTTAATCTCAATCATTGATAAGAGATTAGATCACGGTCGTTGGTTTCCCGACGAGAAAAGTATAAAAGGGCTTCGAGTCAGTTGGAACACACACACATTGCAGAGCACTGAAGCTAAGTCAAATTTATGGGGTGGGGTTTGCTGAGAAATTTGAAGCAAGTTTGCAGTGCAGTGAGGGGCAGAGATTGACAAGGGATGATCTGATCCGAGGCCGAGAATACAGCAACAGAGAGGCAGCTTGTACCAAGCAGCGCAGATGCCAACCAAAGGGACGCAATCCAGCCAGGACCATGCAGAAGACTGCGCAGAAGCTGCGTAAGCCTAGTCAGGGTGACGCAGGCCTAGCCAGCGCAGTGCAGGGGCAACGCGACACCAGCCAGGGTGATGCAGGCCCAGCCAAGGCAGCGCAACACTAGTCAGGGTGACGCAGTGGGCACAATGGCTAGTAAGGGCTAACGCAGAGGCTGCAGAGGCAGCGCTGAGAGTTCCAGTGGGCCAGAAAGGGCTCGAATTCGTAATTCCCCAGAGAGGGTTGGATCAGCCATATCTTTTGTCTCCGAGTAAAAGGTACAACTGTCATGTAATTTCTCTGTGGGGCAGACCGTTTTTGGTGCCCATATCACTGTATTCAGATTCTGCATAATAATAAAACCCTCTAGAGTTGTTGCACCAGTTTTCCCGCATTGGGTTTTTCCGAGGACATTTGTCCGAAAAATCTGTGTAATTTTGTCACATGTGCGTGTTGTTCAGTAAATGATCTGTAAATGTGTAGGCTACAGTTTGTATTTGCTTTAATGTTTTTCTGAATAATTCAGATTAATAACTTGTAAATTAATCATACAAGTAGGCAAAGTAGATCAAGATATTGTAGTAGGGTTTCTGTTTTGAAACTTTCACATGAAGGACCTCCCTATTTCTTCTTCAACTAGTGGTGGGTGGAGTTTCATGCTCCTCATCCTACCCGTGTTACTTTGTCTATTGTGAACTCACTGGACCATCTGCACCTGAGATAGTGCTCATACTAGTAATTGTACTTGTGATCTACTATCCCTATAGTTGTTGCCCAACCTTTGGAGCTTTTGCTGGCCCATTTTATCATCTGCTAGCAACTCGCGAGATTTTCCGAAGGCTTTCACCTCATGGAATTTAACATCTCGTCTCACGATAATCCTCCTACTACCAAGAATGTAGATCCTGTATGTCTTGGACATTTCACGATATCCAAGGAAATAGCCCTTCTCTGCAGTTTGATCCAACGTGGTGCTTTTTTCATCTGGCACATGAAAATAAGCTATAATGCCAAAGATTCTAAAGTGCCCAACCTTTGGCTTCTTTCCTATAAAAGCATCTTTAGGTGTCATCTTCCCCAATGCTCTGTGAGGAACTTTGTTCTGAATATACATTGTTGTGCTACATGCCTCTTCCCAAAGAAATCTAGGCATGTCTTGATCATATAACATCGCCTTCACTGCCCCAACTATCATTTTGTTCTTTCTCTCTGCAACCCCATTATGCGATGGGTTGTATGGAGCTTTCCACTCTCTTCTGATACCCTCCTTCGCATAGAACCCCGTGAAGGCCTTATCTGTGTCCTCACCTCCATTGTCTATCTGAAGCACCTTGATATTTCTTCCTGTCATGTTCCCCACAAGAGCCTTAAACTCTTGGAAGTGACTGAAGACTTCATCCTTTGTCTTCAAGAAATAGATCCCAGTTTTCCAGTAGAAGTCGTCGATAAAGGTTACAAAATACTCATAACCCCTAAGAGATTTTGTAGACAACGAGCCACATATATCTTAGTGTATCAACTGAAGCACACCCTTGGATCTATTTTCACTCCTTGGGAACGTTGCTTTTGCAATTTTTCCAAGCACACACCCTTTGCACATATCGTCATGTTTCGTGCTAACTTCTGGAACCCCTGTCACGGTCTCCTTGAGCAACCGGAGTGCTCCATGATGTAATTGCCCCATCCTCTTATGCCATAGCTCTCCCATGTCTCTGCTACTATTGTTGCTAATCAGTGCCTTTGGAGTATCAATCTACAACTTACACAACTTGTTGCTCCTGATCCCAATCTATTTGACCTTCTTCCAACACTGGTGTTTGATGTACACCTTTTGCCAAACAAAATAGACATCATAACCCTAGTCCTGAAGTGCAGAAACTGAAATCAGGTTCATGCCTAAACTTGGCACGTGCAACACATCTGTAACACCAATGTTCTTGCTAGACTCCCTCTGAACGTTGATGGTCCCTCTCCCTACTAGGGTACATTTAGTCGTGTTTCCCATTTTAATCTAGAAGTCCATCTCTTCTTCCTTATAACTGAAAAATATTCGCTAACTCCCATCATATGCGTTGGCGCTCCACTATCAATATACCAGACACCTGTGGATGTAGACCTAGAGAGGCAAGCTATGAGAGCGAATTCGTCCTCTAGCCTCGAAGAAAAACCCTCAATGTCCATTGAAGTTGTCGTCTGCTTCCCTTTCTTCTCTCCCTTATTCAAGATTGGACATTGGCTGACATAATGTCCTAGTTAACTGCAACCAAAGCACTTGATCATACTCAAGTCTTTCTTCTTCTTTTCTCCTTTGGGGCCTAATCCCTTGTTGGAACCCTTCTTCGCCTTCCCTTTTCCTGCTAGGGCTACGTCTCTTGTTCCTTCTCAACCTTTGGAGTTTTTTCATTGTTGCTACTACTGCCACTAACCAAGCTAAGCCTAAGCTTCTTCTGAGTGAAATCACTCCATAGGCAATCCCAACTCAATATCTGGTCTCGTCCATTGATAACTTGGACAAAGGCATCCCACTACCTAGAGAACCCATTCAAGGCCACTCACACCAGCTCGTCATCACTTGGCTTATCCCTTACTGCAGCCAACTCATCCCTGGCAAGTCGAACTCTGTTAAGATATGAAACCACATCTTCACCCTTGAGCATTTTAATGGTCCTCGGCTTTTCTCTAAGAACCAATTTTCTGTTTTCCATAGCCTTTTGGTTACAATTGTGTTCCACATCTCCTTTGTCGTGTCCTTCTCTGCAATATGAGGAACTATATGGTCCTTGACACCATCAAGGATAATCCTCTTGGCTTTGGAATTCTCTTTTTTATAGGTTGCCAATTGTTGCGGATCTGTCAGTATAACTATAACGTTCTTTGCATACTCCTTCAATCCATGCTCATCCAATATAATAAACATTCTAGCTTTCCAAACACCAAAGTTAGAGGATCCATACAATTTGTCTTGGTCTCTCAAACCTGCTGCAACCATTTCTGAAAAACTGGAAATATAGCAAAACCCAAAATCTGAAGAATATAAATTGGGTTATAAATCGTCGGCTTTCTCTTCTTGTGCCCTGCGCTGATTTACTCCTGCAAACCCTCCACACTTTATATTTTCTTTGATACCATGTGAAATTTCCTTAACTGTAATTACCAGAAATTATTCTTCTATCTTATGCAGATTATTTGTCTTCAGAAATTAATCATGGAAAAAACGAATAAATCACTACTACAGTTTTTACAAATAATAACAAACACTGAGAAAATAATGCACAAACACAAAATAGTGAACACCAATGTTTTTGGACAATGGTCCCTGGAAAAACCCCAGTGTGGGGAAAACCAGTTCAGCAAATGAGAGTTTTGTTATTAATCTTCAGCAAAAATTGAGAATTACGATTTGTTTGCCTCTCACTGGCAAAGCTCCAGCAAATATTTTTCTCTTGGCCAAATCAACCTGGAAACCACAAAGCGTCCTCCTACAAAGTGTCACAGCCTGTTTGTGCTATTCGCAATTCTCCCAGGAATTTGCACTGGCTGCCTGCAAACTCGCACTGGTTGCTCCAGCAACTCGCACTACCTCCAAGAAAATGATCTTGCAAGAAAATCAGCCTCCAGCAACTCGTTTAAGCAACTCGCACTCCCTCTGAGAAACTAATTCGGCAACTGGAACCTAAATCGAGCCCCTTTGTCACACGCACTAGCAAACTAGCTATTCACACTGCTAAATTCGACCTCTTCTACTAATGAATTTGACCTCCTTCCTCTCATTGGTATATGGAAATCTTCTGAAAAAACTCCTTTGGAAATCTTCTCACCAATATTCTTTGCTGAAACCCTTTTATCGGTGTCTTCCTTGCTCAAACTGCGCCCTTGCTCTTGCTGAAACTGGGTAATTTGAACAGCCTTGTGTGTTTTTCTAAACGCCCCATCGACTTGCTCTTATAATCTCTCGTTGAGTAATCAACAACCATGATATAATCACAATCGATGGTTAAGATCATCTTGACTCCATCAGATGACTTTTCCGAAAGTCTCTAGAGCAAATCAATTTGCCTCAATTAATCTTATTTAATTAACCAGTTTTCCTAAGTTACACTTAGGAAAATATTTAGTAATTGGCTAATTAATCTAATTAGCGCATTTTCCTTAGAAATTTTTCTAGGTCTTGAAGATAATTATCCTCCTGTGTTCCACAGCCTCTTAGACACCAATAGAGGCTAGAACACCTCTCTAGGCTACCAAAAACTAACACCTTCATGGTGATTGGTTTTATGGAACTGTTGGCATCCCCCAGGTTGGCAGTAACTCCCTGCCTTTATGGGCATTCTTATGTCTTAAGGTGGTATGCAAGTATCATGGAGGTGGACCTACTAAGACTCATGATCTATGGGAGCACTAATTATTTAGTGTTGTAAAGGTGATCATTTATTGTATTTTTCCCACTGACATAAATTAAAATCTAAATATGAATCGAGAAATAGTAAAATTAATGGCTCACCGGTTATGCTTAACAACTTTATTACCCCACTATTAATCCTAGTGTCCAATTAAGATCCCTTGTCCCATCCCATGAAGTTGAAATGTTTAACTTATCTAACAACTTATTGTAAAAATTCTATTGCAATTAATATGGTAATTATTCACCTATCTTTTAGCAGATTATTTGTCCCAGTAAATTAATTAATTTCAAATACTGAATAAAAACACAACTGCAAATTTCACCAATTAATAAACCATAGGAACTGAGAAAACAACACACATAAAATAGATACCAAGATTTTTGAACAAATTGTCCCTAGAAAAGCCCCAATGTGTGGAAAACCAATTCCGCAAATGACGGTTTTATTATTCTTCAACAAATCTGTAATTGAAAATTACATAAACTGCTTGTCGTAAACTGGCAAAGCACCGGAAAATTATTCCCTTCACTTTTGTAAGCTAATTCGACATTCTGGAAGCAATTCGGCCTCTTAGAATTAATTTGGCCCTCCTGTATAGCATCAACTCGGCCCACACGTGCAGCCTGGAGAAAACTCAACCTCCATTGGCAACTCACACCTCCCGGAAAATTATTTCGGCCTCCACTGGAAAATCGATCTTCACTGGCAAACTCAGTTTTCCTCCTGCAAATCAGCCTCCCCGGAAAATTCAACCTCCCTGGAAAATCGGCCTTCTTCTGGGAATTCACACCACTAGAGAAATTCGGCCCTTTGCAGAATAATTCGACCTCCCTCTGTCGCTGAGAAACTAGAGATCATTGTGAAGAAATCTCTCCGACAAATTCGTCCTCAATCACTATTGAAACCCTCCAGTGGTGTCACAAGCTATCACTGCATCCTTACTCAATCGAATTGTGTCTCCAAGATGCCCATCAACTTCTTCTTATAATCTCTCGTTGAGCAATCAACGGCCAAGATCTAATCCCAATCGATGGTTAAGATCATCTTGACTCCATCAAGTTACTTTTCTATAAGTCAGCAAAGAAAAATCTACTTGTCTCAATTAATATTGATTAATTAACCATTTTCCCTAAGTTAGATGTGGGCAAATAATTAAAATCTGGTTAATAATCTAATTAAGACATTTTCCATTTAAAAAATAAACTGGGCTTGGAGATAATTATTCCACTTGTGCTCTTATTCTCACTGACACCTCCTCTTATTCTCAGACTAGAACACTTGTCCGAGTTACATAAACTAACACTTATTCAACCACATTCCAATGTGGATCTATTTGACTGATGTGAAGAGTGAAACAATGCTATTACTTCATCATCTAATCTCAAGTTTCTATTTCTGCCTGTAATAGGATCATCCTGCTTACCTTCATCTTCAACTCACTCATCCAACATATGCCTCCATAGCATTAATATCATGTACAAGGTGTGGGGTTAAATCTCCTACCATCCTCAACACTGCATACCCTCGGAGCTTTACACAAAATCTTGTAGCCTTTTACTTCAGCTACAAGGAGTCAAGGACCATTATCCTTCACAAAACTACAGACCGAATGGGAGAATAGCAGTACCCAACAAATGGTGGGTAACATCTCTTATGTGTCTTGCATACTAGGAGGTTAAAGCTATCTGAATTCTGAAATCTCCTGAGCCCTTGAACTACTTGCTGATATTTGTGTACATGTTTTTGTTTTTCCATATACATATTATTGGAAATCGGGTACTTAGAAAGACAAAAACAGAAGAAACACTCACCTCGGGGAACTAGTAGTGAAAATTTGTCTGTCTCGTCCTTATACAACTTGTAGTCTTCTTGAAGCTCTGCAACAAAGAAGTCAATCTTAGCATAAACCTCGACAAGGGAGGAAAACAGATTCCATCAATAAATGATTGTAATTGACTGAACCTAATGGTTCCCTTCTGTGATTTTGACAAGGTTTACCAAATGTTTTAACAGTTGCCATGGGTCAAAGGAAAAAATCAAATCCCACCCATATATTTTTTCTCAAACTTAAATGACTACACCTAGAAAAGAACTACTGGAGCTTGATAGGTAACCCGGTCTTTTTTATGAGCTAAGCACCCTTGATCCTAGATTTCTCAAAACGAGATATGTTATCTTCAATAACAAAATGCATTTAGTCCTATACCATATTGGCTATATTATAACCACCATCCTATTATCTGACAAGAGAGGCGGATGACAATAAAATAATATAAGGGTAGCTGAAAAACCAGTTTCTGCTGCCCTTGCCGCTGAAACATTAGAAGAAATCGCTGAGAACAAAGCTGCTATCTGGCATATGGCGTGCCTTCTTCCATTTCTTGACAATTCATGGGAGGACAGACTACACGGAAATGACAATATATAGCACAACATATAGGTATTTAAAACAACCAGCAATTCTCGACCAGCTTGGAGAAAATAAAAAGATTGAAAACAAAATTTCAACAATAAGTCCTGCACGAATGACACCAGAATAAATATTAGTCTGAATCCATTGACATACTTGTTCTGGATTTCGAAACAGCACGTGACTTGCTTTTTCCCATGCTTGAAATTCTTGAAATTCTCTGATCATGTCATTTAGATGGTTAATATCAGTCTGGATTCCTTTTGAATAGAGAAAGAAAAATGTACGAAATATATAAATTGTTGATAAGTAGATACTTTTGCAATCTGAATTCTTCTTAAATATATTAACCACGGTGTTTATAAAGTATAAATTTTAGAACAGACTTCTGAGTGGTTGGACCGGAGAGCATAGATTGTGAATAGTGGGGATTGGTGGTGATGACACCAGGCCAAGCATGCCCATCTTCACCACGATAGTCAAGCTCTGCTGGAACTCCCTCCGTTGGTGGGTATTGGAATTTTTAAAGTGGATAAGACTATAAAAATCATAAATAATATGGGGAAATTGCGAACGCACGGTGTCACCGAAATCATTTCCCCGTCTCCGCGCGTTAACAGGATGTTTAAAATGGAAAATATTAAATTTTAAAATATAAAATGAAATGAAATTTTAACGTTTCTTAGATTAAAAATAGTTCTATTTGATTATGAGTTTTTTGTTTTTTGTATTTCAGTGTTTTTCTTATTCAAATTGATGATGAGCTAGTCCAACCTTCCAACAATTTCATCGCTGAAAAAACAATGCCAAGACAATGCCAAGAAACTAATGCTAACATATTCCCATAACTTTCTTTGATGTCTTTGAATGCATCACATTCCAAATGAAATATTTTTCCGATTCCATTGCCCAGACATGCAAAATGTACACACTCGTTCTTCCCAAACTTCTTTAGGCCTTTTCCACGGTCCTGTTTCACACCGAAGTTGATGCGAGTTGGTCCTTAATTGAGCAATAAGAACCTTTGCTCTCCACTGAATGTTAGATCCAATGTACTCTTTTTGTTGGAGATCATACGTAGGGTTGAATTCTTCTTGGCGTGCATAGGGTTAATATTTATTGGAGTGTCAAAATTCTCATTGCTCAATTAAGGACTAATTCTCATCAACTCAGTGGTGAAACAGGGCGCTGGAAAAGGCCAAAAGAAGTGTGGGAGGAAAGAGTATGTATTCTTTTATTTTCCGGAAAAGTGAAAACAAAAAAGCATTTCATTTTAGAATGTGAGGTCTTCAAAGACAACATGAAAGTTATGCAGATATTTTGGCAGCTAGCTCTTGGGATAATCTATTCAGCAAGGAGTTTGTTGAGAAGTAGGGAGAGTTTATTGTGAAACTTCACAGGAAAATGGCCGAATACAAGAGCCATATAGAGAAGCAATCTGTCCCATAGGCTAGATTTAGCCTTGTGGATGTTAAAATGATTTCTTCTTCTTCTTCTATAGAGAATTGTTAGTCGTAAGGACACTATAAAACCAAATTTATTTTCACTAAGTTTAACTTTATAGAAGTATGATTAAGATGGTTTTTGTGAGTTTAGTTTTTATTGGGTCTTAGATTCAAATTTTATGGGGAAAGGTTAAGTGTGGTAGCAATATGTGGGGGCTACATTGTCCTAAGGGGCACTCAAGCTCCATTGAGCCTCATATAGTACTAGTGACAACATCTCATTATTGCACAAATCGTTCTTCCATCCACCATGTTCGTTGATCCTAGCCTAAACACAATCTAACATCAAATATATATAGAGAGAGAGAGAGAGAGAGAAATATACAAAATCCCAATGTATTCATAACAAGGAACCATATTAGGGTGTGAAGCCTACTCTTTCACATTAAAGTGATTCCTTATTTTAACTATCTAAACACCACATTTAGATGGGAAAATCAATTTATTAGTAAATTTATGAGGGAATAAGCATATATTTATTGGTAAAGTGGTTTGAAGTGACATTTTAAGTTTTGTTTTTAAATTATTATTTTTTCTTATAAAGGTGATAGTGGAAGCTAGGTTAGCTCGTAGGGCTTCGCCTAGTGGTCAGCGAACATTCTGTTAAGGCGTTCGTGTTGTTAAGCAGGTCACGAGTTCAATCCCCGACCTCGGTCGATAGCCTGAGAAGCGTGTGTGCGGGCCTTGCGTTCTCCCCTAGGGGTTATAGTGGTAGCCGGGGGGATTCGACCTTGTGTTACGCGAGTACGATACCTCCGTTGTTGCCGATTCCTCTAGACACCAATATATATATATATATATATATATATATATATATATATATATATATATATATATATATATATATATATAGTGTGTGTGTGTGTGTGTGTGTGTGTGTGGAAGCTAGGTTGGTGATCATTTGATTTTAGAATTTGAAATTTGTTACTTTTATTAAAATATGTTGTAATTACGTCATCGGTAACTTAACAAGTCGGTCAAAGTGATGCATTGCTATTACCTATTAAGGTTCAAGTCTCTCATGAAAATCACATACATGTATCGTATTTGTTGCGTTATTGTACTTGTAATAATAGTTGGGGCCAAATGCAAGCCCTAAATGGCTTTGGCATTAGATATACCCCATGCACAACTCCTTAGTTGCAAGATTCTTATTTAAATGTTATAAGTTGGCTAGTGTAACTCCAACTTCTCTCAAACTGGGAATAGTGAACTTGTCTATCTAGATACTGGAAATTAGTCTAACAAATGAATAATGTATTATAATTGCATTCAGTGATGATACGTGTGTTGTTGTAATTTATATAGCGTTGTGCCATATGATTAATATTAAATTTGTGGTAAACTAATACCTAATATTTTGAGGTGGTGAGCCTATGAAGATACGATGTGGTAGCATCGATGTATATTTTAAGTATGAATATGATAAGTTTGCATTAATAAGTTAAATTAGGAAACAATAATCAAGTCAAAGTAAGGAGAAATATTGAAGACAATGTTGATCATGTATGTGCATTAACAATTTGGAGTAATGCATAATTCAAGAGGCACATGTATCTTTGAAGAAAGAATGTGAAAAATGTTTGTATTGTAAAATGAGAAGATGTGTGCAAAGAGAAAGGGTGTGCTTGGAGTTTATCCAAGTACACAAACATTGATGTTGAATAAAGGGCACAACGGCAAGGACAACATTATTAGTGCAAGGCAAAGACAACATGGAAGGAACTTAAATGGTGTTAGGCCCTATATAAGCCTCGGATTAATCCTAAATCCCCTCATTAAGCCCTAGATATTGAGTGATTACATTTATACTGTTATGTAGGCTAGAACATTTCATAGTCTCATTTTATTGTAATTTCACCCTTTGTCCCCTATTTATATACTAAGGAGACCTAGTCTTGAGATCATAAAATCTTATCTTATACATTGTATTCATTATAAAAGGAGGTTTCCCCCTGGAAGAGGACTATAATTATTGGTTCCTTATTATTTTTAAGGCACAAGGTTCAAAATAAATAATCATGGAGAATTTGAAGGAATGGAAAGGAAGTTGAAGAGATTGACTAGTAAGCACAGAGTTAAGATACAAAGAGTCATGAAAATAAACAATTAGAATGGAAATTGGAAGTTAGGAAGTATAAAGTGAAAAGTAGCAAGAAAATTAAGATTGAGGCACGAGAGTCAAGAGAACTAATATTGCACTCTTTCATTTAATATTAAGGAGGAGACATATTTCCATGAGACTTTGTATTTGTGTTGTATTGTTGAATGCATGTTTATGTATGACTATAGTGGTTAATGTTAGTTGTGAGATCACTAATTTGCAAGTCATTGCACGATTAAGTTGGTGATTTGGAACATTATGCCTAGACAACATTATTTTATATCAAAGTAAGATTTGAGTTATGAGAGGGAGGAGAACTAAGTGAGTTTTTAGGGAGATTCAATGGTGTGAAGCAATGAAAAAAAATAAAAAATAAAAAATTGTTGGAGGTAAGAAAATAAACGGAAGAGCTAAAAAGTAGCAATAAAATAGAGAAGCATAAATAAGTGTATCAAAACCAAAGGAGGAAGAATAATAGGAAGTGAAAGAAAGAGATGTTACAAAGCTTACTGTGGCATTGTTCAATAGTAATGAGTTATGAAAAATGAATTTTTCTCACTCTTGAAGAAGTTTGAAAGAAATACGTTAAAATATTTGCAAAATTGAAATGGAATGATACTTTGAACTTGTGAAAATGGAAGACCCTCGTGGAACAAAATTTTCAAGCATGAGGTTAAAGGAACATAGTGCATTTGGTGGGATTTTGTGCAATAGAACAAATTTATATGGACAAGAAAAAGACTATAAGTTGAAGAATAATGGTATCAAAGCTTAGAAAGAAGACCGTTTTCATATATTACAAAGAAATGGGATTAAAGCCATTGTAAAACTTCAAAAAAAAAAGTAGAATGTACTAAAGTACAAAAAAGAAAATTACAAACTACGAATTTGAGTTAAACACAAAGAGGATAAATACCAACAATTCTCAAGTCATGAGAAAGGGCTTTTCTTAAAACACATGAGAAACTAAGGTTACATGATTTACATTTCACAAAGGAAGTACATTAATTAATACTAAAGACAAGGAGAAAGTAGTGATCTGAATTGGAACATTACATTATTTTTCACCTATCTTGTTTTCATGGTGGAAAATTTAGAGAAATCGAATTACAAGAGCAGTTTTAGTGGAGGGACCCAATTTGGAGAATTGGGGGTCTGAAACCTTCTAGGGCTAGTTCGAGGCCTTAAATGATGTTTTGTGGGGGCAATTTTTTGTTGCATTAGTGTGCACCCCTTGGCACTATTCTACACTTAGAGACCTTTCCAACAATGCAAGAATCGTGTCAGTTAGAGTTTGGACTCAAAATTTATGTCTCTCAGAAGTTGATCTACTGTCATTTACCACCATAATTAAAGCGGATGACATGTCAGCCCATGTTAGTCATGAAAAGAGGCTAGCCACATGGGCTCTATGAAGAATAATTTAGAAGATTCAAGTATGAAGGTTAAATGGGTCGAATTTAGCCACTAATTGGCTATCGAGTTGTGTTATAACCATGCCACTAAGAGGAAATTAGCTTTCATTATATTCAAGTGCATTTTGTTCCATAGTAGATAAAAGTAGCTGAGAGTGGATACAGAGAGTGAAAAATAGAGATGATTTGCATTCCATAGTAGCCCACAGGCCACAGGTCTCACTCCCTTGTATTTGCATCATTTCCATTCAAAGAAAGAGAGAACATAGTAGCCTCACTTTCTAGTTGGGTTTTCTCTCGAAAGGGTTTCCCAAATCATATATGATGTTCATTGTGATTAGTGTGTGCTTGTATTTCATTGTTCTCTATTTTCCACATTTAATCTAATGTATGCACAAGTAGAGAATATAATAAATTAATAAATCCATAATCTAAGGTGATTAACCCTCATGGTATAGATTTTAAATTTCATTATATTTTTCATCGGATCCATTGTGACAAAATGTCTAGTGGAATATCCATGATAGTTTATAGATTAATTAGCATGTAATGCAAGCTAGAAGAAGAAACATCAAAACTAGAAAAAGATTATTTATTCCACATCAAAGGTGGAAGGACTTGAAGAAGAATAAGTGAAAAAATTATAAGAAAGTGCATATTTAGGTAATGGTAGAGGGCAACAATTTTGTAAGGCAGAGAAAAGGATGTAATTGATACTAATGACTAATTTATTGTTATGCATGCAAGATAGAAGGCCACAATTCATTTGAATTCTTATAGAGAAAAGGTGTAAAAACAAGCACAAAGCCACATTGGCACATGAGGAAACCTATAATAAAGAGTTGCACCAATTCTTGAAGTAACAAAACAAGGTGAGAGCTCGATAATGCAAACAAGTATGGTAACACTGACAAAGTAATGATGGGCTCTAAGGAAGAGCATTATCCAAGGAAGAACATTTACATGACCAGGTCCAAGGCCAAATATGAGTGTTGTAAGTGATTACTGATAATAATAGTAGTAGCTCAAAGAGAATTGTTGTTATAATAATGGAACATAAGTAAAATTTGGCATGTCAAAAGCACTCCTTACCATAAAGATTGTTTTGGTTCCTATAAGGCTACGAAGTTATGGTAATAGAGAAAAGTAGGATAGTGTTTCATATAGGAGACCACCAAGATGAGGTCTTATATGATGTGTTGTTGGGAAAGCATGCCAATATTATAAAAACCCAATTTATAGAAAGAGAAAAAACACCTACCTATTCTCAAAGATTGGGAAGCAAATTCAATTGTTTCTCACGAAGGGTGAAGAACTAAATGAAGTGTTATTTTTGTTAATGAAAAACCTTTTGAGAACAATATAGAAAAAAAATAATGTTATGCCTCATTTCGCAAGGAAGTGATTGAAACTTGGAGGTTCTTGTTGAAATTAGAAGATTATTGAAAAGTATTGAAAAAAAATATGAGAGGATTTACCATATATTGTGGTCAGTGATAAATTTTATCACTGTACCATACAATTTTGAACCTGGAATGACTTTACTAAGTGAGGCCACACATAATCTAGGTCTCACGGAAAATGCATAGTTGAACTAAAAGGTTGGTTTATTATAATAATAATAATAAAAATTAATCAAAGAGAGGAAGAGCTAATGAGTGGATCCATGATGACTACATCAAAGAAAGATAAACCATGAAGGAGGTGTATAAGCTCTAGAGTTATAAATAAGATCATGTTTGGGCATACGTTCTTGATGCCAAAGATTGATGACATGATGGATAATTTGAGTGGCATCATGTGCTTTTAAAATATATATCTAAATACTAGTCATCACCATTTTTGCATCAAATAAGGATATGAAAGGAAGATTATATTCAAGACCAACAATGCATTATGTTATCACTCAGTAATTTCTCAAGGTTAAAGAAAGAATTTACCGAGGTAACCACAAACCTACTTTTAAGCTTTAGGATCTAGCCTTCCTAATGCTCAGAGATGGCTCTCTCTATAAGATTTAACTTGGTTTTTATATCTGATTTTAGGTTAGTTATATAGGGCAAATTGGTTTTGGGGTTTTGATTCGTTTTGGTGGGAAAATCACTTAATGAGATGGATAGTTGTGAATCTGTAATCCATTGGGAAAATGGAGTCAATGTGTCAAGAAGAAAGATCAGGATCAAGGTCTAAAGTCAAATTTTTAAAGGGCAAGATCGTAGAGTCACTTAAGATCTTTCAAAGGCTGATGGTGAAATGGTTTTAATCGGGATAAAGAGCAATGAGGGATTCTTTAATCTGGATAAGGAGAGAAGAGGCAAGGGACAATCGAAATTAGGGAGAAATTAAGGGTTCCCTAGTCTGTATATCAGCAGAGAACATTAAAATGAAAACCAGTCAATAACATAGTGCTTTTAAGAAATTCTGATATAACAATTCCTGATTTCACATTAAAATTTAGAACACATTTATGAATGGATGGAAAACATAAGAAAATTGAAAAATAACATAAGAAAATACTTCACTTCAGTGGCCCAACACATGAATCCAGTAATATGATGCTTTATTGCTTGAAATCCATTCTTCTGACATGAACTTGATACAAAAACCCTTAGGTTCAGAATGTTACAGCTATAGAAATATTCTGCAATTAATCCACACTCAATACTTCAAATGATGAAGTATTTATACAAATTCTAAACTAAAATATCTTGAAAAAATATCAAGATTGGTTTACAAAAATCTCAATATGTTTTACATAAATAGAACTTAATAAAAGGACACTCAAAACTAATGAATCTATTTGGCACTATATTTATGGATTGGTGGTGACATAGAAGAGAAATTCGAATTTGATATCAACTCTTAGTTGATGATGAGGCTTCCAAGTCGCTAACTTTCTTCTTCCTTTGTGCATTTTGCTCCAGAAATTATGCAAAATTGGGGTTTAGTGATACCTTTTTATATCTCAATCCAAGATATATATGTAAAAAGTGAAAGAGGTTATTGTAGATAAATATTTTATTGAGATAAACCTCTCTCAGTTTCCTAAAATTCCACTCCAGTTGTTCACAATAAGCTCTGAAAAAATATGTGTAAAACAGAATTTTGGACAATCTGAAAAATAGGCTGTGAATATATGCATGTATATCTCATTATTTATTACCTGTGTAAAAAGTGAGATATTTTTTTGTAGATTGGCCTCTTAGGAACATAAACCTCGTCCATTTTTGCAAAATTCGTCTTGGATTGGCCACAATAGTTTCTGCAAAATTATGACTTAAACAGGAAATTTCTGGAAAATGCCCTTCCTGCTCTGTTTTCATCTTTTAACCTTTTTGTTTTTTTAACTGTTTTTTCTTTTACTTTGGATAAAATTCATTATTTTTTATGAAAGTATTTTCATCTCTGTTCAACCATTATTTCCTCCATGTTTTACTTTTACTGTTTTACCTTGACTGCTCCTCATTGTGAATTCTTCCACTTTATTGCTTTGATATTTTTTCACTTTTACCATTTACTGTAAATTTGTCTCCTCCTCGGCTGCTATTTTAACTTGTTTTCTTCCTTCTGTATATAAAAATGCTATTGAATGAAGCCTTTTTAAATTAAAATCATAAAATTTGGAGTAAACAGGTTTTAGGACAAGTATTAAAATTGTTTGTCTGATTTCCTGTTCTAGCAATAACCTGCAAAAATAAAACATCTTCGTTAATAAAATCCAGGGTTTTGACACGATGTTTAACTTTTCGCACTAGTTTTACTGCATAGTGTAATGGTGGCATGAGGATTTTAATACAGTGCATATTAGAAAGATTTCTTTTGGAGGAGGCCACAGTGGAAAGGGGAGTAAGCGGAGGCAGGAAGGTAATTAAAATGGAGAGTGTTTTGGGCGCGCGGGAGGGAGAAACTGCCAGTGGTTTTCACAAAGTTGAAGGGTGGTATATGGTTTTTCTTGAATGGATGTGATCCAATACAACCGCGATGCGTGGAGGAGAGAGAGCGGGGCAAAACCGCCCATATCGCATATCCGAAATTGATTAACAATCGCACCATTGAAATTGTGATATGGCTTGTGAGTCGTTGGATCGGTTGGAGGGAGTGCAAACGGTCCAGATTAAGCGATGAAGTTAAAGGGTAATGGTGTGGGGCCCGGGAGTCTTTTATGCGGCGGGTTTTAATTTTTATGCGTTAAAACATAGTTTAAAACATAAATTCTTATGTTTTAACGAGATAGGCGGGTAGGCGGATTACACATCAAATAGGCTATATACATGTGTAATGTAATCTTCGGAGGGTTAATATAAACTAAGGTTAGTTTAAACCTATGGGGGAGCGGGAATATATCACATGGGGAATTAAACCATAGGATAAACAATAATAATGTGGGTTGGGCTATTTAACATAAAGGGTTTAATATATTACGGGATAGACGGGTATATAGTGGAGTTAATATATCAAGTTAGTGTTAATATATGAAATGAATGAGCGGAAAACACAAAATATCCTATGTAAAGTGTAATTTAAGTGTTTGGGCGCAATTTTCGTAGTGGTGGTCCCATACTTAACTTTTCACACTTAATACTTAGGATAAAGCATTTTTGTGTGTTTTTTGAATATTTTTGTATGAAATGAAATTAGTTAAGGGGGTTTTTACTTTTCCTAAACAAAAAATGTGCTTTAACTTAGGAAAAGTGATTTAATCTTAGGAAAATGGTGATGTTGAGGAAAAGGGTTTTAATGAAGGGAATCCAATACTTATTGCCAATCAATCATTAAGCCTTGGGTCTGGTCCCAACAAAAGTCAAAGAAATGCTCTGAGCCTTTATAACTGAAGGTTTTTAACACTGGAATACTTTGAGGTGAGGGAAATTAGTAATTTTTGAGAGGATGTTTTAGTTATTCCTTGTAAAGCTGCTTTCTACTTACCCATCATTTATTCTACCATTTTTTTTCTTTATTTGTATGGGTGCATTTGAGCTTGCAAACTCTTATTCATTTTTATTTTAGCAGCAAACTATCTAATTCTATCCTTATTTCTTCCAAGGGCTTAGATTAAGTTGTTGAGCTCTTTTATTCTCTACCTAATCTACCTATCTGTCAAGTTTAAACAGTTTGACAGATCTTTATTCTCTATCTATCAACATGAAATTTAAAACATGAGAAGTTAAAATTAAGCTATTTAACTCATCATGGATTATGGCATTTTGAACAAGCTGCACATAATCATTATTTTGCAAAAAGTAAACTAAAGTAGTGGCATTTAAACTTGCAACACTTTCATGATCTATTTTTGATGGGGTTCATATTTAATATTCTTTTGATCTTTGTTTCTTTTTGTCCTTTGATTGTTCTTTTAGGACATACCCTCTTTTCATTTTTAATTTTTTAATATGGGAAAACAATTTGCAGAAAGCCAAGTATGTACATATTTACAAGACTAATCAAATTCAATTCAAAATTATGAATCCTATTGTTATAGGACCCTAACACACTATGCACATAGTTGGTGATTCCATTTAAACTAACCAATGTATCAAGTAACTTCACAAGGCTAATGATTTTTTTATAGTTCATATACAAGTATGTTTTTAATTGTTTACATGAATTATATTTTGATCTTTAGTATGATTACGAAGGAGCATTGGAAACATCTAAAGTTGGAATTTGAAGCATCGAGGAAGGAAGATCCATCCATCAACATAGAGAAATGCGTATTTTTCAATGATGATTTAGTGTCCATGGCCTTTATTGTGTCTATGGAAGGTTTGTGCATGGATCCAAAGAAGGTAAGGGTGATTTTATATTTTTATATTTTTGAACTAGAGGAAATGGCAATTAGGTCAGTTTCATACTCATGTGACACGAGGTTGATTTGAATTGCTACCACTATAGCATATAGGTGCCTGTGTATGCCCCTTCCACATACATGGGAAAATCAGGGGGATTTGAACCTCGAAACGCATGGTACATAACACTTCATTATCACGATGATCACCAATTGAGATGCCTCTAGGGGCTAAGGTAAGGGTGATTTTGGACTAGCTTGTGTTGTGCAATTTTTTTAAGGTTAGGATTTCCCATGGCATTGCATTTTTTATTGGGATGTCATTGCGAATTTCAATGATACATTTGGGTCAACCAAAAAATACATAGAATGACACATATTCCAATTAATGAAAACATCAAATTGTAGTTTTGAGTAGTTGAAGAAGAAAACAATAAAAGAACTAGTGTTGACATTGACAATTTTTCATAAAGTGTTCCAAGTGGATTTTGATGCAAGTTTGGTTTCTATTGGCAAAAATTTGAGTGAGGAATGGAGGTTTGAAAAAATTCTTCAATGAGAATTTGAACAAGGAAAAAAGAAAATAGATGTATAATTTGGAGTTCTATACACAATAATAGGTGTTGAAGCATCTAAAGTAGTTTTTGAAAATGAAGGAAATAATATCCTACAAAAATATTCATGTCATGAAATTCATTGACACTATAACACCTCAGATTGATGGAATTCTTATAAATTTATATGTTTGCAATAAAACATAGTGTGGGAAAAGAGAATAATCTAATGCACATTCTAGTTAGGATATTAATGTTGATGATGACAAGGGAACAAAAAATAAGATTTGAAAAAATCAAGGAACTATACTATAGGGACAAGGATTTCGTAGAGGGTTCACAAATATATAGGATCCCAATATTTCATGATAAAAAGGTATTGTTATAATATATCGTGTGAGACTAATACTTGTTTAAGAGAAAATGGTTATCTATCCCTGGAGTTTTGATGAGGGGAAATTTAATCAAAGAGTTGCATAGCTACAAATTAGGAGGACTTTGGCCCAATACAAGGATGCATGAAATGTTGGAGGAGCGATATTGTTGCTTAAGCATGAAGAAGGAGGTGTGTATATGTTCTATAACATGAGATGATCCAAGTGGATATTGGTGGCCATCCACCTACTCCATTGTCTCAAAGTACAATTCTCCATCTTAGAAGTTTTTCTACAGTTTTTTGGGTCCTAAACTTTCCGGTTCACTTTGAGGCCTAAATGATGTTTTTTTGACATGGAAAAAGGCCATTGTTGTATCCATAGGCACAAAAAAACCTGGGTCCATTTGAAATGTGTAATTCTCAACTAGACATTTTCAATGGGATGTCGAGCACATCAAACATATATTGTATGCAAAAGTTATGGCCCTTGGAAGTTGATGTACCAACTAATCCCAGTGGGGACCATAAGAATTTTGGTGTTTCTTCTCCTAGGATTGGGATTTTAGATGTTTAAGGTTTCCTCATTAATTATGATGTTAAAAAGGGCCTTTGCTTCATTGTAACTCACACTAGTGAAGGCGTGTAACCAACACATCTCTTCCCTAAGATAAGCTACCACCATTCAAGCTAGTTTGTTTCATTCATCATTTTTACATTTTCGACACCTTTTATTTATTAATAGAATTCAATTTTCATTATATCTTTGTGTGTTGTTTATAAATTTGTATTTTTATTTCATTCCCTCCAAAAATTTATAACCAAATATCTGAAGGAAGGTGATGAGTGCCTCTTTTCTAACAAATGTGGGTGAAGGGTGCTCCATTGCATTTCATTATCAATTGTGGAAATCAAAAGAACCTTGTCTCAGCAAAGGTCATCAAGTGGTTGGTCCTACTGACAACACCGCATCTGCAGCCATACACCATCAGGTGACTCCCACAAGGGCAAGATCTTTGTATCAACCAACAATGTCACCTACCTTATGGAATCAAGCCCTTCAAGGATGAGGTATTATGTGATATTGCTCTCCTTGAAGTTTGTGATGTTCTTTTAGGCCAAGCATACTTGTAGAAGACTCATGTTGTACATGAGTATAAACCTCATAGCATTATTATTACTTTGGGAATACAACTATACAAGATACCATAGGTTGCTTCACCTACTACCATTTCTTTTATCTTTGTTAAGCAATGCAGTAAGGTCATCTCCCAGTCAAGAAGTTTGTCTTCTTCCTGATTTGATCTCAAAGTAAGGAGAAGATTGTGGCCACATCCATGGCCTCCACACAGGGCCCCTCCATGCAGTAGAAGCAAGTGGACAAGGTCATGGAAGAATGAAAAAACATCTTCTCCTCACCCACTAGGGTACCTTTGCACTGTTAGGTCAAGCATCCAATCGATCTGACCAACGGTGCACCTCTACCCAATAGGATAATCTACCATAACTCTCTTCTAGAAAATGAGGAAATCAAGCAACAAATCCTAGATTTTCTCCAAAAAAGGGACATTAAATTGAGTTCCTCGCCTTGTGGAAGCCTAATTATACTTGTGTAGAAGAGATATGGGACCTGGAAATTGTACATTTATTATTGGGTGCTAAAAAAAATCACAGTAAGGAATTGATACCCAATTTCCAGGATTGATGACCTTCTTAACCAACTCAAGGGGGCCAAGCACTTCAATAAGATTTATTTGAATTTTGGATACCACCAAGCCCCAATAAAACCAATTAATGTATGGAATATGACTTTCAAATCCAAGGAGGGGATTTTTTAATGGTTGATCGTGCCCTTTAATTTGATGAATGCCCCTAAAACTTTCATGAGGTTGATGGATGATATCTTGTGGCCTTTCACCAATTCTTGTGTGGTTGTATATTTGGATGATATCCTCATCTTCAACAATAGTAGGACAAGACACTTGCAACATATTCGACAAGCTCTTCACACTATGCGACAACACAAGCTATGTGCTAGCTTGGAAAAATGCTCCTTCGGCATGAATAAGGTCCAATATCTAGGTTACATTGTTGATGATCAAGGTGTGCATGTGGAACCGACCAAAATTAGGGTCATTCAGGATTGAATAGCCCCGACAACTCTAACATAGCTTTGTAGCTTATTGGGCCTTGCAAACTTCTACCGAAGATTCGTGTTGGGTTTCCTTATATTGCCTGGCCCGTAAGTCGAATGACCAAGGGAGGAGAAAAAGAAAAACATTCTTAGTTAGAGTCACAACAAAAGGCATTAGATGATTTGAAACAACACCATTTCTCTGCACCAGTCCTATCCTTGCCAGACCTGCAACAACCATTTAAGATTTAGACATATGCCTCTAATTATGCTATAGTTGCAGTCCTCACTCAACAACGACATATGGTGGCCTATCAAAGTGAAACACCATTTGATACTATCTAGAGATACCCCGCCCATGATAATAATATGTAATCCATCGTGCAAGCTTCCTAACAATGGAAACATTATATTTTGGGGAAGGATATTATCATCCACATTGATCATAAGGCTCTACAATTTATGCAGACATAAGGGAAGTTATAGAATGACCGCCCTCGGAAATGGTCCACATACCTGCAACAATTATATTTGAACATAAAATACAAGAAGGGAAGCACCAATCATGTCGCAAACTACCTCAATCGACCCCCAGTTGTGGCATTAACCATATTTGTTAACTCTTGTGGGTACAAGGCTTATGGGTGGCCACAATTATACAACTATGATTCAAAATTCACTACTACATAACAGATGTTGATGGTAGGAAAGAAAGTTCTATAATTCCAGCTCTATGATACATTGTTTTGGTACCTAGGCCACCTTTGTGTTCCTTCAATCAAGTGTTCTCAGAATATTACAATTAGGTGGTAGGGCACTTAGGTGTGGAGAAGATAGTAGCAATACTTCAATAATATTTTTATTGGCCAAAGCTTCGACTGGATGTCCAATGGTATATCATATCATGCATCGCTTATGCCATTTCTAAACCACCCATCAAAAAGCATGGGTTTTACACTCCTATACCTACCCCAAATGATCCCTGCAAGTAGTCTACATGGATTACATGTTGGATTTTCCATCCACTAAACATGACAATGATTATATTATTGTGGCCATTGGAGCTAAATTCAGTCAATTTTTCCCTAGTTTATGGGGACACTCAATGTAAGAGACCATTACTTCTTAAGAGGGGAGGACCAATAGAGGTGGAATATCAGTTGCCATCCACCTAATCTAGTAGTTCAAAGTATAATTCTTCATCTTGGAATATTTTCTATATTTTTTTAAGGTCCTAAACTTTTGAGGTTGTTTTGAGGCCCTAAACGATGTTTTTTGCGTGGATAGGGACCCAATATATGGCCATTTGCACAAATTGGGTCCATCATAATTGTGTAATTCTCAACTAGATCTTTTCAACTGGATACCAATTGCACCAAACAGATATTTTATGCAAAAATTATGACCCTTGGAAGTTGATGTACCAACTAACCCCACATTTTGGTGTCTCAACTCCTAGGGTTGGGTTTTTGGAATTTTATGGTTTCCCATCACTTCTTATGTTAAAAATGGCCTTTAGACCTCATTGTAAATCACACTAGTGAAGGTGTGTAGCAGTCACATCCTTTCCCAGAGATAAGTTACCACTATTTGAGCTAGTTTGTTTCATTCTGTATTTTTACAGTTTCAACACCTTCCATTTATTAATAGAAGTCAAGTTTCACTTTATCTCTATTTTTTTTTATAAATATGTATTTCATTTCGTTCCCTTCATAAATTTGGATCATGAGATTATCTACCCCATTTCTAGTATCAAATATTCTTTCAATGGGCATTATGAAGGATTGTGTGCAAATATTTTCAAGCATACAAAACATATATGATGTAATGTTCATTATGGTTAACAAGATTTCAAAGATGGTGCATTTTTTACCCTATAGGAAAATAAATAATGTGGGTTATGCACATAGCTATTCTTCTAGGATATTGTGTGAATCAATGTATTGTTGAAGACAAACACTTTGGGTATGGTACGAAATTTAATCCATTCTTTGTAGATGTTATGGCATAAGATGGGAACAAAATTGCATTCTAATTCCCATCCTTGTAATAATGAATAGATAGAGGTGGTGAATCAAAGTTTAGGAAACCTCTTGAGATGTTTAGTTGGAGACAACCCAGTGTAATTGGTTCAATTATTAGCACAAGAAGAGTTTTTGTATAATGTAGCTCTACAAATAAATTGGCAAGATTTTGGTCCCTATTTAAGATAGTTCATAGGAGGGATATAAAAGGATTTGCAAACTCGATTAGTTTCTCCATGCACTATAAGATGAGTGATGACGTAGAGGCTTTTGCACAATCAATGGAAAGGGCATATAAACAAATCCAAGAAATATTGCAAGAGATTAAGGCACATTATAAGGAATGTGTAAATGCACATAAAATATTTTAAAAATTAAAAGTGATGGGCCAATGTAGATGGTATAGAAGAGGAAGGCCACTTCATCGTAGAGTTACATAAAACAACTTGAACTTGAGGAAGATCGTATTATGCTAGACCCAAAGGAAGTTTGGAAACAATGCATATGAGGGGGAGTGCATTTTTAATCTAACAAATTTCTGTGTATGCAAAGAAGGAGAAATCATCACAAGTCACAAAAAAGAGAGCGTTGATATCGATTGGAGGAAAAAAATAACTAAGAATAAGCCATAATATTTTCAGAAAATTATGGAGGAAAATACATTTCAAACTACAAATACCAAGTATGAGCAATACTTAGTGAAGTCAAAGCATAGAATATATGAATATAACATATGGATTTATGAAGTAGAGTACCAAATATTGGATAAGGGGAGGAAATGTACCATAAACAACACAAAGAAAGTATAATGAAATGGAAATTTTTTGTCACAAGGGAAAGTTAATGCAAGAGCATTTATACACAAGTTAAATATGAATATGAGAAGTGTATACCAAATAAAACTCAATTGAAGTCAATGAGAAAGCACAAAGTCGTGGTAGAGGGAAATAACATAAGTGTAACAAGCCTTCATGCAAAAGGACAGGTTTGAGGGAACTATGCAAAAACTCTACTAGGAAATATGCTTTTATTGTAGATTTTTGTAGAAGTTATTTTCAAAGTGTGTCATTTGTGATATATTTTATGAGGTTTTACAAAGTTTTCAAGTAGAGGTCCTTACATAAATTAAACTTGTATGTGCCAAAATTACCTTTGATGTATTGATGTGCTTTGTATTACAATGCAACATTATGCTTCACATGGTGATGCACTAATTCTCCATGACGTACACAGACAAGAGCAAATAGGGCATAAATGTCACCTTTCTCATTATGGTGCTCTCCATGCAAGTGAGAAAACTACCAATGAATATTCATTTTCAAAATATTAGACAAGTGCATCTAAGTTTCTCTAATGCACCATCTATGGTGCTCCACATTACTAATAATGCACCCAACCCAAATTTCTAAATTTACTCAATATTGGGTGTGCTTTTCACAACACGCCTATATACTTTAAATAGATGGGATTGTACATTTGGTGCATTTTATTTATTGTATTTGGAGTCGCGGGGGAGCCCTCATAGCCACCTTTTATTCTTTGGTGTGTAAAATTAAATGATGGAATGGTGCTCAACATTAATTAAAAGTGCACAAGTTCAAGTGTCTAACATTGTAATATCCTGAGCCAGCATGAGCAAGTTGGGTGGGTTGTCACTTCTTTAACTTGAAAAAGTAACTTACAAGGAATGTAATTCATTTTTTTCAATACTTTAGAACAATAATATAAATTAGTGGTAGAAAAAAAAAATAGTATTACTTTAGATATAATTCCTTCGATGATGATCAATCAATTAGTGCTTAATAGTCTTCATTTATAATGGCAATTATAAACAAAATCATAGTTGAATATTGATTTTCCTCCCAACTAATTGTAACCAACCAAATTAGGTGATGCTTCCAATGTAGGATCTATGTTAATGGAAAATTAATGGATACTAACTAGAGGATAAACTCAACAAGAAACAACTCTATTGGTGAAATGGAAATAATTATCACAATCTCAAATTGTTACAAATAACTATGTGATGGAGAGACCTATAATAATAGCAACGCCCTTATAAGGCACTAGTGTGCAATAACTCTACCCACTTTGCTTCGACACATCAAAAAATGGAACTCTTATTAGATGATGCCAACACTAATGGTCTTAGTACATTTCATAGGACAAGGATACCCCAAACCCCATCTTACCCACCTATACAATGTTGTGAGTAATCCTTAATTGCTCCAATAATTTTCATAAGCTATGTGACAAGTTCGCGCTTCCTAAGGCAACTAAACAGAAATAAACAACATATAAATCTAAGTATTTTATAGATGACTTTATATACACAATAGTAGAACCAAGATAGTGATCAATTCCCATCATTAGCTTCAGAACATGAACATGATTAATCCCATATTCATCATGTATAAATTATACAATATGCATGTATATCTTGGATTACCCGATCTAACAATATGCTAAAGGTAAATATTGAATTGCTTCTACAAATATTTGTGGAATTAAAAACACAATTGTCAATTACATAAGCACGAAGAAAGATCAATCACACACAATACAGATAATTTCCCAGGGAAAACTTACAGCTAAAAACCCCATTGTCTTCTATTTTATATTATATCATGGATCATGAAACAATTACATACAAAACTCTTCTCACAAGAGCCCTCAGTACATCAACTAATTGTCTCACACTGTCGTACAAAAATTGGCAAATCCCTTAGCTAATTTACTATCTCCAGACAGCCTGCCTTCACTGCGCAATCCCTGATGAAATAAATCCCTGAATTGATGTCTTCTTGCCTGCGCAAGTATCATGGGCACATCCAATGTGTGTGTGCTTGCATGTGTGCAAGCGGATAATGTCACAACTAATAGTTTACTTCCCTTTCACCTAGAACTCAACTGGGTCTCCACTGGATCTGACATTCATGCAGCTAATAATGGTAAATATTCAGTTGCATGTGAGACCACTGATTGTGAATTAATTAATAATTAATTCACTTTATCTCTCACTAGTGTATCTTTATCTACAACTAGCACAATTGAGTTTAACTCACTTAACTGAGTTAAACTACTTACAACTTACACAACTCATGCACCACTGCACTTCCAACTCTGTTATTACTAGAATCACTCAGTTACAACTAAATTCAACCTGCATGTCCCACCAACCAACCTCTTAACTCGAAATTCACTTAGCTAACTGATTTGCCACTTCAGTTAACTATTTGCAAGTTCTCATTGAGAATAGATTTTAGTTTAATGTCCATCTAAATTAAAGGATAATGAAAATAGACATGCACATCGATCTTAGTGGGAATGTCTCACGAGCAACATAATTTTCCTCGCATAATCCTTTGAGGTGATGGTGAGTGGATATCTATATGAAAATTGGACCTATCATGAAACATGATTAATCAAGAGTTTAATGCAACTCTAATTATCACAATGAATCATTGTCGGATCCATAGAAGAACCAAACAAACAACCAAGATCTTTCTCCTTCAGTAGCCTCACATGCGACTTGACATCTTTTTACATATATTTGCTAGCGGCCAGGTACCGAGTCGCTGCCTTTTTAATAAACATAGCTTCGTGACTCCAAGTACTGGTCTGATGTTACCTTCGCTCGATGGGCCACTTAACTTAATCTTTGCATCTATGAAGCCATGCAACTTCACTCCATCCATTCTTCTATATCATAGACCATACCCTGATGTTCCCCTCAGGTATATCAGGACATGCTTCCCTACCTTCCAAAAGAGTTTGGTAGGCTTAACCATAGCTTGACTTAGATGGTTAACCGCATAGAAAGTGTCTGGTCTCGTGTTCACTAGATACATTAGTGAACCCACTAACTGTCGATAGAAAATAACATCCACTACCTCTCCAGAAGTAGCATCCTCTTTCCTCCAGTTTCCTGGAAGAGGAGTATCCATGGGTTTGAAGCTCTCCATGTTAAACTTACCCAGTATCTCCTTTGCATACTTGCCTTGAGACACACAAAATTTCACCATCCCACTGCCATATTTCCAATCCAAGGAAATAATGAAGGAAGCACATATCCTTCATTTCGAACTCCCTTGCAAGATCCTCCTTGCATGAGTGTATCAGCTACTCATCACCAGTCAATATTAAATCATCAACATAAATAAAAATGATTAAAATCTTACCCTCCACCACAATTTGGTACGGGTTTGCATCTGCTTCACTTTTGGTGAAGCCCAGTCCAATGAAATAGTTGTTTATCCGAGTGTACCAAGCACGGGGTGCTTGCTTCAGCCCATACAACGCTCTTTTGAGTCGGCACACATGTGACTTGCTGTTGAAGATCTCGAAACCTTCAGGATGCTCTATATGTACACCTCTTCCTCAATGATTCCATTGAGAATCACAGTTTTCACATCCATCCGATGAATGCGCCAACCCATCTGCATTGAGAGTGCAAGGATGGTCCTTATGGAAGAGTACCTCGCGACAGGCGCAAAAGTCTCATCATAATCTATCCCCTCGATCTGTGAGAAACCCCGGGTCACAAATCTGGCCTCGTATTTCTCCACACTCCCATCAGTAGCTTGATTTACTTTGTAGACCCATCTCGAACCTACCACTGATTTGTCAACCGGTCTTGGGACAATTTCCCATGCACTATTTTTGACAATGAAGTCATACTCCTCCACCATTGCATCAACCCAAGTAGGCTGCTTCACTGCTTCCTGAAAGGAAGATGGTTTAGTCACAATACATTTTCTCATAAGAGCCATGTATCCAGTAAATAGTTCAGGATATTGTCTCTGTTTGCGCTGTGAAGTAGGGGCTCCTACATTCTGTGCAATATTAAGTCTTAGCCTATCAGCTTCTGTGGTGCGTCTTCTGCCATTTCCGATAGATGGCTCTACATGAGTGGCTTCCTCCACTCCATGAACCTCCTCCTCTGGCTGATCCACATCTAGAGACTCATCTTTGGGAACCGACAGTTCCTCCTCTACATGCAAGTCCAGCTCCCTCTCAAGCGAAAACCACATGGCTTTCCCCTCATCAGATTTTATATCCCGTCGCACAACAGTCATTATGTTGTTTGGAAAATACACACGATAATTATGGGGTGTTCTTGTGTACCCCACAAAAATCCCAACTTCAGCAGTCGGCTCCAGCTTCTTCCTGGTGTCCTTGGTCACATGCACATAAAAAGATGAGCCAAAAATATTAAAGTGTGAAACATCCGGTTTCTTACTAGTGAAAGCTCCTTCAGGTGTACTCATGCCAAGTACTCTATGAGGACAGCGGTTCTGCACATAAACCGCAGTGTTGCATGCTTCCACCCACAAATGTATTGGTAGGCCCTAATCATGCAACATCGCTCGTGCTGCACCCACGATCATTCTGTTCTTCCTCTCTGCGACCCAATTCTACTGTGGTTTATGAGGTGCTATGAGTTTTGTTATCACCTAATTTTTTTTTTTCAAAACATCTTTGTGTCAAGTTTGTTTTTGGTCATGGTTCAAAATTGGGTTTAGAAATCAATTTAGGATTTGATCAAGGGTAGGTTAGATTTTCATAAGTTCAAAGCCCATCCTTAAGTTCAAATAAAGTATTTTTTTAAGGTCCATTCATTGTCAAGTATCCATAATTTCCATTTGTGGGTCATTTCCTAAAGTTTCATGTCAAAACTGTGCAATTAGCCAAGAAACCTCGTTTTCGTAGCGCCACTAGTTCAAAAAAGTTGATTTGCGCTACGAAAGTGCTAATAGTTTCGTAGCACAAACAGGGAAAAATACATTGCCGGTGCTATGAAAGCGTGGTTTCTAAACTGTCTTGTCATTTGAGCTGAAATATGTCAGAATCCGTTGGGAAATGGTAGGTTAGTGGTATGATTAGTCAGTTAATGATGAGATTCAGTGTACTTACCCACGTTGCAGTCATCATGGTCATGATAGGGTATGAATGAGGCATCATTAAGTTATGAGATGACATTTTAAATTCAAAATCTTGCCTAATTGGTCATTCTCATTTCCTTTGCCTCCATTCAAGTGTCTGAGCTCTGAAGTGTCAAGCCACACCTGTGGTTGTTCCATACAAAGGTTTTCTACATCTTAATCAAGCGAGGCTGATATAAACTAATAAAGTGAGGCTTATATTTCACATATTAAAGCGAGGTTGATTCAATTTATCAAGTGAGGCTGGCAGGTTTTCTGTGAAGCATGGCAGAGGAAAAGAAAGTCCACAGAGGGGGACACTGCTTGAGACATGAGCCTAAAGATATTAAGGCCGTAATTGAAGACCCAGCAGTGATGGAGGCATTCAGAAGAGTATGCTGTCTTCGGTTTTGTGAAAATTTTCAGGGTTGCCACACACAGGTTTCCAAAGAATTTTCCTTGAACTTCAATGGAACAACTACCAAGGTTGGGATGCTAAGTGTGTCAATTTCACCAGAGATTATTGCTACTGTTACAGAGATACCAAGAGGTCAAGAAAATTGGTTCAAAAATTTCAAATTTGATATGGAGCCATGCAAAGAGTTTATGAAACCTGAGTATGCAGATATGGACCTCAATAATGCTATCCCTAGAAGCTGCATCAAAGACACTTTTGCAAAGTTGCTGCTCAACATTCAGAGATATTTTACATGTGAAGGAAAATATCATAAGGTTTACACATATCATTTCAAGCTGCTTCTACATTTCACTGGTAAGACGATTTTCCTTTTTATCTGCATAGGAGTCTTGCAAAAATGGATGATAAAGTACAAGCCAAATCTGAAGGTTGTGAAACATCTTTGTTTCATCATGGTTTGATGAAGTTATTGATTTTGAATGAGCTTCAGAAGATAGGCAGGAATTGGTCATCCTTTTTGTTTATCAATGGTTTTGAGTTGGAAACCCTAACTCCTGCTAGAAACCATAAAACTAAAGGAACTCCATCACCACCAGTAGCAGAGTCTAGTCAACCTGTTGTTGCAAAACCAAAGGAATTTGCAAAATTGAATCCAAGGAAATAAGTTGAGAAAAGGACATAGCAGACACAAGTTCTTGATACACCAACTCCATCACCTGCAAAACAGAGGTCAAAGATTTTCAAAGAGGCAAAACAGAAACAAGATTTCAGCAAGAAGGAAATCAAAAGAGTAACAAGAAGCCAAGCAGTGGCATTAAAAGGAAAGACAGTTGCTACAGCTACAAAGGACAACCCAGTAATAAAGGGAAATTTAGATGACATCCTTCATGCAATTGACATAGAGGAGACACCCATTGTTCAAGCTGAGTTCATCGGAAAAGATGAGCATAAACAGAAAAAGGCTAAGTCTGCAAAAAAGCTTGAGTTTGAAGGGGAGGATGCAGCCTTCATCGTTCAAGCAAGAAAACCTATAACTAGGCATGCTAAGAAATTCAAGGAAGGCAACAAGGAAGTTCAAGAACCTATTGAGACAGCTAAAGCCCCTGAATAAGTGATTGATCTCTCATCACCTACAGTAAAGCATGCAACCAGCAGAACAAAGAAGGGGAAAGAAAAAATAACAGAGTTTCAACATCTTGAGGAGAAATTGAGTTTGGAAAACCAAGAAATTGTTGTGATGAGAAAGAGCGCTAGAAAGCACAGTATTGAGAAAGCAGACTTTAAAAGAATGAAGGCACTTTGGGAAGGACAAACTGGTTCTATTTATGAAATTCCAAGTAGTGCAGAACAATTTTTCAAATGGACAATTCCAGTCATCAAGGAAGCCAAATTTGTCAGAGTAATAAATACTCACTTGAGAGTTAATAGCAGAATACTTAAAGATCAAGTGGAGGACTTGGAGCAGCAGCTAAAATTGATTCAGGATGAGTTAAAGAAAAAATGTGTTAAAATGACAATTATTGAAGAGTCAAAAGCTAAATCAAGTGAAAATGAAGAAGGGACCTCATGAAGGCTGAAATGTCTGTGTTTTCAATTCATATGGCTTTTTGATATGATGGAATCAGTTTTATTTTGAGTTTTAGTACATTTGCAATTTCCATTTTGGAAAATTTTGGACAAAACTTCCCACTCAGTAGTTTCGTAGTACATTTGCAATTTCCATTTTGGAAATTTTTGGACAAAACTGCCCACTCAGACAGTGTAAAAAGGGAGAAAAGTGCTACGAAACTGCTGTAGCAGCTTTTCTTTCCCTTTTTCATCAAATTTTGAGGGGTAAAAACATGAATAAAGAACTGAAAATGCTGAGGAGGATGTATTCAAAGATAATTAATTTAGTTTTGGAGGAAAGAGGTCAAGATTTTGAAGAAAAAAGGGTGAAAGAGCAGCACTACGAAAGGCGCTACGAAACTGTGTTGTTTTCGTAGCGCAGTCTATTACAGCTCATTTGAACAATTTGAAGATGGTTTTGGACAGCTGGAGCTTAGGGAGGATTTTTGGCAGGTGTTACTTCAATTTATAATAGCAAAGGACCTCGAAATAATGAGTTCATGATGGTCAGAATGTTTCAAGAGTGCAAAGGACCCTATGCCTAGAAAACAGGGGACTGTTTCCTACTTTGATGGAGGTCAGCATTATGGTCATAAAGATTTGAAGCCTATCATCCATATTCGACCATGTGTAAATACACTTGGAAAATGATGTAATTTATTTTAGATAAGGTTGTTATGTATAGAGATAAGGAGTTTGAATCCTATTTGTAATAGGATTGTTTAGTAAATTAGCTGTCTTTTTGTAATAAATACCATGTCATATGGTTATGCAAGGTGTCAAGAGTCAGGAATTCGATGTATCTAGCACAAGGTAATATTATATCATGTTGTAAATGGTCTATAAAGGACCAAGAAGTCAAATGTAAAAGGGTTGGACATTGTTTGGCAAAAGACTGTGTTTATCGTAATTGACTGGTTTTCAGCTAATACATGAGATTTCTACTTAACCAACTTGAGATTCATAAGGAGTTTTAGTGTGTTCTTATTCTATTTGCATCTCTCTATTATCCCATTACAGTGGAGTTTGTCTATTTTACTCAGAATTCATCTTTGATGCTCTAACTTCCTATATAAATGAACTGACTGTGTTTTTTACTGTTTCACATGTGTATCTCTTGACTAAAACTATGATATGCCTCAACTTCCATGTTAAGTAGATTTATTGGTTTACTGAAACTATTTTGACTCCATAAACCCAATGTGTACTTGCTGATGTGATTTTCAACCTACAGTTATCATCTATCTGATTATTACCCCACATAGAGTTAGCCATCTATATTTTATCAAAAATCATTAACCCTTGAGAGAGCCCTGCCAGGTTGAGGAGGCTAAGCCTCAATCAAAATATTGGTTTGAAACAGTTACATAAGATTGATTTTATTAGCAGCCTATCAGGTCCAATTTTGTGATAACAAGTTCTCTTCGATATCCTTCTTTACTGCAGAAGTTCTTGAATTCATTAGAGATGTATTCTCCACCATTATCGCCCCTAAGAGCCTTCACTTGCTTCCCCGACTCTTTCTCCGCCAATGCCTTAAACTCACAAAACTTAGAGAATGTTTGATCTTTCTTTTGCATGAATAAGATCCAGCATTTACGAGAAAAGTCATCAAAAAATATTACATTGTACTTATGTTTTGATGTTGAAGCAACTGAGAACGATCCACACATGTTTGTGTGAACTCTCTCAAGGATCCCCAAAGCACGGTTCTCCTTCTCATGAAAGGTGGACTTTACATACTTCCCCATGGTGCAACCCTTGCACTAATCTAACTAATCAAGTGTTCCCATTGGAAGTAAAATAGATATTTTCTACATGACTTTCAAGGCTCCATGATGAAGATGGCCTAATCGCCTGTGCGATAATTTTCCCTCATCCCGACTCACCACTTTCTATGCCTTTCCCACCATGGCAGCACAACCATCTGCCTCCGTCTTGTAGATATTCTTAACTCGATCCATATCCTCTTGGCTTGACCCGTTGTTTTATGTCGCAGGAAAGATTTTCCATCACTAAAAACAAAGTCATAGCCTCTGTCCTTCAACATTGTGATTGAGACCAAATTTTTGTTTAGACCTGGAACATGCATAACATCTTTTACTTGAAACGGTTTACCTGACTCCCTCTGAAAGGTAATGGTACCAATCCCAGTAGCACTATATTGTCCGTCAAAGTTCCTTATCTCTCATCATGTGAAAGGAAGCGACATTATCCAAATACCACACTGATCCCAATGCACTTGACACCATGCATGCAATCAAGGAGAAGTCAAGCTCAAATTGTGAGGCAAGGGCCTCACCAACTGTAGCTCCAAAAACCTTCTTGTTCTTCTTCTTTTTATGGATAGTTAGTAGCAAAATTCCCATGTTCGTGACAGTGAAAACACTTCACCTTGGACATGTCCTACTTCTTACCTTTAGACTCGGATTTAGAATGAATTTATTCCCCTTCCCCTTCTTTGCCTTAGCAGCCAAAGCACAATCCTCTTCATCATCATGCTTTGATGAAGAGCCATCTATAGTGGTCTGCCTGAACTCCTCCTGCACCAGATCTGACCACAATCATTCCCAATCTGGCAATTTTTCCCGTCCGTTGATAGAGTCTTAATAAATGTGCCAACTCTTATGAAGTCCTAGGAGATACAAACTCACCAAATCATCATCAACGACTATTATTCCCACACTCCCCAGTTCATCCCGACATCGGACAAACTTTGTGAGATACTTTGGAATGGTGTCGCCCTTTTCCATCTTGACCTTCCTAAGTTTATCTTTGAGTGCCAATTCCCTATGGTCGCTACTGCTTTGGAATAGATCCGTCAAAGCCTTCCACATAGCATATGGTGTGGATTTCCCATGGAGGCTTCAGACAATGTGGTCTCGTAGTCCCTCCAACAAGATCCTCCTCGCCTTTTCCACTTTATTTTGCCATGCATCAAGATTGGCAGCATCTGCAACATCTGACTTAGGAACATCTTTTTCAATGAATTCCTTCAAGCCATTGTCTTCGAGTACCACCTCCATCCTGTCCTTCCAAGAAATCTAGTTCGAGTTTCCCTCGAGTGCATACTATAACCTCAAGCCATTGAAAGCCATTTCGATCTTGAATCGGCTGTAGCACCAATAAAGTCTTTCTGCAAATTCGAATTCTATCCAGTCACAAACTCAGCTCCTGCTTCACTTCTGCAATTTCCTGTGCTCTGATACCATGTAGAAATTATACCATATGCATGTATATCTTGGATTCACCCGATCTAACAATATTCTAAAGTTAAATACTGAATATATTCTACAAATATTTGTGGAATTAAAAACACAATCGCCAATTACATAAGCATGAAGAAAGATCAATCACACACAACACAGATAATTTCCCGGGGAAAGCTTATAGCTAAAAACCCCACTACCTTATATTGTATATTATATCATGGATCATGAAACAATTACATACAAAATTTCTCACAAGAGCCCTCAGTACATCAGCTAATTGTCTCACACTTTCATACAAAATTTGGCAAATCCCCTAGCCAATTTACTGTCTCCAGACAGCCTGCCTTCACTGCGTAATCCCTTCTGAAAGAAATCCCTAAATTGATGCCTTCTTGTCTGCCTTGACTGCACAAGTATCATGGGCACATCCAATGTGTGTGTGCTTGCATGTGTGCGAGCGGATAATGTCACAACTGATAGTTTACTTCCCTTTCACCTAGAACTTAACTGGGTCTCCACTGGATCTGACATGCATGCAACTAATAATAGTAAATCTTCAGTTTCATGTGAGACCACTGATTTTGAATTAATTAATAATTAATTCACTTGATATCTCACTAGTGTAACTTCAGTTACAACTAGCACAACTGAGTTTAACTCACTTAACTAAGTTAAACTACTCACAAATTTCACAACTCATGCACTACTACACTTCCAACTATGTTACAACTATAATCGCTCAGTTACAACTAAATTCAACCTGCATGTCCCACCAACCAACCTCTTAACTCGAAATTCACTTAGCTAACTGATTTTCCACTTCAGTTAACTATTTTCAAGTTCTCAGTGAGAATATATTATAGTTTAATGTCCATCTAAATTAAGGGATAATAAAAATAGACATGCACCTAAAAATAGCCTGTGGGCCCCACCCTAGTGTAGGTGCCTAATTTTCATTAGGATCATGGGTGCCAAAAAAATTTCTTGTTGAATCTAAACACATCACCCAAACCCAATGGGGTAACTAATAACCGTAAATAGACTTTGGATGAAACTAGGGTTAGGGGTATAATTACTCAAGTCATACGATAAGAAATTTCCAAGTTGAACTCAACCCACTTGGGCCTTAAACCTTAATTAGACTCTAGGAATGATATTTTACAAAATGAACCATTATTTCTTCCATTTTCCACCTGGATCCTATGAGTCTAAGCTCGACTAGGTTATTATCATTAATTAAGATCCCTTACTTAAGAGTATGATTTCTTCACTAAATATTATCATTCATTTGAGCTCCCAACATCTAATATGGGTCAATGTGGGTCTTGAGATCAACATTACTTTCAACTCAATGTTTCTCAATAACATTTTTAGTTCCATGTAGACCATATGCTTCCCAATACTAATCAATGCCTTTCATTTCTATAACATCACTTATTTAAATAAAGAGCATGATGATAACATTATAATCGATCATGGTAATTTAATAATTCAAACATAACATATTTTAAACCAATTCATACATAACATGTTCCAATTAATTCTTGCATTGTGCGAAAAACCATAAGTGCATGGTTAAGCGATCATTAACAAAAATAATAATATCTCGTGATAATTGTAATAAAAAAGAGTCAACAAACCCTGAGGGTTAGCTCAATTGGTCAAGTCCCCGTCATTAAAGCATCCTGATATTGAGAGGTCATAGGTTTAATTCTCTCGACACTCTCGAGGTCAGGCACTGTGGTTGAGCTGGTAGGAAGTTATCCTTTTAGGTAGATCTTCTTGGTACAAATATTTCGCGGACATAACAACCACCGATCTACGAGGATCATGAATCACAGAAAAAAAATATTCAACCAAACTATATCGAGGTGTAATGCCTATAATTTTGTTATGTAATTATACATGAATCTTATATCGACTATTAAGTTGGATCATATGGCCAAGGGCCAAATCTTTGCATTGTAAATAATATACATAAATAAAATAATAAAATATGTCATTGGTTACATGATAGAGGGATGAAAAGAGTATGAGGTGGGATATGACTTCACAATAGTGAAATGAGAGAGGTCCTAAGGGAGCTAAGGCCATGAATAATAATATTTTATTATCAAGCAAAGTACACTTTCCTGAATTAAGGAGAAGGGAAAACAAGCTAGGCAATTATTCTAAGTAGTAGGGAAAATACTTCTCTTTGTACCATATGTTAAGCTAGACACATGCATACTAAATATTTTTCCTCGTGTATCGAGAAATATTCATAATCATTGCTTATTCTATTCCATATTCACCATTTCATATGGTTGTCGAAATGGAGTAAGGAGTGCATTACATGGAGCAAAATTACATGGAAAATGAGGCATAATTGTCCTAGAACTATCCTTGGTGTCCTAGCATAAATAATTTTTCATAGCTAACCTCACTTAAGCACTAGAATAAGGGGTTAACTTGAGGGAATGCAATCTAGATAAGGGGAATCCCCTCTTGGGTTGTGTGGGTTGAGGGAGAAAAGAGAGTTGATGATTGTGATGGTTTGTGGAGAAAGAAACACGTGAAACAAAGGGATTAGGTCAAGTGATTGAGTGATCTTGTTAGCTATTGTGGTGTCATAGCCCTAGCTCAGGGGTGATCTATTGTTGAAATTCCTAGAACAACAATGCCTAAGGCTAGGAGGAGTATCCTATGTTAGCAACTAGTTGTGTATTTTATTAAGATACTTGTCTTTTGCTCTTATGTATGGTTTAATGTGCTTAATTATGTGTAATTATATTTATAATTTCCACTAATTTTTTAATGTGTTTATATATATATATATATATTATGTTTTAATTGTACATAGTAATGTATCTTTTTAGGATTGCATTCTTGTGCAATGCAAGCGATATTCATTGTTTGGTATCAAAGGATTATAATTATGGAACTAAGAGTCATGTCCACAGAAAATTTGATTTTATGTTATCAAAGATAGAACTGAGGGCAATGTATCTCAGTTGGGTTGTTGGGAATGTTACAACGTTGTGACATAGCTAAGTTACAACATCACTAGATGCAATCATGGACTAGGAAAAAAAATTCAAAGGACTTCAATTTTGTTGACAAATTTTTCGAAGTGAAATTGGAGCAATTTTGGGAGGAAATTTAGGGAATTGAGTGTAGGGGGATAATTCTCCAATTTTAGCTATCAATGAGAAAAAATTGGACCTATAATTAATAAAATTAATTTTTTTTGGGGAAATCATGGTGAAATTAGGAAAAATCCCCAAAATTTCTATAACTGATTGCTCAATTTCATGCCCTAAGAGCACTAAAGGGATTGAGTTTTAAGTGCAGGGGCTGAATTTGGTGTGTGTAGAATCAAATTTGGCATAAACAATATTGACTAAAATCTTCAATGGTAGGAAAAGAAAAAATTCGAGAAAATGGAAAAGTTTGGAATTAGGGAAAATCATGAATAATTTGAATTTTTTACTTAATGATGTGGTAGGGTGATGTGGAGGCCATGTGGACATCGCATGTCAAATGACATGGAAATGGCACAATTTCAGGGGCATAATGATAATGGTAGATCTCATGTAGGTGTGGAAGGATGGGCCAAACACTAGTTCTTCACTTTTTCATTAACTATTTCTTTGCACAAGCATTAAAGAATGTTGGGAAATAATATAGGTCCAAGATTGTGGGACTGTAAAATATAGAGTGCAAGACTATAGAATGCATGAGTGTAGGGCCACAAGATGGAGAGTGTAAGAGGATAGACCAAGAAGGAATAATCTTTGTGGGAAGTATTCCCTCACTTATGCATTAGCTACTTCTCCATACAAGCATTAAATGATGTTGGTAAATAAACCAAGCCTAAAAGAGTGGGATGTGGAGTACAAGAGGACTAGACCCATACAGGGCTAAGCCTTGTAAGATCCTTAACAAGTATAGATCCCTACCCATCCTAGTTGCCTCGGGCATTTGGTTGGCCCCTAAAAAAATACTTTTTGGAGGCATTGTTACACCCCCTATGCAAGTAGCCATATAGGTAATCACTCTCCTTGTTTTGTACAAAGGCACTATCAAATTAATTCCCACTCGTATTGTTGGTGAATTCCAAATAAACAAGGATATAATGTGGGGATTCCTTGATGGAACATGCCAAGGGGAAGGTTACATTTGTGGTGTCGATTTTCATTCGCATCTCTCAGGAAATCATTTCATCATTGAAAAGGAAAATTTGGATATTGACACTAGTTATAAAGGGGAATTCAATGCATTTCTTGCTTTGTTGACATGTGCAATTGAAATAAATATACAACAGCTCCAAGTGTTTGGTGATTCAAAGAGATTATTAATTGGATGTTGGACAAAGTGCATGTTAACAATATATATATATTCTTCACATCGCACAATAGTTGAAACCAATAGCGAAGTTTTTTTGTAAAAGACACTTTTTATCATATTTATAGAGTTAAATATGTAGGTTGGTGCTCTCTCCAAGGACACCCAAATCATCCCTATTAACTAATTTACACATGAAGAATTTGAGGATGAACAACATGTGCCCATTTTAAGAGCAATTTCATAAACACTTGATTTTCTTTACTTAGTTAGATTTCTAAAGAAAAATGGATGAAGTTATTTGTTTTTGGCTACTGCTACTACCTTTTGATACTATCTGTTCTAAAACTACCTAGTATGAAAAGATTGAACATAAATGTTTTATAGGATTGTCAAACACTTTCCCTATGAAATTAAAATGACCAAAATTGAGATAAAAATTTGTGGGGAAAAATAAATACTCTCCTAATTTTTATAGAAGTGATACTCCTCCCTTGATTGATGGAAGAGTCTTCTTATATATTGAAATGAATGTAGAAAACAAGTGCTAAAGAGAAAACCCCTACATATCTTCCAATAAAGCTCCCATATAACAGATTTACTTATAAAGTACACCATCTCATTCATAGAAAGAAAAGAGAATAAATATGATTGCACAAAAATTTATCCACAAAATTTTCACATGTAAATCTAAAAAGTGTCTTCTCATGGAAATGGTATTAACAATTATATTCATGTCATAATGTTCACATCATAATAAATTTAGAGTAAAGTAAAGAATGTGAGAACATTGGCTTCCAAAATAGCAATAAGGAATGCACACTATGTCATTGAGCAAGATAAGAAAAAGCATGTCATATTTACAGAGAACTAAACATGATATGTTCATTAGAATCGTAGGGATGAAAGTAGTTACACACTTGTAATTTTAAGCCTAAAGCTCAAAGTCAAAAAATCACACTAGCTTTGAACTCCTGAGAGTTCTGTGTGGAACCTCATTTACAAAAATTTAAAAAGAGTTAAATGTTAAAAAAAAAATGCAATTGTCCAAAACAGAATTAATTGGGCTCCCATGGACCATGTAAATGAAAATACCTAGAAGAGAAAGAGGAAAATATTTAGAAACCAACTCCTACCGTAAAAAATGGCTATGAAATGAAAGGCTATATAATTTCCAATTGTGAAGAATATATCAAAAAACTCAATTAGAAGGTTACTTGCTACACTGAAATGGGTTTTTCTCTCTCTTATGAATGTTCTTATATATATATATATATATATATATATATATACAATCCTTTTTTCATCTTTTTGGAACTACTTTACAATTAGGATTCTTTCCCATTGTGCTAACTGAATTAAGTCCTTTTGGTAAATAATATAAACATTAATGTTTGTTCCCCAAAGAGGTACCCACTTTGAAGATCCAAAGATTCCTTTAAATCAACCATTTTTTGGAAAAATTAATTTGTGGATGAAGTAGAAAGAGTCATGGAACCTCATGTAGTTTGTGTGAAGTGTAAATCTTTGGTCACCACCTCAACACCCAATCATCATGCCAAGTTACTCATGTCCAAATAATACCTTCCAAGCATCCCCTATAGATACTGCCATGTGCCATTGGGAGGTGTGCCCAATAAAAAGGGGGGAAATTAGGAATGAGAATGCATGGTAATAATCTAAGTTTGGAGAATAATATGGATGGGGAGCTAAAGTGGAGTGAGGTGAAAATGACTGTATAAAAAGAGTAATTGAAAAAAGGGTTCCCACAACCCACACTCAAAGAATGACTATGTAGTAAAAGTCAAATCAAAAGTGAAAAAATGACTAAGGAAATAAAAATAGGGTTTGGGGAGGAGAGTAATGTGGAAAGAAAGTAATGGGATGAAGTGAAAAGTGACTAAGTGAATAAAATCAATGCAGGAGGAAGTTGTGCGAGAGGGTGAGTGAAGAAAAAATCAATGCAAGAGGAATTCATGTGGGAGGCTAAGTGAAGAAAATGCCTCTCGTAACTCGCATAGAAGTAAAATGACTAAGTATAAGGAAGTAATGCAAGTGCCAAATGAATTGAATAAAAATACAATTTGCAACCGACATACATAAAAACGACTAATTGTAGGTATGCAATAAACAATTCTACGTAACAACATGCATGAATAATAAAGGGCTAAGTTAAAATGTTAAAATGAATAAGTAGAAAAAATGGTTAGGAGAAGAATAATGCTGCATAGAAATAATTATTTAAGTCAAAATGTAGAAATGGATGGGACAATAGATAATGAAAATAATAATGATAACTGGAAATTTGGGTTCGTTGGCCAAATTGACAATATCTCAAGCATATTACCTCTGATTTTTATTTCATAAACTGTTGAATGAAGCTAACACATAGGACTATCTGATGAGAGGATGATTACAACACATTCCATTTTTTTAGTATCATTTTAAAAGGAGAAACCATACCCGTTGACCTTGTGAGAGAAAGCACTACAACATTAAAATTGAACGAATTATAGGTACTTGTTGGGTCATTATGATGAGTAAGTGAAGTTTTTTCGTCACTTTCAAGAATTCAAAATTTGGTCTTCATATACGGGGATATAAGTTTAAGTATGAACCAAGATCACTCTACTTGATGTGTGACATGAAAAGATATTGACAAGGATCACCTAAGTAGTTCACACTGATTTAGTTTATGTATTTGATCTATGCACTTGGCACCTTTGGATTGTACTTTCAATTTTACATTAATATAGAAAGTACAACTTTTTTTCCTGGAAAAAAACAAGCATTACAAGAAAAAATTGGATAAATTGACCAAAATTCAAAGGGCCATTTATCTTTACTCAAAGCTTAGAAACGGGCATATGAGTATTCAATGGAAAGTTATTGAAGATCAAAATACATCTACCCATCCAAAATTTTGAATTGGGGAACAAAATTTCTTAGAAAGTTAAAAGAATAATAGGAGTGACCTTAAAGGATGGAAAAATATGTCATTTCATATTTGTTAAATTATTTCTATCTAAGGGAACATGTTTATTGCACATTTTGGAAACACGAGGACCAAAAGCATGGAAGATTCCCAAGGGACTCACAATAACAAGGAAATATTGAGGTACATGAATGTAAGTATGGGAAATGAGAAGATAATGTCTAATGGGCATAGGGCCATAGTAGATCCAATTGAGTTAATAGAGATCGTGAAAATTATAAGAATGGAGGTATATAGTTATAAGGTAGATAATGAGAAAATAATAGGAGCTTGGAAGGAGGAAAACTACCTCGACACTTAATATCTATAGAGTTTGAACTAGCTACAAAGGGATTGTAGAAATTTTCTGAATAATGAAGATTTATCCACCGACATTATCCTGATCACATACTAATTCGAATTCATATGCAACACATAACCTCTTCTACAATCAATCATCAATTTGTGGAAATAGAAACAGTCGCATGCGCACATAAACACAATATGTAATGGGGAAAGCTTATAGCTGAAAACCCCCAGCTATTTGTATATTATAATATAAGAGAAACATGTAACAATATCAGTACAATACTCCTCACAAGTACTCAGTACTGTCTCCAAAAGTTACACACAAACTAGCTCAGTTTTGAACAACTCAAGGGTTCAAAACTCATCCACTAATAGCCTGCCTCTATTACGCAATCAAGGCTGGTGTAATGAGAGATCCAAGTTCGAATCTCACTGGCTCCAACTGCGCAATCATCATTGGCAATCTCCTCCAATGCTTGTGCAAATCCTTTCTTCTTGTCCAACTAATATGACTCAACCCTTTCATCTACCTCTTTCACTTGTCGCCACTGAACTGTCCATGCACTGAGTTAAACTGATGTGTTCTTTGGTTGAATAATGAGTTAATAATTCATTAATTAGTATCTTCAAATTCCTCCCTCTTGTCTACTAGTTGATTAGCTAGTTAAACTAATCACAACTAGTTCAAGCTAAGTTAAACCAGGTACAACTCCATATTCTCATCGCTCTGAAAGCTACGCCCACTGAGAGTCCTACGCTGAAGTCAATATGCAGAGCTCTGCAAGCCCCAAAGAGATAACGTAATTCATACCTTGTCAGATGCATGAGCCACATCCATCCCAGGCGAAGTCTTTGTAAAATCTGGCCAAGTTTAGAAGTCAAGCCATTATTAAAATTTCATCATATTTGGTAGAAGCTCTTTTAGACGAGGCAGTCAAAAATGAGCTTGACTCTCCAAGCATACTGAGGTCCATCAGCACTATATTTTGTTAAATCCTCCAAAATTAGCATGCTGCAACTCAGTCTGCTCCATATGTCTAAAAATAGACTTTGCGCCAAAAATAGCCTGCGGGCCCACTTAGTGAAGGCGACTTCATTTCACTAAGCTCCATCATCTTGTTGCATTTTCAACAGGGATGTTAAAATGGGATCAAGCTCAAAGCAGGAAGAAAAAGGGTAATCACAAGCAAGAAGGGGAAGTTATTGAGTAGTTAGACCTTAAAGAAGTGTTTGCAGGAATTAGAGACCACAACACTTGCCTGATTACCCAGGGAGAAGGGCACATTCATTTGAGGAATCCAAAATAAATCCAAATATATCTCCTATTAGGCATCAAATAAGGAGTGATTTTGATAAATTGCAAGTAAAAATAAAGAAACTCAAATCACCAACCTTTGATAGAGAAAATAAAAAGGAGAATAAGCCAACACATGGATACTTTAGAGTAGAAAAAACATTTTCAACTATATGACAATTCCTCCAACTTTGAAGCCAAAATTTATATTTACCATTTACAAAGAAAGGATTTTATGTGGTCAGATCAATTGAGACAAATCAAGCATATTAATGAGAAGAAGATCACTTGGAAGCAATTCAAAAAGTAATTTTAGGATAAATACTTCTCTAAGCACTATTATTAAAAAGAGATGCAAGAGTTATTTTAACTCAAATCGGGAAAAATAACTATTGATGAATATTAGAGGAAGTTCTTGGAGCTACTGAGAAATGTTGGTTTCATTGTTGATGGAAAAGTAAATAGTCAAAGATTCTTGAGTGGATTACCTAACTTCTACAAGGAGAAAATATATTTTGATGAGCCTAAGACATTGGAAGAGGCAAAAAGGAAAGCTAAGCACTTATATGAAAAGAGAAAAACAAAAGAAACTTTCCAAAAGCCTTCGAAGTTATAATTTACAACAACCAATCAAAGAAGATCAAGGTGAATTCAAGATGGTAGAATCTTAAGTGAAAAGGCCAAGACCATCATTCCAATGTTGGGATTATGGAGGAGAGAATTTGTTCAAGGATTACCCTTATTAATAGGACAACATGAATATTGTCCACAAACTTTGAGAAGCTAATACAATTGAAGATATGGGGAGAAACATTCCAAAGATATATGTATCCTTAAAATATTAGGAAGCTAAGCACCAACCACACATGATTAAGATGAAATTTAAGATTTTAAATCAGCGTGTTGCAATTTTAATTGATTCAAGGGAAAAACATAACAATATCAATCCTAAGATAATGGATAGATTCCATTTAGAAAGGAGTGAGCTTGAAAGAGCATGGTTGGCTAACCTGGTTGTAGGAACTAAAAGAAAGATAAATGAAAATTTTAAGATCCACCCATAAATTTGAACATAGTTAGCATCATTGCTAATTTAAATATTGTTCCTTTGGTTTCTTATGACATTCTCATTTGAATATATTGATTGGACAACAATAATCATGTCTTGAATTCTCATAAAAATACATTTACATATCTTGATTGTAGAAATTATGGTGTAGAACTAAAACTTCTCATAAAATTTTAATCTAAATCACAAGACACAATCCTACTCTACTTCTATGTGGAAATCAATTCACAATTTAGAAAAATAATCACAAACATGCAATAATAAATAAAACACATGCACACAATATTTTTCCAAGGGAAAGAATCTACTGAAAACCCCTTATGTCTACTTGCATTATTCTAATGAATAGAGATGTATTACAATTCCTAGCTCAATATAAACTCAAACTAGAAGTGAACAACCTATCCCTCTGCTCACTGAGAAGCTCAGACCCATACTTAGTCAATTTATGCTTCATCTTGAGCTTTTATTTCCTTGCGCAAATCCTGAGGATTTAGGCCCCTATTATTTAGGAATTTTCCTCCAATTGATTCTGAAATTCCAAAGGTTGATCATATGAATGCATGCAACACTTGTACACTCAAGCCTAGTCTACAACTAATGTTACACTGCCTTGGAATCTCCACCACAGGAAGGGAACTAAAATGATCTACATGCACTAGATATTTTGGGTTGATTGGTCAGTTAATTGGATGATAAATGAGTTAGGTTGTTGTCCCATTGTATAACTGACCTTTCACTAGTTCCTCCAATAGTTAGAACTGGTTTAACTGAAAACAACTTGAAATAACTGACCTTGATTGCTACAAATTAGAAATCACACATGCTTAACTGAACTCCAACTCCTCTAACTCAAATTTACTGAGCTAACTGAGTGACAAGAGCCATGTCATACAAGTTAACTGCATCCAAGTTGTCTACTGATGTGGAAATTCAAAATTTCTCAATACGACCAAGGCAAAGTCAAATTGAGACTTTCTTGCTTGATTTTTCAGCACTCCCTCTCAGAAAGAAATGGATTATCAACCACCCTTATCCTGCACCTGTGGAACTCGAAATTTCCTCTTGAAAAATCCTTTGTCAAAATGTCAACATCTTGTTCCCTTATTGAAATTTTTTGTAGTAGCATTATCCGCCTCTTCACACAGTCCCGTAAATGGTGATACTATATATATATATATATGGATCAATCGTGAAATACTGGATTTTCATATAACTTAATACAACTCTTATATCACAATAGATCACAGTTGGTTCCATCACTAACCAAACAGTTCCACAAACGTCTTTCTCATCTAGACCCCCTCACATGTTGCTTGAATTGCAACCATGTATTATGCTTCTGTTGAGATGAGCACCATAGATATTTGCTTCATGTTATACCAGAAAATCGTTGCAAACCCAACACTAATTAAATTCCACCTGATGTACTTTTTCAATTGGATGGAATCCCTGCCCAATCTGCATCTGTGAAGCTATACAGGTTCACTTCCTATGTTTGTTTGTTCCATAATCCATACTAGGTAGTACCTATGTGGTACTGTAAAACATGCTTAGTCGCCTTCCAATATAATTTGGTTGGCCTAACCATAACATGGCTCAGCTGATTGAATGCATAAAATATATTGGTCATGTGTTCACAAGATACATTAGTGAACCCACTAGTTGTCGATAAATGGTAGCATCTACTTCTTCTCTTGAAGTGGCATCCTCCTTCCTCCGATTGGTCGCTAGAGGCGTCTCCATGGGTTTACAACTCTCCATGCAAAATATCTGCAGTATTTCATTTGCATACTTTCCTTTAGAAACAAACAATTCCACATTGCCTCTCCATATTTCCAACTCGAGGAAGTAGTGCATGAGACCCATGTCTATCATTTCAAATTACCTTGCAAGGTCCTCCTTGTTGAGCCCCAAAGATGTTCTTCTCTTTCACCACATTCCACTTCATTTTCTTTGTCCCTCATCAATTACAGGCTTAAATAATCAATAGGATTAATTAAAATTTCTTTAAGAATTTATATAATGACTAACTTGCTTGTTTTCATGATTTTGTTGGTGTAGTAATTTTGACTAAGACTCGGCTACAGAATACAGGCATTCCTTAGCTAGTCGTCTGTTCTGCAGCCATCCTCATGTTTATGTAGGTTCCAAATGTCACTGCAAAGAAAAAGGCATATGGGTGAAATCGACAACACCTCCCCATCATCTCTTGCTCCCCACGAAGTCTGAGTTAAAGTCTCCAAGCGGTTATGCACGTAGAGGAGAAGCAGTTTCCTATCAAAACACAGACTCTACAGATGTCCGCAGTAAAGCACAAGACTGTTAATAGGAGTTTTAATTTGATTAGAAGTGGGAAAGACACTTATCCCTGTTTTTCTCAAGAAGTAGTTATGTAATTTCATTATAAGTATGACTCGGGAGACCGAGAAATTGTTGGTTAGATTTTGTTTTGTTGCTAGATCTCAGAGAACCGTGATACTCTGTTTTGAAATATTTCTCCTTTAATGAAAGAAGCATCATTTTATTGCATAAGCTGAGTCAATCTTGAGTAGATTTGCATGCTACTCTGGTGGTAGAGGGCCCCTGCTACCTGAGGAGCTTTGTTCATATGATTTAGATAAGTAACTTAGTCTCGTTTTATTCCTAGTTCAATTGACTTTATGAAGTTTGCGTTTTATATTCACCTGTATTGGATGCTACAGTTTAGTCTCGTTCTTACGTACTCTTCCAAAATATCACTAATGTCGAATGAGGTGTAACTGTAGTATTTTAGGATTTAGTTTTACGTTCTTGTGCTCAATTACATCAGTTGTTACAGCTAGTCATGATCTTATAAACTCTTCCAAAATATCACTAACTTCGGATGAGACATAGCTGTGGTGTTTTAGAGCTTTGTTTTGTTTTTATTTAGATTTATACTTTTATGCTCATTCATAGCATATTGCGGCAGTCTGTTCTACAAACCTAAACCATCTACCTATTCTAGAATGAGACAAAGTGAAACCATTTGGTGGATGAAAAATGTTTAGTCTAGTTGTAAGCCTCAGGGCTCAAATACTCATTCCATTTAATTCGTCAACGTATTTTCAAGTTTGATAATGGCACTCTAGTTCAGTTTTAGTTCACTGCATTTCAAGTTAGATTAGTGGCACTCTAGTATAACTCTGTTCACTGTACTTTAAGTTAGATTAGTGACATTCTAGTTGAGTTCCAGTTCACTGTATTTCAAAATTAGGCTAAAAGCATTCTAGTTTAGTTGTGATCACTGTGTTTCAAGTTCGATCAATTGCATTTTAGTCCAGTGTTATCCATTGTTCTTTAGATTGTATTCATTGTCAACATTAAATTTCACGGCCTTCATTATTTACAAAACTAATCTTGTTCTGACTTTCTATTAATACATCATCATCTGGACAGGAATTAGTGATATCAGTTTAAGGCCTTGATTGTTTTGCAATCTTTTGCAATTTCACAAATAAGCCTTTTTCCCAAAATCATTCTAGAAAATCTCTAACTTTTGGATGAGGTTTAGTAGTGACAAGCTGAGCTGCAGAATGGAGTAATCTTAGCATTGCAAGCTAATTTAGAGTAGAAATCTTATTGTGCTACAAATAATCTCTTTCAACTATGTTCCAATAAGCTTCTAGCCATGGATGAGATTCTTTGTAATATTGTAAGATGATTATTTACTTAGGAGAACTTCAATTGCACTAAACTGGTCCTTTTCTCAAGCTATTCCAACACATTTCTAATGAATGAATTGGATGGGTTTATGTTATGAGTTATTGAGTTCATGTTGTGGTTTAGTTCCTTGCTATGAGTCCTTATCAAAATTTTCATTTTCTGTTCTTTAGTACCATGCACAGTTTAGAAGAGGGTTTGCTCTGTTTTTAGTGTGTCCAACAACTATCCTTCATCAACATTTAGTGCTTTCCTTTTTAACATAAAACTATAAAACCAAAAACATCAGAAAAACATTAAACACAACATAGTGAGAAACAGATACCTAGGCACATATAGTGCACCACACTTCAACAGTTTACTAGCCCTGGTTGACAATTAATGACCTCAATTTAGGAACACTAACTTGAGCACAACACTCCTTGCAAGAGTTGATCAACTTCTCATCACCAATTAAAATCAAATCATCAACATATGCGACAATAATAAGAAATTTACCTTCTATCGATATGTGATATAGGTTCGCATCCACTTAACTTTTGGTGAAGCCCAAACTAATGAGATAACTATCGATCCTGGTGTACCAAGAACAGGGTGCTTGTTTGAGACCATACAACGCTATCCTGTGTCTGCACACATAAGACTCTCGATCAAATGTATCAAAAACTTCGGGTTGCTTGATATACACCTCCTCCTCAATAACCCCATTGAGAAATGTTGTTTTTACACCCATATGGTGGATCTTCCACCCCATCTGCATAGTTAGTGAAAGAATAGATCTAATGGATGAATTCCTTGCTACATGAGAAAATGTTTCCTCATAGTCAATTCCCTCAGCTTGAGATAATCCTTTGGCCAAAAAAATGATTGTATACTTCTTTATGATTTCATTTGTTGCATGCTTAACCTTGAAGAACCATCTTGAACCCACAACTAATTCATACGTTGGTCTTGGGACCACTGCCCAAACACTATTATTTATAATGGATTCATATTCCTCCAAAATTGCATCAACCCAAATAGGTTTCTCTACTGCTTCCTCGAAAGAGGATGGCCTGGTCTCTACAAGCTCAGTCATTAGAGATCGGTAGCCAATGTACCTCTTAGGTGACCTCATTTTGCCTGAGAAAATTTGAAGGAGCTCCCACATTCTCCCTCACATCCTGCACAAGTCTATCAACTTCCATGGTTTTTTTTTTGCCTTCTTTGGATGGTTCGTCTTGAGAGGATGTCTCCACCCTCTTCTCCTCAATTTTTGGTTGATCCACAACTTCTTGATGCTCCTCCTTTGGAGCTAAAATCTGCTCTTCTAGCGGGATCTGAAGTTCTCTCTCAAGAGAGCACCACATCGATTTCTCCTCATTAAACTTTACATGCCTTCGCACAACTGTCATTTTGAGGGATGGAAAGTACACATGATAGTTGTGTGGATTTTATGTGTAACCCACAAATACTCCCAACTTTGTTGTCGACTCAAGCTTCTTCCTTGATTCTTTAGAGACATGGCAGTGTTGGAACGGGGTCCCTAGCTGCGTTTTTGATATATATTTTGTAGTAATTAGTCTGGCGCAGGGGCTTTGGGGCAAATCAAAGACCCCAATGTATTGTAATGGGTCAAAGCGTAGACCTAGAGCCGCAAACCACGGTTTACGGACCACAAGATAGCGTAGGCTATCATGATATAAATAGATAGATAGTTTGAGTCTAAGGCTAAGGGAGATTGATGAAAAGCACGAACCATTGAGATATGTTTTGGGACTCCTGGTGGCTGTGTGCGCGGAGATCCTCAGTCCTGCTATGTGCGGACCCCGCTGGCTGTGTGCGCGGGTTGTGACTTGGGTTTGTTACTCAATTTTGGATGATTAATGAATGCAGAATCTGTTGAAGTATATATGTGTTACCTGAACTAGCTGCGTTTACTATTGAAGTATCTATGTGTTATCTGAATTAGATGTGATTATGTTTGTGTTATCTAAATTAGCTTCGATTATGTCAATGTTATCTGAATTAGCTGCGATTGTGTTATTCTGTGATGATAATTACTGATGCACACGTGGATGCGAAGGTGTTGCTAAGATTTGCTTCATAATAGTAGCTTTGTTTATGTTTACATGTTGTTTATGAGGTTATAAGATTCACTTTCTATATTGTTAAGGGATCGGTAATAAGATTGCTTCTGTGTGAACCTGATAGATCTCAACAGGACTGCCTTAATTGCCCGCTTTCTCCCAGGGTGTGGAAACCTGGTTCCAACACCCACCCATACTACTTCGGGTGAGACCTTGGCCTGCGAAGTAGGTCATTGCCGAAAGGGCCAATAGTATAGGTGTTTGTTGGCAAACCTTAAATATGAACCCGGGTCAGGACCCCTCGAGCCAAAAAATGGTTTCAATGAAGTATTGGAGGTAACCCCTGAAGTCGAAGAAGTCGTGTCCACACCAACCAAGCGGAAGTAGGTGGAGAAAAATAATACTAAGGGGAAAGGCCAAGAGTAGGGGCATGGGAGGACTACGAAATGGGATGGGGTGAAGCCACACACATCCCCTTGGAACGTGCAATCCCTCTGAAAGGTGCCTAGGGCATGCTTTCTTAACCCGGCAAAGTGACCTTTGTCTGCTTAGGAAGAAGCTTTGCTCACTGCCCCGCTAACTTGGCTACCGCCCTATGTTCGGCCTAGAAGACCCTCAGTGTGCACGCCCAAGAATCTCGATGTTGTGCGCTCCTATCTGCAAATTTCACCGATTCCAGATGAAGTCCCCATAATTGGAGAAGCATTTGGAAAAATCCCCTTAGTTAAGTTCGACGATCATGACCTTGCCAACCTGGAGGCCTTCCCAGAATTGGCACCTAAGCTATATCTCGAAAGAGTACTGGAGGACGATGTGCTAAAGGTAGCACCAATGACGTGGGCACGCGCGGGTTAGCAGGTTCAGGATTACTAAACTTGCTACGAATACCTCACTTTGGCCGGTACAATATCACCAGCCTAGTTGTATGAAAAATGCTAGCCTTGATTCATGACGGTAGCTTGTGGATCCGGGATAGCATTCCCATTAATGCTGCCCTAATTCACCACATTACTGGTCTCCCCATTGAGGGGACGAATCCCTATGAGAAACAGATCGTCGAAAAGGTGCGAGAAGACTACCATGTCGAGCGAAACACAAGAGGGTTCCTGATCAGAACTATTGATGACCCTGGAGTGTGCATGGGTACACTTCTGCTGGCTTGTAAAATGATGTGCAAGCTCCAGGCCATGACTCTCCCCACCTATGTAATTCAGCTTGCTGGCCGCTGCGAACAGGGGGTCTGCTTTAACTGGTTGCAGTTCCTCTGCACCGAGTTTCTAGAAAACGTGCGCGAGGCCCTGGACCACGGGAAGGCGTTCTATTACTCTTGGCTACTGCTCTTAATTGCATTGGTCACATGGGAATCCCCTGAAGGATTGGTCCTCCCTGAGCTCGAACCGGGCATGTGTGAAGGGGCACGATACACAAACTTGTGGGATTCAAAGGATGCGAAGCATATTGAGGAAAACAAAGTATTTTGGGTATTGTTTGAGGGTGCACTCGCGGCATCAATTCACTCCTGGCCACACTTGTCGCTGATGGTCTATGAAAAGTACAATTGCATCGCGAAATTCCAGGTTACCATGCGCAACGTGTAGATTCGGGGCCGTAAGGATCTAGCTTGGATGTCGTTGCCTTACATGGTCGACGATGAGAAAATCGATCGGCTCATCGCCACTTGGTCGTCACAATGGAAATTGGGATTCAAATCGGATGGCCCTGTAATGACCGACATTTTTGGTACAAGTGCAGCTCCGAAGACCACCACCCCACCTGATACTACCAAGAACTCGAAAGGCAGTGGTCCGGGAGGCTCCACCAGGATGGAGGTTCCCCCAGATGCGACGCAAGGCGTGGATCAGGAGTCCCAGCAGGACATGGAGACTGAGGGCCTGGATGCGTAGGCCGCTGGTTTCCCACGTGGAAAGAAACGCACAGTTGAACCTCTCAAGGGTCGGCGAATGAAACGACGGGATACGAGGCCCGGTAGGGAGATTGAGGTTAATTTAACCGAGGAAGATTTGGAGAAAATTGCAGATCCGGTCACCATTGCTTCGGAGAACAGGTGGCTTGCCTTTGAAGAGCATCAGAAGGCTGCATTTGCTGCATTACATTCTGAGCTCCAAGCTCTTTAGCTCAAAGCCGATACCCTGCAGACAAGCATGGTTCAAGCGAGGCTGCCTCAAGCGACCAACACTGAGTTGATCTCCATGACCGAGAGTCACCTCTGCCCGCTGCCAAGTGCCACAATCACTCTGAGTCTACCCAACTTATGTGCGCAAGTCCACGCCTGCACGGAAATACATCTGGACTTGGCCCGGATTCAGGGCGAGTCGCTGCGGGCTCTCCACACATCCCTATTTGAGGAAATCCAGCAGAGAGATCGACGAGTGCAGCAGCAGCTAAGTACTGTAGAAATTATATGCAGTAAGCATGCATATGTCCTAGATCCACCTGATCTCACACTATTTAACTTTATGCAAGATACTGAATCTATTCCACTTGTTAATCTTTTGCAGAAAAATTAATTGCACACACATGTGAAGCATAATTTTTTTTAAATACCTGAACAACTCACCATAACTGAGCTAAACCCCAACTATATATTATGTAACATGGAGATCAATAGCTAGTCTTTTAAACATACAAAACATCACAGCCTCGGTGGAGCTAATGAAGTCATACACTATTGAGCCTAATCTTGAAAATCCCTTTGACCATACACCACTGCTGGCACACTCCACTGCGCAATATCTGTTGAAGAATAGTTCTGAATGAATTTGAATTACTCTTGGATTGACTTCGCAATCCTCATTGGCATCTCCACTGAGTGTTGGATGCAATCAATGCATCACCAATAGTCACAACAGATAGTCTATCTTGCCCTTTCACCTATCTCTCCATTGGTCTCCACTGAAACTTCCATGCACTGTAGTTAATTGATGTATTTTTCAGTTGATTCATGAGTTATTATTTGTGAATTAATTAAGTAATTAATTCACTCCACTCTCATTAGTGTATCAATCAGTTAGACTAGATACAAATAGCTCAACTGAGTCTAACTGAGTTAAACTGAATACAACTCCATAACTACTTTTTCCAACTATGTCATAACTCTGCCATTTGATTTCTAACTGAGTCCTCCATGCATTAGCTCCAGTAAACCCTCAGGAATAGCGTAATTCCTTCTGTCAGCTGCTGTGCCACATATGTGCACTGAATTGAAGTGCTCCAAGAGATTAAGTTGTTGTTTAGAGTCTGATTATTATTAAGAGCTAATAATAATCGACATGCATCTATTTTTAGATTGACGATCTATAAATAGACTTTTCCCAATATTATAAAAATAGAATATCATCTATTTTTCCAACTTGATCAACCATCCACAAATAGCATCCTACAACTTCTGAAATATGATCGACATGTCTAAAAATAGACTTGCGCCAAAAATAGCCTGCGGGCCCACTTAGTGAAGGCGACTCTTTTCACTAAGCTCATCATCTTGTTGAATCTCAACAAGTACAACCGAGCAGACCATCGTAGAAAATACTATCGAGGTGTCCCAGGCACAGGCCGTGTGTATCCTTGCCACCGCACAACTGACTGCGTTGGAATGTCTGATCAACAAAGTCTGCGCAGATGTGACTGAGGACATTCCGGCCTATGCCACCACCCAGGCCAAGATTGAGGGACTTGTTGTAGCCCTGAAAGCTTCTCGCACCGAGATCTAGAGCGTTAAGGCTAAGATGGAGCAGCAGATTGTTGCGTTACAAGCTAAGTTGTAGCTGGAAACCCCTCCTGAGGCACGCACCCAGAGAGCTGCACTGGTCACAGAAGCTACAAACACCATTATGACACAAATTTCTCAGGGTGCCGAAATTCTTGAGACAACTATGCAGCTATGGTCTACGGTGCAACACAACCCTCTTCTGTGCGATTTTACCCAAGAACTGCGCCAGAAGGAAGAAGAATTCGAGGGTATGGAGGCTACAATGCCCACTCTGATCCCAGCCCAACGCCTGATACGTCTCCGAGCCAGCCATGCACTCAAAGATGACCTGGAGGGGCTTCACCACAAAAATAAGGTTCTGAGTGACCACCTCAAGCCATGGGATGATGAAGCCCTCAAGTTATCCCAACACTTGGATGTCACGATCAAACAACTAAATCAGACCCTGGAGAGTGTCACCGCTGCCACTGAAGGCCCAACTTCAAAAAACTTGGTGGACATTGCGCAAAACGCTGCCGTGTAGAGCGAAGGTGTGTTTCCCCCTCTAGTCGATGCAATCAAGCAGCTCCAGGCGAACATGCAAACCCCACGGCCGCTGTGACTTAGGACGAGTCACAAGATTGTGTTGGGGGCCTGTTGGAACGAGGTCCCCTAGATGTGTTTTTGATATATATTTTGTAGTAATTAGTTTGGCGCAGGGGCTTTGCTGCGGATCAAAGCCCCCAATGTATTGTAACGGGCCAAAGGGTAGACCTAGAGTCCGCAAACCACGGTTTGCGGACCGTAGGATAACGCAGGATATGATGATATAAATAGATAGGTAGTTTGAGTCTAAGGCTAAGAAATATTGATGAAAAGTACAAACTATTGAGATCTGTTTTGGGTGGTATTGGGTAAGGACTCCTGCTGGCTGTGTGCGCAGAGTTCCTCAGTCCTGCTGTGTGTGGACCCCGCTGGTTGTGTGCGCGGGTTGTGACTTGGGTTTGTAACTCGGTTTTGGATGATTAATGAATGTAGAATCTGTTGAAGTATCTCTTTGTTACCTAAACTAGTTGTGTTTACTATTGAAGTATCTCTGTTTTATCTGAATTAGCTGCGATTGCGTCTGTGTTATCTGAATTAGCTGCGATTGTGTTATTCTGTGATGATGATTACTGATGCACACATGGATGCGAAGGTGTTGCTAAGATCTGCTTAATAATAGTAGCTTTGTTTATGATTACATGCTGTCTATGAGGTTATAAGATTCACTTTCTATACTGTTAAGGGCTCGGCAATAAGATTGCTTCTGTGTGAACCTAAAGATCTCAACACCACTGCCTTAATTACCCACTTTCTCCTAGGGTGCGGAAACTTGGTTCCAGCACCCACTCGTACTACTTCGGGTGAGACCTTGGCCTGTGAAAGTAAGTCATTGCCGAAAGGGCCAGTATTATAGGGTTTTGTTGGCAAACCTTAAATCCGAACCTGGGTCAGGACTCCTCAAGCCAACAAGCAGTAAAAAAATGCTCCAAAATTCCTGAAGTCTAACACATCCACCTTTTTCCCCGAGAAAGCATCTTTTGGTGTAATCATACCAATAATCCGATGAGGACACTAGTTATGAAAGTAGAATGTTGTGCTACATGCCTCTGCCCACAAATTCAATGGTAGGCCTTGGTCATGCAACATAGCCCTCGCAAATCCAACAATGGAACAATTCTTTCTCTCAGCTACCCCATTCTGTTGTGGGTTGTGAGGTGTTTCCAATTCTCTTTGAATGCCTCTTCCAAATATAAATTATTAAATTCATTCGAAACATACTCACCTCCATTATCGCTCCTGAGAGCCTTCACCTTCTTGTTTGTCTCTTTCTCAACTAGTGCCTTGAGTTCTACAAACTCAAAGAATGTCTCATCCTTCTTCCGCATGAAGAAGATCCAATACTTCCTTGAGAATTCAGCAATAAAAATGAAAAAATATTTATGTCTCGTAGTGGAGATTGTCGATAAAGGTCCAAAAACATCAGAGTGGATCGTTTGCAATACTGCATGTGCTTTGTTGTCCCGATCATGGAGTGTGGATTTTGGATACTTCCCTAAGGTAAAACCTTTGCAAACATCCTGTTGCTCAAATCCTCCTTTAGGGAGTCCATTGGTTATTTGTTGCATAATATTTAAGGTGCCATGATGAAAATGGCCAAGTCTTCAGTGCCAAATTTCACCGACATCGCGAATATGACCCTTCTATGCCTTCTGCTTAATGCAACACAATCTTCCACATATAACTTATACAAGGTTTTCACATGAACCTAGATCTGATTCACCTATCTTATGGCTACGTGTCTCAATAATTCAGTCCCTTTACTGAAGACCACATCATAACCACAGTCTTCCAAAACTACAAAAAGAGGAGATTATAATTTAGGCCTGGAACAAACATGGCATCCTCGAGTCTAAGAGGGGATCCCAACTCCCTCTAAAAGGTGATTGTAACAATATTGGACTCCCCTGACTCAATGCACATATGAATATATTTCTCCTCCAGGTCACTGAAAAACTCTCTATACCTTGTCATGTGGAAGGATACACCTGAGTCCAAGTACCACACGCTCCCCATCACCGTGTTAGCCATGCATGCGATAAGGGTGAAGTTGAATTGTGAAGCTAAGGCTTCACCTACTTCTCCTCTTGAGGTATTCTAGCTCGAATTTTTGTGTGGACACTTTGTGGCATAATGCCCAAATTCATGACAATTGAAGCATTTAATTTTGTACAAGTGTTTCTTCTTGCTCCCTTGGCTAGATTCTGGTTTGGTTTGAGATTTATTCTATTTTCCCTTCTTTTCATTTCCAACTAATGAAAAATTTTCTTCATCCTTGCCCTTGAATGAAGTCCCATATTTGGTATTCTGCCTTATCTCCTCTTGTACCAAATCAAACTATTAGCATTCCCAATTCAGTAATTTCTCCCTCCCGTTCCCCGAGTCTTAGTAGTTATGCCAGATTTTGGGAAGGCCTAGAAGAGCTAGGCTTACCAAGTCATATTTTGCAACATTCACACTGGCCCCACCAATTTCATCACTAAATTGTGTAAATTTTCTTAGATACTGCGGAATAATGTTATTCTTCTGCATCTTGATATTTTGAAGTTTATCCTTGAGTGTCAACTTCCTGTGCTCACTATTATTCTCGAACAACTATTTCAGCTTCCAGATTGTGAAATGAGTCACTCCCAAGGAGATTTGAGACAATGTGGTCTCATACTCCCTCCAATATTATTCTCCTGACCTTGGATACATCTTTCTTCCATTTAGCTAGGTTTTGGGCAAAAACTCATCCTGGTTTTGGAATCTCTATCTTGAAATATTCCAACAATCCATTGTCATCTAGCACCGCCTCCGTGTGATCCTTGCATGAAATGAAATTCAAGTTGCCTTCCAAGGCATACTCTAATCTCATCATGTTGAAGGTCATTTTCCCAACTCTAAAAAGGTTTCTACACTGAACTACAAATTCGATCCTCCCGAGAAAAAACTTCGAAATTCTTGCTCTAATGTGAATCCTACTCTGATACCATGAATAAATTATGGTGTAAAAATACTATTGCTCATGAAATTTTAATATAAATCACAAGGCACAATCCTACTCTACTGATTTGCGAAAATAAATCGACAATTTAGAACAACAATCATAAACATGCAATAAGAAATAATACATATGCACACAATATTTTTCCAACAGAAAGCAACTAATAAAAAATGTGGAAAATCTACTGCAGTGTATTGGTTTATTTCTCCTACTTGATTTTAAATTAATACAATTTATTTTTAGAATTTAGATTTGGAAAATACCGAAATAAACACAACTAAAACCTACACATGCAGATCATTTACTGAATAATACGCTCATGCAACAAAGTGACACATGGATTTTTGGACATAAGTCCTCGAAAAATCCAAAGCGAGAAAACCGGTGCAGCAGATTTGAGGGTTTATTATTAAGCAGTTATGAGTACAGTAAAATTGGGTTCCAGACCTGGAAAAACCGACAGAGAATAAAAGAAATCAAATATGCATCTAACCTGAATTTCTAGTGCCAAATATCTAACTAATCCACACCCTCAAACGAGATTTACAGAACTCAGCCCGGATCTGGCCCTAGAAACACTCAGCGCTGCCTCTGAAGCCCCATCGTCAGCCCTTCTAGCCTCAAAATGCCATTGCGCTACCCAGAGGGGGACTGTGTAACCCCTGGAAGGGTGACGTAGGCCTTACACTGGCCTAAAAGCCCTCTGCCTAATTTCTGAAGCCCCCTGAAGCCTCTGCATTATCCTGCGTAGCTGCTGCTCTGTTTCTCTGCGCTGTCCTTGTTGCTGCTCCTCTGCCTCTTACTGCCTCTTGGCCCCGTAATCAGATCATTCCCTTGGCCAATACTACCCCTCACTGTAGGAAATTCCTCCGGAAATTCTTAGCAAACCCGACCTATAATTCAAGATCTATTCCTCAGCTCTGCAATTGTGTGTCTCCTCCAACTGACCCTCAAGCCTTTCTCTTATACTTTTTGTTGAACCCTTCAACGACCGAGATTAAATTATTCATCAACGACTAAGATTAAAAGACTGCTTGATCCATGTGACTTAAGACAATTTCAACACATGTGTTAATTAATTCACTTTAATTATTTTATTTTCCTAAGTTTAGACTTAGGAAATCCATTAAAAATAATTAATTATTTTAATAACTTGAACACCAACTGAAATTTCTCAAATCCCTTTCTGGGTTTTGGAGATCAGGTGTGTCCTTTCCCCTCCACAAAATTTCAGGGCTAGAGCACACCCGATACTACACCAACTATACAAAATCTCAACACTACCTCTTAGCACAGAGTGTGCTCTAGGAGAGTGTACTATAGCAATGCATCCACACCATGCATTACCAGATCTTGAAGCTGGATTATGTGCTGCTAATGCTTGGCCTGCTGCCCTCCATCCACTACACTGCTGCTCTCTGTACTACTGCCCATGCCACTGCCACATCTGTATTGCAACTCCCTCTCAAATTGCTACATCATGTTGCCCATAGCACTGCCACTGTTAACTGCTGAACTGCAACTCAATTGCTGAGAAGTAAGAAACTGAAAGACTCTGCCCAACTATTTGACAGATAAGTCAAGTTTCCTTCCACCACTGAAGTTCACTGGATGTTGATTTACTATGTCTTCTAGGAGACATTGTCATGCTACAACTCTGCATTGCGTGAGCACAACTTCTCTACGTTGCTGAAGTCCCATCGACCCCTCTACACTGCTGCCTCCACACTGCTGCTGCCTCTGCATTACTCTGCTCCCTCTTCCGCTTCAATGGGCCCTTCTGTAACCATCTCCTGACTCATCCTGCTACCATATTAAGTCTCCCATAGCTCGTATGTTGTCCAAGAGTAGGGTTGACTCAAGGATCCTGCCACAATTTGTAGATGCTCTACAGATCCCCGTCACCCCACCTCTTCTCTTGAGGCACATGAGCACTCATGGCTGCACCATCATCAGAGCCATCATCCTTTGCTGCTGTAGCCTTGGAATCAGAAGATCCTTTGTCCTTCTTCTTAGGAAAACTATTGGCTAAATGTCCAAAATCACCAGAAGATCCTTAGTCCTTCTTCTTCCCTTGTTGTTTCTTTTCTCTTGATGCAAGGGTTGAATCCTCCTCCTCTTCCTTGACTTTGGCCTTTCCACTTCCTCCACTGATATTTTGTCGCTTGGTGACCCTCTTGATCTCCTCTTGGTGGAGGATATCCCACATGTCATCCCAAGATGGTAACACTGCCCTTCCTAGAATGCTCTGGAAAAACTTTTCCCAATATTCCAAGACTGCATTCAAATCATTCCTCACTAAGAGCCCCTCATCCGGAGTAGCACTAATGCCAACCAGCGGATCTCGGTTGGCTTGGAGAGGAATGGATCTATCTCTTCACCCTTCATCATTTGGAACAACCACATCTGGTTCTCCAGAAGCATTCTTCTTTGTACAGAGCCTCCTTGCTACATTGTGTCCTTGACTCCGTCTATGATCAAACGCTTCGTCCGCGCTTGATTTTCTTCATAATTCTTGAGAGGATCTGCATCCGTTGGTACAACAAGAACCTTCTCTCCATTCTCTTTGAGACCATAATCATCCAGGACTGAGAGGATTCTAGCCCTCCAGATAACATATTTGGACATGGCGTCCAACCTATCTTTGTCCCTCAGTCCATATCGAGCCATATTTGCTTAGATATGACAGAAACAATAATTATCCCTCTAGATCTTGGTTTCTTGGTGACTAGAAATCCTCTAGTAGTTGCTTCTGCTGAAGACTGATTTCCCTCCTAGAAGTATTCCACAAAAACACAAATGGAAAACACTCTATGATCCTCCTAATCGAATCTCAGATCTGTTTGGCTCAGATCTGTTGAGTAACTGTCTTCCTCCCGGCTTTGTTGCCTTAACTAGGCACAATTATGCACCTGCAGAATCTCTACCCCACCAGCATTGCTGATGATCTAAAGCACTGCTTCCAGATCTTGGTAAAACTCTTCTGCAACTCGAGAAGTGACTGGACTGCATCTTCTTGACTGGTCCAGCGCAGCCTCAAGGCTTCTTAGAGGTGGATTGCATAACCCCATAATGGGTGACACGGTCCTTATGTTGCCTTGGGAAGGGTCTACGTAAGCCTGAAGGCCTTCTGCAGCTTCAACGCTGTCCTCTTATGAATCTGCATTCTCCTGCTGTCAAGATGCCCCTTCCAGATTTGCTGCTTCTTTTTCCACCCTGCAGAAAAACATTTCTTCAGCTGATTGCTGGAGATTCAACTTGATCTGTTATCGCTCTGATACCATGTGGAAAATCTACTACAATGTATTGGTTTATTTCTCCTACTTTATTTTAAATTAATACAAGTGATTTTCAGAATTTAGATTCAGAAAATACCGAAATAAACACAACTACAACCTACACATGATGATCATTTACTGAATAATACGCTGATTTAACAAAGTGACACATGGATTTTTTGACATAAGTCCCCGGAAAAACCCAAAGCGGGAAAATTGCTGCAGTAGAAATGAGGGTTTATTATTAAGTAGTTCCGAGTACAGTAAATCTGGGTTCTAGATTTGGAAAACCCAGTAGAGAATAAAAGAAATCAAATCTGCAGCTAACCTAAATTTTTAGTGCCAAATATCTGACTGATCCACACCGTCAAACGGGATTTACAAAACTCAGCCCGGATCTGTCCCTAGAAACCCTCAATGCTATCTTTGAAGTGCCAACGCTAGCCCTGCTGGCCTCAGAATGCCATTGCGCTACCCAGAGGGGGACTGCGTAACCCCTGGAAGGGTGATGCAGGACTTACGCTGCTCTAGAATCCCTCTGCGTAATTTCTGAAGCTCCTTGAAGCCTTTGCGTTGTCCTGCGTAGCACCTGCGCAACACCTACGTAGTTGCTCCTCTGCCTCTCTGCGTTGTCCTTGTTGCTGCTCCTCTTCCTCTTACTGCCTCTTGGCCCCGAAATTAGATCATTCCCTTGGATAATACTACCCCTCATTACAGGAAAATCCTCCGGAAATTCTTAACAAACTGCCCTAGAATCCCAGATCTATTCCTCAATTCTGCAACTGTGTATCTCCTCCAACTGACGCTCAAGCCTTTCTCTTATACTTTTCGTTGAACCCTTCAACAGCCGAGATTAAATCATTCATCAACAAATGAGATTAAAAGACTGCTTGATCCATGTGACTTAAGACAATTTCAGCACATGTGTTAATTAATTCACTTTAATTATTTTATTTTCCTAAGTTTAGACTTAGGAAATCCATTAAAAATAATTAATTATTTGAATAACTTGAACACCAACTGAAATTTCTCAAATCCTTTTCTGGGTTTTGGAGATCAAGTGTGTCCTATCCCCTCCACAAAATTTCAGGGCTAGAGCACACCCGTTGCTACACCAACTATACAAAATCTCAACAAAAAACTCTTATGCCTACTTGAATTATGTGATGAATAGAGATGTATTATAATTTCTAGCTCAATCTGAGCTCAACCTGCAAGTGAATAACCTATCTATTTGCTCACTAAGAATCCCTAACCCAAACTTCGTCAATTTCTGCTTCAGCTTGAGCCCCTATTTTCTTGCATAAATCTTGAGGAATTAGGCCCCTATTATTTAGGAATTTACCTCCAATTGATTGCACAATTCCCAAGGTTGATCATATAAATGCATGCAACACCTGCACACTCAAGACTAGTCTACAACTCATGTTACACTCCCTTGGAATCTCCAACACAACTGGGGAACTCGAATTCTCTGCATGCACTAGCTATTTTGGGCTGATTGATCATTCAATTGGATGATCATTGAGTTAGATTGTTGTCCCATTGCACAAATGACCTTCCACTAGTTCCTCCAATAGTTAGAACTAATTCAAATGAAAACAACTTTAAATAAATGACCTTGATTGTTACAAATTAACAATCACACATGCTTAACCGAACTCCAACTCCTCTAACTGGAATTTACTGAGCTAACTGAGTGACAAGAGCCATGTCACACAATTTAATTGCATCCAAGTTGTCTGTTTATGTGGAAATCCAAATTTTCTCAATTTGACTAAGGAAAATTCAAATTCATACTTTCTTGCTGCATTTTTCAAGATTGATAAAGGATGAAATCATAGCTTAGTGAAGGAAATTTGAAGGCACATTTCCATCAGATAAATTTCATCCTTGTAGCCAAAAACGTTCTAAAGAAAAGGGTGTCAACAACCCATGTGGAGGAGCCAACTAAGAGTTAGAGTCCAAAGTTGGATGATTTTCCTTTACTACAATAATTTTAGGGCATTTTCAAGAATATTCCAGGCTTACCACCCAAAAAGGCATACATTTTTCTATTAATCTAATGCCTGGAGTTGCACCAATATCCAAAACACCTTACAGGATGAGCATGCCAAAGTTGAAGGAGTTACAAATACAGCATGAGAAACTTTTAAAGAAGTGTCACATTCGCCCAAGTTTGTCACCCTTAGTAGCCCCGCTGCTATATTTTAAGAAGAAATATGACACATTATGATTGTACATAGATTTTAGGTATCTGAATAAGGTAAGAATGAAGAATAAAAATTATTTTCTTGGCTTAGATGACTTATTTGATGAGTTGAAAGGAGCTAAGGTCTTATATAATATTGACCTAATATCAAATTACCATAAAGTAAGAATTAAAGTAGAGGGCATTAATGAAACAACTTTAAAAACCAAATATGGACATTACGAGTTTACAGTAGTGCCATTTGAGTTATCAAATGCACTAGTTATTTTCATGACTTATAAATGAGGACAAATTTATCCTGACGGGAGTAAGAGAAACAATATACTCTATAATGCTCCAGTAATAGGAAGAGTAGATGCCTTATATATGTTGCATCATAGATGGAAAAATCAATGCATGATGAAGCAAACATGCATGATGCGATCTCCTATGCCTTATGCCATGAAGTAACGTCTCTAGCTTGAGTCTCAAGTATTGGTAGAGCAGTAGAACTCCCCTCACTTAACTTGGAACTTAATTTAGATTCTCTTTCCAAGAGAGACTGGGATTTTATCTCGAATCATAGCAATAATATTTGATCATATCATTAAATCATTTATTTCTCTTGAAATTCATTTCAGGAATTATCTAGACAAGATTGTCATAGTATTTTTGGATGACATACTTGTTTATTCAAAATGTGAAGAATAACATGAGCAATAAGGATGAAGCAAGATATTATAGAATATATATTCAAGTCTTTTCAAAAATTTCTCATCTGATTACTTCTTTGCAAAATAATGGGATCAAATTTGAATGGGTAACAGAGTGCGAGGCAAGTTTTCAAGACTTAAAGAATTTATTGACAAGTGCACCATTTTTGAAAAATGTTGATCAAAATAAGGAATTTGACATGTGCATTGATGCATGCAAGGAAGGGCTTGGTGGAATCCTTGTGCAAAATTCCTTGTTGAGAATTATGTTACTCATGACTTGGAGTTGGAAACAATATTGCATGTCTAAAAAGTGGAGACATTACCTCATGGAAAAAAGTTTTGAATTGAGGATAACCATAATGTGCTGAAATATTTATTTAGAAAACCAACCTTGATTGCAAGGCGATTAATATGGCTAAAATTTCTTAGTGAGTATGACTTCGAGATAAAACACATAAGAGGAGAAGAAAATAAGGTGGTTGATGCACTCAATAAAAGAATACATGAGATGCATGTATATTTTAGATTTAAAAACCATAATTTTAGAGGCTAAAAAATCATATTAGCAATATTTGCAAATGAAGGTAGCACTATAGTAAGGTAAATTACAATCAAAGCATAAAAATTATGAGCTAAGGATAATGGAATTTTCATGCATAAGGGAAATGCTTATGTGCCAGATTCACAAGAGCTGAAAATTTTAATTTTAAAAGAAATGCACGATGTCCCTTGTGTTGGATCCAAGTTACTGTAAGACTCTTGCAACCATAAAGAGTTAATAGTTTCAGCTAGTACCAAAGAAGGATGTGGCTAGTTATATATCTAAATGCTTTGAATGCTAAAAGTGAAGGTTTAACATGGACATCCAACTAGTTCGCTACAACCATTAAGCATCGTAAAATGGAAATGGGACATGGTTACCATTGATTTCATCACTAAATTTCCCATAAAATTGAAGCAACATGATTCTATCATGGTGATAGTGGACAAGTTAACTATAACAACTCATTTTATTCAATTAAGATGGAACTTAAGATAGTTGACATGGTGGATAGATTACATGGAGTACCCAAATCCATTCTATCAATTAGAGATTCTAAACTTACTTTGAATGTTTGGAAAGGATTATTCAAAGTGTTAGGAACAAATTTTAACTTCGGTACAACTTATCATCCACAAATAGATGGGAAAACAGAAAGAGTTAACTAGATTATTGAATATATGCGCAAAATGCTTGTAATTGAAAAACCATACAAATGGGAAAATTATTTATACTTGATTGATTTTTCATACAAAATTGGTATCAAACATCATTGAAAATTAGCCCATTTGAGGCATTGTATGGCAGAAGATGCAATACACTAATTAGTTGGGATCACAAAGTGGAAAAAGTAGTGTTTGGGCTAGAGATTCTTAAGGAAATATACAAACAAGTATAAAAAATAAAATAGGATTTAAAGGTAGCTTAGGATAGGAAAATAGTTATGCAAACCATGGTCGAGTATTCAGAAAATTTAAAGTGGGTAACTAAGTCCTAAAAGTGAAGCAAAAGGGGATCTCACTAAAATTAGGAAGATAGAAAAAGTTGGCAGCTAGATTTTGTGGGTCTTTTGAGATGATCAACATAATTGGACTAGATGTGTATGAAATTGCATTGCATACATGCATGTGTGTGCATAATGTATTTCATGTTTCATTATTAAAAAGTCATGTACATCACTGTAATCGGACTGGAATATGATTAAGGTGGAGCCTGAAGGCCATTGTCAGGTATAACCTGTTTGCATCTTGGACCATAAATTCAAGGAGTTTTGGAACACATTCATAGGCCTAGTAAAGGTCCAATGGAGTTGTTATAACCCTGAGCATATCTCATGGCAGCTAGAGGATGTTATGGAGGAGACACACCCACAATTGTTTTCGCAAATTTGGATGTACATGAGGATCTTAATGACCCGTATGTAGTTTGTGCAATGAGGATAGTGCAAAAATAAGGGGGAGGGGAATGTAATACCCCTAATTTTGTATTGTAATTATACATAATTCTTATATAGGGAAGTGAGCAAGATCATATGGCTAAGGGCCAAAGGTTTGCATTGTAAATAATGTACATAAATAAATTAATAAAATACATCATTAGTTGTGCTAGATAGGGATGAAAAGAGTATGGGGGCGGGGGTTATGACTCCATGAGAGAGGAATGAGAGGGGGGGAAAAGGGGCCAAAGCCATGAACACTAATATTTTATTGCTAACTAAAGAGAAATGAACTTAAATGAGGAGAATGGAAAACAACCCGAGGAATTAGTTCAAGTAGTTGAAAAAGACTTCTCTTTGTGCCAAGTGTTAATTTGGACAAAAGAATACTTAATTGTTTCCTTGTGCACTGAGAGGAATCCTTGATCATTCCTTCTTACATTCCATCCTCACCAATTTGTATGGTTTTCCAAAGGGGGTAAGTGGGACATTTCAAAGACCAAAATTACATGGAAAACTGAGGTGCAACTATCTTGGAAGAATCACTAATGTCCTAACATAGATGCTTTTTTATCCAACTTTAATTTAAGCCCTAGAAGAGGGAGTTAACGAGTGGGATTTCTGTTTTGAGAAGGGGTATCCCCTCTTTGGTTGTGTGGGTTGAGGGGAAAAAGAGAGTTGGTGATTGGTACGGTTGTTTAGGTGATAAACATGTGAAATAGAAGAATTGAGTTAGTGACCAAGTGCTCTTGTTAGCCCCTGTGGTGTCATATCCCTGGCTAGGGGGTGCCCCACTATTGAGAGTCCTAGAAAAATAGTGCCTAAGGCTAGGAGGAATGTCTTGTGTCAATAACCTGTTGTTTATTTCATTAAGATGAGTGTTTATTCCCTTGGGAGTGGTTTAATGTGATTAATTATGTATAATTATATTTAAAAAGTTGTTGATATTTTTATTTATTATGCTTCAATTATGCATAACAATTGTTGGGCCTCCAAAATTTCTTCCTCTTTTACACTCATTTCCATGATTTTACCATATTTCGTAACTCTTTACCATATTCTGTAGCTCCATAACCCTACATTAATAACCATTTTCATGATCATATGGGTTTATCATTATTATTTTCCAAGTCATTTATTTTAAGTATTTTAAGATAATATATGATTAAATATTAGGAATTTATCATGTTTTCATATATATCTAAGAGTGGTATGAGTTTTATGATATTGTAGGCCTATTTGAAGGTTCTCTAAGAGACTTATTTGGCCACTCAACCACAAATTCCAATTTCAATTCAAACTCATGAAGATTTGTGGAATATTTGTAGAAACTTTAAATCATTGACTAAGCACATTCAAAGGAGAAGAATCATGGATGTTTTTATATGTGTCTCCTATCAAAACTAGGAGAAAATTTTGAGAGGATTTGTATCTCATATTTCTAGGTGATTGGTTGTAACCACAAGAGATAAATGTGAATCTAGGAGATATTTGTGGATCTATATTTAATTATTAGTTATCTTAAGTTTTTGTATAAATAGGTGTGCATCCTTAAAAGGAACCCCATTCAAAGTCTCATCAAATATGTAATTTGTAAAATGAGGATAGAGATGAAGAGAGTTGAATTATTTGTAATATATTTGGAGCTTTTCTCCAACTTCATTTTATGGAATACATATTGCTACTTTGATCTCAAAGCTTTGATAATCATTCAGTGTGCTTGCTGAGGAGTGGAGGGACCCCATCAACTTCAGCTTGCACACCTCTTTCTTTTGTTGTAAATATTTATGTTATTTCATTTATTTCCATTTTAAGCAAGTGTGATTTCAATTCAGCAAGTGTGATTTCAATCCAGCAAGTGTGGTTTCATTTCAAGAAAGTGTGATTTCCATTCAACGAGTGTGGTTTCATTTCAAGCAAGTGTGGTTTCATTTATGCAAGTTTATTTTAATTTCTTTTATGTTATTTTGATTCATGTTGTTTTGTTAATATTGATTTAATTTCTTTATGTTTGAATTGGATTGATTTAATTTCCTTATGTATTTTGTTTCAAGATTCTTGCATTAGATTGATCTATTTTGAGAAATAATCACCTAGAACATATAGTACACGTATACCTCATCATTTCATGAACCCCTGGTTGACAAATTAAATGACAAGGATTTAACTCACAATTAAATCACCCAACAACAATATATATTGTTATACTTACATTCTTGCCAATATGCAAAGCATATTGTTTATTTGGTATTAAGGTTTATATTTATGGAATAAAAAGTTTAGTTGAGAGAAAAATTGATTTTATAGAATTAGAGATAGAACTTAGAGCAATGTCCCTCAACTGGATGGTTGGGGAACATTATGCAAGGTGATCAAGATAAGTATGACACAAAATTCATCAAGGTCCATTATTAAACCAAGTGTTGTATCCCAAAGTATCTCATAGTCCCACTACTATGCTCATGATGAATATTAAAAACATCTCTCAATACGAATATCATCATCCTTAGTGTTCGATTTTCAAATAAAGTTGATATACTAAATTTAGATAAAAATAAATAAATACTCAAACACAATTTCTACATGCACTAATTAAATCATAATGAACATAATTTAATAATATGTGACACATAAATAAGCACAATACAAACATTAAGACTTGTTTTCGCTATGACAACACCCTCCAAAATTTTGCCTATGTTGAATTTTGGAGCCTACTATGGATCTTGCGATCGGTCGTTTCATGGTCACTCCTTGGTCAGGTGATACCCTTGAGCTCCCTTCTTGGATTGGAAGTGTCCAAGTCACTTGCTCACATATGCTCAATTTTCAACAAGTCCATGAGTGTATTATTTCATGCAAGCTCGAATAAGCATAACATGGTCCATCAAGACTGTGCCTGTGCGATGTCCAATTCACGTCGACAGTCAGTGCACACTGACAATGACCATTTCTCACACTCTAGCAGTGTTTGTATTTCCATTTCGGTGAGTTTTTGCAAACTGTAGCTCTTGCTCACCTTTGTTTTAGCAAGTGTCGCTTTCATGTTTCTAGCTGTCGCTTTCGCTTGCTTTCACCTAATTAGTGTCGCTTTCATTTTATCTTTGCTCTGGCATGTGTTAATTTCACCGGTGTTTGCATATCACAAGTGTTGTTCGCACTGTTATCTTTATATAGCAAGTGTTGTCTCTGGCATGGGAATTGTTGCTTATCATGCAAAGTGCAGTTTTGGTTTGTTTCAAGGGGCAGGCTTTGTGGTGATGAGTTGTTCTTGTCACGCAGTAATGTTTCACACTAAGGGAAGTATGTATTCATGTATTATGGATGATTTATGTTGTGTCATCGAGTATATAAGTGTGTGATAATAGTCAATTCCTATCATTGTTCTCATCGGTCTCACTGACCCTAACTTAACCAAATTCCAGAAAATTCCCTCAGTGCTCAAGACCAACCCCTGAATCCCAAAAATGTGCTATCTTTCTCTCCAGCCAAGCCAGCACTGAAAATTGTGCAGTATCACTCCTCAATCCTCAGTCATGAGCTCCTAAACTATGTAACTTCACAATGCCCATGCCTCCTCTGCCTCCTAGAATTGTGTAGTTTTCCCAAGCTGTGCAAAACCTCATAGCTATGCTCATTAAGCCCAGAAACTGCGTAGTTTGTCTCCCTAGTGCTATTTGAACTACGCACTGCATAGTATTAGAGCTCAAGCTCCACCCTTGACTTATTGAGTTGTGAAACTGCGCAATCAATATGCCTCTCCCTTGGCCTACTGCTCAGTTATGGTTCAGTCAATGGATCATTATGTAGCATCTTAGACCAGGGGTTTATCAGACTGATGTCGTCTTGTCACGAGTGGATTGCAGATGCAAAAATTCTATCACGCTATGTAAAGATGGTGAAGGAAGAGATAGAGAAGTAGGACATGCTATAAGACACATAAGGAGTTGAGGATATAAGATGATCATTGGACAAGAAGATGAAGGAACATTGGATTACAACAGAAGATCAAAGATCAGGACCGCAAGAATACTCCATCATATTTACAACCTGTTGGAGGGTAGATATGAAGAGCAAAGAATATCTCACACAAAGGAAGAAATGGGGATAAGGACAACTTATCAATGCCACATCATCATGTCATCAGTGTCATGTGTCGTCACAAACATTGAAAACCATTTCATGTGTTTTCTTGAGGTTTTTTTCTCCCTTTGGAAAAATGTTTTCTTTTCGCATGTTGGTTGTCGTATTGCATATATAGGTCTATTTTGGTGGTGTTAAGAGATCATATCTTTGTAAATGAATTTTTATAACCATTTAAGTATCCACCGCACTCATTCTAAAATTTTTAAGAACTGTCACACAAGTGTCGTCACTATCATCTCAAAGCATATCCTTAGTGTCGCACTTGTCGTAACTTGTCCTAAAGTTATAACATGGGGGGGAATAATTAATTCATGTGTCATGGATGATCTATGTTGATTCGTCAAATTATTATATGTGAGTGATCACAGTAAAAGTTTTATCACCATTCACACTAATCTCATAGATCCCACACTTATCCATTTTCGGAAAAACTTCTCGACCAAGCAACTCAGCGTCATTTGGCCTCCTTGAGTTGTGCACTATGTAATCTCAGTCCTCTATCTATGAATTTTCTGATTGGAACTATGCATTATGAAGTTCTTTACTCCCAAGAGTGCTGCACTGTGCAGTTTCTGTGACCAAGCCTTGACCCTGACCTCCAGAATTGCACAGCCATGACCCCCAGCTTGACTTGAACTACCCACTTCGTAACCACAAGAATTAAGCTCATTCCCTAAGCCCTTTAAAGGCACAAATACGTAGTAGCCTGACCTTCCTTGACTCTCATAACTATGCAGTAACCTCTCCGAGTGCCCATCCCTTCAGCTTGTCCCACTGGCTCCGAAAACTACACAGTCTTGTCCCTTAGCCTAGCCTAAACCATGCACTATGGAGTATCAAGGCTCAAGGATTCCCCTTGCCTGCCTAAAATTCGCAATCAATAAGCCTCCATTCCTAGTTTGTCACTTGTTTTGGGCTCAGTTTATGGATCAAAATGGATCATCTTAGGCTAGGGGTTTTTAAATTGATGTCGTCTCGTCATGAGTTAATTGCAAGAATAAGTACTCTATCATGTCATGTCAAGACGATGAAGAAGGATATGGAAGAGGAAAACATGTCGAGAGACACCTTTGTAGATGATCATGCAAGTTGATTGATCGAGAGAAAGCTAAGGGACATCGGTCTGCTATCACCACCCAATACATGAGATCATTGAAGATCCCCTATCACCAAACCATGTGGAGGTGAAAATAAGACACTTAAGACACAATAATAAAAATGGATTGGCATTTCCAATTCATTAAGTAGTCCATGTTAGCAATGTCATGTCACGTGCTATCATGAGTTGTCATATGCCACATCATTATTGTGGACTATGCAATTTGTCATTCGTAATGTATTGTAAAGTGGAAGTCCAATGGACGCATTCAGAATATGAAGAGTCATGTAAGTTGAAAAGTCATAGGAAGTAAAACAATCACGAGGGTAGTCAACGAGTCATAAGGAAAGTGAAACATCACCTCTTGGTTATATATACACGCTCATTGTATGAGAAAAATACTTTTCACCTTGGCTCCTCCTGCAAGGCATTAGAGAGATAAGACATTTCTTTTGAGGAGCAAGGAGTGGGTCCAACGCTCCACTACTGGAGCTAGTGGTTTTCATTGTATACATGTGTCTTGGAATTTTCACTTAATATCATAAGCCCTATGGGCCAACACGTTCTTCATGCTTGGATTATGGATATTTGTAAGACTATTCTGTGAATTTTTTTAATTCATGTTTTCTTTCATCTATTCTAAAGTAGTTGAACTATTTCGGTTATTTTGGCACTTATCATATTGAGAACATGTTGTAATTTCTATTATATTTGTCTCATCCTTGTGGACTATTCCGTTGGATATTATACTTATCTTCCTTCTCATATTGGTTTCAATGATCGTTGCATCTCTCTGGACTATTTTGCTTGATGTTGTACGAATCCTTATTATTCATGTGTGTCTCTACTAGGGTGGTTCTACTACCTCTCTCTTGGAGTCTCACTTTTCCTCTAGTCCACGGTGAAAGAACTTTGACACACATGCGATCGAACACTCACAAGGCACATCCCTTGGTTGACGGATTTCTAGCTCCATCAACAAGACTATGAATGTAGCAATAACTTAAAATCATTGTAATTAATGCCAATTCAAAGAGGTTAAGTTGAAAATGTGGTGTTACAATCCCTTCTCCATTTGAGTAACTTCATTGTTGAAATTGAGCTACATATTTCACTATGAATTAAGTAGTCATTATTCACACAAAAAAATCCTACTCAAGCTCCACTATCCAAGTTTCAAAACCAACATGGTGTAAATAAATTTATTTCCAAGTGTCATAATTTAATTCACAAACTAGGAAAATGAATGTCTCACCAAAATCAGTTACATTTATAGGAAATTCAATAAAGAACTACTAGATGAGTCTGATATCAATTCCATGACAATCATCAAATAAGAACATGCATTGTCATCCCAGCAAGAACAAAAATATTATAATAGCATTTGTCTATCAACTTCATCATCAACCAAATACTATGCCATTTCACAAACAATATAAGGATCTAGGTATTAATGGATGCAAAGGAAGTGTCTTTCAAGCCAACAAGTATTATCTTCATTTATTCAACTTATAAAAAGAGAGTTTAACAAGTAAAATTAATTGAAAGGTGTTATTAACCCTGAAATAATGATAAATCATTCCTCAAACAATATCATCAAGCACGAAGAATATCAACAAACAATTGTTAATCATATAGTAGAGAAAACAAATGTCACCTTCAGTCATTCAAGTTATAAAAATATCACCAAACTATTGTTTTTAATCAATTTTTAGCCATACAAATAAAATAATCACCCATTCATAGGCAATTTCATCTATAAACATACCTACAACATTACACACCTAAGCCATTTGAAGTTTAAGTTATCCAAAAACCAATACAAGATTTTATATTCACCTAGTTGTTCAAATAATAACATCTCTCAAACATTCAAAAAGGCATCCCTATATATATTAGATAATACGAATGCCAAACATTACACTAATAATCCAAATTAAACTAGAGCCATACATGTAAAGAGCACCTTGACAAATCAAAAATCAACTACAATCATTAATACACCACTAAAATTCGAAAAATTTGGGTCAACATTCATAACCACTCCCAATAGATAACCAAAGCAATCAATACATACCAAATAAACTCACTTAAGGAATCAAACAACATTGTTTAATAATCAATGTGACAACCCATAACTAAAACATGAGTTCATCATCTTATTTTGTGTAGTTTATTAATTAAGTATTGATCTTCATAACTCATAAATCATATTTTACTCAAGAGAATCACGAACAAACAACTATCAAGTATTTATAGTCCACAACCAAGACAATCATCTACGATCGACATTAATATTTCACCATCTAAAGTTAAGGAGATCATCAACAAACATTATCAAAAGTCCCCAATTTGACTTAATTCATTTATAATCCATGCCATCAAAAACATCATAAACCCATCCATGTTTTATACTATTTGCAAAAAATGTCGATATAAACAATTGCCAATTTGCAAGTGAGACATTCATCAATAATATAACCCCTATTTTGAATTATCATCCTAATCATCATAATTGATCATTTTGTGGATAATATATTTGAATGCCAATATTTCAATTATATTATATTTGAGACTTGTGGGGGTATTAGTATTGATAGTAGATATTTTTGAATACGTTGATCTGATGTCTAACACTAATATCATCAAAGAACAGTCAAAACAAATTTTAATCTCCAAGGAAATACTAATTAGTATGAGTCACCATTGCATTCATGTGTACCTTTCTGAATATATGTGGTGTAAAAGGATCTTCACTACACTAATTCAAGTGTAACATCATGATATTATTCACAAAATCACATATCAATACCAAACAAAACAAACAAAAATAAAATTATTTGAAGGGTCTTTCCCTAACCACAAACCATTGAATTTGCTTTTATTTGTTGAATTTAAGAGGCCTTTCGTGTATACTTTTCAAATCAATAGTAAGTATTCAATATATTATACAAGAATCTCATAGACTAAATCATTCTCTAAACTCTAAAAATAGCTTTCCCTACACAATCTCTATGGGCCCTAACTTGGGGATATATTCACACAATATCTATTCTTGTGTTCACATAGAGTGTTAGTAACTTTCATTGCCCTTCATGGGATATCACCAAATCACTAATAAATAATACATTGACAATTTGACACTCATGAAATATACTATGTTAATCCGATGTCTAACACTAAGATCATCAACACTGAGAACAAATTTTAATCTCTAAGGATGAGTCACCATTGCATCCATGTATACCTTTCTGAAAATATGTGGTGTAAAAGGGTATTCACTACACTAATTCAAGTGTAATATCATGATATTCTTCACAAAATTACATATCAATGCTAAACATAACAAACAACAAAGGAAAAATGATGATTCGAATGGCTTCTAGGGTTACAACTCTGAGTTCCCTCGCCACCGCCTCGACACTGTCGCACCTAGTTTCTCATGACGACCAACGACCCACCGAACCTCCAGTCACTTACGTGTTCCTGCTTGGCTACTGTTGCGGCAGAATCCTGAGAGAAACAATCTGCACGCTGCCTCATCTCCACTCTGCTCTCCCGTCCACGAACATTCAATACTGCCTCCAAATATTGCAGGATGATGGTGCCCCTGCAGATGACATCAAGCCACATCCTTGGCCCGATGCGTCAAGGAATGACCACCTCCAAAAATCAAAGGACGAAGACGCCCCTGAAGATCGCTTCAAGTTATATCCTCGGCTCCCCTCTTTTCAGATCCAGATTGCTCTCTTAAATGACAAAACCATGCTACGTGGGTTCATTCCACGGACCTGGTGTATCACCTCTCGAAGGCCATAGAACTCAAGCTGGGGATTCCCTCCCCATCTCTATGACTTCTCCATGCATGTAAACAACTCCAGGACCCTTTTCCTCTCTCTTCTTATAAGATCAAAAAAGATGCCCTGGTGATTCTTTCCCTCCGTCTGTGGGGAGGTGCTATAGGGCAGCCCTCAGCAGCTAAAGACTTCCCCTACAGGGACGTTTTCCATGCATAGGCCCCTGATCCAATTGCTTAATCCAAGGAAGCTCCCAAGCCTTTTCTGGTAGATAAAATGGAATAAGTCCCCTCTGTAGAACTCTCCCACCCAGATCTTGAAGAAAAACATCAAATATTTGCAGAGAATGCCTTCATCTGTCGATTCAATGGAATCTGGCCTCACACAACAGATCTATACCAGTGGATTCATTCCACTTGGACCAGCAACTGCAAGGTTATTTTATGTTCAAAAGGCTTCTTCATCGTCATATTCGCTCACATCAAGGACTACCAAAAGGCCCTTATAGGTGGCCCTTGGTTATGGGGCAAAGCAGGGCTATTCCTCACCCCATGGTTCCCAAACTTCGATCCCTCTACGACAGTCATCACCAAACTTCCAATCTGGGTCAGGCTTCCAAACTTACTAGCTCATCTATGACACATTTCTATCTTCCAAGGCATTGGAGACACTCTGGGGCATTTTCTGGCAACTGATCCCTCAAGAGGGGAAAAGGGCATATACACCTATTCTGGAATTTGTGTTGAAATTGACATCAACAAAGGATTACCCGACCAAATCATTCTCAAAGTTAGAGATTTCCTTTTGTCACAATCCTTAGACTATGAGAACACTGTGTTCCACTATTGGCACTGCCATCAAACAGGGCATCTTCAGAACTCCTGCGCTTTGTTCCTTGCCCAAAAGAAAAGAAGCACATGCAAATCGAAAGATAAAAGCTGGAAACCCTGTGATTCGCCACCCATGAAAAACATCAATTCCTCCAGCTCAGATGAAGATGAGATGGAATCAGATGAGGAAGCAGCATCACAACAGCAAGCACAATCCTCAGCAGTCCTTGACAGGCCCTCCGCCTCCTTGAATCTCCAGAAACGTTCACATGAGTCCACCTCCTCCGAATCGGATAAAGACTCTCTTCCTTTAAGCAACAACAATATTCAAATGGTTTCAGCCCACCTGCCCCCTGATGGTTGGGTTAAATTCACTAAAAAAAAGGAAAGAAAAGTCGTATGGCGAATTCTATCCACTCTGGGTAGAGCCCGATGTCTATCTCACTTGGCTCCCCTGTCTCTCTTCTTGTTCCTCTTTATTGTTCTCTTGAGAGCATCTTGGAACCGCGGTTGATCGTTGATTTCTTCATGCTCTCCTGGTCTCCTGCTTCTCTTGATTGTAACTCCCTTTGTACTATAAGATTTTAATAGAACCATACCTATCTTATTTACCAAAAAAAAAAAAAAAACAACAACAACAACACAATTATTTGAAGGGTCTTGCCCTAACCACAAACCATTCAATTTGCTTTTATTTGTTGACTTTAAGAGGCATTTCCTGTAATAATTATCAAATCAATAGTAACTATTCAATATATTAAATAAGAATATCATAGACTAAATCATTCTCTAAACTCTAAAACTAGCTTTCCCTACACAATCTCTATGGACTCTAACCCAGGGATATATTCACACAATATTTATTCTTGTGTTCGCATAAGAGTGTTAGTAACTTTCAAGTGGTGTTACACCTTTGTTTGTTATGCATGTATTGTATCTGGTCTTCTCCCAAGAAGGCAACCAACAAGTCACTTGCTAAAAAATGGTGATAACAATGTAACTAAGGGAAGGGTTTTGTTCAAATAAGCATGAATAATCTCCATATGTGTTCAACCAACATCTTGGTCTCCTTATTCTTGTGATTTCCCTAAATTTATAATATACCTAAAGGTACATGTAGTCTGTGTCGATAACGTTGTTATGCCTAACAGAAGCAAAACCAATATTTATATAGTCATAACTATAATATTTATTATTACTGATCATTTTCTTTAATAGAAACCTCTAAGTTTGTTAATATCTCTTAATGAGTTACTAAATTAATTAAATCAATTACACATATACAATTTAATTGCAAAGAGAAATTATGAAAGGGATAAATAAGTAAATGCTTGCAACCCATAGTTGAAAAAGGGAAATAAATTGCTTACTTTTTAGGCATCAATTCATAATCATAGTCGATTACTTTGTTTGATATTATATTTGACTACAAAGTTCTTGCATGCAAATTATGTTGTAATTATTTTCAAAGGCTTTATTAGATATTGCAAAATTGCATTTTATTGTATCGTGGTTACTCCTTTTCACTTAGTTTGTTTTGAATGATGATGATTGTTAGGTAAAGTTAACTTAATGAAAGAGTCAAATTTTCTTGATCAAATAGTGGTGGTTACAAGCACGTATTTTTCCTTTCTAGTGGACTACATGTAATGAAGCCTTTAAAAGGCTTGGGAAGAATTTGTTGTAATGGGCCAAGGAAGTGAGTGGTGAAGGCTCACTTGGTTGGGTTTTCGACAAGTAACTAGAATACTTATGTTAACTGTATTTTTCCTTGGATTGGGGTTTTTCCAGAAGAAACATTATGTTTATGACCTATGATTTGTTGTTATTTGTTTTTAATCCTATCTAAGTAAATTTACAATTCTCTTCAGTGATTTTTTTTTGGCATGGTACAAGAGCCAAGTTGGCCTAAACTCTCTAGTGAGAGTGGCCTAGGTGTTTTGTGATCTACTTGAGGAACATGAACAAGAAGCCATCTAGTTGTTGAAGTGCATGTTGACGGGGAAAAATGTACTACCAACATCTATGGGGTCTCCTTGGTTTGAATTCCCAATTAGACCTCACATCGTTTGGGATAGGAACTCCATCTGGTATGTGGGCCTGGATGCAACCATGAATGTTCTACTCCTAGCCGTCAAATGTGGAGATGTTAGAGTGAGGGAAAGAAATAAATGCCCAAAAAATGGGAACGAGGTCAACCCAAGATTGACAACCTCCAAAAAATGATACAAGAATGTAACAACAAAATAATAAGAAGAAGCATGCCACAAGAAGGATTAGTGAGATAAAAAAATATTAGACATACATGAATAGGAAATTGGCAAAGGTTAATTGAAAATTAGTTTACAATAAGTTACCGGCATAACATGGAATACATGAGAAGAAATTCAAAAGTAAACACATGTGCAATATCAGTGAATTAGCTCATAGACGAATCACCCACATGCAAGCACACATACACACATAATGGAAACACTGGATAGCCATTATAGCCATCAAATAAGTCCATGGGAATCAATGAAGAAAGAGGAGAAATTTTTATTATTGATGCTACAATTACAAGTACATGTCCTGCAAACCATAAAATCCCAACAATGGAACATGGGTTGCTCATACCATTTTCAAAGAAAAACCCTAGCTTCACCACAACTCACCCTACTAACTGCCAAGAGCTTAGCACCTTTAGCTCCTTAAGCACAAATCAACTATCTAATGCTAGTCCTAGCTCAAATGTTGCAGTCTTTCTTACAAATGAGGCATGATGGTATATTTATAGAAGCACGGTGACTGTTCACCTACCACGACCCTTCGCCTACCCTCGTGACTCTTGAACTTCTTTATGACCCTTGAATGTTTAATGCCTTTATAATCATATGGTTTTGTGTATGATCTTGATGTTTCTTGTAGGAAGGAGGTTGCACTTCCTGAAATATTCATTTATTCCTTGGTTAAACCTTGGGTGGCCTTGGTGTTGTTTAGATTATCGATCAATCATTTTCGATCCAGATTACATACATGTGCAATAAGTCTCCCCAAAACTATAATCCTGAAAGCATGTAACAAACGATTAGGGAATGATATTAAAACATTTCATTAAAACAAGAAAGGATAATTTGCAATAAGTCTCTCTCCATTTGTTGTGAATAAGGTTGCCCAATGTGAACAATATTGAGGTACTAAGAGAAATCAACAACCCTGAAATGTTGGGTTCACTAAAATATATCCATCAATTGCATCCCATTGACTTCAGCCTTGGTCTATATTTTTAGGTAATATTTTCTAGTTTTAAAGCTCAGTTATGTGCTTTTGCTTCTGCTCCAATTTATTTTGAATTTGAATTGATTTTTTAGTGGTAAGAAGCATTGGTTTTCCAATAACAGGCAACTCGAAAGTTACACCCTCTTCTGTGAGGTCGGTCAAGTGAAATAGAGAGACCATTTGAAAACCACAAGAATTTGTAAGCAAGGACCTTGGACAATTCAAATTAAATGAGCACCAACACAAAGTTCTAAATGGTGTGTTTCAAGGAAAGAATTGGCACATAGTCTTCTCCAATTAGTCTTTTACAAGTCCCTTTATCACACTAGGTGAAGGAAGGTCATGTTGTTGTTTTTGACTGGCCAACAATCTTTTTCCTTGCCTTTACCTTTACAACAATCATTACATGACCTTTTTCAGTCGTCATCCCTCAAGTGGATACCCATTTTAATGGATCCTACAAGCCGGTGGTAAAATATTAAAGCAGAGGCATATACGGACAATAAGAAACTTAGCCTCAACCATTATGTGTTATGAAATAAATTTTCAACCCTTTTATGTTTACAAGTCTAATTTTTTTCACTTTCACTTACAATAGTTATGTTGGCATATGGCAATACACATACCTGAGAAAAGATATCATCAAACAAAGAACACATTTCATGTTTTTTATCAAATCGTGTATTGCCAACAAGTTCAAAATTATTTAACTGATCTAAATGAAACTGACTTTCATTCTTTAGGTTTAAAGTTAGGCGTTCCTTTGAAAATCACGTGGATGATATAAAGTGATAAAATTCCTTGGAATTATATAAGAAACCCTTTTCTTTTGTAATTTCTCTTAATAATTCTTCATTCAAAATTTGACGATTTCCTTTGACAATATCCTTATCCTGTGCATCCATTCCTCTCAAAGTCCCAATTTGTTTCAGATATGTGCATCCCTCATTTCCACTAGGTTCTTTTCCTAATGTGGCATTGACCTTAGTTGACATGCACTGAAAAGAGCAGTGAGTTTCTTCTGCCTAAGATTTTCTTTGAATCACTTCATATTTGGGGAACTGATAATTGGTATAGGATGCGCAGGAAACATTGGTTGCTCTTTCAAAGTAAGTATTATAACAACATGGTCACTCCAATCCTTGATAACCATTTTAACAATATTTGTATCTATTACTTGAGACAAAAATCCCTTACTACATACCACATAGTTAATCCTAAGTCCCTGATCCTGTATTCTTGCTTCCTTCTTCATATTCCAATTTCAAAATACATCCCTTGCATCTAGATGGAAATTCCAAAATAAATTGATATAATATTTGAAGAAATCACATATGCATGATATCTCATCTAAGGTATAGATATCATGTATGTGCCAATCATTATATATGTCAATATCTTTATGGGCAATGTTAAAATCTCCTAAAACAATCACTTCCTTTCCTGAGTTCACAATATTATAACATCTGCATTTCAATTCTTTGAGAAAACAAAGCTTGAAATTTATCCGAAGACGCCTTTCTATCCTCTCTCTAGAATTTGGCACATAAATATTTGTTAAAATAAAGTTACCATGGTCTATTTCCACAAGCCATCCGTTTATGTATAAATATACATCTACCTCACTCTCCAAATCATCCAAGTAATCTACTTTGGAATCCAAAGGTGAAAATTCTTCTTTCACATATGTTAACACACTAGGAGGTTGCAACTCAAAGTTGTGCACCCAAAGCAAAGACGTCACAGTTTAAAATTCTATGGTAGGCCACATTTTCCACTTGCAATTCTATGAACTGGTAATGTGATTTTGACTTAGCCTTGTAGGACCAGTAAGGTGAAATCACAATCCAAGTTTACAAGGAAGGTCACACCTTACAACTTATTGCAAGTCGCACCATTATACAATTGGCAGTGGATATCATATAACCGTATGCAACTGTTGGGGGTCTGTTTTTTTATGGCAGAGTTTCAAACATATAAACAAGGAGGCTTTTCTTCGAGTGAAAGAACATAATCCTCAAGTCGTAAACCATAAAATCCGTGCTTGTATTGAATGTGTGCATCTAGTTATGGGTTTCAGTTAAGTGAGCATGGGTCATAAATGAAACGAGTAACTAGAGATCCATGGGTTATAAATGAAATGAGTAACACACGACGTAAAAGGGTATAAGCATGGGAGAGAGTGAAAGCTTGTATTACTGGTGAATAGAAAAATCAAGGAGAGTGCGCATTGGGAGTAATAAGAACGCAGGGTAAGGCAATGAAGCGATTTGAATGCTTGGAAATTCAGCAAGAGACAATAATTACAGTGGTCAGGTGTTACTTACCCGGAGGTCACATCTTGGAAGTGCGCGATAGGTTTATCACACTCAAAAGGCTCAGTGGGGTCACAAGTGACATTAGAAGGTTGCAGTGAGAGACCATTTTAAACACGAAATGCGACTTGTGACTTATAGTGAAGAGGAGGTCGCAATCACAGGTTGCAATTTGAGACATCAGTGTCATTGTATGTGCGATTTGAAACTTGGAGAAAGAGTGTCAATTCTAACTGCTTGTTTCAATCCTCAATTACAATGACTCCAACAAATTGCGTTGGGATTTAAGACCAGGAGTAATTGCAGTTTCAGGTCCACTTGCAACATTGGAATTTTGTGTTTAAGTTTCGTATCATTGTCCTGGATTAAAACTCATCCTCTGCACTAGCCTAAAGCTAGTTTACAAAGACCATTTGAATGGTGTGTTTTTTTTAAAACATCATTGTGTCCACCAACAACTTCACTTGTTGACATAGCGTATTTGAATAACATGAAGCTTTCATTAGCCGAGAGAGGTTTGCATTTAACATCAAGATATGAATCGATCAAGGATACACATAAACAAAATCGTATTGCAAGCAACTCTATAGTATCTACAACAAAAGGAGGTCCTATGGCGAAGTCATTTCCAAGTTAAAAGCTTCTTGTATTTGTCCCATATTTTTGAGGTTATGAACTGACTTTAAACTGCTAAATATTTTGTATAGTATTTGTTGTGATTCCGTATATGATTTTCCCATTACTCCCCATCATCATGAAAATTGCCAATGTGTCTTATAACATCGTAACTTGAAAGACATTCCCATTTTTCTCCATTGAAAGGCTCTTTTTTATGCAACAAAACTGAAATCGGACCCTTCTAAGGAGAGCGGGTTTACTACAATCGCTCTGTCAGCAATTCCCTTAGTTTACCCCCACGCGGTTCTTTAGTTTCTTGGCAATTTTATTTATCAATTTTGAAGAAAATTGATAAATAAATACATTCAGTAGTTTTTGATATGATAAGTTGTATCTCCCGGCTTATATATTTATCTCCGGACCTTTATAATCAAAATTTAACCCTTTGAACGTGTATTACTGCCGACGCTCTGGTTTGATTGTATAATACCCCTGTGGCCCCCGGGCCCACATATATATCAATGGTCCAACCAAAGGTTCGTATCGTACCTGGCTATCCTCCGCGCACCTTTAGCCAACGACCACCGTCCGATGGCCCCTTCCCAGATCAATGGCTCTCGACAATATCGCTAGGCTTCCAACGTCGAACTTTAATGTGCGATGGCGCGTTTTGAACGACGGTTTTGGGAGTTCGCCTAAGCCACGTGTCGAACACTGAATGGAATCGCTCGCGTTTGGGAAATACCATCTGCTCCGCAAAAGCGATGCGATATGGGCAACCCGCCTTTGTAAATCCACTTGTGGTTTTTGAACAGTGGCCAACCCGCGGTTGAGTCGGGTTCCACTATTCCTCTTGGTTCTTTAACTCACGTCTAATCCTCGGGTCAGGTTCCGAAAGCAACAACTCAGTCTCGGGAGTTTTGCTATTTAAACTGTGTTCGCGACCGTGGATCCTCTACACAGGCCTCGCCCGCGCGGGTTTAATTCACAGGGTTGTTCGGGTAAATTCCGAGAAACAATAGACAGAGATATGCGGAATTTATACAGTAGTTCAATCATACATGCACAGAGCTCAATCACCTTGCAATCAAACAATTTCTTCACAATTAAGGACTCGAAATGACTCTATGGCAATGCGCACTGAAATTATTCAACTGGAAGCAATTGTGAACACTCAGATTTAATTGCAGAAATCTCTCCTCCCTTCTCCTCTGCTCTCTCTATATACATCCGAGGGATTACATTTATATACATGAACATTTGTCTGTTCGGTTCCTCTGTGAGGACCGTTTTAGAAAATCAATAACCTAATTAAAATAATTCAACTAACTGAGATATGACAGATAGAATAACTGAACTATTCGACTTCTACGACTCTAACTGATCTAAATGATATAGTCAGCTGAGGTATTGACACCTAGCTATTACAATTCAAATATTTTCGACCGCCTACTAGCCACAACATGTGGACAAACCTCCTACATTGCTGGCTAGTGTCTAATGCCCCTGCATCAGACTTCCGAGGGCAATCTTCTTCATGGGCTCCTGTCCATGAGCTCTTCCATTGATCTGCCTATCTTCTGCAACATTCCTTCAGTCATCCAAGTGGCATCTTCCTCTGGCTTGTCCTTCCATTTGATTAAGTACTGAAAGTACTCTCGTCCTCTGGTCCTCTTGAACACTCTTTTGTCCAATATCTTCTCTGGTTGCAATGGCTGTGCTGGAGGTAGCTGTTCCTTCCACTCAATCTGTTCCTTGTCTGCTGCTCTTTCTTCTGCACCATCACCTTCATACTTGTACAAATCTGCAACATTAAAAATGGGAGATATTCCAACATCAGGAGGTAATTCAATCTCATAAGCATTCGCAGAAAAATTTCTAAGTATCTTGCATGGTCCAATATTTTTGAGCTTCAGTTTGTTATATTGCTTCTTTGGGAATCTCTCCTTTCTCAAGTGTGCCAAGACTTGATCTCCTACTTCAAAATGAGCTTCTTTTCTACTCAAGTCTGCTCTGCTTTTGTATCTGATGCTGCTGCCTTGTAGTTGTTGTTTTACTTGGTCATGTATAGCATGGATCTCTGAAGCAAATTCCTCACCATTTGCACTCCTCAGTTTTGCCTTTCCCAAGTTTCTTAACTCTGATATTCCTCTGGGGTACATTCCATAAACAATATGAAATGGACTCTGCCCTGTGCTCCTGTTTGGTGAGTCATTATATGCATATTCGGCCTGGGGAAAAATATAGTCCCACTGCTTGGGATGCTCTCCTGCAAGACTTCTCAACAAATTTTCTAGACTCCTATTCACTACTTCAGTTTGTCCATCAGTATGGGGATGATAAGCTGAGCTGAAACTCAGTTTGGTACCAAGTTTCTTCTATAATGTCCTCCAAAAGTGACCCACAAATCTGGTGTCTCTGTTTGAAACAATACTCTTGGGCAACCCATGTAATCTAACAACTTCTTTGAAAAACAAGTTAGCAACATGGGTGGCATCACTAGTTTTATAGCATGGAATAAAATGTGCCATTTTGGAGAATCTATCCACTACAACAAAGACTGCATCATTCCCTTTCTGAGTCTTGGGAAATCCTCGAACAAAATCCATACTCACCATGTCCCAAGGTCTATCTGGAATAGGCAAGGGAGTGTACAATCCTGCATTCTGGCTCCTTCCTTTAGCATACTGACAGATTTTGCAATTCTTCACAAACTTGTCCACTTCTGCTCTCATCTTGGGCCAGTAATAGAAGTGACTCAGCTGCTCATAAGTCTTATCAGTACCAAAGTGTCCAGCAAGTCCACCACTATGCTTCTCTTTGATCAAATTTTCTCTCATGGAACATCTTGGTACACACAGTTGGCTTCTTCTGAATAACAATTCCTCCTGCAGGAAATAATCTAGCCACTAGCTTCTATCTGTTAAAACAGGGTTACTACATGCCTCAAATGCTTCTTTAAAATATGGATCTGTTTTATACAATTCTTTGAGAAAATAAAATCCCACAACTTTAAAATTTGTTTCTTGAACAAGCATGTGCCTCCTACTCAAAGCATCAGCTACTTTATTGGCTTGGCCACTTATATGTTTCAAAACAAAATTAAAACCTTGGAGATACTCAACCCATTTGGCATGCTTATGTTTCAACTTGGGCTACTGTACAATATACTGCAAAGCATGATTGTCAGAATATAATACAAATTCCCTGGACATTAAATAATGTCTCCACTTTTTCAATGCCTGAACAATTGCATAGAATTCCTTCTCATAAGAGGAATACTTTCTTCTGGTGTCATTCAGCTTTTCACTGAAATATGCCACAGGCCTATCATCCTAACTCAACACAGCTCCAATGGCCTCTCCACTGGCATCACACTTTACTTGAAATGGTTTAGTAAAATCAGGCAGAATCAAAACAGGCTTCTCCGTTATCTTTTGCTTCAAAACTTTAAAGTTTCTTTCTGCTTCAGCAGTCCACTTAAATGGTTGTTTGCTCTTCTTTATTGTTTCAATTATGGGTGCATTGATCTTACTGAAGTTTCTTATAAACTTTCTGTAAAAACTAGCAAGTCCATGGAAACTTCTTACCTCAAAAACATTCCTGGGTGAAGGCCACTCCACAATTGCCTTAACCTTTTCCGGGTCCATCTTCAATCCTTCTGCAGAAACAACAAACCCCAAATACACCAACTCTTCCTTCATGAATGAGCATTTCTTCAGATTTATCAGCAGTTTCTCTTGGTGCAACTTCTTCAAAACATGATTAAGATGCCTTAAATGTTCTTCTCTAGTTCTGCTGAAAACTAATATATCATCCAGATACACTATCACAAATTTACCAATGAATTCTTTCAATACTTCATTCATAAGTCTCATAAAAGTGCTAGGTGCATTTGACAACCCGAAAGGCATTACCATCCATTCATATAATCCTTCATTTGTCTTAAAGGCAGTTTTCCACTCATCACCCTCTCTTATTCTAATATGATGGTATCCACTTTTTAAATCTATCTTTGAGAAATATTTAGCACCACTCAAACAGTCCATCAAATCCTCAACTCTGGGCAAAGGGAATCTGTACCTGATTGTGATCTTATTGATTGCTCTGGAATCAGTACACATCCTCCAGCCTCCATCTTTCTTTGGGCTCAATACTGCTGGTACTGCACATGGACTCAAACTTTCTCTGATCAGTCCTTTGTCCACCAGTTCCTGTACTTGTCTCCTGATTTCTTCATTTTCCTTGGGAGTCATTCTGTAGGCTGCCTTATTTGGCAGATTTGAACCAGGGATAAAATCTATCTGATGGCTGATCTTTCTCACAGGTGGCAGCTCATCAGGTAAATCATCCACAATAATGTCACAATAATCATCTAACATCTCTTGGATTTCTACTGGAAAATCAGAAATCTTTGTAGAAGTAAGAACTACTTTAGGTTTGCAAACTAAAGCAAAACTTACCTCTTCTTCTTCTATCTGCTGCAGATATTCCTTCCTGCTCGGAAACAAGGTCTTTGGATCAATCACTCTGTTGGATGGCTCTCCTTCATCCATGGGTATCAATGTATGATGTACCCCATCCTTGAAGAACTTGTAAGTGTTCTTCTTGCCATCATGCACTGCTGCTCTGTCAAACTGCCAAGGTCTACCCAGCAGTATATGACACACATCCATGGGCATTACATCACACAGGACCTTATCTTTGTATTTTCCCATTTGCAGCTCTATCTCACACTATTCTTTTACAACCAGCTGGTGCCCTTTATGCAACCAGGACACCCTGTAGGGAGTTGGATGCTCCCTTGTCTTCAACTTCAACTTCTCTATCACCTCAGTGGAAACCAGATTGTCTGTGCTGCCACTATCAATGAATAGCTAGCAGCATTTCCCTTGGACTTTGCATATGCTCCTAAACAAAGTCTTCCTTTGTGCAGGCTTAGTGACCTCTTTAGCTTGCTTCAACAAGACCTTATTAACCACCAAGGACTCTCCCCTCTTTGGAAGAATTTATTCTTCAATTTCTGCCTCTTCTCTAGCCTGGGCAACAACAGCATTTCTTGGACCAGCACCCACATTCTCTGGACACTCATAGTGCTTATGTCCCACTTGCTGACATCTATAACACCTCAACTCTCTACCTCTGCCTCTGTCTCTGCCTCCTCTTCCTTTTCCTCTGTAAGAACCCCTTCTGCCCCTTGCATCATCCTCTGCAGATGCATTCTGAGGTGAGCTACTATTAGCTCCATCCCTGGGTGTAGTAGGCTTTCCTCTACCACCCTAACTTCCCTTTCCACGGAAAGTACCTCTCTTCTTGGCAGACTGTTTCCTCAGGAGTTTCTCCTCTGCTTTCAAGGCCATCTGGTAGGCCTCTTCCACTGTCTTAGGAGACAGAAGACCAATCTCATCTTGGATCTCCAACTTGAGACCATTCACATATCTGGCAGTCTTCTCTGGTGTGTCTTGAAATTGCCCAGCTCTTATGCTCACTCTATAGAATTCCTCTGTGTATTCCTTTACTGTCAGCAACCTCTGTCTCAGGTTCTGCATTTGCTTATACAATGTCAGCTGGTAATCACTAGGCAAGAATTTACCTTTTAATTTAGCCATCATTCTGGTCCAGCTCTTGATAGGTTGCTTGCCAACTCTCCTCCTTTCTGCCTGCACTCCATCCCACCAAAGTGCAGCATGTCCTTTCAGCTTTGTCACCGCAAACTTGACCTTTTTGTCTTCACTTATTTCTTCATAATCGAAGCACTTATTCATTTCGTTTAGCCAGTCCACCAGCTCCTCTAGATTTAGTCCCCCTGCATAACTCGACACTTCAATTTTGGGCTTAACTGCAGACCCCAGAACAATTCTAAGGAGCCTCATGTCAGGAGGAATCTCAACATTTTCTTCAGCTTCTTTTGTTTCAGGTTCGTTGATGTCTTCAGGATCTCTGGTCTGTCTTCGCTCCATGGCATCCATTCTGGCCTCGACCCTCCGCAACATCCCCGACACCTCTGCGTTGGCAACAGGTCTCGTTCTGCCAACACCTCTACCAACTTGGATTGCCATGTCAGCTTTTGCAAAAACAACCTTAAAACAATGGCTCTCATACCACAAATGACGCAAAAAAACCGAATTCAGACCCTTCTAAGGAGAGGTGGTTCACTACAATCGCTCTGTCGACATCTCCCTTAGTTTACCCCCACGTGGTTCTTTATTTTCCTTGCAATTTTATTTATCAATTTTGGAGAAAATTGATAAATAAATACATTCAGTAGCTTTTGATATGATAGATTGCATCTCCCGGCTTATATATTTAATTCCGAACCTTTATAATCAAAGTTTAACCCTTCGAACGTGTATTAGTGCCGACGCTCTGTTTTGACTGTACAATAACCCTGTGGCCCCGGGCCCACATATATATCAATGGTCTAATCAAATTTTCGTATCGTACCTGGCTATCCTCCGTGCACCTTTAGCCAACGACCACCGTCCGATGACCCCTTCCCAGATCAACGGCTCTCAACAATATCGCTAGGCTTCCAATGTCGAACTTTAACGTGCGATGGCGCGCTTGGACGGCGGTTTTCCGGGGGTCCACTTCGCCACGTGTCGCTTACCCTATGGAATAGCTCGCATTTAGAAAATATCGCCTACCCCGCAAAAGTGGTGCGATATGGGAAACCCGGGGCCGTTGGAGAGGTAAATCCCCTATGTGGATAGAGGCGATCCCTACTAGCCTAGACCGGGTCTAGCAACAATCATTCACGCTATAGCGTAGGTTCCTAATTGAAAATAAACCAACTAACGATGAAGGCCTACCTGGGATCCAACGCCGCCGCTTGTAGAAGAGGTAGCGCTCCCGTTCCATAGCCCTGGCAGATCAAAATCCCCACGATCTCCGTGATAGGACACCTGCACAAGAGAGAAACAAAACAAACGCAAGCGTAAAATCCAGTAGATACAACTATATGTCAGTCAAAAAGGACATAACTCATCATCATAAACCATAACAAGAGTGGAACCATAACCAATAGTCTCTTATTATTAATCAATCAAAGGAAGAATACAACCATAGTTCTGACGTTGAATTCTCCTTCGGAGGTTCGCCAGCAGAACACATCTCGAAAAGCCTGTCAAGGATGGGACAAACCTCTCTCTTCGGATCTTGACAATAGTCTCCTTGCTTGGATTTGGCCTTAAGGGAGTTATGGAGGCTCTTGCAGCATAAGGCTCTTGGGAATTTGGGAACTTGAAGACTCTACCATTCAGCCATTCAGCCCCTTCATCAATGGATGAAGGCTATATTTATAGAGGAGAGGAGGAGGTTTGGATCCCTACAATAGTGGAAGGGAGGCCTTATCCCTTGGGAGGTTCCCCATAAGGTGGAAACAAGAGGCCAAAGGAGGAAGGTCGTGGTTATTCAGTCAAAACCACTCCTGATAACTCATCCACGAAGTTGTTGTAATCGAAACTTCGCCTCTTTTTTAAAAAAAATTCCAAAAGCAGATTGGCGCAGGTGCTTAACTGGGACAGAGCGCCAATTGGTGCGGGCTCAGTCTTAATTTTCCCCCATTGGCATGAGGACATAACGGGCTACCAGCGCCAAGGAAAAAACATGTGTTTTTAGGGGTCTGCTCAGGAAATGATCAACAAAAGAAATGTTGTCCTCATGGAAAGGGATGCAATGATGGTATTTTCAAGGCATGAAACTGCTTATCGTCGCTTAAACGACCCTCCAATGGGCGAGATGGGGATTGCAGGGATGGGAAGGACAAATTACCGTGTACCTGGTTGTATAAGTCACCTCGGTTTAACGAAGCTTGGGGGGCATGTACCTCGAATTGAGTCACCATGCTGGGGGCATGCTTACTTTTTCAAGCATAGTTTGTTTCCGTTTCAAGCTTGTGTAAAAATGAAATCGGTTTCAAGCATAGTTTATCTTTGTTTCAAGATTGTGTAAAAATGAAACCATTCACATTTTACCACAACTTAAGGTGGACTGCAATCTTACCCCTCGCTTTCTTAGAGCCTTGCCAGCGCACCGAAGACGTGCCCCCAACCTGACTCCCAGAAGCCAAAGGCAATGGCGGGCGACCGTTGGACCATACTTCGAGCACCTTGGGAATGCCAGGGCAGTCTCGAAGAAGATGGTCTCTCGTGCACAACATGCAAGGGAACTTGACTTTCCGTGGAGGGTTGGAAGGTTTATCAAGAGGAGACTTCTTAGGCGCAATAGCCGCGGAGCTATCCTCTCCTTTATTGGACTTCTTCTTCTTTGCCTTCTTCTTCTTCTTCTTAGCCACCTGGTTACTCGAATCCAGACTTTTACCAGGCGAAGTAGAAGAGGAGGATGCAGAAATAGACGAAGAAGGGGAGAGGTCCACCTTGGAATCAACATGACGTTGTTCAGGCAGAGGAACTGATTAAATAGTAACCGGGACATTCGGGACCACAGAGGTTGAGAACAACCAAACAGGAAACCCAACAGTTAACCCGGGAAGGGACAATGTTTCCATATAAGGAGCACTAACATTTCCAAAGGAGAAAAATGACCAAGATTCCCATCGGAGGGGATTCCTTGGTTGGTGAACTCCGGAAAAATTTCCATGGGAGACAACCCAAAACAACACCCTAAGGAAACTAACTTTAACCAAGAATATTTCGTGGGCAGTTAATTTTTAAAACATTGAAACAATACTCTACTGTTTCATATTTTAAGAGTCGAGAAACAAGCAAAAGGTGACTCTATCTCTTTCAATTTTGAAACAAGTGTGAAAGGACAAGCGCTTGATGATCCTTTCAAATTTAAAGAGTCGGAAAAGATCAAAATGACTACTCTGGTAATCTAGGCAAAGGGTGTACCAGATATCCGTGAACTGCAATATACACCTTGGTTTCAAAATGAAAGAGAAATCAACCAAGGACTTAACGTACGTGCAGGCAAGCTCCCCGAATGCTGTGTCCGGTGTATCACGGGTATAAGGCGGCAGATTCGGCTTCCTATGGATAAAGGATAGAAACTTAGTGGGGTCTCCCTTTATATACGCGACGGTACAGGGAGCACAAGTCCGTACTAGCGCCGTTCAAAGCCAAGAGGCGTACCGCCTACTAGGTTTAATGACGCCGAAACACGTCTCTAACCTAGACCTCTAAATATTTCGTTAATGTTTCAATGTTGCCTTAGTTGCAACTTAATAGATTTTAATGCTAATCTTCAATTATGTCTCGGTTTCGTTGCCCTACCGTATGTCATATGACAATCTCCTAAATGCACTCTATATGCCACAATATATCATTTCATTCGATGAAAGCTATTTATGAGAGAGTTGAGAGATTTTCACACAATAACGAAATGAACAGAAAACAACCAATGATACCTATAATGCAGCTAATGAAAACTAAAAAGATTTTCGTTCAAGGTTACTAATCACTAATAACACCGAAAAGATCTAATTCACATTAACTAATGAAAAGCAAAAGAGATTTTTTTTATATTTTCAATGTTTCGTAGGAGTCGCCAATTTTGTGGGAGGTAAACTCTCTCATGTGGAGTCGCATGCGATCCCTACTAGCCCATACCAGGTCTAGCAACAATCATTCACGCTATAGTGCAGGTTCCTAATTGCAAATAAACCAACTAGCGATGAAGGCTTACCTGGAATCCAACGCTGTTGCTTGTAGAAGAGGTAGCGCTCCCGTTCCTTAGCCCTAGCAGATCACGATCCCCACGATCTCCGTGATGGACACCTGCACATGCGAGAAAAAAAACAAACGCAAGCGTAAAATCCAGTAGATGCAACTATATGTCAGTTAGAAAGGACATAACTCATCATTATAAACAACAACAAGAGTGGAACCATAACCGATAGTCGTTTATTATTAATCAATCAAAGGAAAATTACAACCAAGTTCTGACGCTGAATTCTCCTTCGGAGGGTCGCCAGCAGAACACGTCTCGAAAAGCCTGTCAAGGATGGGACAAACCTCTCTCTTCGAATCTTGACAATAGTCTCCTTGCTTGAATTTGGCCTTAGGGGAATAATCAAGGCTCTTGCAGCATAAGGCTCTTGGGAATTTTGGGAACTTGAAGACTAGCTATTCAGCCATTCAACCACTTAGCCCCTTAGCCCCTTCATCAATGGATGAAGGCTATATTTATAGAGGAAAGGAGGAGGTTGGGATCCCTAAAATAATGGAAGGGAGGCCTTATCCCTTGGGAGGTTCCACATAAGGTGGAAAAAAGAGGCCAAAGGAGGAAGGCCGTGGTTATTCAGGCGAAACCACTCCTGATGACTCATCCACGAAGTTGTTGTAATCGAAACTTCGCCTCTTTTTTTAAAAAAATTTCCATAAACAGAGTGGCGCGGGTGCAACACTGGGACAGAGCGCCAATTGGCGCGGGCTCAGTGTTAATTTTCCCCCATTGGCGCGAGTACATAACGGGCTACCAGCGCCAAGGCAAAAACAGGTGTTTTTAGGGGTCTGCTCATGAAATGATCAACAAAAGAAATATTGTCCTCATGGAAAGGGATACAATGATGGTATTTGCAAGGCATGACACTGCTTATTGGTCACAGAAATGACCCTCCAATGGGCGAGATGGAAATTTCAGGGACAGTGACAAATTACTGTGTTACACCCGCCTTTGTAAATCCACTCGTGGTTTTTGAACAGTGGCCAACCCACGGTTGAGTCGGGTTCCACTATTCCTCTTGGTTATTTAACTCACGTCTAATCCTCGGGTCAAGTTCCGAAAGCAACAACTCAGTCTCGGGAGTTTTTCTATTTAAACTGTGTTCACGACCGTGGATCCTCTACACAGGCCTTGCCTACGCGGGTTTAATTCACAGGGTTGTTCGAGTAAATTCCGAGAAACAATAGATAGAGATATGCAGAATTTATACAGTATTTCAATCATACATGCACAGATTTCAATCACCTCGCAATCAAACAATTTCTTCACAATTAAGGACTCGAAACGACTCTATGGAAATGCGCACTGAAATTATTCAACTGGAAGCAATTGTGAACACTCAGATTTAATTGCAGAAATCTCTCCTCCCTTCTCCTCTACTCTCTCTATATACATCCGATGGATTACATTTATATACATGAACATTTGTCTGTTCGGTTCCTCTGTGAGGACTGTTTCAGAAAATCAATAGCCTAATTAAAATAATTCAACTAACTGAGATATGGCAGATAGACTAACTGAACTATTCGACTTCTATGACTCTAACTGATCTAAATGATATAGTCAGCTGAGGTATTGACACCTAGCTGTTACAATTCAAATATTTTCGACCCCCTACTAGCCACAACATGTGGACAAACCTTTTACATTGCTGGCTAGTGTCTAATACCCCTGCATCATTTTTTCTATGGACCAAAATGCCATCCTTCATATTGCATTTAGTTGGAAGATCACGAATTGATGTATTTTTGAATAAGTTCATTCTGTTTTACAATAAGTTCAATGGCTTCATCATTTCTCCTCCAAATGTGCAACATGTTTCAAACGAAGTTGTCTACCCACCATACAGAATAGCTTGGACGACAGTTTTTTGCCGGAATCCGGTAAAATAAAATTCAAAAAATCAGGTAGCTGGAGTGTTTGAATTACATTTTTGATAGTGAAAATGGATTCAACACTATAAAAAACCCTTAGGGCACCTAAAATACTGAAGTTTAACAACTGTAAACAAGATTATGATAAATCTTTGCCAAATTTTTTCAAAATATCTGCCAGATTATAGGTCATTTTGTATGCTGGGTAGACTACAACTGTTTCAAACTAATTATCAGTGATGTCATGCCAGTTGAAAAATGGTAATTCCTTGATGGATCTTTGAGAATGTGGCCTCATGTGAAGTCACTAGACGTGACTCCAAAGAATAACCAAATGGAAAGCCACATAACACATGCTGCTAATATGGGGAATATAAAATATTTACGATGCAACACTAAGAACCATGGATATGCCACTTTTATTAGTATATTTAAGAGTTGCTCCTAATAATGATTAGCCTTATGTTCTAATTGCAGACATGTCGAAACCTTGGGAATGTGAAAGCATGAATGAACATAGTTTTGATGTTTTCTTAAAACCCTAATTTTTTTAATCTACTTTAAAACAAACAACTAGTAAAAAACATTCTCCGGAAAATAAATGAATGAAAAATGCCATAAAACCTAATGTCAATGATGAAGATAGACATGAAAGCATAGGCAATGTGCCTCATGGACATGCTAACACTTTTAGCCTTCAAGAAAAGAGATTTACCATTACAATTGACAAGGATATCTTTTAAGCACAGACTGACCCAAAACTTACATATAGAGGCTGAAAAATTTTGGGTGGTGTTATAGTGGCCACAATAATTGGAAAAGCACTGGTAGAATCCAACATCTTTTCCTACGTCCCTATAATATATTAAGTATTGTTAATATTGCAAAGAAGTGTTGAACTAGACACTATGGGCACTCCTTGAGTTACTTAACCTGTTATAGACACGTCCTTCCCCTTTCTTCATGCTAGATATTGTTAGTCATCACGCTGAAACAATAGCTCACACATGTAAGTCTTCGATGATGATGCAGAAAAAATGACAGAGAGATTATTGTATTTAGAGATTTAAATTGAGTTTCTAGTGTTTCTCTGCTGCCAGTTGGCCTGTTCAGTACCCCAACGGAGTCACTTAAGAAATCACAAGCATTGCTTCGCTGTCAGCAGGCCTATTCAGTAAACCGACGAAGTTGCTTTCATCACCTCTCTATGTTGGAATCCTTTCTCAATCCTTTACCCTTTGTTTGATTTTGCATGCACATTGACATCATTTATTAGGTGTTTATTGTGCTAGGGTGGATGAAAAATCCTGACTTATTTTACAGGAAAGAGAGGTTGTTTCTCATTTGAAAGAAACTAAAAGATTTTCCTGACTTAGGTTTTCCCTCATGTCACATTTCCATATCATATCTCCCAGTAACAGGTGGACAATGAAAACATACCTTGAAATATTCAGGACTATTCTAAGCACAAGGTTCAGGTTTCAGATATAGGTCATGTGAACCAATTAGGGTTCCCCACGAGCACCTATTTGTATTTTTCTTATTAATGAGTTAGAATGATAGGAAATATGTTTAGGATGAAATTTTGATAATTATATCTAAGATAGGTTTCCTCTGGGAGTAGCAATCACAACCACATGCGACCATTTGAATAAGGTTTCAAAATTAGGGAAAAGTAACCAAAGAAACTCTTCTAGGGTTTCAGCATGTGCAAAGAGGCATAAGGGAAGATCAATACATCATACAAGGTTTGTAGGGAACATGCATTGAACAAGGATTAGATGAAAATGTGAAAGCTAATGTAGTGCCATGCAACATAGAGAACAAATGCAATGCTAGGTAATCAACCAGTGTATGTTGTGCAAGGAGAAGATAGTATTAAGTGTAAAATGAATGCATGATGTAATGAAACATCCAAAACTACATCCAATGTAGGAAAAACTATGCAGTGCAATGCAATGTCATGCAATCAAAATAATCTAATTGTGAAAAAAAGGGCCATATAATGTGTATGTAAACAATTTTAAATGCAATGTAGCGAAGAGAAATATAGACAGATGAATACAAGATAAATGCATAATGTAATGCAAAAAACCAAACTACTTAAAATAAATAACATACAAGAAAATCACGTATAAACCCTAAGTATCCTAAACATAAAACCCCTAACAAGTAGACTCTAATAATCAAACCCTAATAAGTAAACCCTAACTTGTCTAAACCTAAAACCCTAATTTAACCAGAGAGGAGATAAGGTCACGTGAATTCAAATTTCCATTGCAACCATCACCATTTTTTCTGACTTGCAAAAACCAAGGTATCAACAATTAGACCCAATACAAAGTATTGTGTCAAAAAATAAATGTTTACTTATAAAACATGCCCAAGAGCAGGGCGGTCACATCTGTTGGGAGGAAAGCATGCCAAAAAATATTGTCCCAACCAGGCCGTAATCCTATCCTGGTAGGCAAAATGATAAACTTGAAAACCATGATCATTTGTCCACGATATGCATTCATTTATTCTAAACCCTAAATCTAGCATAAGAGAGACAAGATGTCGCCTATTTGTAGAGGAATTCCCCAGATAAGATTCTTCCATCTAGTCATAAATCCTATCATGGTACTCAAAATGAGAAACTTTAAAACCATGAAAACCTTTCCGAGATGAGGATTCACCTGGTGTAACTGTGATATGAGAAAAATATAGCACAAAAACCCTAATATGCTCCTATTCATGGATTTTGTCAAGGACATGAGGACCTGACATAACCATCAACGGGAGTTGAAGTGACTCATTGTCCTAACAAACCTCTGAATTTTCAAATGGTATATCATCGAATATCAATGGTTTCGCAAGATCAACAAATGAATGCACACAACCATCATCAGTTGTGATAGCAAAAAAATTATTGACTAAATCGCTAGTTTGATCAAATGTCTGAAAATTGATAGACTAGTTGTTCAGATTGAGGTGAATCAATCAGATGAGTTTCATGGAAGGGATGAGTCATATGACTTCTTCCTTCACATACATCTAATTTCCAATAAGGTGAAAGATGGGAATTTTTTTTTACTCTTTTCCTCTTCAAAAGGTAACATAGCACCAACTTGTGTCTGAACAATCTGCACAAACTAGGTGAGAATCGAAAGAATTTGAAAGAATTTTTAGCGTAATCTTTTCAAACAAATCAAAATAGAAGCAGTTGCACATAACGACTAGTAGAAGATGAAATGATTCTCTCAAAGAAACATCACTCAAATCAAAATCTTTTAGAAATGAGCTTTCATCTAGCGATATGGTGTTGAAAGGAGAATCTTGTGAGGAAATGTGAGGTCCCTATAATACTAGTGTAGCCCCCATATTGTTATTGTTGTGTCCATGTAGCCCCTATATTGTTATTTTTGTGTCTATTTAGCCCCCATATTGTTATTGTTGTGCCCCATAAAATACCACTATTGTTATTGTTTTTCCCTTGCATTATTATTGTTATGTAGGCCCTGATTATATTGTGACCCTTTAGACTCCTATATATACCAAGGAGGTCTTGTCATTTGTATCATACAATAATTGTTCATTTATGTGATGTAAAAGGATATTTCCTCCTCGAATTGGATTATTTTAAAGTCGTTGATCTATCTCTTCTTCTATTTTGTCATCTGGTTACATAACATTTGGTATCAGGGCTTTGGATCTTATTGTTTCGCTACTTCAAACATGTCATCTTGGAATTTTCACTATAACTTTTTGTTCTGCGAGGATTTAGAAGTTGAAATTTTGAACACATGGAGCCAAAATATTGGTGCACAATGTGTAAAAATTTCAAAGCTTGATTCATTATATTATCAAAGATTGATTCAAGGAAGTTAGGGTTTTTGTATGCTCCACAATTCTATCTCAAACATGTGTCTTGGAGAATATCATCATAAATTTCGTTTCGAGATTCCAAATTAAATTTCGTAAAAAGTGGATAAAAGCGCACACACTGTAGTTTCTTGGCTACCATGTTCAAGATCAAAGGCTAAAACAGTGACACGTGGCATTATGTACCATTTTTATCTACTAAACCATTCCATATGCAGGTCATCTTGGGAGATTTGTCCTAACTTTATCTTGAAGAATCAAATATCAGTATAACTAGTGGTAGTGGAAAGAGGACACAAAGGGATACCATAGGATGAAATTTTAGATCTTGGGAGGCCAAAATTACAGAGATACAATAGTTTCAAGATCAAGCTCCTAAAAGCAAGAAAAATGTGTGTATTTTTTAAAATTTGCATAAATTTTGTTTGAAAAATAAATTTGAAGTGATTCAAAGGGTATAATGAAGCACATATATCATTGTTTGGTTCCCAAATGTCTTGAAACAAAAAAAAATGGACATACTCAGTATGCAACCAGAAATATCTACTATGATGCATGAAGAAGAGGAAGTAATGCAACATGATATATCGAAATTACGAGACCAAGTGCAACAAATTTCTCTCTCGCAAAGAGTAACCAAAAATGAACTAGAAGCTAAGATGAATGGTTTGAAGAATGGTTTAAAAGAAGACATGGAAGGTTTGAAGAATGGTTTTAAAACATAAATGAAAAGGGACCTTGAAGGTTTGAAGGAAGCTTTGACCAAGTTGCTATAATAATTGGTTCTTAGAGGTGACAAGGTAATCCATGAAAATCACGATGAGGAAAAAAAAAAAGAATTATGATTTTAGAGACTCAAACGTTGGGTTTAAGAACCACCACATTCCAAAGATAGATATGAAGAATTTTGATGGAAAGGATCTGGTAACATGGATACTACAGATGTAGTAGTTCTTTGATCTTCACGATGTGCAACACACAAAAAATGTACGAATTTCATCTTTATATTTAAAACCCAATTAATTTGTATGCTATCGATGGATTTGTTATCCTAAATAACTAGTCACTTGGACACTTTTTACAAAGAAATTGATAACACATTATGAGGATACAAAGAGAAATACCTTCTTTAGTCAGTTGATAGATCTCAAACAAAAGAGTTAAATGGCGGAGCACATTGAGGATCTACAAAGATTGATTATCAAGGTAATTTATGTTCTAGAGGAGCATATGATTTATGTATTCATATGGAATTTAAGGATAACATCCAACATGAGGGTCACCTTTGGGATCCTAATTCATTGAAAAATGCATTCAGGGCGGCAAGAAAAGTTAAAATTAAAATTATGGAAACAACGAGGTCTATCGCTCAAGATGGAAGTGTTGTTTCTCCTAGCCTCCCACAACCTAGAAGGTTGACACCGCAACAATTGGAGGAAAAAAAATCAAGAGGGATTTTTTTCCAGTTGTGATAGAAAATACACTAAAGGTCACAAGTGTGTTAAAAATAAATTATTTTACATAGATTATGAAGAGGAGGAGGAAAAGGAACACGAAACATCAAAGAAGAGGATATACACCAGGAACCAACCCAGAGAACGAAGAAATGAATCCGACAATATCTTGTAATGAATTCATGGGAATTTCCACTCCTAAAACTCTCAAGGTATGAGGATATATCAAGAAGAAAAAGCTAATTGTGTTGATTGATTCAAGTAGTACCCATAATTTTATTCATTGTAAGATATCCATAATTGAATTGATTTCTATATCCAACACTAGAGTGTCAAGTGATATTTGCAAATGGAGGAACTATAATTTGCTCAAGTAAGTGCCATAATATCAAGCTAACCATGGGTGAATATATATTGAATATTACAAATTTCCCAATGTTTTCGATTCCAATGGGTGGTGTTGATGTTGTATTAGGATTCCAATGGTTACAATATTTGGGGACAATAGCTTTTAATTTTCAATAAATTTTCTTGAATTTTTTTTTGGGAATGAAGGGAAATTGAATTAAAGGGTATCAAAGGGAAACCGAGGAAGATAATACGATCTAATGGCATAAAAAATATTTTGAAGAAAGGAAAACAAATCATAATTTAAAAATTATGCTCACTCGATGTTCAAACAATGAAATCATCAATTTCTCCAGATCTCCAAAGAATCTTAGACAATCATTTCAAGGTATTTGAGACTCCCAAAGGTCTCCCACCTAGTCGTGATCATGATCATGCTATTCACACTATTCTAAAATTTTTTCCACCAAACATTATACCTTACAGATATACATATGCCCAAAAGAGTGAAATTGAATGTATGGTTGCAAAAATCCTAGAGGCGGGTATAATTCAACCTAGACAAAGTTTTTTCTCTTCTCTAGTAGTATTGGTGCACATGAAGGATGGATCATGGCGTATGTATCCAAATTATATAGAGCTCAATAAGATCACCGTTAAAGATAAATTCCCCATTCTTGTCATTGATTAATTACATGGAGAAAATTACTTCACCAATTTGGATCTTCGTTCGAGATATCATAAAATTAGAATGAATACAAAAGACATTCCAATAATAACATTCATAACTCATGAAGGTCATTATGAATTTTTGGTCATGCCTTTTGGCCTTACTAATGGACCTTCCACATTTCAAGGTTTGATGAATTCCACTTTCAAACTCTTTCTTAGATAATTTAAATTAGTATTTTTTGATGATATACTAATTTACAACAAGTCTTCGAAAGATCATGTTCAACATGTTGACAGGGTGCTTAAAATATTGGAGGAGAAACAATTGTAGGCAAAACCATCTAAATATTTCTTTGGGGTACCAAAGGTGGAATATTTGGGTCATATTGTATCTGATGAGGGTGTTAAGGTACACCCTAACAAAATTAAAGCCATTAAGGAATGCAAAATTCCCACAACCATAAAGCATATTCGAGGATTTCTCAAGTTGACAAGGTATTATCGCAGGTTTGTTAAGAGTTATGGGAAAATAACAACACCTCTAACAACATTACTCAAGAACGATGTTTTTTTTGGACTCCAGAAGCAACTAAGGCCTTCAAACATTTAAAGAGGCAACGTGCCAAGCTTTGGACTTAGCTACACCATAATTCACAAAAAACCATTAATGTGGAATGTGATGCCTCAGGAAATGAAATTGGTGTTGTTTTAATGCAAGAAGGAAGACCCATTTCTTTTGAAAGTCATCCAATAAAGAGAAAGTATTTAAAAAAACCTATTTATAAGAAGGAAATGCTGGAAAAACCCTAAAACAATGACACCTTTACCTAATGGAAAGACACTTCAAGGAAAAAACAGATCATGATAGTCTTAAATACTTTTTGGAACAAATATTATCTTCAAAAGAGCAACAAAAAAGGGTCACAAATATGTTGGGTTGCGACTTTGCAATCATCTACAAAAATGGGAAGCAAAGTGTTGTTGCAGATGCACTCTCAAGAAGGGATGAGGATGTGGAAGCATTTCTTTGTGCCATTTCTATTATCCAACCTGATTGGATATATGAAGCAATAGATGAATGGAAGAATGACGAAGAGGTGCGGAAACATTCAAAATTTACAACGATATCCTAGTACATCTGATACATTTATCTGGAAAAATGATTCAATATGGTACAAATATCACTTTTATATATGTAAGAACTCCTAACTCAAACAAAATATTCTTTTGGAATTGCACACCTATCCTTTCAAAGGGCGCTCAAGATTTTAAAAATCTTACCACAAGGTCGAGAAGGAATTTTTTCGAGATGGACTTAAACTTGATATTCATAATTTTGTGGTGGAATGTTTGGTTTTCCAACAAAATAAAGCTGATATAATTAAACCCCAAGTCTGTTACAACCTTTAGCCATTCTTAGTTAGCATTAGGTGTAGGTATTAAAGGATTTTATCGCAAGTTTATTGAAGTCTGAAGGAAATAGTGTCATCATGGTGGTGATTTATAGACTTACCAATTATGCACACTTTTGTGCACTATCTCATCCTTTAAAATCCAGTACAATTGCCTCTACATTTATGGAAAAAATTCAAAAGCTACAAGGAAACCAAAAGATTGTTGTAAGTGACAGAGATCCCATTTTCACTTGAAATTTTTGGACAAAATTATTTTCTTGTCTTGGTACTTAATTAGATCATCGCTCATCTTATCATCCTCAATATTATGGGAAAATTGAGATAGTGAACAAATTTTTGGAAGGATATCTTCGTTGCTTTGTATCTGATAAGAAAACACAATGGTTCAATTTGTTACCTCTGGTAGAATGGTAATATAATACTTCCTTCCATGCCACAGAAAAAAATGACCCCATTTATGGCTCTTTATGGATATCATACACCATCCATCACATAATATTTAAGAGAAAATTCTAAGGTTCAAGAGTATCAACAATAAGTTTTGCAACTCTTAAAGGATAACCTAATCTGGTGCATAATCAAATGAAACAATAAGCAGATCAACATCACAGTGAAAATTGGGTATTTTTATGGCTACAAAAATACAAACAAATGTCCCTCAAGCAAGCTAAGAGGTATAAAAAATTATCACCCAAGTGCTATGGTCCTTACAAGGTGTTGCAAAAGATTGATACAATGTCATACAAATTGGAGTTTCCCGCATCTTCCCGATTACATCCAGTTTTCCATGTTTCATACTTAAAAGAAGGTTATAGGTGACAAGATTCTAGTTCAAAAAATACTTCTATAACTTGATGAAGAAGGAAAAATCATATTAGAGCCTGAATCAATCACGGAAACAAGAATATGGAAGTTATGGAATTAGCCAATTTCAGAGTAACTCATTAAGTGGAAGAACTTACTTGCTGAAGATTCCACATGGGAGGATGAGTATTTTATGTATAAGCATCCAGAACTACTCAAGCCTTGCGGACGAAATTTTTTTGAAGGAGAGGGTCATGTGAGGTCCCTATAATACTAGTGTAGCCCCCATTGTTATAGTTGTGTCCATGTAGCCTCCATATGGTTATTGCTAAAGCCCATGCACAACTTAAATATTTTTGTGCCCTTACATTATTATTGTTATGCAGGCCCTGATTATATTGTGACCCTTTAGAATCCTATATATACCAAGGAGGTATTGCCATTTGTATCATCCAAGAATTGTTCATTTATGTGATGTAAAAATGAGGTTTCCCCTCAAAGAGTTTTATTTTCAAGTCATTGATCTATGTTTTCTTTTGTTTTGTGATCTTGTTACAATTATGAAATCCGAATGTGAATTTACTTGGTGGATATCATAAGAAACATGAGAACCTAACATAACCATCAATAAAATATGAAGGTCCCAAATTATTTATAAGTATGTAAGTGATCAAAACTGCCCATCAAATTTCCTTGCCGAGATGGACAAGTGAATACACAAATCATCATTAGATATAATTAAGGAATACCTGAATACCTTTTCAATAGGATGACAATTGCTAAAAATAATTTGACTGATTCAACAACTCACATGAGAATTTCAAGAATAAGAATGTTAGCCATCAGTATTTTTTACATGTTAGTGATGACTATATCTACAACTGAGTTTTCTAGAAACTGATTTCCTTATGTCAATATGTCATCCAGAAAACCCTCCTAAAACTTTTTCACCTTTCTACCTTTTCAGTTCGCCCATGTCGAATATCAAAACCTCATATCACAATCCTATCTAGCTTCAGCCTTATTGGTCTGCCCATCAGCTTTAAAAGGAAAATCCACATCTGTTTCAAAAGTCTCCCCTATGTTAGGAAGTGGCTCTTTAGGACATTTCGCCTTTGGCAATCATCAAAAAGCCAAAAAACCTCCATCTCACCACCATGACCCATCCTTTTTCTTATCATGAAATTAATGACAATTGTACTTTAAGTCGCGCTACACCATCCCTAGATCTCAAGACTGTGAGCAAAATCCAATCTCACAAGCCGACTATTAGGTTTTTATGCTGTTCTATGGTTCTGGTTTTGCCACAAAGATAGGAAATGTATTTTCATCTCATGGAGAAATGTTTGAGCTTAAGCAGAGGAACAAATTGCCTGAACCACTTGAGCCTTTAGGATATGTCTCAAAACGTAAAGCTATCCTGGACTTTGCCACTCTTTTTCTAAAGAGTTGAAAAAATCACAGTAAGAAAGGGTCATCACTGTCTCAGCAAACTGGTAAATTGTCAAGGCCCATAACCTCCTTCATTTACAAGCAGAGGGTTAGGGCGCCTCCTTCATCCACAAGCAGAGGGCGCTGGCCAATATTGACTTGGAAGATTGCAAAGGTCCAGGTTTGCTTTGTATTGAACAGTGGAACAATGTCTCCAGGTTTTATGAATTTGAGTGATGGTCATAACAGGAACAGAGTTTGGAATATGCTAGGAAGGAGAGTCTGGTCTGATAAAGGAGATCATCTGAAACTTTCAAAGTCATGAGAATTATTGAACTTTAGAAAGGCCTGTCATCAGTAAAACATTCCAAACATAAGAAGCCTATTTATCCACAAGATTAAATAGAGTAAATGCTGACAAATGCCATTACCCAGGCAGAAAGAAAGTTCTTGGTTTATCAAAATGCACTAACCTCCATAAGTCACAAAGATGATTTAACAAGTAATCTGTCATGAGATGACCAAGCCAAATGATAAATATCTCAGTCACCCTTAGAACAGTGCAGGGAGACAATGTCACTGTGATTAGGGTTTCTTCTGAAACACAGTAATGCTTGCAAGTAAAGATGCTAAGATTGGTGTTTTAAGTGGTTTACTTACCACCACATTCAGAGAAAGGTTGTGTCAAACATAATTGTCAAAAAGCCTTCAGATACCTTACCTGATGAAGAGCCTCCTCCATATATGAGCAGATGGCCAAAGCCTTGGACATGGTTGAAGACTGATTAGTCAGAAAGATGTAGTGGGAAGATGCAAAGGGAGAGAGCAAAGGTCTTTTACATAGGTAAAAAGTGGTGGTTATGCTTCAAAATGCATTGCCCATAGTAAAATATCTCTCAAAATACACATCATGATGGACTGGGAACATTATGATTATATATGCCATTGATGTCAAAAAGGGGCAGTTTCCTTAAGGGAAGGGATCAAAAAACAATACACGGTCACATGCCCAAAGTCCAGAAGGCGCTTTTCAAGAAAGCAGAGAATTATGTTATAAAAGGAAACAGCCAATACATGGCACTTACAGTCCAGAGGGAAACCTGTAAACCACCTAAGAACAGAGATTGTTAAACTAGTTGGAAGGGCACAGGCGATCTCCTGTTAAGTGATAAAACAACTTTCAAATGCCTTTGACAGATTTTGAATGACTTGTCTTTTGTTAACATTTCACCTAAAGTGTCAAACAGGAGACAGAGTTGAGGTTTTGAAATGTCTCTCTTATGAGAATAGGTATATAACTTCATGAATGGGCAAAGCAAATTTGATGAACTGTCACTGTTTAAAATAGCTTGATAACAAACACAGTTTTGTATCATTTAGAAAGGCAGAGATATCATCAAGTCCAAATAGGACCGGCAAAGTTTAAATACTTGCAGTGATAAAGAAATTAAGAAAGCAAATAAAGACATTAACTCTCAAAGCAAGGAAATGCCACCGTTTGAAAGAAAGACTTCACTGTGTTCAAAAGATAGCCGTGGGTTCTTTATTTATGTATTTCAAATAAACAATGAAAGTAGCCGTTGAAGGTGTGTTAAAAGAGTGGAATAGGGGAGTACGAAGGTCATTGTCGAAATTCAAAACCAAACTCCGCAGCCCCCGAGTATCAAAGCGTTTTTTGAGCAAATTGAAGTTTTTCTGCACCGGTTAAGGCCGCGCGACGTGCCTGGATTTGTGCGCGACGTGCCTGGGCGGAAATTTACACAGGGCCCTTTGTCGGCGCGACGTGCCTGTACGTTGGCGCGACGCGCCTGTACAAGGCCGCCCGACCACCCGACAGGCCGACCCGACAAGCATTGTATGAGCGACGTGCTGGGTCAAAGGAGTGCCGCGCAGGTTTTAAAGGTTTGTAATGCTGCTCCGGCCCTGCACAAGGGTTTTTCATGAATCTTAAGAAGTATTTCTCATACATTTTGCCGTGCTATTCAAATCCACCTCAAAGCTACAAGGGAAAACTTTTATTTGACTGTTTTATGTTGTTCAAAACCTATTTGGCAAGTATTATTCATCCTAGCAGAGGGCTGCACTTATAAGGGACCATTTATTGTTTTAAAAAGAGAAAACTCATATAACCCCTATCTAAAAGCTCTACAGTTTTCTAAAACTCTGTCAGTTTTTGCCCCAGCCCTGTGTTTTTACTGTCTAGACATATGTAGGATGGTTTGCTAGAGATACAAATTGTTGAAGGGTGGCACACTTATACAGGGTAAGGTTTTAATGGTTGAAAGCCTCCTTGAGCAAGGAGTTTTGGTGTGTTGGTTGACATCAAAGATTTCAAGAACAGAGTGACTGTTGGCATTCTCTCACAAGCACACCTTTTAGCAAACTGCCCCCCTGTTTCACTGTATTTTGTCACTACTGTGAAGAATTGTTGAACAGAGATTTTCCAAAGGTGCAGGGCCACTTTCTAAAGGACAAAAGAAGGGCAGAGGTTGTTAATGGTTGAATTCTAACATTGGAGACAGAGGTATAGATGTATTGATAGATCTTTTGAACTCATAAACAAAGGGTGTGTTTTCTAAAAAGCACGGTGCACTGATATGTCACCTAACCTAGCTCTGCCTTTCTTTCATTATATGGTGTCATTTTGAAGGGCTGTTGTTTGTAATATTTTTCAAGAGGAAGGTCATTTCTGAAGAACAGGGTTATCAAAACACTTATCACAACAAGCCCCTTCTAGCAATCTGCCCCTCTTTCACTGTATTTCACTACTGTAAGTTTGTTGGCAAAGAGTTTCCAAAGGTGAACAGCATATTGAAGGACAGAGTTGTTGGTGATTGCATTTAACATTGAGACAGAGGTACAGGTGTAGTGTTGACCTTTGAAATTCACAAGTAAAGAGGTGGTTTTCCTAAAGCACTATGCATTGATTTCACACCTAACCTAGGTCTGCCTTTTCCTTGCACTATATTGTATCATGCTGGATATTTGTTGACAGAGAGTTTCCAAAGGTGACAGCACATTGAAGGGCAGAGTTTTGTTGATGGGAATTTAAACATTGAAGGCAGAGGTATAGATGTGTTGGTAGATCTCTTAAACTCACAAGAAAAAAGTGTGTTTTCTAAACCACTGTGCACTGTTTTTACACCCAACCTAGGTCTGCTTTTTCTTTTCACTACATTATGTCATTTTGAAGAGCTGTTGATTGTGATATTTTTCAAGAGGAGGACCATTTCTAAAGAGCAGGGTTTTAATATTGAAGATTGGTCTTATAGATGCAGAATGCAAGGGTTGGTTGATCTCTAACAAACTCACCAGGAGGAATGATTGCTTAACACTACATACAGGAAATTTATACAGCATATTGTCTCATCTTTATTGATGGTTTCCTATTGAGAATTTTACATGGCTGAAGTGCATCCAGAGTTGAAGGACTGTTTTTAAGAAGTGCAGAGGTGGCTTATTCAAAGAAACATTGTTGCATTTTATTCAAATCCACAGTGTCCATATATGTCCAAACAGTATAGTCGCCAGTTTCAATCCAGCAGGGCATTGTTCATACAGTAAAGACAGTTTGCCTCTTCCAAAGTTTGGTCAAAGTCAAAATGCCTCCAAAGCGAGATCACAAGAGCGGTCCACATAAGAGATATGAGCCTATCTCCATAGAAGAAATCAATGCTCACCCATCAGTGCTTTTCAATTTCCATGAAGTAGGTTGTCTTGATTTCTGCCAGAGGATAGAAGAAGTCAAGAGTTTTTCGCCACTTACACATTTGTGCGCTTTGATATTCAAGGACAAACACTTCCAGTTAGCGGGTCTTGACTTCAAAATCTCCCCAAGGTATGTATCCAAGGCTACCAAGATCCCGTATCATGGTGAAAAGTGGTTTAAACAAGCTCATCTTGATCTAGAGGATTATAAACCTTTCATCAAACCTGAACATAGGGAAACCATCACTGCTATTTTCCCTTTCTCCTATCTTCTTGACAGTTATGCTCCGCCGATGAAAGCCATAATGAGATATTTCACTTGTGAAGGGAGGTTTAGCCAAATTTTTGCCTATCATGTCCGCTTGTTGATGCATTTTACCAGAAGCAGGCAATTAAACCTTCCATACTTTTTGTCCAAAAGCATAGAGAAAATGGCAACTACTGTCCAAAAGAAGGCTCCACCTCAGCAAATCCCTTCTCTCTTTCATCATTCCTTGATCAAGATTATCTTCTTACACCAGCTGGAGAAGAAAGGGGTTTCATGGGATTCATTCATTAGCCATGCAGATTTCGCCACTGTCCCTCCTGTGCATGTGTCTCCTACTCAGCCTGTCCATCGCCCAGTGCCTTTATCTAGTAGGCCTACCCCTAACAAACTCAAGATGACCACTGGGAAGCCAAGTGAACAGGGAGAAGGAAAGGGCAGTGAACCACAGGGAGAAAAGGAAGGCAGTGAGCAGCAGCAGCCAGATTTTGAGGCACAGCAGCAGTTGGAGATTAGTGAACAACAGCAGGTACAGAAAGAGGGACAGCAGTTGGAGATTGATGAACAACAGCAACTAGAGTTTGAAGATCAGCAGCAGCTACAGGTTGAAGATCAGCAGCAGACAGAAATTGAAGAGCAGCAGGTTGAGCAAACAATTGAAGCGCCTTTTGAGCCACAAGCTGGACAGGATGTTGAGGAAGGACAGCAAGCTGAAGCTGCCTCCTTGACAGTGACCAAAACTGTTCCTAGAAAGAGGAAATTGCCCAAAAAGACAACTTCTAGCTTGCCAAGGAGAAAAAGCGCCAGATTAGCTTTCAAAGGCAAAAGCATAGTTGGGGAAAGTGCCAAGCATGGAGGTAAATCAACTGTCATCCCTATCCCAAGCGATGACAGTGATAATGAGGCCCGCATCCTTGAAAACCTCCTCATTCACAAAGAAGGGCAAATTGAGGTGTTACAAGAAGATCTTCAAAGGGCGAGGAATTTCAACCATTTCTTGGAGGTTGAAAACAAACAAATGAAGTATCATGTAGCCATTCATGAGGCAAGGGCAATCAAGTACAAAAAGGAGGCAGAAAAGGCGCAAGTAAGAATTGAAGAGCTTATTGGCGAATTTGATGATGAAGAGGAGGAGGACCAGCCTAGGCAAAAGAGGCCTAGGACCATCGGGCTTAGAAGAGCCTTGGAGAAACAGAGAGCAGAAGAACAAGCTCAATTCGAAGCCTTTCCTCTCACTGCCCTCTTTGAGCAGGAAATTGAGGAAAACAAGGAAGCATGGCTTGAGAGAGTTAACCAGCATTTGGAATTAAAGCTTGAGAAGGAAAATAGGGATCTTGAGCTGCAGAGAAAGAGGACTCTTCACTTTCAGAAGCTAAATCAGTTTGCCAGGCGAAAATTAAAGGTAGCACAAGAGAAATTGAAGAAATTGAAGGAGAGGCGCCTAGCACGGAAGGAAGCAAAAATCATATCAGCCCTTGATATTTTGGCTTCAGCTTCGGAGCATGTCTCTATGGACCCTTGAGGGTCATGCGTGCCAATTTTGGGCCTGTTTCGGAAACTTTTTGTTTTTTGGCATTTTTTGGGTTTTTGGCCAAAAACTCATAAATGCGCCCATTTCTTGAGGATTTGTCAAAGGGAGGAGGATGATACCGATGGTTACATAGCATCCCATGAGCAGCTTCCAAAAGGTTTTCAGGTAGTTTCCAGAAGATCATTCGCTCTCAAATTGGCGAAATTTCATATTTCGACATTCTCGGGCCTACTATATCAGCAACTGCTATTTTCTGGTTTTTGCACACAGGTACAGTTTTGAGAGACTTTCGAGATCAGATTGAGATGGTTTCAGTTGCGCCGGAAAGTAGACACAGAGAGATTTCCAGCAAGCCCTCATGAGCCTCATTTCGACATCGGGAAGGCTGCCAATTGCATCCAGCAAGTCATGGGACCTTTTTCAGGCATAAATATGAAGTATTTTTGTAATTTTTGAACCTCAAAAATCTGCTTTTCCCAAATGTGCGTTAAGCTATTTTTATACTTGGGAAATGATGTAAAGTCAATATAATTTCCGTTTTTAGCAGCTTTTTAGATATTTTATGGGATATTTTGTGCCTTGGGCTTTGCAAAGCCTCAAGGACAAGTTTAGATATTTTGACTTGGCCAATGGGATAGCTAGTTGCTCTATGAGGTTTTCCTCCCTCAAGCCTATTTATTCCATGGTTCTCATTGTAAATCGGAGGCTGAACTTGAGAGAAGAATTAATACATTGGTCATATGAGCTTTGAAGAATACACTTGAGTTATGATTTTTGGACTGCCTCTTGGATGCTTTTGAGGAATGGTGAAGGCTTGTTGATGGATTCCTTGTCATGGTAGAATGGTATAGTGATTCTTAATGTGTTTTGTCTTCTAGTTCTCATTCATATTACATATTTCTTGCTGCTATAGATCAGTAAAGATTGATTTTGAGATATGCCCATGGAGGCACCTCAAAATCCCTGAATCTTCATAGCTTGATGTTTTCTTCTCCCTTAGTTATGCTAAAGAATTCTTAGCTGCTCTTTAGTGACTTAAGGTATTGTTGCTAAGTTTTATTCACAAGTTCTATGTATGTTGAGTAGGATGTATGGTTTGCCCTACCTACCTATCAGCTGCCCATAGTTCTGTCCATAAAACTTTCTCTTTGACTGATTTGTTGATCATCTTGTTGAACCAAGGAGGCCTAGTCTCGATCTAGCCCTTTGCCTAAAACTATGAAAACTTGTTTGTCCAAGTGCCCAATGACTTAGAGACTATGTTTAGGCGTTCCAGCGTAGTTTATGAGTTGTCAGTTTGTCTTATTTGTTTTCCCCAAAGTCTGATAGCCATTTCCCAAAGTTAGAGGGTCTTATACCTCTATGTATGGCTGGAATGTTTGATTTCTATGTATTAATTAGCTTATAGTTATACTTAGCATGATTAATGGCTTGCTATTACATGTTTATTGTCTACTATTAACTAGTTACACTTGAAATCCCTTATCTTTCACCAACTTGTTGTCCATTCAATCCATTTTG